>OZ038390.1:36884973-37529845 GCA_964036045.1 Eutreptiella sp. 'Long Island Sound 2002'
GGATCAATTCCTGGAAACTATGTAAAAAGTAACTATGTAAAAAGTAACATGTAAAGAGCTTCGGCAAAATGCTAATATATCTTGACGCTATTTCTACAGAAGCACCGCACGGATATGTGTGGGATGTGTTGCGATCTTTCTCAGGACATGGATAATTTGCCCTATGTAGCGGCTAGTTCACTGCAACCGACTGCAACCAATCTGTTGGCCACCACACCACAGATCGGATCGTTGCACATGCCAGATGAGCAGGGGTAGCTCAAAGTGTAAGTCAGCAGCGTGGAGAGCCTCAGGGATTGCGTATGGTTGGGTTGCCTGCGGTTGGGGGTGATGGCGAAGGGGAACCAATTCGCCTGGGGTTCCTGCTGGCGCCCTTTTTGCTGTAAAATTCGACGTGCCCGTGAGCACGCGATCAGTGGACAGGAGGATTTCTGCACGTACCATTGGTAAGGGAAAACCCCGCTAACTTGGACTGAAGCGCGACGCGCAGAGTTTTGAGATTTTCTCGAAATTTTTGGCAGATGAAAGGTTGAGACGCTGGGAATGTCTTTTTCAGGCGTCTGTTTACCAGATGAGCTATCTGTAATGTCGTCGAGTCGTCGATTTCGCAGTGTAATTTGGTCAAACTTTCAGACACTTAGAGGACCACTTTTTACCCCAACCCCACTAACTTGGACTGAGTTGTATGTAGACGCATTTGAATAACTTTGTGCCACTGTTTGCGTTCGAAGTGGTGTTTTTTGCATTGGACAGCTTGCAGCTGTCTAGTCATGTCGAAAACGTGGTTTGAGTTGTCTTTTGGTTGGTCATGTGTTGTACTTGTTCGCGGTTTGTTCCCTTAAAGTGAAACTTTGGTCATTGGTCATGTACTCTGAGCATGCCATGTCCTTGAGACATGATGGGTTGGATCTCGACATGTCCCATGTTTCGAGTTTAGAAGTTCGTTTTTGGGTGTTTGGCCACAGGGTGACGTATGTTTTATGGGTTTAATGTAATAAGTTGGGGCATTTGGGCCTCTCAGAAACTTTCTGGAGGAACTCTACAAGACCTCATAGAGCTTCAAGATCCTAAGATACTAGGATATTTACTCATATTTCGCTCATATTTCAAGCCTATAGCTTACTGCTAGAGTCTACTGCTCTTAGGTACACCACACAGAGCAGAGATCTAAATTACATTAGTAGCCATACATGAATAATCACATTCCATATGCTTATAATGTGATTTAATCATGTTTTATGCCATTTTAGAAGGTTCTAATGTATTAGCAGCTATTTTGAAGCTATTTAGAACCTTCAGAAGGCCTGTCGCGATTGTCGGCGCCTGCTGTCGCAGACGGCAATTTACGTGATATTGACAAGGCTTGTGACAAGATAGACTACTCAGAAAGTTGTTAAAATATACGTTTTATTGCCTTTTTAATGAGATTTTAATGACGCGTTCCCGTGGGGGGCCGGCCACGGGACGCTGCGGTGACACGCACAGGTGAGCAGGCAGGCAAAGCACTACGCTCACAAGGGCATCAATACGCTCGTGTCATGTGACAAAGCGTTTCAGGATCCTTGCCACTCTGCAACAAGGGAACGAAAGTATGTACAGCAACACATCAGGATATGTACACATGGGGTTAAGACTGGACTGGGGTAAGGGCATCACAGGACAATAGACACTCTATCCTAACTTGTATCCCAATCCCAGGTCCGACCCTCTCAGTGGCTGGTGGGGGCGGGGGCTCAAACACAACCCATGCCCTGCTCAGTCCGGACCCTGAAACCCTGCCAATGGGGGAGGTATCCCGCCCAGCCACAGGCGAGTTCCTGGGAACCAAGGGGCTCCAAGGCCAACCGATGGTGGCTCCCTATGCTCCCTTAACGACAGGTCCCAACTCCACTCTGAGCCAGAGATATGGCCCCGCCAATATTCCCTAGGAGTTGGTAGCTGAAAATGGGCTGTTTCAGCCCAAACTGAAATTAACTCAAAAATCCCCAATATTGACCTCTCGTCCGGACCCGCCAGAGGTAGGGACGAGACAACTGACCCTGTGCCCTTCGAGTATGAACTATCTGGAACCCTCACCCAACCTGGTTCCCTCTGAGGGCCCGGCATCAGGGCACCACGGGTTCGTCAAGTGGGGTCATGATGCCAAAATCACCAAAATTGGCGTCATTCCCACGCGTGGCTCGCCCTGCCAGGGCAACGCCAATGGCTCACAGGGTAGGAGACAGGACCTAGGACTTCTATCTGAGTGTACAACTTGAAATTAGGTCCGAGCTCCTTGTGGGCTTAGAGAAATGGGGCCGCCAATTGACAACACGGAAGGGGGAAATTGGGGTCACAAAATGGGGTCATTTTGGCTGCTCGAAATGAGCCAAAATTTGGGGTGCTCCCAATAGTATATCTCCACGCCGGCTTGGAGATCGGATCCGCCATTCCATACGCAATCCACCGGGAGTCCAACGGAGACTCCCATGCCCTTGGCTCTCAAAGATCTCCATGCCACTCGGCGTGGTGACAATCCCAACTGGGTCCACAAATGCCAAAATGGCAAAATTGTCCACACTCACTTTGGGCTAGCACCTTAACGAAGGATGCTCCGCTTCGCCCACGTGGTGTGTGAACCATGGGGACCAATATACATAACACCCATGTGATATATGGTCCATTGGTCCATGCGTCCGGCGTGCACGGGTGGGCTCAACATAGTGCACGGCGGGCAGCAAAAGTTGAAAATTGCTCAAAATGACCAAAAATGAGCACACTCATGGTTGGGGCAAATGAGGCACATGCCCGACTTGGACCGAAGTGTGCCATAGGATTGGTATCAAGTCATATGTGTCCAACATATCTTTTGGGCGTCGCCCAACTCCTCCGGTATTGGGAATGGCAGGGTCGCCAAGTGAGCCCATGATTTGGGAAAGTCCCGAATCGCCAACATGGCGGCCACGGTATGCCAAGCCCAAGAGGAGTTATTCGCCGGGTCCAAGATATGTTGGGCACCGAAGTGTGTACCCTCATAACATACTTGAGTCATGATGTCAATTGAGCGCAACGTTGAGATACACGGTCGCCACTTGACATCATGACGAGCCAAAAACGGCAAAATTGGTACAAAGACACACAAAAGTGCCTTGAAAGGTGCACAATTATATTATAATATCTTCGGATTGGATCGTGCAATCAACTAATCCTTCTAAACACAATGACTTGACACCAATGACCTTCGATTCCACATATGTGCTCCACTTGGGGCGCTTTGAAAGGTTATGAGCGCTACTTCCCAAGTGGGCACATGAAAATATGGAAAATTGCAAAACACACACCTTGCTCCCAACGCATCGCTTCGGGATCACCACACAAGCTTCCCTTCACGAAGGTTAGGCTCGGAATTGATCGTAAGGAGTATGGAGAAGGGGCTTGCACAATATGAGGTCCATTGGCGGGTTTGGCTTGGAGCGATGGACCCGCCAAATGGGCACGCAACACGACACAAGGCACATACTCCATATTGCCCAAAAAGGTAGCTCCCCCCACGATATGTCATGCCCCTCCAAGGGCATAACTTTGTGTCAATCGCTCATAGGAACTCAAGGAGAGTTCCTATGCAACACCAACACTCGCGCGCTACACTCGAAAGTTATCTTAACGCACGCAATGTCATGGCCCAAGAGTTATAACGCAAACTCTACCCTCTTGACCATGATCCATTACACTAGCGCGCACGTGTCGAGACGCAAGGCATATAATGCTTCCTAAATTACGTCGGGAGTATTGTGAATACATCCCACGTTTCCTTATTGTCATTGCTCGCAAGCGGCACGAGATATGACCCTCACAAGTGGCCTCACGAATCAACTTTGTTTTGCCCATATCTCTAAGACAAATGGAGGGCAAGATGAAAGGAAAGTTGATTCGTGCATAGGGAAGCACGTAGGTCCAGTCGAAAGAGGTCAAATCAAGTGCGGGGATGTCGAAGTCGAAAATCCGATTTCGACATCCTGAAAAATTCAGATTAAGGTTGCGAGTGTAGAATGTGAAGATTGCGGAAGCATCAATGCAGTTCCTGAAGACTTTAGAGCCTTCGTCACGGATAGCGTTAAAATTTCCATTAATTACAGTTGAACTGGCGGTTACGGTAAAGTCGCGATCCAACCGCCAGCAGTCAAAACAGTGAATATCAGAACGGAAGCGTAAAAATTGACGGAAACAATATGAAAATAAAACCCTGTTGATTCCTGATATTCTGATATATAAATCTCCGCTGGCGGTGCATCAGTTGCCGATGCGTGGCTTCACGGCACGGAACACGCTCCCGCCGGGCTCGCACCGGGCGTCAACGGGCGCCTTCCGTACATGGGGTTAGTGGACCGGAGACCGGTCTTCCCTTCCGTACATAGGGTTAGTGGACCGGAGACCGGTTGTATGCCCTGCCCTAGCCATGGGGTTCTGGGTACCGCTTCACCCCCCTCCTTAGAGCAAACCCTGGGGGGAGCTCGATAACACCCAAGCATGGCAGCGGGTACACAGGACCATATCCTGAAGGGGGGGTGTCACATCCTCACTTCAGGCTGACTCGCAGGTTAGGCTCCAAACTCCACAGTAAGACAGGTATAGTGCTGTAGGGTCTTGTAACTTCAAGTATAGTATCAAGTAACAAGTCCCGGGTCCTGGCGGCGATTGTTCGGCATCCAAAGGACCCGTTAACCCATACCAGGCGCACCGGGTGCCGGCTGCTACGGTCACCACCACAGTGGCAGTGGCATACACGGCCAACATAGGCGTCACACGACGACCGAGGTGGTCCCACAGGTCGAGAGCGACCTCAAAGATCCATCAGGCTACCCCAAGCTTCCCAAGGCCCGCCGACTGGGGAGAGTCCCCACGGGTCCTTCCTCGGGCGCACCATGTCCATATCCATACGACGCGAGTCCAGAGTGATACAGCCGAACTCCTTAAGGGATCTTAAGGGAGCTCCTCCTTAAGGGGACCGCCAGGGGACCGAAGGACCCCCCCCACTCCCCCCCCCCCCCTCCCACACAGGCCCGAGAGCGAGCGGGGTGGCGCCCCCCCCCCTCCCCCCCCCCCCCCCCCCGCACCCACCCCAGCTGGGGAGCCACAGGCGCGGCCCTCCGCCCCCCCAGGGCCGGGGGGGCGCCCCCACCCACAGGAGGAACGGCGACACGGTAAGGGCAACGGCGGCTGGACCTGCCCCCACGAACCCACACCGGCGTGCCGGAGCAACGCGCACAACGGAACACGAAGGAGGCCGCGCCCCGCAAGACCCTCCCGTGACCACAGCCCACTCCGAGGGGACAGAGGGGGGGTTTGCAGGTCAGCCGGGGCCCCCAGGGGAGCGGTCCACGGGCCGCCCCTCACCCCCCCCCCGCCCCGGGGCGGCACTTCAGCCCCGACCGCACGCGCGCGCCGGAGGGGAGAGCCAGAAAGGGGTACCGCAGGCCGCCGCCCGGAACGAGAGCGGGGAGGCCGCAGCGCGACACCCCCCCCGAGGCAAGGGGGATGGGCCCCCCCCACCCGAGAGGGCAGCCGGAGTGTGACCCGCCCCCCCGCTCCGGCCGCCGGCCCACAAGGGGGCCGCGAAGAACAAGCGGGCCCACGCCTGCGCACCGGGACGCCGCACAGATCGTACCCGGAGAGGCTGGTTGAACACGAACCGGAGTGGTATGGGGGACCACGCCCCCCATGGACAGCGCAACGCCAGTGACGCCCGCTTTGTTGCCTGCCCAGGGAAGGCAGAGGGACGGAAAGAGGCAGAGCGACCCCCCGCCCTACAATCAGTCGGCGACCCGGTGGTGCTACTGCCCGCCTCTTACCCCTGTGCACGTCAGTCGGCGATCCAACGCACCCCACCCAGCCCCCTCCCCCCCTGTCCCGACCCCGTGCGCGTGGACTGGGGCCTCCCGGCACGCGCAACACGCTTCACAGCGCACAGCCCCACCCTCAGAACTGAATTCATAGCCGACGACACCCCTCAGTGGCGTAAGAGACTCCCGCGGCCCAGTAGTGAGAGCGTCGGTCTTCAATCGTCCAGTGCGGGGGTTCGATCCCGGGCGTAGGTGCTCCTGGGATCCCTGCACGTAGAGCTCTCTAGTTGGCGACGTGGGAACCACCCCCCCCTCCAGCAACTCGCGCCACCACCGATACCGGTGGATTGGGTGGAGGTCTCGTTCGTTTTACCCCCCACCCAAGAAAAACAAAAGACATGGGAGCCACCCACCCCTGCAGCAGTGCGCACCGTCACCTGTACTCAAACAGGTCGATGGGAGGCCTCGCCCGGTATTCGAAGGGATCGGTGGGAGACCACCGATCCCGGGGTTCGAACCAGCTCCTTCGCGGCGCGCGCCTGGTGCGCTACCTCCGGGGCGGCTGCCTTCAGAGATACACCGGCACCCGGGTCACAGAACAAACGCGCCCGCAACCCCCTCCCCCTGTGCTAAGAGTAAGCCCGCGGTAGGGCTGCTCTGCTGGGCCATGAACCGGGACATTGGAGCACCACTCGAGCCACGGTCACCCCAACCCCCCCACGCATCCCGCAGGGCGAAGCTCCGTGCGCAACAGGCTCGTCATGAGAATCCGGCGGGCCGGCGCCTGGACACCAAGACGACACCTCTCTCCCCCCCCGCAAGAACAGAGCGGGGCCCCCACAACCGCACGCCCGCAACGCAGACCCCGACAGCCCACCTAGTGGACGGGCAGAGGAGGGAAGAGGAACGCAAGACCCAGAACGCCCCACGCGACGGACGAAGGCACCCCCCCGGGGACGCCCAGCCGCCGCCCCCGCAACCCCAAGCCAAGTAGGGGGGAACCGGGACCGGACCGCCCCCCCCCAAGCACGCCAGACGGAGCACGGGACCGGGGCAGGACACGCGGAGGGGCACGGACCACATGGAACGGCCCTACCAGCGCCCAGTGCCGGGACCACGCGAGATGCGCGCGCCACACCACCCAGCGGGGAGCGGACACCGCGAGAGCGCGAGCGCACACACACGAAAAGGACACGCGGGGACCACCAGAAGGGCAACCGGACCGAGCGCGCGGAACGCACAGACCACATGGAATGGCGTACCAGCGAGCGAGGGCAAGGGACACCCGGACGGGACGGCCCGCCACACGCAACGCGGGATACGCGGGGCGGGAAGGGGGAAGAAGGGGAGACACAACACCAGGTACCGGCCCGAACCCCCCCGAACCGGCCGCGAGCGCCGCGCACACACAGACGGGACACTGCACCCGCCAAGGCAGTAGTGGCGCACAGCGCCACGCCCCAACCCCTAGGCTAGGCAGCCTCCGCGCCAGCCCAAGGGGGTCCCACTGGCGACAAGCCAGTAGCACGGGCCCGGCGGCGCCGGTGCCCCGGGCGACCACGCATTAGCAGGGCGACGCAGTGGGTAAGCGCCCGCGGCCACGGCTGCGAATTGATGCACTGACCGGGGAGTGGCGAAACGGGGAAGCCGGGGAAGGACGGGGCTCCGAGCTCTGTGAACCCGGGGGACTCCGCCACCAGGCAGGAGGTGCGTCTTGGAGGGCCCCCCACTAGGACCCGGTGGGGAGGATATCACCTGGCCCGACCAGGTGGCCCCCCGGGGCCGAAAAGCGTCTAGTACCCGCAAAATCAAACCTCAAACCTCAAACCCATTAATTACAGTTGAACTGGCGGTTACGGTAAAGTCGCGATCCAACCGCCAGCAGTCAAAACAGTGAATATCAGAACGGAAGCGTAAAAATTGACGGAAACAATATGAAAATAAAACCCTGTTGATTCCTGATATTCTGATATATAAATCTCCGCTGGCGGTGCATCGGTTGCCGATGCGGGGCTTCACGGCACGGAACACGCTCCCGCCGGGCTCGCACCGGGCGTCAACGGGCGCCTTCCGTACATGGGGTTAGTGGACCGGAGACCGGTCTTCGCTTCCGTACATAGGGTTAGTGGACCGGAGACGGGTTGTATGCCCTGCCCTAGCCATGGGGTTCTGGGTACCGCTTCACCCCCCTCCTTAGAGCAAACCCTGGGGGGGGCTCGATAACACCCAAGCATGGCAGCGGGTACACAGGACCATATCCTGAAGGGGGGGTGTCACATCCTCACTTCAGGCTGACTCGCAGGTTAGGCTCCAAACTCCACAGTAAGACAGGTATAGTGCTGTAGGGTCTTGTAACTTCAAGTATAGTATCAAGTAACAAGTCCCGGGTCCTGGCGGCGATTGTTCGGCATCCAAAGGACCCGTTAACCCATACCAGGCGCACCGGGTGCCGGCTGCTACGGTCACCACCACAGTGGCAGTGGCATACACGGCCAACATAGGCGTCACACGACGACCGAGGTGGTCCCACAGGTCGAGAGCGACCTCAAAGATCCATCAGGCTACCCCAAGCTTCCCAAGGCCCGCCGACTGGGGAGAGTCCCCACGGGTCCTTCCTCGGGCGCACCATGTCCATATCCATACGACGCGAGTCCAGAGTGATACAGCCGAACTCCTTAAGGGATCTTAAGAGAGCTCCTCCTTAAGGGATCGGGCATCAAGGCCGTCTTTTCCCTCGCCCTATTACCACGAAGGCCATACATGAGGGAGTCCTCATGCAGTGTGGGCGGAGGCGTCGACTCCTCAAACCACCAGTTTCCCAGGCAGACTGACCGAGGTCAGGAGCACCGGAGGCCGCCATCCGACTGCAAGTGCGTCTGCGAATCGGTAGGCTCACACTGGGACTGACAGTGGCGGACCGCTGGGAGTGTAGTCAGGCAACTGGGCTTCCCGCCTGGCGCCATCAGGATCTCCACACACAGCGAATAGGGCAACACGGTATCACGGGCACTCAAACAGAAGAATATGTAATTCGGTACTGGTCCAGGCTGGACCTGCATAAACATGTACACGGCGACTCAGGGCGCCTCTGTATTGCGATTCGAATGCCGTCGGGGGAAAAACAGTCCACATTACAGTGATGGGCTGACAAAACTGAACATACAGAAGCACATATCCTGGAGGGGCAGAAAAGGAAAACAAGCGGGGTAAAGAGGCGTGTAAACACACTCGGAACAGAGCGCCAAACCACGCCCCGGTTAGGATAAGGCAAATGCAGGAGGGTGGACAGGAGAATGCCTGAGTTCAGGCCATACATAGTCTCGAGACACACGTCGACTGGTCTGCATCCCGCAAATGCCATGGGACCAGACCACACACCAAAAATTCGCAATGCCGATGACAGCGGCATCCGTTGCGCAACGTCGTATGGGCTTTAGGGCCCCAAGAGCTCAGAAATACGAAGGTCAGTCGCCCTACCTGGTTTCCCAAGGATTCAGCAGGGGGGTGAGTGACGAATAGAAGAAGAGAGGGGCCATCCTCCTCTGGATTCAGCAGGGGGGGTATATGGCCACTCTGATGGCAGGTCACCGAAAGATGGAAGAGAGCAAGCAAGTAAGGGACGATCCGTCGACCTCAGAAGCGCTGAAAACACATCAGGGGAGAGCTCAGGGCGCTGATCAGGCACCCCTGGCTGCAATCGCCCGGGTGAGTGCTGCCAAGTCCGAAACGTGGATCTTGGTCTTGTGCTTGCGGATGTACTCCATGAAGGGAGTATTGACCCGCGGCACGAACGAGGAGACGGGTTCCCAGGTGTCGTGGGACGGCCCATAGCCTCGCCAACGAACCTTGAACTCCAGACCTCCGGTTGCCGAGGCCTTCGGACGCTGAGCCAGGATCTTCTCGACTGTATAGTCGTCTTGCTCCGCATAATCGTCGTCCGAGTCAGCCTCATGTGCGGCGTAGCTCAGGAACACATGTTGGCCACGGAGGTCGGGTTCCCGCACACGGAGCTGACTCTCGTGGCGCTCCCGGAACTGTCCGTGAACCACCTTGATGCGGTAGGTGTCCTCACCAATCCTGCGGACCACCTCGCCGGGTGTGAACCAGGTCTTGGTGCGGTGGGTGCCAATGGGGCGGGGTCTGATCACCCACACCGGGTCTCCCACCCTGAACTTCTGCGCTGTCGAGCTCGGGGCGGACTTCTGACGCTCAGCATGCTCCTTCTCGAGTTGTTGGCGGATGTCCCGCGCCGTTTGCTCTTGCCGCGCGAAGAACTCCTTGGCGTCCATGGCCATACCATCACCAGACAAGGGAAGTCCCCTACCCAGGGGGTCCCTGCCGAACAGAATCTGGTGAGGGGACAAACCACCCGGAGTGGGGGTGTCATGATGGGCCTTCAGAGCAGGCCACATCTCCTCAAACCAGTTCCGACGTGGATTGGTGATGTGGATCTTGCGCAGCTTCTCGAACAGCTGCCGTCCAGCCACTTCAGCACGGCCGTTAGACCGGCTGAGATAGGTGACGCTCTTGGCAAGACGTATTCCCATGAGGGAACACATAGCCTTGAACCAGCCACCAGTAAACTGGGGCCCTCGGTCACTGCAAATGGTGCGGGGGATGTCAAAGACGGTCAGCCAATGACGAATCATCATGACTGCCACTTCCTTGGCAAGCAACCCCTTTTTGCGTGCCGGAACGGCTACAACGTAGCCCCTGTGGCGGTCCACACAGAGAACCACACAGTCAAAGGTCTCCTTGCCAATGTGCACTTCGGGCATGGAGAAGACGTCCATGGCCACGCTCTCCATGGGCTGGTCAGGAACCGGGGTCCATTGGGCTTCGCCCTTGACGTTCCGGTTATCGGGATTGCAGGCCTGGCAGACCGAGCAACCCTTCCTGACCTTCTTGATGGCGGTGTAGAGAACGATATGGTCGATCTCGAACCGACGCTGCATGTCAAGAGCTTGCTTCTTGACCCCTGGGTGCAGCATGTGGTGGTGCCAAGCTTCACACAGCTCGAGCACCCGGGACTCTGGTACTAGCAGCTTACCATTCCGGTAGAGCTTGCCATGTTCCTCAGTCAGCCCCTTTGGCCACTTCTGCCCGTCATCAGGGTCGGTCACAGCCCTATACTCGGCCGCAAAGGCCTCAGACGTGGCGTAGTCGTCGGTCCAGTCGTCCTGGAGGCAAGACTCCGGGAAGAGGTGCTTGTCGGACTCAGCTCCATCAGGGGCGAGTACTCTGACCGCTCTGCTCACCCTCGACGCGAGGGGGGCATCTGCAGCCATGACGACGAAGCATTTGGCACCCTCCTCCTCCATCAGGCGCTCCATTTCGATGATCCTCTTGGCTTCAGCGGTCTCAGCCTCATCGCCATGGGCAGAGATATCCGTCATGCCCTTGCTGGCGGGATAGGCCCACCTACTGAGACAGTCCGCCACGGTGTTATCCTTTCCAGGAATATACACAACCATGAGGTCGAACTTGGCCAAGGTCTCATGCCATCTTGCCCGTCGGGAGGCGGGACCTGAGGGGGTGTCCACGTGCTCCTTGTGCCACGACTGCAGACTCTGATGGTCGGTGCAGACGGTGACGGGATGGAGGGCTATGTACCCAGCCCATTTCCTGAGAGCCATGACGATGGCATACGCCTCCTTTTCACGGGGCGTCCACGTCCGTCTCTGGCCTCCCGCCAGGACTGGGCTCCAGAAGGCCACGGGCACGTGCCTCCCGTCGTCAAGCACTTGCTCCAACACAGCGCCAATGGCGTAGTCGGAAGCGTCGGTGCGCAGGACGAACCCTCGGTCGGGATCCACGAGGTGCAGACCCACTGCGGATAGCAGCGCCTGCTTCATCCCCTCAAAGGCACGGTCGGACTCAGCTGTCCAGACCAGAGCCTTCTTGGACCCCTTCTTGGTCTCTTCTCGGTTGCCCTTGAGCATGGTCGTCATGGGGGCTGCATACTCGGCATACATTTTGATATACCCCGAGTAGTAGTTGCAGAACCCCAGATACGCCCTTAGCTCAGAGACCGTCTTGGGCTTTTCCCAGTGCTCAATCGCAGCCACCTTGCCAGGTATGGGCTTTCGCTGCCCGTTCCCAACTACGTGGCCAGCGAAGACCACCTCGCTTACCGCAATGGTGGCCTTGTCACTGCTGCCCGTGAGTTTGTGCCGAACCAGAAGGTCCAGCACTCGAGTGACGTCCCTCTCGTGTGCCTCCAGGAGCTCCTCGTAGCTCATACTGGGGTCCCCGGACGCGATGATGACGTCGTCCACGAAGGGGTCCGCACAGTCGCGCACCGGCTCAAGCAGGTTCTCCAGCATCCGCTGAAAAGCCGCATTGCCGTTGGTAACGCCCATGGGCATCACCTTCCACTGGAGAGGTCCAAGTGGGGTGCTCATGGCTGTGCAGGCACGGGACTCCTCGGCGAGAGGCATCTGATGATAACCATGTTTCAGGTCAATCACCGTGAAGATCCTCCGCCGGTGTTGTTTTTGCAGCATGTCCTCAGGGAGGGGCAGCGTATAGCTGTCGTGCTGCGTTTGGGCGTTCAGGCCGCGGTAGTCGACCACGAGCCGCCACTCACCAGCAACCTTCTTGGGGACGACGAAGCACGGAGAGGCCCATTCGGAGTGGCACAGCTCGAGCCAGCCTCTCTGGATGAAGTCACAGAGGATCTTCTCCATGGCCTCTTTCCTCTCGCCCCTCAGGGCAAACTCCCGGTGCCGATACACACGGGGGTCCTGCTTCAGTCGTATCTTGGCCTCGCCATACGGTCCACGCACCGGTGGGGGAAACACAGGCTTTCCGCTGAAGAAGGTATCCCCATACTTCTGCTTCAGCCTGGCCCTCAATGCCTGAATCTTGGGGCAATCGTCGGACTCCGCCTTGGCTTTTCCGGGCACTTGAACCACGGAGCTTACTTCAGGGGTAGCTACTCCGCTCGCTTTCGGCTCAGGTGGTCTTCCCAGGTAGCCCAAAGGGCCATCTCTGGTCTTGCCTCGGAATAGATCGCCCTATGTGGGTGGGTTACCCCCGATTGGTTCGTCCTGGCTGGATAGGTGGTCCAGCACCCTCTGCACGAAGGTGTTCCCGTCATAGGAACCAGAGACGATCGAGTCCACTTCCCACCAGGCTCTGTCCTGGGCTTTGCCCTCACGCTGGTTTCCCCAGTCGTGAAAGGGCTGATCCATATACCCCTGAACCAGATCCCACTCCTCTTCAGTGAGGGGGTCTTCCGATTCCGATTCTTCGATGTCAACAGGGGGAACCGCAAAGCATTGCCGCCATGGCTCCGCTATGATGCGGTTGACACACACGAAGTCCGTGGCGTCGGCCTGATCAAGGCCCCCATCCACATAGTGGAATTCCGTTGGCCATCTCTGGGGCGGCATGGGCTGTCCCTTAGCGTCCTGATAGACACTCTCTCCAGCCGGTAGGACGACCTTGTTTAAGGTCATGTTGGTCAATGAGGTTACCCAATGTCGGGTACTCTCCTCCTCGGTGCATCCCATAGGAACAACCAGCACTGCCTTGGAGCGGTCCTTGCGAATCTTCGCTATCGCTCTTGGAATGTCCCAACGGGGGCAATGGATCCACATCAATCCCTGATGCGGACCCCAGTGCTTCTTCCACGCGGAGTCCTGGGCGCTCCAGTACTTCTCACACACCCGAAGATGGGCGGAGGTTCCTGAAGAGAACGCATCCAGGGCCAGATCCGAAGCTCTCAAGTCCGCGACAACTCGGCTCGCCACTTCCGGCCTTACGCCGTACTCCTGGTTTGCAGGACCAGCTGGCTCAGTGTCCAGCGCGGCCACTTCGAGCTGATTGCGTTCGGGGTGGATCCATTGGCATTCCACATGGTGCTCAGGTGACGAAAGCCACGAGAGCTGGTCGTCCTGGTACAGGGTCATGGAGGCCTGGGCCGGGAGGACGCCGGAGTCCGTGTCCATCATGAAGTCGTACCCGACGATCATGTCCCAGTCCATCTCGGCCTCGTAGAAGCGACCCTGCAGGAGGATTTCCTTGCCGAGGTCTGGGCGGCTCAGTTCACGATGGTTCACGAACTGCAGCCCAATGGCCGCTTCCTTCGTGCCTCCCACCATGTACTGGCTGTTCGCCACCTTTAGCCTGACAGGTTTCCGACTGTCGGTCAGACACTCTGGTGGAAGTAGGCCAGCCTTGACCAAGCTGACTTGAGCTCCCGTGTCGACCAACACGTCGAAAATTTTTTCCACTTCCCCGCATAAGGCACGGACCTTAAGATGCAACTGCCGCTCGCGACCGACACGGCGCACGGCGTGCAAACTCAGGATCTCCGGCCGTTCCAGAAGCTCAACAAGCGACTGGTGCAGGTCGTGGACAATGGGCTCAGGCTGCCCATCTGCAGCATCCAGCTGCGGTCCGGGTGATCCTCCGATACTCTCGGATAGATCCTGAAGTACATCAAACACATTCTTCGTCGCGAAGGACGGACGGGTGCAAGGGTTCGTGCCTTCACTTGCCCTCACCCCGCCTCCGCGACTGGGTGCCGGACGGGGCCTTCCGCCCGCGGCAGTCCCCTTGTGCTTATCGACTCCCGACTGGGATGGTTCGGCGCTTCCCACGTCACCATCCTGCGACCGCCCTAGCTGGGGCCCTTGGCTGCAGGGGCTCCGCTAGGGGGCGTCGGTTGTGGAGGAAGGGGTGTTCTCCTCCGCATCAACCTCGTTGACGCCCTTCTTCCTTCCCCCTTTCTTACCCTTGTTCTTGTCCTTGTCCTTGTTCTGGTCATTCTGGTTGTTCTCCTTGTTCTTGTTGTCCGACCTGGGGACCCAGTTCCTCTTGATCTCCTGGATCTCCTTGGCCAACTCGGTCCCCTGCGACACCAGCTTGGAGAGCTCGTCCCTGTCCACCTCCACCTTGGCTTCCCGGATACCCGCGGGCGCACGCTTCTTCGACCCGTGCGCCTTCTTGTAAGCCTCCGTGTCGGCCTTGTGGACGGGGCATGTTCGGTGGTCATGGTTGAAGCCTCGCTTCCTCCCATAACACACGAAACAGCCCTGAGGGTGAGCTCGTATGAACTCCCCAAAGGACAGCGGAGGGTCGCCAATGCGGCGAGGGTCCCTCTTCTCCTGCCGCCTCCAACCCTGCTGCAGGGGCTTCCAGTTTCCCGACTTGCTCCCCGCGCTCAGGTTCTTGGCCACGAAGGCACACACGGCCACTTCGGCGGGCTCATCGTCGTCGTCATCGTCGACGAGAGTCTCATCGCAGCCGGCTCCCGCTGGGTCCATGGCAGCTTCCCCGCCAGGTCCCTCGCCAACGTAGTTGACGTCGCGGTCGCCGGGCCTCAACCCGCGGGTGTGGTGGAGGTTCCGGTACTCCTTGAGCACCTCCTCTCCAACCCACTCCAGGATCTCGTCGCAGCTCATCCGCGCCGGGATGGCCTGCAGACGGATGGTCTGGCCGCTCAACTCACACTCGTCAAGGCGCCACATCGCGGTCTTCTCGCGATCGCCCGAGACGGTGATGAGGAGAGCGTTCCGCAGGGAGTGCCGTTTGACATCCCGGGCCACGTTCTTCCTCGTCCAAGCCACCACGTTCGTATGATACTCTTTGGGGAGCATCATCTTGACCGTGTGGTTGGACTTGGCCCTCTTGGATTCCTCCTTGGTGACCCTCTTGATCCATGCTTCCGGCAGCATGGAGAGCAGGCGAGCCTGCTCGTCACCCTCGTTCCAATCCTCCACGTTGCGGCGGAAGAGGGTGTACTTCCCTCGGAAGTCACGCCAGTCCCGTAGGCGGATCTCCCGTCCATCATGCTCAAGCTTGATGGACTTCCACCGCCTGGCAGCCACCTGCGGAGCGTCCACCCGCTCCTGCTCGTTGAGCCACTTCTTGGCTTCCTTGAGGGTCTTGATTCTCCCCTCCTTGGTCGCCACGAAGTATAGCTCGCCGAGCACTTCCGGCAGGCGGTACCTGAACCGTCTGAAGACATATCTCTCCGCATCCGCGGGAGGCAGGTCTTCAGTGACGGTCAGCCCCCAATCGTCCAGCTTCTCCAAGAAGCGGTCGAGGTTGAGGGGGTTGCCATCGTACATGGGGGGCTTGATGTCCTTCAAGTCTTCCCACACGGCGGCATCCGCGGCCTTAGAGACCATGAACGCCGGCCGCGAGGTCGACCGAGGTTCCCATCGGCCTCGCCCACGGACTCCCACGGCCGCCACGTCCATCTCCTCCATGGAATCCCTGTGGCTACGCCGTGGTTCCTCCATGTACGCTGAACCTAGATGTTCACGCCGTACTCCTTCCATGTACGCATCCTCATCACGGCGCCGGCGGCTGCGTTCAGCGGCCTCCCGTCGTACAACACGCGGCGGGCTGATGTCGAACTCCTCCAGGTCCAGGTCCAGGTCCTCACCTTCGCCGACATCCCACTCCACGTCTCCTCTGGGGACCTCATCCCTGAGTCCACCATAACGTCCACCAGCCATTGGGATTGGCCCAGGGGCTGGTGCGGGGCGCCGGGGGCGTACCGGTGTCCGCGGTGGAGCACGGCGGTTGCGGTACTCCGCGCTGAGCCACTCATCACGCCAATCCTCACTGCCACTGCCGGGCGGCACGCGTTCGTTGCGGCGGCCCGCGCTGTGGTGAGAGGGGGCGGTGAGAGAGGGGGCACTGGCGCTGGGGCGACTCCTGGGGGCTCGGCCGGGGGCGTGGGGTCTGCCTGGACCTGGTCCGGGTCCCCAGCCGTCGTCCGACGAGCCAGACTCCAGGGGTCGGTGGTCGCTGCCGACGCTCCCACGGGCTTCCAGCGCGTCCAGCCTCTGCTGCAGGACGCTGATGACCGTGTTCAGCTGCCTGGTCTCAGCCCTGGCGATGTCCAGCTCTTTCTGCGCGCGCGCGGCGACCTTGGAGATGCGAGCCATCTCGCCCTTGCCCGTGTCTACCTCGCACTGGAGGGAAAAGACCCTCCTGCGGAGGTAGACAACCCACCGCCAGGTTGTATCCGGGTCGCCGTCCCCTGGTGGGTCGTCGGGGTCCCCAGGGGGTCCTCCAGGAGGGCCTCCGCCGGGTCCGCCCGGTCCAGGGGGTCCTCCCCCGCCCGGTGGTCCGCCTCCAGGGGGTCCACTTGGTGGGCGCCCTCCAGGGGGTCCTGATGGTCCTCCGCCAGGGGGTCCCGGTGGGTCTCCGCCGGGTCGCCGCGGTGGGTCCGAGGATGGGCGCTTCTTCGTGATGCCGAAGTCCATGTCGTCATCCTCGTCCATGTCGCCCCACCTGGGCTTCTCGGTCTCGGAAGACTCCGAGCTCCGGTAGGGAGGAGGGAGATCCTCATCCTCACCTTCCGGTTCCATGGGGACGTCTCCGCCTCCTCCGCCCGTCCAAGCCACCACTTGGCGATGTCGGCGGCCTCGTTCATCGCCGTCACTGGCGGTGAAGAAGGGGTCACTGTCGTGGGGGTGTCCACCCGCTGGCCTCCGCGGCCTCTCGGGGGTCTTCCCCTTGCCCTTCCTCCGTCGATGGGCGGTGGGGCCACTGCTCCCACTGCTGCCCGTGTCGGCCTCGTCCAGCGTCATCTTGGAGGAGGCGTCCCCTTCGAAAAGTTTTCGAAGGGTCTCCACTCGTGATCCTCCCAGGGGAGTCTCGCGGCGGAGTTTGGCCTCTGCCTCCTCCATTGCGGCGGCGGTGGCTGCGGCAGCCCGCACTTCGGCTTCCTCCCGAGCACGAGCCGCCTCGGCTTCCCGGGCCTGCTGCAGCCGCGCCTTCTGCGCCTCCAACGCCGCCAGCTCCGCCTGCGTCTTGGCCTTCTCCTCAGCAACCTTCCGTCGCGCGGCCTCGATGGCGTCCTTCTTGGCGGCGTCCGCCTGGGCCTTGGCCGTCGCTTCGGCGTGGGCCCTTTCCTCCGCCTCCTTCTTTGCCCTCTCTTGGGCAAGCGCCTCTTCCAGCGCCCTCACCTCGGCCTCCCTGCAGGCAATGGCCTCCTGCGTCAGGCGGGCTTCCTCGTCGGCTGCCGCCAATCTCCGTTGACCTGGGCAGTCGCTGCCCCATGGGCGGCTACGGCCGTGAGTCCGGCCGCAATGGCCGCCACGGTCTGGGCGTGGATGGCCATGCCATGCGCCCACTCTGCAGCCTCCTCCTGGGCGATGCCGACGGCGCCCTCCACGGCAGCGCTGTGCTGCCTGGCCCGTTGCCGGGCAACCCGAAGGTTGCAGGGCACCCCACAGGCGCGCTCACAGGCGCGCGCCACGTCCCTGTCGGGAGCGACGCTGCTGCTGGAGCTGGCCTGGTCGACCGGCATCCTCCCGCGGTGGGCCGACTCCACGTCGCTGCTGGGGCCTGCTGGGGCCTGCTGGGGCCTCAGGAGCAGCGGACGGGGCTTGGCCCTGGTCTGCCTGGCGACTTGGATGAAGTCGCCAAGGGTGGCGTGGCCGGGGTGATGACCACCATTGGCCCGTTGGGGACTGGGGGCTGGGGTTCCGCCCTTGGCGCCTTGGGCGGCTTCGGCGGCCAGGGACTCCTGGTACTCCCACCACTTCCGGTCCCGCTTCCTGTCCCCGGCGGACCGCTTCTCCTTCCCCGGAGACGCGCTGCTGCTGCCCTGCAGCCTGCGCTCGCTCCCCGGTTCCGGGAAGTTCTTTTCGATCATGTCCCACATGGAGACGTTGATCGAGGCGCCCGACGGGTACTCGTTGGGCAGCTCGTCCTCCTCAATCCCGTCGGGGCGCAGCCCTTCGCCGGGCCTGTCTGGCCGGGTCCAGGTCCTCCAGCGCTTGCGGCGGAAGCGGTACTCGTACCCTTCCGCCCGCAGCCACTCCTCCACTGCCCGCAGGCGGTCCTCCCCCATGTCCTCGCGGAGCTCGAAGCTCCCGGGCATGCCGCCTTCGCACTGGGGGTGGCTGTGGCGGTAGTACTGGTCCCAAACCAACCCACGCAGCAGGCGTGCCGCATGGGGGTGAGGTCGCGGCCACGTCCTGCCCCCTTCCTGCCAGTTTACCATGGCAGCGGGGGGCGTAGTTGGTCTTGAGGTCCTTGGTGGTCACTCGTTGCGCTCAACGAACTGGTTCTGGTGGTGTTTGTTGAGGCGGGTGATGCAGCACTGGATTGGGAGTGCGGCTTGTGCTGGTCAGCCGGTGGTTGTGGAGGTGGTTGACGCGGCCTTGCTGGTCGGCCGATGGGACTCGCTGATGCAGGAGTCCTGGTCTGTGCACCTCTTTCACGGTCGCTGCGCGGTCAGGGCGATGCTTTGGACGGCGCTGCGGGCTCCGTGACGAACTCGGCGCTGTCGCTGGGCGGCGCTGCGAGCCGCTGCGCTGCGCTGCGAGCTGCTGCGCTGCGCTGCGAGCTGCGAGCTGCGAGCTGCTGCGCCGCGCTGCTCGGGGTTGGTGGCCCCGAGTGGCACGCGGGGGATGGGTAACCCCGCGGCGGTGAAACGCTTTTGACGCGTTCCCGTGGGGGGCCGGCCACGGGACGCTGCGGTGACACGCACAGGTGAGCAGGCAGGCAAAGCACTACGCTCACAAGGGCATCAATACGCTCGTGTCATGTGACAAAGCGTTTCAGGATCCTTGTCACTCTGCAACAAGGGAACGAAAGTATGTACAGCAACACATCAGGATATGTACACATGGGGTTGAGACTGGACTGGGGTAAGGGCATCACAGGACAATAGACACTCAGTCCTAACTCGTATCCCAATCCCAGGTCCGACCCTCTCAGTGGCTGGTGGGGGCGGGGGCTCAAACACAACCCATGCCCTGCTCAGTCCGGACCCTGAAACCCTGCCAATGGGGGAGGTATCCCGCCCAGCCACAGGCGAGTTCCTGGGAACCAAGGGGCTCCAAGGCCAACCGATGGTGGCTCCCTATGCTCCCTTAACGGCAGGTTCCAACTCCTCTCTGAGACAGAGATATGGCCCCGCCAATATTCCCTAGGAGTTGGTAGCTGAAAATGGGCTGTTTCAGCCCAAACTGAAATTAACTCAAAAATCCCCAATATTGACCTCTCGTCCGGACCCGCCAGAGGTAGGGACGAGACAACTGACCCTATGCCCTTCGAGTATGAACTCTCTGGAACCCTCACCCAACCTGGTTCCCTCTGAGGTCCCGGCATCAGGGCACCACGGGTTCGTCAAGTGGGGTCATGATGCCAAAATCACCAAAATTGGCGTCATTCCCACGCATGGCTCGCCCGGCCAGGGCAACGCCAATGGCTCACAGGGTAGGAGGCAGGACCTAGGACTTATATCTGAGTGTACAACTTGAAATTAGGTCCGAGCTCCTTATGGGCGTAGAGAAATGGGGCCGCCAATTGACCACACGGAAGGGGGAAATTGGGGTCACAAAATGGGGTCATTTTGGCTGCTCGAAATGAGCCAAAATTCGGGGTGCTCCCAATAGTATATCTCCACGCCGGCTTGGAGATCGGATTCGCCATTCCATACGCCATCCACCGGGAATCCAACGGAGACTCCCATGCCCTTGGCTCTCAAAGATCTCCATGCCACTCGGCGTGGTGACAATCCCAATTGGTTCCACAAATGCCAAAATGGAAAAATTGTCCACACTCACTTTGGGCTAGCACCTTAACGAAGGATGCTCCGCTTCGCCCACGTGGTGTGTGAACCATGGGGACCAATATACATAACACCCATGTCATATATGGTCCATTGGTCCATGCGTCCGGCGTGCACGGGTGGGCTCAACATAGTGCACGGCGGGCAGCAAAAGTGGAAAATTGCTCAAAATGACCAAAAATGCGCACACTCATGGTTGGGGCAAATGAGGCACATGCCCAACTTGGACCGAAGTGTGCCATAGGATTGGTATCAAGTCATATGTGTCCAACATATCTTTTGGGCGTCGCCCAACTCCTCCGGTATTGGGAATGGCAGGGTCGCCAAGTGAGCCCATGATTTGGGAAAGTCCCAAATCGCCAACATGGCGGCCACGGTATGCCGAGCCCAAGAGGAGTTATTCGCCGGGTCCAAGATATGTTGGGCACCGAAGTATGTACCCTCATAACATACTTGGGTCATGATGTCAATTGAGCGCAACGTTGAGATACACGGTCGCCACTTGACATCATGACGAGCCAAAAACGGCAAAATTGGTACAAAGACACACAAAAGTGCCTTGAAAGGTGCACAATTATATTATAATATCTTCGGATTGGATCGTGCAATCAACTAATCCTTCTAAACACAATGAATTGACACCAATGACCTTCGATTCCACATATGTGCTCCACTTGGGGCGCTTTGAAAGGTTATGAGCGCTACTTCCCAAGTGGGCACATGAAAATATGGAAAATTGCAAAACACACACTTTGCTCCCAACGCATCGCTTCGGGATCACCACACAAGCTTCCCTTCACGAAAGTTAGGCTTGCAATTGATCGTACGGAGTATGGAGAAGGGGCTTGCACAATATGAGGTCCATTGGCGGGTTTGGCTTGGAGCGATGGACCCGCCAAATGGGCACGCAACACAACACATGGTGAAGCAGTACCCAGAACCCCATGGCTAGGTTACGGCATACAACCGGTCTCCGGTCCACTAACCCCAAGTACGGAAGGGAAGACCGGTCTCCGGTCCACTAACCCCATGTACGGAAGGCGCCCCTTGACGCCCGGTGCGAGCCCGGCGGGAGCGTGTTCCGTGCCCTAAAGCCCCGCATCGGCAACCGATGCACCGCCAGCGGAGATTTGTATATCAGAATATCAGGAATCAACAGGGTTTTATTCTCATATTGTTTCCGTCAATTTTTACGCTTCCGTTCTGATATTCACTGTTTTGACTGCTGGCGGTTGGATCGCGACTTTACCGTAACCGCCAGTTTAACTGTTTATAATGGAAATTTTAACGCTATCCGTGACGAAGGCTCCAAAGTCTTCAGGAACTGCATTGATGCATCCGCAATTTTCACATTCTACACTCGCAACCTTAATCCGAATTTTTCAGGATGTCGAAATCGGATTTTCGACTTCGACATCCCCGCACTTGATTTGACCTCTTTCGAGTGGACCTACGTGTTTCCCTATGCACGAATCAACTTTCCTTTTATCCTGCCCTCCATTTGTCTTACAGATATGGGCAAAACAAAGTTGATTCGTGAGGCCACTTGTGAGGGTCATATCTCGTGTTGCTTGCGAGGAATGACAATAAGGAAACGTGGGATGTATTCACAATACTCCCGACGTAATTTAGGAAGCATTATATGCCTTGCGTCTCCACACGTGCGCGCTAGTGTAATGGATCATGGTCAAGAGGGTAGAGTTTGCGTTGTAACTCTATGGCCATGATATTGCGTGCGTTAAGATAACTTTCGAGTGTAGCGCGCAAGTGTTGGTGTTGCATAGGAACTCTCCTTGAGTTCCTATGAGCGATTGACACAAAGTTATGCCCTTGGAGGGGCATGACATATCGTGGGGGGAGCTACCTTTTTGGGCAATATGGAGTATGTGCCTTGTGTCGTGTTGCGTGCCCATTTGGCGGGTCCATCTCTCAAAGCCAAACCCGCCAATGGACCTCATATTGTGCAAGCCCCTTCTCCATACTCCCTACGATCAATTGCGAGCCTAACCTTCGTGAAGGGAAGCTTGTGTGGTGATCCCGAAGCGATGCGTTGGGAGCAAGGTGTGTGTTTTGCAATTTTCCATATTTTCATGTGCCCACTTGGGAAGTAGCGCTCGTAACCTTTCAAAGCGCCCCAAGTGGAGCACATACGTGGAATCGAAGGTCATTGGTGTCAAGTCATTGTGTTTAGAAGGATTAGTTGATTGCACGATCCAAGCCGAAGATATTATAATATAATTGTGCACCTTTCAAGGCACTTTTGTGTGTCTTTGTACCAATTTTGCCGTTTTTGGCTCGTCATGATGTCAAGTGGCGACCGTATCTCTCAACGTTGCGCTCAATTGACATCATGACCCAAGTATGTTATGAGGGTACATACTTCGGTCCCGAACATATCTTGGACCCGGCGAATAACTCCTCTTGAGCTTGGCATACCGTGGCCGCCATGTTGGCGATTTGGGACTATCCCAAATCATGGGCTCACTTGGCGACCCTGCCATTCCCAATACCAGAGGAGTTGGGCGACGCCCAAAAGATATGTTGGACACATATGACTTGATACCAATCCTATGGCACACTTCGGTCCAAGTCGGGCATGTGCCTCATTTGCCCCAACCATGAGTGTGCGCATTTTTGGCCATTTTGAGCAATTTTCCACTTTTGCTGCCCGCCGTGCACTATGTTGAGCCCACCCGTGCACGCCGGACGCATGGACCAATGGACCATATATGACATGGGTGTTATGCATAATGGTCCCCATGGTTCACACACCACGTGGGTGAAGCGGAGCAACCTTCGTTAAGGCGCTAGCCCAAAGTGAGTGTGGGCAATTTTACCATTTTGGCATTTGTGGACCCAATTGGGATTGTCACCACGCCGAGTGGCATGAAGATCTTTGAGAGCCAAGGGCATGGGAGTCTCCGTTGGATTCCCGGTGGATCGGGTAGGGAATGGCGGATCCGATCTCCAATCCGGCGTGGAGATATACTATTGGGAGCACCCCGAATTTTGGCTCATTTCGAGCAGCCAAAATGACCCCATTTTGGGACCCCAATTTCCCCCTTCCGTGTTGTCAATTGGCGGCCCCATTTCTCTATGCCCACAGGGAGCCAGGACCTAATTCCAAGTTGTACACTCAGATATAAGTCCTAGGTCCTGCCTCCTAACCTGTGAGCCATTGGCGTTGCCCTGGGAATGACGCCAATTTTGGTGATTTTGGCATCATGACCCCACTTGACGAACCCGTGGTGCCCTGATGCCGGGACCTCAGAGGGAACCAGGTTGAGTGAGGGCTCCAGGGAGTTCGTATGCGAAGGGCATGGGGTCAGTTGCCTCGTCCCTACCTCTGGCGGGTCCGGACGAGGGGTCAATTTTGGAGTTTTTCAAGCTAATATCAGTTTGGGCTGAAACAGCCCATTTTCAGCTACCAACTCCTAGGGAATATTGGCGGGGCCATATCTCTGTCTCAGAGAGGAGTTGGAACCTGCCGTTAAGGTAGCATAGGGAGCCACTGTCGGTTGGCCTTGGAGCCCCTTGGTTCCCAGGAACTCGCCTGTGGCTGGGCGGGACACCCCCCTTATTGGCAGGGTTTCAGGGTCCGGACTGAGCAGGGCATGGGTTGTGTTTGAGCCCCCGCCCCCACCAGCCACTGAGAGGGTCGGACCTGGGATTGGGATACAAGTTAGGATAGAGTGTCTATTGTCCTGTGATTCCCTTACCTCAGTCCAGTCTTAACCCCATGTGTACATATCCTGATGTGTTGCTCTACATACTTTCGTTCCCTTGTTGCAGAGTGGCAAGGATCCTGAAACGCTTTGTCACATGACATGAGCGCATTGATGCCCCTGTGAGCGTAGTGCTTTGCCTGCCTGCTCACTTGCGCGTGTCCACCGCAGCGTCCCGTGGCCGGCCCCCCACGGGAACGCGTCAAAAGCGTTTCACCGACGCGGGGTTACCCAACCCTCGTGTGCCACTCGGGGCCACCAACCCCGAGCAGCGCGGCGCAGCTCGCAGCTCGCGGCGCAGCGCAGCGGCTCGCAGCGCAGCGCAGCGGCTCGCAGCGCCACCCAGCGACAGCGCCGAGTTCGTCACGGAGCCAGCAGCGCCGTCCAGAGCATCGCACTGACCGCGCCGCGACCATGAAGGAAGTGGACAGACCAGACCCATCGGCCGACCAGCAAGGCCGCGTCAACCACTTCCACAACCACCGGCTGGCCAGCACCAGCCGCACGCCCAGTCCAGTGCTGCAGCACCCGCCTCAACAACCACCACCAGTTCGTTGAGTGGAACGAGTGCTAACCAAGGACCTCAAGACCGACTACGCCCCCCGCTGCCATGGTAAACTGGCAGGAAGCGGGCAGGATGTGGCCGCGGCCCCACCCCCATGCGGCACGCCTGCTGCGTGGGTTGGTTTGGGACCAGTACTACCGCCACAGCCACCCCCAGTGCGAAGGCGGCATGCCCGGGAGCTTCGAGCTCCGCGAGGACATGGGGGAGGACCGCCTGCGGGCAGTGGAGGAGTGGCTGCGGGCGGAAGGGTACGAGTACCGCTTCCGCCGCAAGCGCTGAAGGACGTGGACCCGGCCGGACAGGCCCGGCGAAGGCCTGCGTCCCGACGGGATTGAGGAGGACGAGCTGCCCAACGAGTACCCGTCGGGCGCCTCGATCAACGTCTCCATGTGGGACATGATCGAGAAGAACTTCCCGGAACCGGGGAGCGAGCGCAGGCTGCAGGGCAGCAGCAGTGCCTCTCCGGGGAAGGAGAAGCGGTCCGCCGGGGACAGGAAGCAGGACCGGAAGTGGCGGGAGTACCAGGAGTCCGTGGCCGCCGAAGCCGCCCAAGGCGCCAAGGGCGGAACCCCAGCCCCCAGTCCCCAACGGGCCAATGGTGGTCATCACCCCGGCCACGCCACCCTTGGCGACTTCATCCAAGTCGCCAGGCAGACCAGGGCCAAGCCCCGTCCGCTGCTCCTGAGGCCCCAGCAGGCCCCAGCAGGCCCCAGCAGCGACGTGGAGTCGGCCCACCGCGGGAGGATGCCGGCCGACCAGGCCAGCTCCAGCAGCAGCGCCGCTCCCGCCCAAAGGGACGTGGCGCGCGCCTGTGAGCGCGTCTGTGGGGTGCCCTGCAACCTTCGGGTTGCCCGGCAACGGGCCACGCAGCGGAACGCTGCCGTGGAGGGCGCCGTCGGCATCGCCCATTAGGAGGCCACGGAGTGGGGCAGAGGCATGGACTACCACGCCTCGAAAGTGGCAGCCATCGCGGCCGGTCTCACGGCTGCGGCCGCCCATGAGGCAGTGGCTGCCCGGATCAGGGCAACCGACGAGGAAGCCCGCCGGACGCGGGAGGCCATTGCCTGCAGGGAGGCCGAGGTGAAGGCGCTGGAAGAGGCGCTTGCCCAAGAGAGGGCAAAGAGGGAGGCGGAGGAAAGGGCCCACGCCGAAGCGACGGCTAAGGCCCAGGCGGACGCCGCCAAGAAGGACGCCATCGAGGCCGCGCGACGGAAGGTCGCTGAGGAGAGGGCCAAGACGGAGGCGGAGCTGGCGACGTTGGAAGCGGAGAAGGCTCGGCTGCAGCGGGCCCGGGAAGCCGAAGCGGCTCGCGCCCGGGAGGAAGCTGAAGCGCGAGCTGCCGCAGCCACAGCCGCCGCAATGGAGGAGGCAGAGGCCAAACTCCGTCGCGAGACTCCCCCGGGAGGATCACGAGTGGAGACCCTTCGAAAACTTTTCGAAGGGGACGCCTCCTCCAAGATGACGCTGGACGAGGCCGACACGGGCAGCAGTGGGAGCAGTGGCCCCACCGCCCATCGACGGAGGAAGGGCAAGGGGAAGACCCCCGAGAGGCCGCGGAGGCCAGCGGGTGGACACCCCCACGACGGTGACCCCTTCTTCACCGCCAGTGACGGCGATGAACGAGGCCGCCGACATCGCCAAGTGGTGGCTTGGACGGGCTGAGGAGGCGGAGACGTCCCCATGGAACCGGAAGGTGAGGATGAGGATCTCCCTCCTCCCTACCGGAGCTCGGAGTCTTCCGAGACCGAGAAGCCCAGGTGGGGCGACATGGACGAGGATGACGACATGGACTTCGGCATCACGAAGAAGCGCCCATCCTCGGACCCACCGAGGCGACCCAGCGGAGACCCACCGGGACCCCCTGGCGGAGGACCATCAGGACCCCCTGGAGGACGCCCACCAAGTGGACCCCCTGGAGGCGGACCACCGGGCGGGGGAGGACCCCCTGGACCGGGCGGACCCGGCGGAGGCCCTCCTGGAGGACCCCCTGGGGACCCCGACGACCCACCAGGGAACGGCGACCCGGATACCACCTGGCGGTCGATTGTCTACCTCCGCAGGAGGGTCTTTTCCCTCGAGTGCGAGGTAGACACGGGCAAGGGCGAGATGACTCGCATCTCCAAGGTCGCCGCGCGCGCGCAGACAGAGCTGGACATCTCCAGGGCCGAGATCAGACAGCTGAACACGGTCATCAGCGGCCTGCAGCAGAGGCTGGATGCGCTGGAAGCCCGTGGGAGCGTCGGCAGCGACCGCCCACCCCTGGAGTCTGGCTCGTCGGACGACGGCTGGGAACCCGGACCAGGTCCAGGCAGACCCCACGCCCCCGGCGGAGCCCCCAGGAGTCGCCCCAGCGCCAGTGCCCCCTCTCTCACCGCCCCCTCTCACCACAGCGCGGGCCGCGGCAACGAGCGCGTGCCGCCCGGCAGTGGCAGTGAGGATTGGCGTGATGAGTGGCTCAGCGCGGAGTACCGCAACCGCCGTGCTCCACCGCGGACACCGGTACGCCCCCGGCGCCCCGCACCAGCCCTGGAGCCAATCCCAATGGCTGGTGGACGTTATGGTGGACTCAGGGATGAGGTCCCCAGAGGAGACGTGGAGTGGGATGTCGGTGAAGGTGAGGATCTCGACCTGGACCTGGAGGAGTTCGACATCAGCCCGCCGCGTGGTTTACGACGGGAGGCCGCTGAACGCAGCCGCCGGCGCCGTGATGAGGATGCGTACATGGAAGGAGTACGGCGTGAACATCTAGGTTCAGCGTACATGGAGGAACCGCGGCGTAGCCACAGGGATTCCATGGAGGAGATGGACGTGGCGGCCGTGGGAGTCCGTGGGCGAGGCCGATGGGAACCTCGGTCGACCTCGCGGCCGGCGTTCATGGTCTCTAAGGCCGCGGATGCCACCGTGTGGGAAGACTTAAAGGACATCAAGCCCCCCATGTACGATGGCAACCCCCTCAACCTCGACCGCTTCTTGGAGAAGCTGGACGATTGGGGGCTGACCGTCACTGAAGACCTGCCTCCCGCGGATGCGGAGAGATATGTCTTCAGACGGTTCAGGTACCGCCTGCCGGAAGTGCTCGGCGAGCTATACTTCGTGGCGACCAAGGGGGGGAGACTCAAGACCCTCAAGGAAGCCAAGAAGTGGCTCAACGAGCAGGAGCGGGTGGACGCTCCGCAGGTGGCTGCCAAGCGCTGGAAGTCCATCAAGCTTGAGCATGATGGACGGGAGATCCGCCTACGAGATTGGCGAGACTTCCGAGGGAAATACACCCTCTTCCGCCGCAACGTGGAGGATTGGAACGAGGGTGACGAGCAGGCTCGCCTGCTCTCCATGCTGCCGGAAGCATGGATCAAGAGGGTCACCAAGGAGGAATCCAAGAGGGCCAAGTCCAACCACACGGTCAAGATGATGCTCCCCAAAGAGTATCATACGAGCGTGGTGGCTTGGACGAAGAAGAACGTGGCCCGGGATGTCAAACGGCACTCCCTGCGGAACGCTCTCCTCATCACCGTCTCGGGCGATCGCGAGAAGACCGCGATGTGGCGTCTTGACGAGTGTGAGTTGAGCGGCCAGACCATCCGTCTGCAGCCCATCCCGGCGCGGATGAGCTGCGACGAGATCCTGGAGTGGGTTGGCGAGGAAGTACTCAAGGAGTACCGAAACCTCCACCACACCCGCGGGTTGAGGCCCGGCGACCGCGACGTCAACTACGTTGGCAAGGGACCTGGCGGGGAAGCTGCCATGGACCCAGCGGGAGCCGGCGGCGATGAGACTCTCGTCGACGATGACGACGACGATGAGCCCGCCGAAGTGGCCGTTTGTGCCTTCGTGGCCAAAAACCTGAGCGCGGGGAGCAAACCGGGAAACTGGAAGCCCCTGCAGCAGGGTTGGAGGAAGCAGGAGAAGAGGGACCCTCGCCGCATTGGCGACCCTCCGCTGTCCTTTGGGGAGTTCATACGAGCTCACCCTCAGGGCTGTTTCGTGTGTTATGGGAGGAAGCGAGGCTTCAACCATGACCACCGAACATGCCCCGTCCACAAGGCCGACACGGAGGCTTACAAGAAGGCGCACGGGTCGAAGAAGCGTGCGCCCGCGGGTATCCGGGAAGCCAAAGTGGAGGTCGACAAGGACGAGCTGGCCAAGCTGATGTCGTCGGTGGGAACCGAGTTGGCCAAGGAGATCCAGGAGATCAAGCGGAACTGGGTCCCCAGGTCGGACAACAAGAACAAGGAGAACAACCAGAATGACCAGAACAAGGACAAGGACAAGAACAAGGGTAAGAAAGGGGGAAGGAAGAAGGGCGTCAACGAGGTTGATGCGGAGGAGAACACCCCTTCCTCCACAACCGACGCCCCCTAGCGGAGCCCCTGCAGCCAAGGGCCCCAGCTAGGGCGGTCGCAGGATGGTGACGTGGGAAGCGCCGAACCATCCCAGTCGGGAGTCGATAAGCACAAGGGGATTGCCGCGGGCGGAAGGCCCGGTCTGGCACCCAGTCGCGGAGGCGGGGTGAGGGCAAGTGAAGGCACGAACCCTTGCACCCGTCCGTCCTTCGCGACCAAGAATGTGTTTGATGTACTACAGGATCTATCCAAGAGTATCGGAGGATCACCCGGACCGCAGCTGGATGCTGCAGATGGGCAGCCTGAGCCCATTGTCCACGACCTGCACCAGTCGCTTGTTGAGCTTCTGGAACGGCCGGAGATCCTGAGTTTGCACGCCGTGCGCCGTGTCGGTCGCCAGCGGCAGTTGCATCTTAAGGTCCGTGCCTTATGCGGGGAAGTGGAAAAGGTTTTCGACGTGTTGGTCAACACGGGAGGTCAAGTCAGCTTGGTCAAGGCTGGCCTACTTCCACCAGAGTGTCTGGCCGACAGTCGGAAACCTGTCAGGCTGAAGGTGGCGAACGGCCAGTACATGGTGGGAGGCACGAAGGAAGCGTCCATTGGGCTGCAGTTCGTGAACCATCGTGAGCTGAGCCGCCCAGACCTCGGCAAGGAAATCCTCCTGCAAGGTCGCTTCTACGAGGCCGAGATGGACTGGGACATGATCGTCGGGTACGACTTCATGATGGAGACGGACTCCGGCGTCCTCCCGGCCCAGGCCTCCATGACCCTGTACCAGGACGACCAGCTCTCGTGGCTTTCGTCACCTGAGCACCATGTGGAATGCCAATGGATCCACCCCGAACGCAATCAGCTCGAAGTGGCCGCGCTGGACACTGAGCCCACTGGGCCAGCAAACCAGGAGTACGGCGTAATGCCGGAAGTGGCGAACCGAGTGGTCGCGGACCTGGGAGATCGGATCTGGCCCTGGATGCGTTCTCTTCAGGAACCTCCGCCCATCTTCGGGTATGTGAGAAGTACTGGAGCGCCCAGGACTCCGCGTGGAAGAAGAGCTGGGGTCCGCATCAGGGATTGATGTGGATCCATTGCCCCCGTTGGGACATTCCAAGAGCGATAGCGAAGATTCGCAAGGACCGCTCCAAGGCAGTGCTGGTTGTTCCTATGGGATGCACCGAGGAGGAAAGTACCCAACATTGGGTAGCCTCATTGACCAACATGACCTTAAACAAGGTCGTCCTACCAGCTGGAGAGAGTGTCTATCAGGACGCTAAGGGACAGCCCATGCCACCCCAGAGATGGCCAACGGAATTCCACTATGTGGATGGGGGCCTTGATCAGGCCGACACCACGGACTTCGTGTGTGTCAACCGCATCATAGCGGAGCCATGGCGGCAATGCTTTGCGGTTCCCCCTGTTGACATCGAAGAATCGGAATCAGAAGACCCCCTCACTGAAGAGGAGTGGGATCTGGTTCAGGGGTATATGGATCAGCCCTTTCACGACTGGGGAAACCAGCGTGAGGGCAAGGCCCAGGACAGAGCCTGGTGGGAAGTGGACTCGATCGTCTCTGGTTCCTATGACGGGAACACCTTCGTGCAGAGGGTGCTGGACCACCTATCCAGCCAGGACGAGCCAATCGGGGGTAACCCACCCACCTACGGCGATCTATTCCGAGGCAAGACCAGGGCTGGCCCTTTGGGCTACCTGGGAAGACCACCTGAGCCGAAAGCGAGCGGAGTAGCTACCCCTCAAGTAAGCTCCGTGGTTCAAGTGCCCGGAAAAGCCAAGGCGGAGTCCGATGACTGCCCCAAGATCCAGGCATTGAGCGCCAGGCTGAAGCAGAAGTATGGTGATACCTTCTTCAGCGGAAAGCCTGTGTTTCCTCCACCGGTGCGTGGACCGTATGGCGAGGCCAAAATACGACTGAAGCAGGACCCCCCGGTGTATCGGCACCGGGAGTTTGCCCTGAGGGGCGAGAGGAAAGAGGCCATGGAGAAGATCCTCTGTGACTTCATCCAGAGAGGCTGGCTCGAGCCGTGCCACTCCGAATGGGCCTCTCCCTGCTTCGTCGTCCCCAAGAAGGTTGCCGGTGAGTGGCGGCTCGTGGTCGACTACCGCGGCCTGAACGCCCAAACGCAGCACGACAGCTATACGCTGCCCCTCATTGAGGACATGCTGCAAAAACAACACCGGCGGAGGATCTTCACGGTGATTGACCTGAAACATGGTTATCATCAGATGCCTCTCGCCGAGGAGTCCCGTGCCTGCACAGCCATGAGCACCCCACTTGGACCTCTCCAGTGGAAGGTGATGCCCATGGGCGTTACCAACGGCAATGCGGCTTTTCAGCGGATGCTGGAGAACCTGCTTGAGCCGGTGCGTGACTGTGCGGACCCCTTCGTGGACGACGTGATCATCGCGTCCGGGGACCCCAGTATGAGCTACGAGGAGCTCCTCGAGGCACACGAGAGGGACGTCACTCGAGTGCTGGACCTTCTGGTTCGGCACAAACTCACGGGCAGCAGTGACAAGGCCACCATTGCGGTAAGCGAGGTGGTCTTCGCTGGCCACGTAGTTGGGAACGGGCAGCGCAAGCCCATACCTGGCAAGGTGGCCGCGATTGAGCACTGGGAAAAGCCCAAGACGGTCTCTGAGCTACGGGCGTATCTGGGGTTCTGCAGCTACTACTCGGGGTATATCAAAATGTATGCCGAGTATGCAGCCCCCATGACGACCATGCTCAAGGGCAACCGAGAGGAGACCAAGAAGGGGTCCAAGAAGGCTCTGGTCTGGACAGCGGAGTCCGACCGTGCCTTTGAGGGGATGAAGCAGGCGCTGCTATCCGCAGTGGGTCTGCACCTCGTGGATCCCGACCGAGGGTTCGTCCTGCGCACCGAGGCTTCCGACTACGCCATTGGCGCTGTGTTGGAGCAAGTGCTTGACGACGGGAGGCACGTGCCCGTGGCCTTCTGGAGCCGAGTCCTGGCGGAAGGCCAGAGACGGACGTGGACGCCCCGCGAAAAAGGAGGCGTATGCCATCGTCATGGCTCTCAGGAAATGGGCTGGGTACATAGCCCTCCATCCCGTCACCGTCTGCACCAACCATCAGAGTCTGCAGTCGTGGCACAAGGAGCACGTGGACACCCCCTCAGGTCCCGCCTTCCGACGGGCAAGATGGCATGAGACCTTGGCCAAGTTCGACCTCACGGTTGTGTATATTCCTGGAAAGGATAACACCGTGGCGGACTGTCTCAGTAGGTGGGCCTATCCCGCCAGCAAGGGCATGCCGGATATCTCTGCCCATGGCGATGAGGCTGAGACCGCTGAAGCCAAAAGGATCATCGAAATGGAGCGCCTGATGGAGGCGGAGGGTGCTAAATGCTTCGTCGTCATGGCTGCGGATGCCCCCCTCGCGTCGAGGGTCAGCAGAGCGGTCAGTGTACTCGCCCCTGAGGGAGCTGAGTCCGACAAGCACCTCTTCCCGGAGTCTTGCCTCCAGGACGACTGGACCGACGACTACGCCAAGTCTGAGGCCTTTGCGGCCGAGTATAGGGCTGTGACCGACCCTGATGACGGGCAGAAGTGGCCAAAGGGGCTGACTGAGGAACATGGCAAGCTCTACCGGAATGGTAAGCTGCTAGTACCAGAGTCCCGGGTGCTCGAGCTGTGTGAAGCTTGGCACCACCACATGCTGCACCCAGGGGTCAAGAAGCAAGCTCTTGACATGCAGCGTCGGTTCGAGATCGACCATATCGTTCTCTGCACCGCCATCACGAAGGTCAGGAAGGGTTGCTCGGTCTGCCAGGCCTGCAATCCCGACAACCGGAACGTCAAGGGCGAAGCCCAATGGACCCCGGTTCCTGACCAGCCCATGGAGAGCGTGGCTTTGGACGTCTTCTCCATGCCCGAAGTGCACATTGGCAAGGAGACCTTTGACTGTGTGGTTCTCTGTGTGGACCGCCACAGCGGCTACGTTGTAGCCGTTCCGGCACGCAAAAAGGGGTTGCTTGCCAAGGAAGTGGCAGTCATGATGATTCGTCATTGGCTGACCGTCTTTGACATCCCCCGCACCATTTGCAGTGACCGAGGGCCCCAGTTTACTGGTGGCTGGTTCAAGGCTATGTGTTCCCTCATGGGGATACGTCATGCCAAGAGCGTCGCCTATCTCAGCCGGTCTAACGGCCGTGCTGAAGTGGCTGGACGGCAGCTGTTCGAGAAGCTGCGCCAGATCCACATCACCAATCCACGTCGGAACTGGTTTGAGGAGATGTGGCCTGCTCTGAAGGCCCATCATGACACCCCCACTCCGGGCGGTTTGTCCCCTCACCAGATTCTGTTCGGCAGGGACCCCCTGGGTAGGGGACTTCCCTTGTCTGGTGATGGCATGGATATGGATGCCAAGGAATTCTTCGCGCGGCAAGAGCAAACGGCGCGGGACATCCGCCAGCAGCTCGAGAAGGAGCATGCTGAGCGTCAGAAGTCCGCCCCGAGCTCGACAGCGCAGAAGTTCAGGGTGGGAGACCCGCTGTGGGTGATCAGACCCCGCCCTATGGGCACCCACCGCACCAAAACCTGGTTCACAACCGGCGAGGTGGTCCGCAGGATTGGTGAGGACACCTACCGCATCAAGGTGGGTCACGGACAGTTCCGGGAGCGCCACGAGAGTCAACTCCGTGTGCGGGAACCCGACCTCCGTGGCCAGCATGTGTCCCTCAGCTATGCCGCACATGAGGCCGATTCGGACGACGACTATGCTGAGCAGGACGACTATACAGTCGAGAAGATCCTGGCTCAGCGTCCGAAGGCCTCGGCACCCGGAGGTCTGGAGTTCAAGGTTCGTTGGCGAGGCTATGGGCCGTCCCACGATACCTGGGAACCCGTCTCCTCGTTCGTGCCGCGGGTCAATACTCCCTTCATGGAGTACATCCGCAAGCACAAGACCAAGATCCACGTTTCGGACTTGGCAGGACCCACCTCGGCGATTGCAGCCAGGGGTGCCTGATCAGCGCCCTGAGCTCTCCCCTGATGCTTTTTGAGCGCTTGTGTGGTCGACGGATCGTCCCTCACTTGCCTGCTCTCTTACATCTTCCGGTGACCTGCCATTAGAGTGGCCATATACCCCCCCCTGCTGAATCCAGAGGAGGATGGCCCCTCTCTTCTTCTATTCGTCACTCCCCCCCCTGCTGAATCCTTGGGAAACCAGGTAGGGCGACTGACCATCATTTTTCTGAGCTCTTGGGGCCTTGAAGCCCATACGACGTTGCGCAACGGATGCCGCTGTCATCGGCATTGCGATTTTTTTGGTGTGTGGTCTGGTCCCATGGCACTTGCGGAATCCAGACCAGTCGACGTGTGTCAGCTGACTATATATGGCCTGAACTCAGGCGTTTTCCTGTCCACCCTCCTACATTTGCCTTATCCTGACCGGGGCGTGGTCTGGCACTCTGTCCAGAGTGTGTTTACACGCCTGTTTACCTGATTATTGCTTACTCTTTCCGCCCTCCAGGATATGTGCATCTGTATGTTGCTGTCTTCAGCCCATCACCGGAGTGTGGACTGTTTTTCCCCTCCGAAGGGATGCGAATCGTATACGCAGGCGCCCTGAGTCGCCGTTTACATGCTTGTACATATGGTCCAGCTTGGACCATTACTTAACTACAGATTCTTCTGTTTGAGTGCCTGTGATACCGTGTTGCCCTATTCGCTGTGATGTGGAGATCCTGATGGCGCCAGGCGGGAAGCCCAGTTGCCTGACTACACTCCCAGCGGTCCGCCACTGTCAGTTCCAGTGTGAGCCTACCGATTCGCACACGCACTTGCAGTCGGATGGCGGCCTCCGGTGCTCCTGACCTCGGTCAGTCTGCCTGGGAAACTGGTGGTTTGAGGAGTCGACGCCTCCGCCCACACTGCATGAGGACTCCCTCATGTATGGCCTTCGTGGTAATAGGGCGAGGGAAAAGACGGCCTTGATGCCCGATCCCTTAAGGAGGAGCTCCCTTAAGATCCCTTAAGGAGTTCGGCTGTACAACTCTGGACTCGCGTCGTATGGATATGGACATGGTGCGCCCAAGGAAGGACCCGTGGGGACTCTCCCCAGTCGGCGGGCCTTGGGAAGCTTGGGGTAGCCTGATGGATCTTTGTGGTCGCTCTCGACCTGTGGGACCACCTCGGTCGTCGTGTGACGCCTATGTTGGCTGTGTATGCCACTGCCACTGTGGTGGTGACCGTAGCAGCCGGCACCCGGTGCGCCTGGTATGGGTTAACGGGTCCTTTGGATGCCGAACAATCGCCGCCAGGACCCGGGACTTGATACTTGATACTATACTTGAAGTTACAAGACCCTACAGCACCATACCTGTCTTACTGTGGAGTTTGGAGCCTAACCTGCGAATCAGCCTGAAGTGAGGATGTGACACCCCCCCTTCAGGATATGGTCCTGGGTACCCCCTGCCATGCTTGGGTGTTATCGAGCCCCCCCCAGGGTTTGCTCTAAGGAGGGGGGTGAAGCGGTACCCAGAACCCCATGGCTAGGTTACGGCATACAACCGGTCTCCGGTCCACTAACCCCAAGTACGGAAGGGAAGACCGGTCTCCGGTCCACTAACCCCATGTACGGAAGGCGCCCGTTGACGCCCGGTGCGAGCCCGGCGGGAGCGTGTTCCGTGCCCTAAAGCCCCGCATCGGCAACCGATGCACCGCCAGCGGAGATTTATATATCAGAATATCAGGAATCAACAGGGTTTTATTCTCATATTGTTTCCGTCAATTTTTACGCTTCCGTTCTGATATTCACTGTTTTGACTGCTGGCGGTTGGATCGCGACTTTACCGTAACCGCCAGTTTAACTGTTTATAATGGAAATTTTAACGCTATCCGTGACGAAGGCTCCAAAGTCTTCAGGAACTGCATTGATGCATCCGCAATTTTCACATTCTACACTCGCAACCTTAATCCGAATTTTTCAGGATGTCGAAATCGGATTTTCGACTTCGACATCCCCGCACTTGATTTGACCCCTTTCGAGTGGACCTACGTGTTTCCCTATGCACGAATCAACTTTCCTTTTATCCTGCCCTCCATTTGTCTTAAAGATATGGGCAAAACAAAGTTGATTCGTGAGGCCACTTGTGAGGGTCATATCTCGTGTTGCTTGCGAGGAATGACAATAAGGAAACGTGGGATGTATTCACAATACTCCCGACGTAATTTAGGAAGCATTATATGCCTTGCGTCTCCACACGTGCGCGCTAGTGTAATGGATCATGGTCAAGAGGGTAGAGTTTGCGTTGTAACTCTATGGCCATGATATTGCGTGCGTTAAGATAACTTTCGAGTGTAGCGCGCAAGTGTTGGTGTTGCATAGGAACTCTCCTTGAGTTCCTATGAGCGATTGACACAAAGTTATGCCCTTGGAGGGGCATGACATATCGTGGGGGGGGCTACCTTTTTGGGCAATATGGAGTATGTGCCTTGTGTCGTGTTGCGTGCCCATTTGGCGGGTCCATCTCTCAAAGCCAAACCCGCCAATGGACCTCATATTGTGCAAGCCCCTTCTCCATACTCCCTACGATCAATTGCAAGCCTAACCTTCGTGAAGGGAAGCTTGTGTGGCGATCCCGAAGCGATGCATTGGGAGCAAGGTGTGTGTTTTGCAATTTTCCATATTTTCATGTGCCCACTTGGGAAGTAGCGCTCGTAACCTTTCAAAGCGCCCCAAGTGGAGCACATACGTGGAATCGAAGGTCATTGGTGTCAAGTCATTGTGTTTAGAAGGATTAGTTGATTGCACGATCCAATCCGAAGATATCATAATATAATTGTGCACCTTTCAAGGCACTTTTGTGTGTCTTTGTACCAATTTTGCCGTTTTTGGCTCGTCATGATGTCAAGTGGCGACCGTATATCTCAACGTTGCGCTCAATTGACATCATGACCCAAGTATGTTATGAGGGTACATACTTCGGTGCCCAACATATCTTGGACCCGGCGAATAACTCGTCTTGAGCTTGGCATACCGTGGCCGCCATGTTGGCGATTTGGGACTATCCCAAATCATGGGCTCACTTGGCGACCCTGCCATTCCCAATACCGGAGGAGTTGGGCGACGCCCAAAAGATATGTTGGACATATATGACTTGATACCAATCCTATGGCACACTTCGGTCCAAGTGAGGGATGTGCCTCATTTGCCCCAACCATGAGTGTGCGCATTTTTGGCCATTTTGAGCAATTTTCCACTTTTGCTGCCCGCCGTGCACTATGTTGAGCCCACCCGTGCACGCCGGACGCATGGACCAATGGACCATATATGACATGGGTGTTATGCATAATGGTCCCCATGATTCACACACCACGTGGGCGAAGCGGAGCAACCTTCGTTAAGGCGCTAGCCCAAAGTGAGTGTGGGCAATTTTACCATTTTGGCATTTGTGGACCCAATTGGGATTGTCACCACACCGAGTGGCATGGAGATCTTTGAGAGCCAAGGGCATGGGAGTCTCCGTTGGATTCCCGGTGGATCGCGTATGGAATGGCGGATCCGATCTCCAATCCGGCGTGGAGATATACTATTGGGAGCACCCCGAATTTTGGCTCATTTCGAGCAGCCAAAATGACTTCATTTTGGGACCCCAATTTCCCCCTTCCGTGTGGTCAATTGGCGGCCCCATTTCTCTTTGCCCACAGGGAGCCAGGACCTAATTCCAAGTTGTACACTCAGATATAAGTCCTAGGTCCTGCCTCCTAACCTTTGAGCCATTGGCGTTGCCCTGGCCGGGCGAGCCGCGCGTGGGAATGACGCCAATTTTGGTGATTTTGGCATCATGACCCCACTTGACGAACACGTGGTGCCCTGATGCCGGGACCTCAGAGGGAACCAGGTTGAGTGAGGGCTCCAGGGAGTTCGTATGCGAAGGGCATAGGGTCAGTTGCCTCGTCCCTACCTCTGGCGGGTCCGGACGAGGGGTCAATTTTGGAGTTTTTCAAGCTAATATCAGTTTGGGCTGAAACAGCCCATTTTCAGCTACCAACTCCTAGGGAATATTGGCGGGGCCATATCTCCGGCTCAGAGAGGAGTTGGAACCTGCCATTAGGGAGCATAGGGAGCCACTGTCGGTTGGCCTTGGAGCCCCTTGGTTCCCAGGAACTCGCCTGTGGCTGGGCGGGACAGCCCCCCTATTGGCAGGGTTTCAGGGTCCGGACTGAGCAGGGCAGGGGTTGTGTTTGAGCCCCCGCCCCCACCAGCCACTGAGAGGGTCGGACCTGGGATTGGGATACAAGTTAGGATAGAGTGTCTATTGTCCTGTGATGCCCTTACCCCAGTCCAGTCTTAACCCCATGTGTACATATCCTGATGTGTTGCTCTACATACTTTCGTTCCCTTGTTGCAGAGTGGCAAGGATCCTGAAACGCTTTGTCACATGACATGAGCGCATTGATGCCCCTGTGAGCGTAGTGCTTTGCCTGCCTGCTCACTGGCGCGTGTCCACCGCAGCGTCCCGTGGCCGGCCCCCCACGGGAACGCGTCAATGGCACATACCACATATTGCCCGAAAAGGTAGCTCCCCCCACGATATGTCATGCCCCTCCAAGGGCATAACTTTGTGTCAATCGCTCATAGGAACTCAAGGAGAGTTCCTATGCAACACCAACACTCGCGCGCTACACTCGAAAGTTATCTTAACGCACGCAATGTCATGGCCCAAGAGTTATAACGCAAACTCTACCCTCTTGACCATGATCCATTACACTAGCGCGCACGTGTGGAGACGCAAGGCATATAATGCTTCCTAAATTACGTCGGGAGTATTGTGAATACATCCCACGTTTCTTTATTGTCATTGCTCGCAAGCGGCACGAGATATGACCCTCACAAGTGGCCTCACGAATCAACTTTGTTTTGCCCATATCTCTAAGACAAATGGAGGGCAAGATAAAAGGAAAGTTGATTCATGCATAGGGAAGCACGTAGGTCCAGTCGAAAGAGGTCAAATCAAGTGCGGGGATGTCGAAGTCGAAAATCAGATTTCGACATCCTGAAAAATTCAGATTAAGGTTGCGAGTGTAGAATGTGAAGATTGCGGAAGCATCAATGCAGTTCCTGAAGACTTTAGAGCCTTCGTCACGGATAGCATTAAAAGTTCCATTAATTACAGTTAAACTGGCGGTTACAGTAAAGTCGCGATCCAACCGCCAGCAGTCAAAACAGTGAATATCAGAACGGAAGCGTAAAAATTGACGGAAACAATATGAGAATAAAACCCTGTTGATTCCTGATATTCTGATATATAAATCTCCGCTGGCGGTGCATCGGTTGCCGATGCAGGGCTTCACGGCACGGAACACGCTCCCGCCGGGCTCGCACCGGGCGTCAACGGGCGCCTTCCGTACATGGGGTTAGTGGACCGGAGACCGGTCTTCCCTTCGGTACATAGGGTCAGTGGACCGGAGACCGGTTGTATGCCCTGCCCTAGCTATGGGGTTCTGGGTACCGCTTCATTAATGCTACATTAATTTTCCTGTTATTTAGGCATGTGAACCCGTATTACTGGACCAGCCAGTTGGTCCAGCTCAATGTTCGTTCACGACTTCGTCTTCTTGCTGTTGCCTGTGTCCTGTACTTGCCAACAAGATCAATTGTAATGGAGAACATTGGAAACAATTTGATTTTTAAGTGCAAGACAAGGAAAATGGGTTTTCTATATGCACCCAAGCACAAGCATATGACAGTCCAGTAATCTGAGTTCGAGCAGGACGACGACGACGAGGACGACGCGCAGAAGCTGGGCCAGCGTACGCTGTTCCACAATGGTGAGTTCCTTGCTTGAATTTAATGAAAAGTTGAAGAAACTTTGAAGATAGGAAGGTATACTTCCAAATACCCTCAAAAAGTCTTGAAATTACTTTGAAAAATGGAAAAGCGCAGTTCCAAACGCGCTGCAGCGACGACGACGACAACGAAGACCAGGAAAAGCGACGCTTTGGACTTCCTGGAGTCTCCTACAAGTTCGAAAAGTTGATTTTCTTGAAGATATTTAAGTTCCATTAAGGACTACTTTGAGTTACTTAAGAATACCTTGAAAAGTGGTCAAAAGAAGCTTAGCAACGTCGAAATCTTGGAGCTACGCGCTGCTAGGCGACGTGAACCAGCGCTGGAGGACTTCGACAACGCGTTTTCGAGGCGCTGCAGACTGCTGCAGCCTTGTGCTTTGCAATTTTGAAGTGTAACATAGCATGCCTTTAATGTTTATGTTGTTGCATTTCATTGTTTCATTGCACACGGCCCCCGGTTGCCCCTTGTCGTCTATTCACGTGCTTTTCTAGCAGCAGGCCGGTCATTGGTAGCTTGATTGTCGATTTCCCACTCTCCCTTCCCCTTCAGAGCTATGATTTCATTGAAGTTTTTCACTAACTTTTGGTGTTCCAAAAGGCCAAAAATGTCGAAAAGGGCCTACACCATTTTACGCATAACTTGGCGCCACTGGCTCAAAACGCGTCAAGTAAAGCGCTAACGTGAACTAGAGAGCGCTAACTCTCAAAAGACGTTTTCATCTTGTTTTATCTCAACAAGGGCTATTTTCTGTGATTTTTTCAAGATGACCCATGAATCACTTTTTGCCCAACCCTCTGAAGCACCCCAAAATTACTTTTGGTGTTTGACGCATATCTTCGCGCCACTGCGATGAAAAATTTTGAACTAAGCATATATGGAAAGTAGACAGTAAAACGCTTTTATTCCATACTTCACTTTCTTGAGATCAATTTTTCTACTAGTTTCCTCATCCCCAAAAACATCACCCATGAATCACCCCATGAAAACTCCTCAAAAGTGCCTTTTGTGCTTTCTTCATATCTCCCAGGGAAAAAAGGTTTGAGGTTTCATATTATTTTTCTAAACAACACTGAAGTATGTGCTTTCTAACCCTGGGTCACTTTCATTTTCAAAAAATGAGGATGGCTATGGTAAAAATGCCACAAGTTACCACACAAACCACTTGGTGAAAAATCATGCAAAATGATTTTGGAGGTTTAATCATTTCTCTGAGACCCTGGTGAGTTCGAACCTGAACAAAGGTGTTTTACGAACACTGGAGCATGAAATTACGACACATGTTTACTTTGAATTTCTGTGGTCAAGAATGGATTTTTTCCATGGTGGTCAACTTAGTGCATGAAAGCATGTTTTCAAATTTTGTGTTCCTGATGCTGCAAGAAAAAGGCTTTTCTCAGGGCCTATGATGAGTTGCAGAGTCATCAAACGTGTTCTGGAAAGTTAATAGAGTCTACATTGCAGATATCTAATCGTTGGATTTTATTGAAAATGGAATGACAGTGAAACAGTTTGATTTCCTTATGCTTCTTTGATGGTTTTTCAGCATATGTTGCATGTGAGATTCATGTGTCTCCCCCCAACTTCTATTTCTCTGAACCTATGATGAGTTGGGGGAACATCAAATATGTTTCGAAAACCTGAGGACATGCGCTATACAGTGCAGATATTTTTTTTCTGACATCTCAGCAACATAGTACAGGAAAGTGCTACAGAACTTGTTCATTTTGAACAGGTTTTCTGCATCCACTTTTTGCTAAACCATTCGCGAATGTTGGGTCTTCTAACCTTGAATCATTGTATGATATGGCAGTTGGTGATTGTTTGCATCAGTTTTGATTCATTCTAACTAGGCTTAGCCTAGGTAGAGAGGTAGATACCTTAGAATTACTGTAGACACACAATAAATAGTGAAACAGTTTGTTGTCTTTTTTTTCGGCCATAAAACAAACTTGGCCACAACCATTAACAGACCGTTTGCATCCGCCACATTCACCGTCTAAGCCTTTCCCTTCGACTCCCCAGGCTGAGTGGCTCAGTTCGGCTGGCCCGTTGTCCCAGGGACAAAGAAGGCGTGGGGCTTGTTGCCACCAGGGAGTAGGGAGGTGATTGATAGGTGTGAGTGGAAGGCGGAAAGAGAAGACTCAATGAAGGAGCACCCAAGTGATACATTAAGCGACCGCATTCGACCAAACCTTTGGCATTGACCTCTCTCGCGGTCCTTGTGACCATTTTCCGATGAGAGAGGTTGATGTTGGTATATGGCCGCGGAAGAAGCTTGCAACACTTACTTACTTTCCACTTACTTACTCTAGCTAGCTAGCTAACTAGCTAGTACAGGAGATGCATTGACCTTTATGGTATCATAATCCTAATGCTAACGGTTGAGTTCAACTCAACTTAATGTCTCTGGTCCTCCCCCTGTAGGGCAGGGTGGTGAGGAGAAGTGCCGCGAGGCGCTGGTGCTGTAATAGAGGTAACCATTCCAGTAGGTGCAGGCCGGAATGTTAGTGTGCGATACCATTTGACTTCTTTTCATCCCTTCACCTTTGACCTGAAGTGAGTGCTGGGCACTGGTTACGGCCTACGGTTGCGCTAACCAACCCACTGTTGGCTTACGCATACGCACGGCCTACGGTTGCCCTGTGTTGCATTGGCTTCCCACGTAGACGCACGGCCCACGGTTGCCCTGTGTCGCATTCGGATGTGCTGAGCTTGTAGGCCTACGCTTGCCCTATGAGCCTCAGTCTTGGTATTTTTGGCAAGCTGTGTGTTTTACATCATCCATTGTTTCATTTGAGCACAATTGCATTTGAGCTAGGAAGTGATTTGTCCTCATTTCACTCCACCATGCACCTCATCCTTCACTGCATGGCCGTCAAGGCAAGCGTTTGACTAGTGACGTATTCTACTCTCCATTCGGATTGCATTTCATTCATTCCGTTCGGCAGGTCACTCATTCTTTGCATTCCACTTTGCAAATCTTACATTTCATACTTATTGCATTACTTCCTTATTGCAAGGGTTTCCCCACAAGGCTCAACATGCAATATGGTCCGTAATTGATCTGCCCTACGTAGTTCTATGAGCACCTTTGCTCAATAGACCCCGAGTTTTGGTTCGCCGACGAACAATCAATTCGTATCCCCTCAACTTTTGTTGCTTAACTGCAAGTTGTGAGGAATGAATCTCTTTTTCCAACCCTCGCGATCATTGACCTAGGTCATTTGGTCTAAAGAGCTAGTTTATCCTCAAATTTGCTACCGAAACACTGCGGGTACGTTCTGCTTCGTTAACTTTCACTAAATCGCCTGGTACAGCCTCAATTACTGGGTTTGAGAGTGCTCAATTGAGTGTCCGCAGTCTACAACATTACAGTCATCACATTCTCTGTCACCCCCAACCAAACCATCAGACGCATGGCAGACCCAATTGGATTCTTTTTTCACACATTCCCTCCCTCATCACACTACACATACAACACACACACAAACACCTACCATGAGTCATTTGATTATTCCATTTATTTGTGTGGATATCACACTCTGAGGAATTGCTGTAGTACCACTTCCATCCAGCTTTTGTCTACGAGCCAACATGTAGGTCACTTCCTTCGTGTAGATAGTCAGTGTCCGCTTAAAGCCGACATTGGTCTCACCTCGCCACATCTTTGTTGTGTAACACAAGTGAACAGGTTTACGTTTGGTCACTAAGCCTGCGACTTGGATAATGCATTCGGCGGTGTGTTAGTGAAGAGTCCTACGCCGGTAGCCACCGAGACCAAGCGGTGCACTACGGTAGGCTCATTGAAAAGGATTATCGAAAGGTGGTGAATGCCTACAGTGTATAGGATTTTACCCTCGCGCGGGTAGATAGCTACTTTCCATGCAGTTGGATAGACCCCTTCTCTTGCGGTAGAGGTAGATGACGGAGTTAAGCTCCATGAGGATAGCCTGAATCCTGGAATTCAGTTGAGCGGAATGCATTCTTCATGTAGGAAGACAGGCCCCCGCACGGATGGCTTTGTACAACCATCTGGTGGGCAAGGGGCTCGCCGTTGATTGGTCTTCCGGTAAGGTACAGAACACACTTTGACTACGATAAGCATTTTTTGGAGATTTACTACTTCTACTTGTCTCAGACAACAGACCATTCATTCCGCTTATATGAGGCAGTAGCGACCCTCCAATCCCGCTTATAGGGGCAGTGGCGACCCTCCAGTCGGGTAGGATGTAGGCTTGCTTTCGAGCTAAGCGGTCCATCCAGGAAAGAGCCGACCTTTCCAACGCCATGACTCCTTACCTACTCCGTTTTAGAACAACCCCAGGAGACCAACCCACCCCTACCCGTAAACCCATCCCCTACATTCACATACAATTCATTGGTTTTGTCATCTTTAGCACTTACCACAACCCATACATCTTCTTTCTCTGAATTTACATGATCAACACACTTCTACAACCTCGCCTTTTCGTGCAAATTGTTTGCATTGGTAATGTAAGTCATTTAGGACATTTCTACACAAATCAGTATTCCCGCTAGCTTCACATCTTATTAGATTACTGTGTGCTATGCCCTGGAATGCCATGGTGCATATGTTGCATAGGTTGGAGTGCAAAGCATACTGCCGTGACGGAATTTTGATTCTTTTGTACATGATTTCTAGGCATGATAGGTGACTGATGTCTCAACTTTGTTTAGTGATAGCTAGAAGGTATGAGTAAAAGGTCAGTAATGAAGAACTATATCTTTCAACACCTTTTTGGTTGAAGTGTTAGTATAAATCCCCATACCCCCATACGGATCAATCCTTGAATGACCTTGACCCAAGGATAAGAAAGAGCAGATCCGGGTCAGATGAGTTTTGTCTCATCGTGACTGCCACCCCCCACCCTTTTCAAATCCGTGCCACTAAACTAATCAAGAGTTACGTCGTGCGCGCTGGCGCCTGGCGCCAGAATGAAATTAAAAGATAGGTAAAACACGACGAAAAAATTTTCTGAATAGCTGAAAATAAAGCTAATTAGCATAAAAAACGCGTAGGCCAAAAAGCGCGCTGCGAAACGCGTTGAAACGCGACGAGAAATTTTTCGACGTGAAATAGGTGAATAGTTAGCGCCGTAACAACCGTAACGCTCGTAGGACCCTAACGCCGTGCCTCTCGTCGTCTAACTAGCCGTAGGCGCAAAGAAAAATACGTCGCGAGCAGCGCGTAAAACTCGAAAAAATTGTTCCTAAGCCACCGCGTCCCTTCGCCCTGCTTCCCTTCCTTTTCTTTCCGTCTTCATGCACCCACCGCCCTTCCCTCGTGCCCCCCCTCACCCCTTTTCATCAGCTTAGGCGACCGGCCCTGGGGGAAAAGCGGTCAACCCCTAGCAAGCAAGACCACCATCTTCGCGGTCGCGTGGCAACACGTAAGTCAGAAATTTCACCTTGGTATTGCTGCTTGCCTGCATGCGTGAGTTGCGTAGAGTTTGATTTTCTAAAGATAAACATTTAAATTTTTGGTTTACAGAAAGTTTTCAAAGGCACGGAAAAACGGCAGGGGTTTTTAGCAAAGGAAAAGAGGACAAAAGGAAAAACAAACACCAGCAGCGCAGACAACCGCACAGCACAGCCAACCAGCACAGCACCGCAGGGCAGCACGGCACGGCAGGACACGGCACAGGGCGCAGGACACCACAGGACAACGCACAGCACAGCAAGACACCACGACACACCAGAGCAGCACCACCACACCGCAGAACGCCCAGGGAGACACCGCAACGCACAGGGACACGCCACAGCACGAGGCACCAACAACAGCGCAGACCACACTGGCGCCGCACGACAGGCCGCAGGAGGGCAAAGCAAACACAAACAGCACCGCAAAACGACAGCAGAGCACGACAGCACAGCACCACACGACAGCACAGCGCCACAGCACACGACACAGGGAAGCAGGGCACCACAGCCAGCACAACAAGGCACTGCAGCGCACAGAGCGGAGAAGACAGGGAACGCACAGCACGAGGAAAAGAGCACCACAGCACGCAGACACCACCACCGGGCAAAAAAACAGCACAGCCAACCAACAGCACAACACAGCGCAGCACGACAGCCCACAGGAGGGCAAAGCAAGCCCCAACAGCAGCGCAACACGACAGCAGAGCACAACAGCACAGCACCACGCGACAGCACAGCACCACAGAACACGACACAGGAAAGCAGGACACCACAGCAAACCACACCAACCACAGGGAAGCAGACCACGCGGCCAGACAGGGACACCGACACCGAAACACGCCACCAGCAAACAACCACGGGCCAACAGACCCAGCACCGCACCACGGCACACCACAGGAAACAGCACAACACACAGCAGCGCACCACAGGCGCCAGCAACAGCACGCACCACACGAACAGCACAACGCGCGCGCACCAGCCCAGGGAGGCACAGCACCGCACAGAGCGGAGAGCACAGGGAACGCACAGCACAGCACCCCGGGACACACACAGCACAAAGCACAGCGGCGAACAACAGCACGCACCACCGCGCCACGACAAAACACACACAGCGCGGGGGAACACCGCAAAACACAGCGCCGCAGAGCACAGGGCGACGGGCAGCGCCAGAGGGCACAACGCAACAAGCAGCGGCACCAAACGAGCGCAACACAGCACACGACAGCACAACACCGGGCGACACAACGCGCAGCAGCGCGACGCAGCACCGCACCCAAGGACGCACAGCACAACACGGCACACGGCACCGAGCGGCAGCGACAAAAACCGCGAGACACAAAGGGGGGGGGGGGCAGCAACCACTGGGGAGCAGCCAACAGCCAGGCGGAAAGCACGAAAGAGGGACAAGCGCACGGAGAGCAGAGAAGCGGCAGGCCAACAAAGCAAACAACGCAAGCGCCGAGGCCCAGGGCACCCGGGGCCGGAAACCAGCGAAAGCCGGAGACAACGGGGGCGCACAGGGGGAAGAAGAAGAAGGAGAAAAAAAAAAAAACGCCAAGGCACCAAGCAAAAGCGACAAAAACCGCGAGACACAAAAGGGGAGGGGGGCGGGGGAGCAACCACCAAAAAGCAGCCAACGGCCAAGCGGGAGACACCAACCAGCCGAAAAAAGAAAAACAACCAAAACACAGCGCCAGGGGAACGAGGAACGGCAACAGCAGGGAGAGAGAGAGGGGCAACCCCAGCCCGGAGGGGGCCGAGCAAAGCAGAAAGACAAAGCAACCAAAGGAAAAGGTGAGGCGCACCAGAAGGCGCCCGGGAGGCCGGCCCGCCCGACCCGGCCAAGAACCACCAACACACCACCACCACACACCACCGCCGCCAGCGGACCCCGGCCAGGAGTGGCGGGGACCGCCAACCACCACCGGCAGCGAAACCCAGCCAGGAGTGGCGGGGATTAGCACACACGAACCTCCGCCAGGAGTGGCGAGGGACCCCACCAACACACCACACACCACACACCGCACACCACACACCACCGCCGCCAGCGGACCCCAGCCAGGAGTGGCGGGGACCGGCCACCACCACCGGCAGCAAAACCCAGCCAGGAGTGGCGGAGAGTAGCACACAGGAACCTCCGCCAGGAGTGGTGAGGGACCAACCACACCACACACCAGCCACAACCCCACCAACACACCACGACCACACACCACACACCACACACCAACGCCGCCAGCGGACCCCAGCCAGGAGTGGCGGGGACCGCCCACCACGCCGGCAGCGAAACCCAGCCAGGAGTGGCGGGGAGTAGCACACAGGAACCGCCGCCAGGAGTGGCGAGGGACCAACCACACCACACACCAGCCACAACCCCACCAACACACCACGACCACACACCACACACCACACACCAACGCCGCCAGCGGACCCCAGCCAGGAGTCACGGGGACCGCCCACCACCACCTAAAGAAGGTCCCTACCAGGACCGGCCCCCGCTGTGCCCCTTCCGCCTGTAACCCCTGCCGATTTGCTCCTGATCAACGATTGCATTGCTCAAAATCCAAGGTTCCAAATCCAAAAATATAGAAAATAAAATCCTCCTTCAACCCTGAATAGCAACCAGGTCCCACAAATACAGCAATAACCCAATTCACAATCCAAATCAGGTTGCGGGCTTCCGTTCAGCACACCGGTATTCCCACGGTGGCGGGCATGTACAAGAATTGCACCAAGGAAGAAAGCCCTGAAATTGGCATATGAACACAAATAAAGCAAAGTTGGGGAAAGATGGAAACTTATACAATCACAGCCATAGACCCCTCATTCCCTGGACACAAGACCTTCCCTTGACTCACCAACATGATGCCCTGAACCCAGTCCAATAAGATGGTTAAATGCCACATGTCAAAAGTCATTACATAAACCCCAAAAATGTGTTCACCCCCAAGCCTCTAAATCCTAGCCCAATGGGGGAGGTGGCGTGTCATGGCCTAGAGTGGCACTCAGGACCATGCCCTACCCTGACATAACCTTGGTTGGACTTGGAGTCGATTGGGCTTGGAGAAATGACCTATGAGTTTGAACTCATAACATGCCAAAAAACTGCCAATTCACACCATATTGGCCATATATCACATATATGCTCAAAATTGAAGTTACCACTTATCCGAAGGCTCAAAGCATGCATGGAATCGAAGTCTAATATTCATGGAGGATATAGAACAAAGGTCAATGCCCATGTACATCCCCACTTTACCCTCGAAACCCCTTCGGATATGGGCGCCACGCACTGCCCAAGTCAGCCCATGATCTTGAGACCAATTCTTGTAATCTCTCGTGCGCCAAGCCAAATGGAGTACGCGATCCGGCATATGGTGGTGTTCAACTCCAAAGCATATGCCAACATATGAACAAAATACCATGGTTCGACTCTCCATAGGCTTCTTGCTGTTTGCTGACCAGGTAAGTACACAAAACGCAAAAATGAGCAAACATTGAGGTCAAAAACATGAAAATATGACCAAATACAAAGTTGTCATGATAGTATATCTCTATGCTCACCCATGATATCCGCTCATGATTCAATACACAAATGATTGGAACCATTTGCGAACAATTCCCCCACTTGGATCCCCAATCGGGCGCATGGAGATACCTTCGCCACTAATATCTACATGCCCCTTGAAAATGGGAGTGCACCCATGGATCTCTTTGTCAAACATACCATGAGCAATACATACGCGGTAGACTTGGTCTAGCGCTTTGAATTCCACAATTGGGACATGGGCAAAGCCCTTGTCACGTATGGCTCCCCATCTCTTCGGCCACACGAAGATATATAACATGGGCGTGAGCATATCAAACATATACCATGCATACAACACATACCCTCAAAATATGGCTCCCACCATGATATGCCATGTCCCTCCATTGACATAACTTCACGATAAAAATACGTAGGAACCCAAGGAAAGTTGCTATGCAACCCCAACACTCATGCGGTACACTCGAAAGTCACAATAAAATGTTCGGTTGCACGGTCCAAGAGTTATATATCACTTTATACCCTCTTGACCATTATCCCTTGCTATATCGGGCATGTGTACACACCAAAGGCGTTTGATGCTTCCTAAATTAAGTTGAGACCAAGGCGTTTGCAACCCAACCTTCCTTATTCTCTTTCCTCACACTCGCGCGTAGATATGGTCCTTCAAAGTGGTCCCACGATTCACTTTTGTTTCCCTTATATCTCCAAGTCAAATGGGTGGCAAGTATAAGGGAAACCTGATTCGGGCATAGGGAAAGGAGTATGACCACTCGAAGAAGTCCAAATCAAGTGCGGCGATGTCGAAGTCGAAAATCCGATTTCGACATCGCAAAAAATTCTGATTAAAATTTCGAGTGCTTATTTAGAGAATTGCGGAAGCAACGAACCCTTTGCTGATGAAATCTGACCCTTCAACGGAATATCCGCCAAAATATCTGGAAATAACAGTTAACCAATCGGTTAACGCAAAATCGCGAGCCAACTGACGGTCGCCGATACATTGACCATCAGAACGAAAGGCTGAAAAATTACGGAAACATCATGATAATAAAACCCTGTTGATTCCTGATATTCCGATATATAAATCTCCGCTGGCGGTGCCTCGGTTCTGAATATGGCCGCTCATAGCCGGAATGGCCAAACCTATCACACTATCACATCGGGTTAGTTCAGGTGGATGGGAGAGTATGATATCAGCCAATGGCGGCTTGCCGGCACATAGATACACACCCTAAGTGACCCCAAGATGGCCACGGGGGTCCGAACCGGCTTCACCCCCCTTTTCAGAGCGTTGTTACCGCTCGGAAGTCATTGAAGAGAGGACGGGAGGACCCCAATGGGCTCCAACCTTCCCCTCCATGTCCCAAGGACACATGGAGGCCCCACACACGTCGTAGGCGTCCCCCATGCCCCAAGGGAGGGGTGAGGACACTGATACTCAGCGCCCTACGCCATATCCGGTCTCCACTTGATCTACAACATGGACCAAGGGGATCAAAGATAGAAAAACGTCGTCGGTCGACCTAAATAAGTATACCACAGTGAAATATATACATGGAGATCGAGTGAAGGGGGTAGATGGCCAATCAAGGCCCAAAAATCCCCGGATGAACGCCCTCACCCGTCTCCCCAAGCACAGAAACAAACAAAATGCCAAGGGGGATGTACAGGGGATCCATTACGGTGCTACAGCAGCTACCAAGTGGACCAACACGTCCTTGACATCCAAAGAAATGTTCTTTTTCTTTAGGTAGTCCATCCAGACCGTGGTATACCTCGGCACAAAACTGCTCGGAGGTTCCCACGAATCTCTGGAGGCGGCGAATCCCTTCCATCGGACTTTATAAAGCCTTCCCCCAGGCGTCCCCGGGTCCGGCTTGTCCGCCAGGATCTTCTCCGCGGTGAAGTCGTCATCCTCACCCTCGTCGTCCGAGTCCACATCGCCGGCCGTGAACTCGAAGGTGACGGGACGTCCGCTGGGGTCTGGTGCTCGGGGACGAAGCTGGGTATGGTCGCGGTCCAGGATCTTGTTATCCCCCACACGAACCGCATACACATCCTGCCCGACCTTCCGCACGATTACCCCCGGCACATACCAAGATGCCTGCCGATGCCTGGACAGGACATCCTTGTGGTGCCGCTCCACCCACACGGTGTCTTGGAGAGCATACTTCTGGACCTTTCCTTGCTTGAAGTACTTGGCCCTCTTGTCATGCTCGTCCTGAAGTGCCTTGCACACCTTGGCCGCCGTGTCGTCCGCCTCAGCCATCATGGCGTTCGCATCCCGGGCCACTTTGCCATGGTTCATCCACGGGAGAGTGCGTGACACTCGATCCCGCAGGAACAGGATGCGATGGGGCGACAGCCCAGTTGGTCCCGGAAGGTCGTGATACGCTTGGAGTACTCTCCACAGCGAATTATACCAATTTCGGCCCGGTTCGTCGATGTGCAGCTGGCGGAACTTCTCGAACATCTGCCGCCCGGCCACCTCAGCTCGGCCATTTGACCGGCTGTGGTACGCCACGGTCTTGGCGTGCCGAATACCCATGTGCTTGCACATCGTCTTGAACCACGTCCCCACAAACTGACTGCCCCGATCGCTGCAGATGACAGCTGGGACATCAAAAATCGTCAGCCAATGCCTGATCATGGCATTAGCGACGGTCTTGGCCTGCAGCCCCACTCCATGCTTGCCCTTCTTGTCCTTCTTCTTGGACTTCTTGCCCGGGACTGCCACGATATAGCCACTGTGCCTGTCCACCGCCAGGATGACACAGTCATATGTCTCTCCTTCCACGGTAACCTCCGGCATGGCGAATACATCCATGGCCACGGACCGCATAGGGGCCTCCGGTATGGCCGTATACACCGGGTTGCCCGCTGTGGAGTGGTTGGGGCTCTTCGTGGCCCTACACACGGCACAGTCGCTGCAGTACCTATCCAGGATGGCGTAGTACCCCGGAGGGAACTTGAAACGCCACTCCAGGTCCTGCTGCATCTTGTCTCGGCCAGGGTGCATGAGCTGGGCGTTGTGCCAATGGTCGATGAGCTCCTCCACTCGGTTCTCGGGCACCAGCAGCTTGTCCTTGAGGAACAACTTGTCGCCATCCTCGGTCAAGCCCTCGGGCCATTCGTCGTCCGACGGGGCGCTCACGGCATTCCAGTACCTGCCCCAGTGCTCGGATGCCGCGTAGTCATCCGACCAGTCCTCTGTGAGCACCGACCTGACTAGCTCTACAGGAGCCACCATCCATTGCTCGAGGGTTTCCTCTCGAATAGCTTGGACGCAGGCGCCCCAGAACTTGGCCAGGTCTGTACGGTTTGCCATCACCACAAAACACTTGACCCCCTCTTGCTGCATGACCTTCTCCATGTCGATGATGCGCTTGGCCTCCTCGGTCTCCTCGGCGTCGCCATGGCTGGATATGTCCATCCACGCCTTACCCGCGGGGTAGGCCCAGCGACTGAGGCAATCTGCCACAGTGTTGTCCTTCCCCGGGACGTACACGACGCTGAGGTCGAACTTGGCGAACGTCTCATGCCATCGGGCCCTCCTTGCCGCCGGTCCCGAGGGGGTATCGACGTGCTCCTTGTGCCAGCTCTGCAAGGACTGATGGTCCGTACAAACCACCACCGGTTGCAATCCGATGTGGCCAGACCACTTCCTGAGCGCGCAAACAATGGCGTACGTCTCCTTCTCCCTCGCGGTCCAGGTGCGGCGTTGGCCCTCGGCCAGGATCCCGCTCCAGAACGCCAAGGGTACATGTGACCCGTCGTCTCGGATCTGCTCGAGGACTGCCCCCACAGCATAGTCCGAGGCGTCCGTCCGTAGCTCGAATCCCTTGTCCGGGTCCACCAGGAATAGCCCCAGTTGCCCCAGGAGTCGCTCCTTCAGGCGGCTGAACGCATCTTCGGCCTCAGGGGTCCAAGCAAGCTTCTTCTTGCTCCCCTTCCGGCCATAGAACGTGCCCACTTGCAGCATCTTGTGCAGCGGCCCCGACAGTTCTGCATACATCCGGACATAGCCCGAATAGTAGTTGCAGAACCCCATGAAGGATCGGAGTTCGCTGATGGTCTGGGGCTTCTCCCAGTGGTGCAGGGACGTGAAAGTGCTGCCCTGGGTCATTGATGGTGCCGGAGGGCTCGGGGCCGGCAAGACCAGTGGGGCAGGCACGCGAGGAGTCGACCTGAACGCTGCTATTGGGGGTAGAACCGGAGACTCGGACACCAACGGAGGCGAGAGCAGCAACAACGGAAGCAAGATCCATGTTGAGTGTTATCCGGCAGAAAATCCCAGTCTATGAAGAAAATTGATGCGGATTATTCTATGCACATCTGAGTGTCCATATCTGTCTGAAAAGATTTAAATAAATCCAATTGTGAAAAATATTTGGCCGATCTGGCCCGCGAGCGCGCGTCAGCGGCAAATGGCGATTCCAGCTAAATGATCGGAACGCGGCGGATTTACGGGGAATGGACCGCGGAATCAGATCCGGCATCTCAGAAATATATAGGTCTGATCCTGAGACTGAGCTGCGAGGCGGCGATTCCGCCGAAGCAAAGAAAATGACCAAAATGTAGCCAATCTGGGTTAGATCAGTGAAAATCTGAGCAGATGGGGGTTAGCCGCACTTACACTCCCCCTCCAAAAACACACTGGGGTGTGTCGCTACGTCAACGAAGAACGTAGTGCGGGTAAGTCCCAGAAAAAAAATAGAAATGTAGCCTCGATGGGGCGAAATCTGCTTGATCTGACCTGATTTGGGCTGAATTGGCACTGAATCAGGATGGATGAACCTGAAATGAGACAGAATGAGGAGTGACGAACAGTCCTCCGTGCAGTAAAACATTAGGTTAAGGGCTAAAAAGCATGTAAACGTATCGAGAATCGATACCAAACCATGCACTGGTTGAGAATGAGGTAGATTATTGGTGGATTGAGTGGGGGAATCAAGAAATGGAGTGACATCTCAGCGCTCTGGCACAGTTTCGCTGTCGCGGGCACGCTACGGTGTCCTCGCCGAACTCTACATCGTGTTACTCCCGCTTTTCTCGTTCTGAAAAGTGCAGCATGTGCTTCAGATTTGGCGCATCTGGTGGATGATCACAAAATTCAGCAAGATTGGGAATCAATTTAAGCAGAGATGGAGGAGATTAAACAATCACAGAGAGGGCAAACAAATACAAATGTAGTCTACAGACCCTAAGTGCACAGAAAATCATAAGCGTCAACGAAGTTAGGCAAAGCCGTCGACAGATCTTCGAGGAATGAGAGGAGATGACAAGGAAATCAACCTAAATTGTCCTAAAATGAGTACATTCCCTGAGATGAAGGTGAAATGAAGCGGAATGTCTAGAACTGAAACTACTAACACTTTCGTTTAGACTAAAGTTAATATATATTGTCGTTTATTCAGCTCAATTGTGCTTTCCGGCACGTTTGTTCGCGAGCATCCAACAGATTCCATCAAAATGTGGATCATGTGATGATGCATCATGATGGGACATGATAGCCCTGGATCCTTGGCATGTAACGCGCCGAAGGTTCGCTGAAGGCGCTTTACTGACAGTATATAACTGAGAGACACCGTATTTACAGTGGCGGCGGTGTCAATCGACTTGGACAAGGCCCATCTTTCCATTGAGTCCCACAAGACACTTGGATTCACCATTTTCGACAGTTTCAGGTCGGATTGAGCTCACATTGGCGTGTGCCAAAAATACAACGAAGCTTACGGACTTCAGAGGTTGCTGTTAGAAGTCCCTAGAGCTTCTATCTGAAGGTTGTCTGAACAATTGACGTCTGGGTTTCGTGCAACAGTGGCAGAATGATGGACAAACCTGAGAAATTCAAGGCAAATTTGAGGATCCTGGATCTGAATCTGGACTTTGGCTTCCGCATCACGGCAAATGAAGGTAAGATCTGAGTTCCTGGCGTCGCATCTGGTGCAGCCAGTACTACAGGGGGTGCCTGTAGGGGTGAATGTCGCTGGCCAGCGTTTTTAATATGTACATTTGCTTCCATCTGCACGAGTAGCCAAATTCCAAAGATGCACAGACCAACAGAGACAAGATTACCCCGAATCTGCCTGAATTAAGCCTGAGTTTGGTTTTTTCTGAACACGGCAGCACACTCCGTGGCTCTCGGCTTTCGATACGCTGCCGAACCGAGACCAAAAAAAAGTTGATTGACGTCAAATTATCAAACATTCGCAGTTCTCCACATCATGACATAATCAGGAAGAATGAACAGTGGATTGAGCAGAATGTGGTTCTTTCAAGTTGAATTCGGCCAAGCACGAATACATGTGACTACCAACCTGTCTGGTCGGGCCCTCGTACGGCTTCGGCGCTGCAAATCAGCGGCCGAACTCGAAGCTTGGTCCTCATTTGGCTCCTGGGCTGGCCTGACCGCAGGAGGGGGGATCGACGGATCAGCCCTGGAATGTGGCTGCTGAGGGCCGTAAAAGGCTGGATCTCGATTCACCACAGGTCGTTTTCCGTCGCTCTCCACTTGTCTGTCTGGTTTCGACAGACAGTCTGTCAGGAGTACTCCAATTTCGGGGTGCTTCTTCAGGAAGTCGATGAACCCCTTGGTGTATCCATGGACAAAAGAATGGGCTGGTTCCCAGTTGTTGTGACTGGAATCAAAGCCCCTCCACTCACACAGAAATTCCCATTCGCCCTTGGCGTCACGTCTTGCTTCTAAAATCCTCTTGAGTTCGTACTTCCCCCCTTCGATGACCCGATCGGACAAAATTTTCGAAGTCCAAAAAAGGGGTTTAACCCGATCCTTGGGGGAGGGGATCTCTCTCTTGAGGCGATCGCCCGAAACGTCAATTTCCCTGCTGACATCCACACGAATCCTCCACCTGTTCTCACCAAGACGCGCTGTAACAGCGAATGGCCCCTCCCACAAGGGAAGAAGCTTATCATCTCCGTCCAGGGTGGTTTCGGATTTTCGAAGCCAAACTCGATCATCGACTTCAAAATTGTGGGGGTTTTTTCGGCCTTGATTCTGGACCCAAAGCCAGTCAGCTTGATGCTTCTCGATTAATTTGGAGACAGTTTTTTCTGCTCGTTGGACTTCGTCCAAAAACAACGAAGCATCTTTACAAGGGCGAGGATTATTCAACGGCATGTTCCACCAACACTTCTTTCGTCCAAAGACAATTTCATTTGGAGAAAGGCCATGATACAAAGGCGTGTTGTGGTAACGGCGAAGCATGGCGAAAAGAATCTCGAGCCAATGGAAGTCCTTCTCACTGGCGAGCTCCTTACGAAGCATATTTATAAGTGAGCGGCCGGCTCTTTCGCCAGGCAGCGCTCGATGTGAGTGGATCTCACACCTGAGGTGGTGGATTCCAAGGCGAGCACATAATTCTCTCCACCATTCGGAGGTGTACTCTTTGCCTGAGTCCGTAACCACCTCGGATGGGACGTCCCAACCTCCCATCCAGGTCTGCGCGCACCATTTGGCGGCAGCCTTGCCAGTCATCGACTCAATGTTGCAAGGCAACACTTGAATGTAGCCGGAATGACGGCACTGAATAAGGAGCACACCATTGACCTTTTTATTGGTCCAATGGCACTCTTCGTCATCGAGCTCACCGAGATAGAAGAAATCACTGGTGACTCTGTTAAAGAGGCGCTCCGGAATAGCATGAGGCCTCAGATGGCCGTGCTTCTTCGCGCTGGGGGGCGTCGAGACAGCACATTGGGCACATCCGGCGGCTACTTTCATGCAATGAGTATATAGCCGTGAGCCAAACAACCCATGTTTAATCATCGACCATAATCGACGGCCATGTGCGTGGGGGGACTCCCATTTATGCCACCAGTTTAACACTCGGGGGGCCAGGGCGTCTGGTACGCACAATTTACCCTCCATCCACAGCTTCCCCCCATCCAACGAGTACTCAGAAAAAATCCCATCCTTGTGAGCATCTTTGGATTTGAGATTTCCAAAGACCTCTTTAAACATGGGATCCTGCAGGTAATCGGACGTCCAGTCACGGATGATCAGGGAATCTTTCGGCAGGGGTGGAGTTTTGGCCGGATCTCGACGCTTAATGCCCTGGATCAACCGAAATCCACTTACTCGTCGGGTATAGTCAAACCGTTTCACACTCCCTGAGGAGGGATCGGTGACTTTCTCCACGACTTTCAGTGTTTTGGTGCAGATCTCATGAGCATGCGCCGGATCTGAAAAGGCCGTGATGTCATGGCACGGTAATGCGTGCTGTTTAACAGCGCATTGCATGCATGCACGTCGAATGAGTTTCTTTTCTTCTTGATCCCATTCGATTATTACATGGCGGTCCTGCTCCGTACCATGGATGTTGGTACTTTGCAGCCCCTCTGAAGCGGGGTAAGCCCATCGGCTCAGAGCATCCGCTACCGTATTGTGTTTTCCAGGCAAATACGACACATGGAGGTCAAACAGACTGAGAAATTCGTGCCATCTGGCCCGTCGACCAGCTGGGCTCGCGACAGTATCAATGTGTTCGGTGGCCCAATACTCCAGAGATCGATGATCCGTCAGGACCTCGACTCGATTGGTGCCAACCCACGATTGGTACTTTTTCAAAGCACAGATTATGGCGTAGGTTTCTTGCTCACGCGGCGACCATTGCATTTGGCGTGGGGCTAGCTTCCGAGACCAAAATGCAAGAGGGTAATGATCACCTGTGGCTTCATCAACCTGTTCAAGGACAGCTCCGATGGCGTACCTAGAAGCGTCGGTTCTTATGTAGAAGGGTCGGTCCAATTGCGGCACATGCAACGTGGCGACTTCGCAGAGGGCCGCCTTCAAGTGATGGAAGGCCTCCTCGCACTCGTCAGTCCACTTGACACGAACCTTTGAACCTGCCTTGCCTGCATCTCTCCCTACCTTCAATAATTCAGTGAGGGGGGCAGCAAATTTGGCATAATTCGGCACAAAAGTGTGGTAAAAATTACAACAACCCAGGAATCCTCTCAACTCCGTGATCGTCTCAGGGCGCTTCCACTTCTGAATAGCGACGAGCTTCCCTGGACTGGGTCGTCGGGTGCCATTCTCTAGGAGAGAACCACAAAATTGGACTGATTTTAAAAATAATTTTCCCTTCTTTGGCCCACAAATCAGCTGATTGGCATCAAGAATGTCCAAAACTTGGTTCAGCTGTTTTTCATGTAGGGCCACCAGCTCGGCTTCGGTCAGTCCCTCCCCCTCTGTCGCGATGATTATGTCATCTATGTACACACTCACGAAGGCACGAAGCTCAGGATGGGCTGTAAAAAGCACATCCTCCATCATTCTTTGAAAAAACGAAGGGGCGTTCTTCAGGCCCATGGGCATGACCGTCCACTGGACTGGGCCACATGGCGTGCACATACAGGTGAGAGGTCGGCTGTCCTTCCTCAACGGCATTTGGTGAAAGCCGTGACGGAGATCCAGCACAGAAAAGAAACGACCTCTTGCCCTCTTGGCGATTTCCTCCTCAATGAGGGGCATGGGGTGTGAATCCGCCTTGGTTTCGGCGTTGAGATTGCGAAAATCAACAACCATTCGCCAACCATCAAAAGTGTTCTGGTCTGCAGGCGGCGGCTTCGGGACGGTGAAGGGTGCACAGCACCATTCGCTGGTCATACAACCCTCAAGCCAACCAAATTCCCTGAGATTTCTCTCGATTATTTTTCTGAGTATCTCATGTTTGTGTCCATGGTTCTCATAAGGACGCTGTTTCTTCGCCTTGTACCCTTCACGAAGCTCGATGAAGGCTTCACCGAACTGCCCACGGACAGGGGGGTCTTTGATCAACTTCCCCGAAAGGGTTGTGTCCTTCCGTTCCTCAAAAATCTTTTCTCTTGTCTTGGAACACAACTCAGTGTCCACCTGATCGCCAGCAATTACTGTCGAAAAAACTTTGGCGACTTCTTCGGCTTTGGCAGGAAGAATCTTCTTACGGATGTCCCTAAACAGGTCCGTATCAACTGCCTCTTGAAGATAGGTGGGTCGTGTGTCGACATCCCAGAGATTATCTTCGTGATCCAGCTCCTCGAAAGGATCTATGAAAGCTTCCACACGGGGTTTTTCATAAAAAACTCTGAATTTGCGGCGCGATTTAATATTTTTCTTCGCCCGTGCACTGAAGATTCTTTTGGATGTAGATCGTATTGGGGAAGAGGGAGACGAGGCGGATCCATTGGACGTTGGATCACCTTGGGTATCTGACGGACAAAAATCAGAAAAAATAGATTCATCATCAGTACCACGCTCAACCTCAGATTCAGACCCAACACAGGAATCTGTACTAGAATCAGCAGAATTAGAGTCAGAAAGCTTTCCATCCACCAGGAATGCAAGCGAACTCCAGGACCGCTGTGGCAGGGGACCTGTGTCGTCCCTGGCATACAGCTTAATCTTCCTGGGAAGTTCGATGTAATCTACACAAATGTCTTGCAATTCCTGAAACCAAGGCTTGTCGTCCCACAAGGGCACAACTAAAATTGCCTGGGTTTTATCTTGCTTGATTTTGTGGATGACCTGCTGGATTAAGTAAAACGGAGGATTAATCCATAACTTCTTGTCCCATTTATGGGTCCCAGCGTCGCGAAAATGCTTGTCAAAGCGCCTGTTCTCGCGGTTAGCAAAGGCATCATACTGTGGCCAAAAGGAATGGTGTTCATAAAAATATTCACAAATTGAATCGCGCCATTTGTCGACAACTCTGTAGGATGAAGAGTGCCAGCGCGAAGGGCGTCGTGGCTGGGAGTCCCTACGAAGACATTCTAACTCTCGGGAGTAATCGGCACTCCCATTCACCTCTGCAATGGTGACATCTTCGCCAAATTTTGGTGTAACCTTTTGCTTTAAAAATTCTTCTGCACTTTTAAACCCTGCGTGCAAAAAACGAAATTCAGGACGCTCCAAGGGACCTGACTCCAGCAAAAAACAACGCCGATGACCTACGGGCGCCACCCTGTTCTTGCGAAGCCAAGGATGGCCCAAGTAAAGGTCATACTTTATGTCGGCACGATAGAAGTAGTCATCCTTAAGGACAACTTCCTCCACATTACCTTCTTCCCAAAGGTCTTGAGCGACCAAATGAGTTGATATATAACAACCGCGTTGCCCACCTGCGAGAGAATGTCCAGAAAATCCCTCGAGGGTAACAGGATGAGGCGACTCAAAAACGCAGTCGTCGGGTAAGAAAGAATTGGATTGGAGATTTACCTCTGATCCATTGTCACACAAACAAGTGGCGAGGTGGAAATTTCCCTTGCAATCAGAAACCCACAGCTTTGTGACAAACTGACGGGCCCTGTGCTTGGACTGTACACCAACCTCGTCCACTACAACAGAAGGATCCGCTGCCGGATCCAGGGGAGAGGAGACAAGCGACCCTACATCAAGTAATGGTCGATCTGGAATCTGGGGATCATGCCTGAAATCGCCTGGGGAGGGGCGATTTTCGTGGCTCCCCTAGGCGTTCTGACCTCCAGTAGCTGCGTTGACATTGTGGACACACCCTGATTCGTCGATCCACTCATCTTGGAACGGATCATCTGCTGGATTCAAGGCATTTTCAGCGTAATCTCGATCCGCATCGGACACCTGATCTGCACCTGAGACCTGATCCACACGATGGTTGCCCTTTCCACGTCCACGGCCACGGCCACCGGATGATGGACCTCCACCGTCGCCACGCCCTCTGCCCTTACCAGAGAAAGGGGTTCCCGAAGGATTTCCCTTACCTTTACCCTGGAATCCTGGAGCATTTCCCTTGTTTGTACCGGATTGAGGGGTTTGGGCTGGATTTCGATTTCCGCCTCCGGCGTTGCTATTGGGATTTGTCTGGCCGTTCGGCTGCCCACCGGAGCCGGATGCAGTCCGATTTCCTTTGCCTTGGGACCCGCCAGGGCCTCCAGTATTTTTGTTTCCACCGGAGGGGGTCGGATTCCCTTTTCCAGCCTTTCCACCATGCACCTGTCTGTCATTCCTGTCTGAATTCTGCGGATTACTGATATTTTCACCAATCACCTTGTGATCGTAAGGAGACCATCGGTGATTACCAGTAGAATGCGTCTTAGCTCGGTTCGTAGAACCTAAAAGAAGGCAGATGCTACAATGATCCTGAACATTCCGGGTGTCATTCACCTTTTTGTTGCCCTTTTGGGCCCCATTTTGGGTGTTTTGCTGGGTATTCTTGTTTCCCCCAAGACCCTCATGGAAATTTTGATTGGCGGCGTCAGCGAGCCGCTCAACCTCTTCCCAGAGTTCCTGTGGGGTGAACGAAAACACCCAGTTCTTGGCCTTCAGGCGATGGCCATGGAAACTTACTCCCCTGTTGAGGACTTGGACAAACAAGTCCCGATCCTCGTGTTCATTAAACTTGATTTTCCACGTGTTTTCAGTGAATTTCACCTTGGAAAACGACGTGGGGGAGCACTTTTGAAGTGCCTCCCTGACGGTAAACCGGTTGGCCGAGGCATCGAAGCCTTTGACCTCCGCCCACCAGGTCTTGACCTTTTCTTCGGACTGTTTGTTCCGAAGGGTGGCGGCGGTTTCTGAGGGGATCTTGTCAAAAATCAGATTTTTCAGCTCGGCACTAGAAAATTTTTCGCCTGAATGTTCAGATTCTTCCACTAAATTCCAGAAGCGCTGTCTCTTGTCTTGCACTTCGTGCAAGATTAATCGCGAGAATGAAGGAAAATTCTTCAACATCTGGTGGTAATGGTCCTCTGGCAGCCGGGATCCACGTACCTCCAACTGTTCCCACACCTCATCAAAGGTAAGGGGGGAACTTGAATCCTCACGATCACTCCAGGTCCTGAGCCAAGTGTTGGCCGGCGCTCCCTCAAGGCAGTCCAAGAGGGCCATCAGGAACTGATCATCTTGGAGTTTTTGAGTCTTAACCCACAGTTTAAATTCCCGTTGGAACTGAGGCCAACGTCTGGGGTTTCCATTATACTTCGGTTGCTTGGCAACCTGACGAAGTCGCAATGAAGTGGGATTAAGAAGCGAATCCAGCCCAACACCGGCCGTAATGGCAGACACCTTGGCGGCATCATTCGCCACACCAGCTCCGGCAAGGGTCTGGGCGAGCAACAGCTGGGCTAATGCATTGGAATCAGCAGCAGGAGGGGCAGTACGGGAGGCAGTTCGCTTGGCATTCTGAGCCTCAGTCCTAGCCTTCGCCGTCCTACTCTGAGATCGAGAGATTGTAACCCTTTCCTTTAGCTTGGTCCTGCTGATCCTTGCATCGGTGGTCTTGGAGTCCACCGAAGGAGCAATTGAAAAAATTTCTGTCGACTCCTCCGACGGTTCTGTTGCTTGTTCCACCGATGATGCGCCCTCAGACCGCATGTGCGTCTTGAAAAGATCTTTAATTCCCAGCGTTTGAATGATGAGTTGCATTTGATCTTTGAGCAATTGGAGCTCAGTATCTCGCTGGAATCTGCAGGAGCAGTCGGCAGGACAGTACATACCGTGTCCTGAAGGGCCTGAGCAGGCTGTCGGACCGCTAATCTCAGTGGTTCGCAGCCAGGAGTCCACTTGGGGAGCTCCTTCAGCCCTAATTTCCAGGCTTGCCTGCCTGGCTGCCTCTAAAATTCCTTCCTCAACCGCGGCGGCTAGATCGTCGCGGATGGACACAGGGGGATGAGGGGCGGAGGGCCCGGCAACAGGTGCCTTGGTCTTCTCCTTCGGGAAGGGGCTTGCCTCCCAGATCTGCAAAAAAATGGCAAAAGAGTCATCTTCTTGAGAACGCCACCACATCCTGGTATTAATTTCTTCCTGAAGGAGGAAAAAATATTCCATTAAAAAATCAGAGGCGATTCTTTCTTGTCCGATCAGCTTAGACGTGGCTAATAGACAAAGGGCCTCAAGCGCCTCAAGGTTACGGGTCACTTCTGGAGACAAATGGTCGTCCCATTGTGCCCATGAGGCTGGTCGATTGTAGCTAGGTACCTCACCTGGACCACCCATCTCAATGTCGTCAATGTCGGCGTCCGTGGTCTCAAATGTTGGACATTGGTAAGGGATGTTGGTACCTGCCAACTCCGTAAGGTCTACCGGAGCGTTGCCATCGTCGTAGGCTGGGAGATTCCAGCTACTTGATGGCCAATTTCGACTGGGATTGGGATGGTAATTTGGGTCTCCACAGCTGCTGATTTGCGCCCTTCTTGGGCAGCTTGGGCTTGCGCAAGGCATTCCTCTCAAGGCCTCGTTCGCACAGCACCAGGGCAACGTAATCGTTACTTCTCCGGAAGCGGCGGGGTCTACAGGGCCGTACTGGGGAGTGGGCTGTGGTTGGGACACCAAAGGAACAACATTCAGGTAGCCTCTGCTACCATGAAAGTGCTGCCCTGGGTCATTGATGGTGCCGGAGGGCTCGGGGCCGGCAAGACCAGTGGGGCAGGCACGCGAGGAGTCGACCTGAACGCTGCTATTGGGGGTAGAACCGGAGACTCGGACACCAACGGAGGCGAGAGCAGCAACAACGGAAGCAAGATCCATGTTGAGTGTTATCCAGCAGAAAATCCCAGTCTATGAAGAAAATTGATGCGGATTATTCTATGCACATCTGAGTGTCCATATCTGTCTGAAAAGATTTAAATAAATCCAATTGTGAAAAATATTTGGCCGATCTGGCCCGCGAGCGCTCGTCAGCGGCAAATGGCGATTCCAGCTAAATGATCGGAACGCGGCGGATTTACGGGGAATGGACCGCGGAATCAGATCCGGCATCTCAGAAATATATAGGTCTGATCCTGAGACTGAGCTGCGTGGCGGCGATTCCGCCGAAGCAAAGAAAATGACCAAGATGTAGCCAATCTGGGTTAGATCAGTGAAAATCTGAGCAGATGGGGGTTAGCCGCACTTACAGGACGCCAGCTTCCCAGGCATGGGACGACGTTGCCCGTGACCAACCACGTGACCCGCAAACTGCACTTCCTTCACGAAGAGTGAGGCTTTGTTGGGCTTGCACACCATGTTGTGCTTGTCCGACTCGCTGAGCACTCGGCGCAGATCCTTCTCATGCGCGTCGATGAGCTCGTCCTCAGTCATGTTCTCCGTGCCGGACCCGATGATGATGTCATCCACGAAGGGATCGGCACAGTCCCGGACAGGACCGAGTAGGTCCTCCATCATGCGCTGGAAAGCGGCGTTGCCATTCTTGGCACCCATAGGCACCACTTTCCACTGCATGGGCCCCAGCGGCGTCGACATCGCTGTGCAGGGCCTGGAGTCCGGGTGTAGCGGCATCTGGTGATAACCGTGTTTCAGGTCCAGCACCGTGAAAATCCGCTTTTTCTGTTGTTTTTGGAGGATGGAGTCGATCAGGGGGAGCGAGTACGAGTCGTGCTCGGTCTGCTCGTTCAAACCTCTGTAATCAACCACCAACCTCCACTCGCCCTTCTCCTTCTTAGGCACGATGAAGGCTGGGCTGGCCCATTCACTGTCGGAGGGTTCGATCCATCCCCGCTCAATGAACTCGGCCAACAGCTTCTTCATGGCCTCGGCCCGATCGCCCTGAAGTTGGTACTCCCGATGTCGATAGATCTTCGGGTTCGGCTTCAGCTTGATCTTCGCTGTACCAAACCTCCCACGGTCTGGAGGGTTCTTGTTGGCGACGCCACTGAATAGCCGCGGATAGGCATGGATCAGCCTCTCCTTCAGCTCGGCGACCTTCGGGTTCTCCTGGGCCTCTTCAGCCGCTTGCTTCGGTATCGATACAACCGACCGCACTGCGGTATAGGCCTCTTCTGGGTCCGATTCCGACTTCTCCTCGTCCGATATGCCGTCTTCATCGTCGTGGGGTGCACTTCCCACCGATAATCTTCGGAAATTTGCGGCCTCGGGCTGGTGACTGTCGCTATCGACACCCATTCTTGGAAAATCCCATGTTGGTGGGTCCGACCCAACCGGACCATCGTATTGGTCCGCGATGTGATCCATGACCCTCGCCACGAACTCATCCTTCTCGTACTTGCCGGTGACCAACATCTTGTCATCCCACCAATGCGGAGATGTGACCATGGCCCGCCTCTTCTTGGCTGCCACACGGTCGTGCATCCCCATTCGCATGTAGTTGACGACGTCGTCGATCTCGGAGTGGGACAGGATGTCAATGCCATCCACTGTCTGATCCGTCCCCTCCTTGGGCTCAAACATGACCTTCATGGGCACCGCCTCCACCCTACGGATGAGTGCTTCATCACCCGTGGGCTGGGCCTGCGCCCCATCCACCAGGAAAGCCTTGGTACCCCACGCTTGACCCGGGGAGGGCATTGATACACCCTTGGCGTCGATGAACAACTCCTCCTCTGGCCCAAATGACATCTCGTTCAGGGTGATGGAGTCCAGCGTCGACTTGAGACCCTCCAGCGGACATGGGGTGGATCCTATGCCGGTTATGACCAGGATCCCCTTCGCCCTATCCGCGATGATCTTCTCCACCGTACGTCTGGTATTGTCCAGGGAGCCATGCCAATACATGGGCCCCCACTCCTTCAAACCCCAATGCCTGTGCCAGGCTGAGTCTCCTCGATGCCAATACCTCCTACACTTCCGCAGAAGTGGGGCATCCCGGGAAGCGAAGACGTCCGTCTCGGGCACTTCAGCTCCCAGCGTCTGAATCATCCTGTTGTACACTTGCGACGCCATTCCATACTCCGTGAGCTGAACTCCACGGTCTCCTCTGGACTTGGCACCCACAGCTTGCACCGCTCGGACGATCCGATCCTCTTCCTCAGCATTCCATTGGGATGACCCGCACGCATAATCCGTGGACAGCCATGTGAGGCATTCATCGTCCTCCCGGACCAGCGTTGCGCGATGGGGAAGGGCTCCAATGGCGTTTGCCACCATGAAGTCATACCCCATGATCATATCCCAATCAGTAATGTCGGCCAAATAGAAGCTCCCGGATAGAGTGCTTCTCTTCGCCTGATCAGGGCGGTTCAAGCGCTCATGCTCCCAGAATTCCATACTGATGGTGGCCTCATGGGTGCCGCCACCCATGATCTCTCCGTTGGCTACCTTCGGGCGGACCGGTCTCGGGCTGGGCTGCAGGAGTTCCTCCTTGAACAACCCTCTCCGGACAGTGGTCACCTGGGCACCCGTATCCACCAACACATCCACCACCTTCTCCTCTCGTCCGCACCGTACTCGCACTTTCAAGTGCAACTGCCGCTCGTCGCCATGAGGTGTATGGACGACTCTCACGGCATGCAACTCTAGCACGTCCGGGTGCGTATTGTGGACTCGGTGGAGACCACGCCGGAGATTGGAGCCATAGAAGGACCGAGAGGTTCAAGAGCATGGCGAACTCCGGAAGTTGAAGCCCGAAGAGAAGAACGACACTCGGGAAGAGGAGGACGTGACATGGAGGACCTGGTCTCCATGTGTGAGCGTCGCTGCCGAAAGGCATGCAACCTCCGATCCGCCGCGGAGGACTCTGATGACGCTTGCCATTCAGGCAGCAGTGGAGGACGGGCCCGTGAAAGTGCTGCCCTGGGTCGTTGAGGGTGCCGGAGGGCTCGGGGCCGGTAAGACCAGTGGGGCAGGCACGCGAGGAGTCTCCCTGGATGTTGTTATTGGGGGTAGAACCGGATACTCGAACACCAACGGAGGCGAGAGCAGCGACAACAGAAGCAAGGTCCATGCTGATTGTGGTCCGGCAGAAAATCCCAGTCTATGAAGAAAATTGGTGCGGATTATTCTAAATACATCTGAGTGTCCAAAACTGTCTGAAAAGATTTAAATAATCCAATTATGTAAAAATGTTTGGCCGATCTGGCCCGCGAGCGCGCGTCAGCGGCAAATGGCAATTCCAGCTAAAATAGCGGAATGCGGCGGATTTACGGGGAATGGACCGCGGAATCAAATCCGGCATATCAGAAATATATAGGAAATATCCTGAGACTGAGCTGCGAGGCGGCGATTCCGCCGAAGCAAAGAAAATGACCAAAATGTAGCCAATCTGGGCAGAAGGTCAGAAAATCTGAGCAGATGGGGCTAGCCGCACTTACACTCCCCCTCCAAAAACACACTGGGGTGTGTCGCTACGTCAACGAAGAACGTAGTGCGGGTAAGTCCCAGAAAAAAATAGAAATGTAGCCTCCATGGGGCGAAATCTGCTTGATCTGACCTGATTTGGGCTGAATTGGCACTGAATCAGGCTGGATGAACCTGAGATGAGACAGAATGAGAAGTGACGAACAGTCCTCCGTGCAGTAAAACATTAGGTCAAGGGCTAAAAAGCATGTAAACGTATCGAGAATCGATACCAAACCATGCATTGGTTTAGAATGAGGTAGATTATTGGTGGAATGAGTGGGGGAATCCAGAAATGGAGTGACATCTCAGCGCTCTGGCACAGTTTCGCTGTCGCGGGCACGCTACGGTGTCCTCGCCGAACTCTACATCGTGTTACTCCCGCTTTTCTCGTTCTGAAAAGTGCAGCATGTGGCTCAGAATTGGCGCATCTGATGGATGATCACAAGATTGAGCAAGATTGAGAATCATTTGGGGCAGAGATGAAGAAGATTAAACAATCACAGAGAGGGAAAACAAATACAAATGTAGTCTACAGACCCTAAGTACACAGAAGATCATAAGCGTCAACGAAGTTAAGCAAAGCCGTCGACAGATCTTCGAGGAATGAGAAGAGATGACAAGGAAATCAATCTGAATTGTCCTAAAATCAGCAAATTCCCTGAGATGAAGGTGCAATGCAGCGAAATGTCTAGAACTAAAACTACCAACACCTTCGTTTAGACTAAAGTTAATATATATTGTCGTTTATTCAGCTCAATTGTGCTTTCCGGCACGTTGGTTCGCGAGCATCTAACAGATTCTATGAAAATGTGGATCATGTGATGATGCATCATGATGGGACATGCTGGCCCTGGATCCTTGGCATGTAACGCGCCGAAGGTTCGCTGAAGGCGCTTTACTGACAGTATATAACTGAGAGACACCGAATTTACAGTGGCGGTGGTGTCAATCGACTTGGACAAGGCCAATCTTTCGATGGAGTCCCACAAGACACTTGGATTCACCATCTTCGACAGTTTCGAGTCGGATTGAGCTCACATTGGCGTGTGCCAAAAATACAACGAAGCCTACGGACTTCAGAGGTTGCTGTTAGAAGTCCCTAGAGCTCCTAGATGAAGGTTGTCTGAACAATTGACGTCTGGGTTTCGTACAACAGTGGCAGAATGATGGACAAACCTGAGGAATTCAAGGTAAATTTGAGGATCCTGGAACTGAATCTGGACTTTGGCGATAGCATCACAGCAAATGAAGGTAAGATCTGAGTTCCTGGCGTCGCATCTGGTGCAGCCAGTACTACAGGGGGTGCCTGTAGGGGTGAATGTCACCGGCCGGTGTTTTGATTATGTACATTTGCTTCCATCTGCACGAGTAGCCAAATTCCAAAGATGCACAGACCAACAGAGACAAGATTACCCCGAATCTGCCTGAATTAAGCCTGAGTTTGGTTTTTTCTGAACACGGCAGCACACTCCGTGGCTTTCGGTGTTCGACTTTCGATACGCTACCGAACGGAGACCAAAGAAAAATTGATTGATTGACGTCAAATTATCAAACATTTGCAGTTCTCCACATCTTGACATAAACAGAAAGAATGAACAGTGGATTGAGCAGAATGTGGTGGGATGGCTTCCTCAATTCGGCCAAGCGCGAATACATGTGACCACCAACCTGTCTGGCCTGGCCCTCGTACGGCTTGGGCGCTGCAAATCAGCGGCCGAACTCGAAGCTTGGTCCTCATTTGGTTCCTGGGCTGGCCTGACCACAGGAGGGGGGATCGACGGATCAGCCCTGGAATGTGACGAATGAGGGCCGTAAAAGGCTGGATCTCGATTCACCACAGGTCTTTTTCCGTCGCTCTCCACTTGTCTGTCTGGTTTCGACAAACAATCTGTCAGGAGTACTCCAATTTCGGGGTGCTTCTTGAGGAAGTCGATGAACCCCTTGGTGTACCCATGGACAAAAGATTGGGCTGGTTCCCAGTTGTTGTGACTGGAATCAAAGCCCCTCCACTCACACAGAAATTCCCACTCGCCCTTGGCGTCACGTCTTGCTTCAACAATCCTCTTGAGTTCGTACTTCCCCCCTTCGATGACCCGATCAGACAAATGTTTCGCAGTCCAAAAAAGGGGTTTAACCCGATCCTTGGGGGAGGGGATCTCTCTCTTGAGGCGATCGCCCGAAACGTCAATTTCCCTGCTGACATCCACACGAATCCTCCACCTGTTCTCACCAAGACGCGCTGTAACAGCGAATGGCCCCTCCCACAAGGGAAGAAGCTTGTCATCTCCGTCCAGGGTGGTTTCGGATTTTCGAAGCCAAACTCGATCATCGACTTCAAAATTGTGGGGGTTTTTTTCGGCCTTGATTCTGGACCCAAAGCCAGTCAGCTTGATGCGCCTCGATTAATTTCGACACAGTTTTATCTGCTCGTTGGACTTCGTCCAAAAACAGCGAAGCATCTTTACAGGGGCGAGGATTATTCAACGGCATGTTCCACCAACACTTCTTTCGTCCAAAGACAATTTCATTTGGAGAAAATCCATGATACAAAGGCGTGTTGTGGTACCGGCGAAGCAATGCGAAGAGAACTTCCATCCAATGGAAATTCTTTTCACTCGCGAGCTCCTTACGAAGCATATTTATAATTGAGCGGCCGGCTCTTTCACCAGGCAGCGCTCGATGCGAGTGGATTTCACATCGCAGGTGGTGGATTCCAAGGCGAGCACATAATTCTCTCCACCATTCGGAGGTGTACTCTTTGCCTGAATCCGTCACCATCTCGGATGGGACGTCCCAACCTCCCATCCAGGTCTGCGCGCACCATTTGGCGGCAGCCTTGCCAGTCATCGACTCAATGTTGCAAGGCAACACTTGAATGTAGCCGGAATGACGGCACTGAATAAGGAGCACACCATTGACTTTTTTATTAGTCCAATGGCACTCTTCGTCATCGAGTTCACCGAGATAGAAGAAATCACTGGTGACTCTGTTAAAGAGGCGCTCCGGAATAGGATGAGGCCTCAGATGGCCGTGCTTCTTCGCGCTGGGCGGCGTCGAGACAGCACATTGGGCACATCCGGCGGCTACTTTCATGCAATGAGTATATAGCCGTGAGCCAAACAACCTATGTTTAATCATCGACCACAGTCGACGGCCATGTGCGTGGGGAGACTCCCATTTGTGCCACCAGTTTAACACTCGGGGGGCTAGGGCGTCTGGCACACACAATTTACCCTCCATCCACAGCTTCCCCCCATCCAACGAGTACTCAGAAAAAATCCCATCCCTGTGAGCATCTTTGGATTTGAGATTTCCAAAGACCTCTTTAAACATGGGATCCTGCAGGTAATCGGACGTCCAGTCACGGATGATCAGGGAATCTTTAGGCAGGGGTGGAGTTTTGGCCGGATCTCGACGCTTAATGCCCTGGATCAACCGAAATCCACTTACTCGTCGGGTATAGTCAAACCGTTTCACACTCCCTGAGGAGGGATCGGTGACTTTTTCCACGACTTTCAGTGTTTTGGTGCAGATCTCATGAGCATGCGCCGGATCTGAGATGGCCGTGATGTCATGGCACGGTAATGCGTGCTGTTTAACAGCGCACTGCATGCATGCACGTCGAATGAGTTTCTTTTCTTCCTGATCCCATTCGATTATTACATGGCGGTCCTGCTCCGTACCATGGATGTTGGTACTTTGCAGCCCCTCTGAGGCGGGGTAAGCCCATCGGCTCAGAGCATCCGCTACCGTGTTGTGTTTTCCAGGCAGATACGACACATGGAGGTCAAACAGACTGAGAAATTCGTGCCATCTGGCCCGTCGACCAGCTGGGCTCGCGACAGTATCAATGTGTTCGGTGGCCCAATACTCCAGAGATCGATGATCCGTCAGGACCTCGACTCGATTGGTGCCAACCCACGATTGGTACTTTTTTAGAGCGCAAATTATGGCATACGTTTCTTGCTCACGTGGCGACCATTGCATTTGGCGTGGGGCTAGCTTCCGAGACCAAAATGCAACAGGGTAATGATCGCCGGTGGCCTCATCAACCTGTTCAAGAACAGCTCCGATCGCGTACCTAGAAGCGTCGGTTCTAATGTAGAAGGGTCGGTCAAATTGGGGCACATGCAACGTGGCGACTTCGCAGAGGGCTGCCTTCAAGTGATGGAAGGCCTCCTCGCACTCGTCAGTCCACTTAACACGAACCTTTGAACCTGCCTTGCCTGCATCTCTCCCTACCTTCAATAATTCAGTTAGGGGGGCAGCAAATTTGGCATAATTCGGCACAAAAGTGTGGTAAAAATTACAACAACCCAGGAATCCTCTCAACTCCGTGATCGTCTCAGGGCGCTTCCACTTCTGAATAGCGACGAGCTTCCCTGGACTGGGTCGTCGGGTGCCATTCTCTAGGAGAGAACCACAAAATTCGACTGATTTTAAAAATAATTTTCCCTTCTTTGGCCCACAAATCAGCTGATTGGCGTCAAGAATGTCCAAAACTTGGTTCAGCTGCTTCTCATGTAGGGCCACCAGCTCAGCTTCGGTCAGTCCCTCCCCTTCCGTCGCGATGATTATGTCATCTATGTACACGCTCACGAAGGCACGAAGCTCAGGATGGGTTGTGAACAGCACATCCTCCATCATTCTTTGAAAAAATGAGGGGGCGTTCTTCAGGCCCATGGGCATGACGGTCCACTGGACTGGGCCACATGGCGTGCACATACAGGTGAGAGGTCGGCTGTCCTTCCTCAACGGCATTTGGTGAAAGCTGTGACGGAGATCCAGCACAGAAAACAAACGACCTCTTGCCCTCTTGGCGATTTCTTCCTCAATGAGGGGCAGGGGGTGCGAATCCGCCTTGGTTTCGGCGTTGAGATTGCGAAAATCAACCACCATTCGCCAACCATCAATAGTGTTCTGGTCTGCAGGCGGTGGCTTCGGGACTGTGAAGGGTGCACAGCACCATTCGCTGGTCATACAACCCTCAAGCCAACCAAATTCCCTGAGATTTCTCTCGATGATTTTTCTGAGTATCTCATGTTTGTGTCCATGATTTTCATAAGGGCGCTGTTTTTTTGCCTTGTACCCTTCACGAAGCTCGATGAAGGCTTCACCGAACTGTCCACGGACAGGGGGGTCTTTGATCAACTTCCCTGAAAGGGTTGTGTCCTTCCGTTCCTCAAAAATCTTTTCTCTTGACTTGGAACACAATTCAGTGTCCACCTGATCGCCAGGAATTACTGTCGAAAAAACTTTGGCGACTTCTTCGGCTTTGGCAGGAAGAATCTTCTTACGGATGTCCCTAAACAGGTCCGTATCAACTGCCTCTTGAAGATAGGTGGGTCGTGTGTCGAAATCCCAGAGATTCTCTTCGTGATCCAGCTCCTCGAAAGGATCCATGAAAGCTTCCACAGGGGGTTTTTCATAAAAAACTCTGAATTTGCGGCGCGATTTGGAATTTTTCTTCGCCCGTGCACTGAAGATTCTTCTCGATGTCGATCGTATTGGGGAAGAGGGAGACGAGGCGGATCCATTGGACGTTGGATCACCTTGGGTATCTGACGGACAAAAATCAGAAAAAATAGATTCATCATCAGTACCACGCTCAACCTCAGATTCAGACCCAACACAAGAATCAGTACCAGAATCAGCAGAATTAGAGTCAGAAAGCTTTCCATCCACCAGGAATGCAAGCGGACTCCAGGACCGCTGTGGCAGGGGACCTGTGTCGTCCCTGGCATACAGCTTAATCTTCCTGGGAAGTTCGATGTAATCTACACAAATGTCTTGTAATTCCTGAAACCAAGGCTTGTCGTCCCACAAGGGCACAACTAAAATTGCCTGGGTTTTATCTTGCTTGATTTTGTGGATGACCTGCTGGATTAAGTGAAACGGAGGATTAATCCACAACTTCTTGTCCCATTTATGGGTCCCAGCGTCGCGAAAGTGCTTGTCAAAGCGCTTGTTCATACGGTTAGCAAAGGCATCATACCCGGGCCAAAAGGAATGGTGTTCATGAAAATATTCACAAATTGCATCGCGCCATTTGTCGACAACTCTGTAGGATGAAGAGTGCCAGCGCGAAGGGCGTCGTGGCTGGGAGTCCCTACGAAGACATTCTAACTCTTGGGAGTAATCGGCACTCCCATTCACCTCTGCAATGGTGACATCTTCACCAAATTTTGGTGTCACCTTTTGCTTCAAAAATTCTTCTGCACTTTTAAACCCTGCGTGCAAAAAACGAAATTCAGGACGCTCCAAGGGACCTGACTCCAGCAAAAAACAACGACGATGACCTACGGGCGCTACCCTGTTCTTGCGAAGCCAAGGATGGCCCAAATAAAGGTCATACTTTATGTCGGCACGATAGAAGTAGTCATCCTTAAGGACAACTTCTTCCACATTTTGCTCTTCCCAAAGGTCTTGAGCGACCAAATGAGTTGACATATAACAACCGCGTTGCCCACCTGCGAGAGAATGTCCAGAAACTCCCTCGAGGGTAACAGGATGAGGCGACTCAAAAACGCAGTCGTCGGGTAAGAAGGAATTGGATTGGAGATTTACCTCTGATCCATTGTCACACAAACAAGTGGCGAGATGGAAATTTCCCTTGCAATCAGAGACCCACAGCTTTGTGACAAACTGACGGGCCCTGTGCTTGGACTGTACACCAACCTCGTCCACTACAACAGAAGGATCCGCTGCCGGATCCAGGGGAGAGGAGACAAGCGACCCTACATCAAGTAATGGTCGATCAGGAATCTGGGGATCATGCCTGAAATCGCCTGGGGAGGGGCGATTTTCGTGGCTCCCCTAGGCGTTCTGACCTCCAGCGGCTGCGTTAACATTGTGCACACAGCCTGATTCGTCGATCCACTCATCTTGGAACGGATCATCTGCTGGATTCAGGGCATTTTCGACATAATCTCGATCCGCATCGGACACCTGGTCTGCACCTGAGACCTGATCCACACGATGATTGCCCTTTCCACGTCCACGGCCACGGCCGCCGGATGATGGGCCACCACCGTCGCCACGCCCTCTGCCCTTACCAGAGAAAGGGGTTCCTGAAGGATTTCCCTTACCCTTACCCTGTGATCCTGGAGCATTTCCTTTGTTTGTACCGGATTGAGGGGTTTGGCCTGGATTTCGATTTCCGCCTCCGGCGTTGCCATTGGGACTTGTCTGGCCGTTTGGTTGCCCACCGGAGCCGGATGGAGTCCGATTTCCTTTGCCTTGGGACCCGCCAGGGCCTCCAGTATTTTTGTTTCCACCGGAGGGGGTCGGATTACCCTTTCCCCCCTTTGCACCATGCACCTGTCTGTCATTCCTGTCTGAATTCTGCGAATTACTGACATTTTCACCAATCACCTTGTGATCGTAAGCAGACCATCGGTGATTACCAGTAGAATGCGTCTTAGCTCGGTTCGTAGAACCTAAAAGAAGGCAGATGCTACAATGATCCTGAACATTCCGGGTGTCATTCACCTTTTTGTTGCCCTTTTGGGCCCCATTTTGGGTGTTTTGCTGGGTATTCTTGTTTCCCCCAAGACCCTCATGGAAATTTTGATTGGCGGCGTCAGCGAGCCGCTCAACCTCTTCCCACAGTTCCTGTGGGGTGAACGAAAACACCTAGTTCCTGGCCTTCAGACGATGGCCGTGGAAACTTACTCCCCTGTTGAGGACTTGGACAAACAAGTCCCGATCCTCGTGTTCATTAAACTTGATTTTCCACGTGTTTTCAGTGAATTTCACCTTGGTAAACGACGTGGGGGAACACTTTTGAAGTGATTCCCTGACGGAAAACCTGTTGGCCGAGGCATCGAAGCCATGGACCTCCGCCCACCAGGTCTTAACCTTTTCTTCGGATTGTTTATTCCGAAGGGTGGCGGCGGTTTCTGAGGGGATCTTGTCAAAAATCAGATTTTTCAGCTCGGCACTAGAAAATTTTTCGCCTGAATGTTCAGATTCGTCCACTAAGTTCCAGAAGCGCTGTCTCTTGTCTTGCACTTCGTGCAAGATTAATCGCGAGAATGAAGGAAAATTCTTCAACATCTGGTGGTAATGGTCCTCAGGCAGCCGGGATCCACGTACCTCCAACTGTTCCCACACCTCATCAAAGGTAAGGGGGGAACTTGAATCCTCACGATCACTCCAGGTCCTGAGCCAAGTGTTGGCCGGCGCTCCCTCAAGGCAGTCCAAGAGGGCCATCAGGAACTGATCATCCTGGAGCTTTTGAGTCTTAACCCACAATTTAAATTCCCGTTGGAACTGAGGCCAACGTCTGGGGTTTCCATTATACTTCGGTTGCTTGGCAACCTGACGAAGTCGCAATGAAGTAGGATTTAGAAGTGAATCCAGCCCAACACCAGCCGTAATGGCAGACACCTTGGCGGCATCATTAGCCACACCAGCTCCGGCGAGGGTCTGGGCGAGCAACATCTGGGCTATTGCATTGGAATCAACAGCAGGAAGGGCAGTACGGGAGGCAGTTCGCTTGGCATTCTGAGCCTCAGTCCTAGCCTTCGCCGACCTACTCTGAGATCGAGAGATTGTAACCCTTTCCTTTAGCTTAGTCCTGCTGATCCTTGCATCGGTGGTCTTAGAGTCCACCGAAGGAGCAATCGAAAAAATTTCTGTCGCCTCCTCCGACGGTTCTGTTGTTTGTTCCACCGATGATGCGCCCTCAGACCGCATGTGTGTCTTGAAAAGATCTTTAATTCCCAGCGTCTGAATGATGAGTTGCATTTGATCTTTGAGCAATTGGAGCTCAGTATCTCGCTGTAATCTGCAAGAGCAGTCGGCAGGACAGTACATACCGTGTCCTGAAGGGCCTGAGCAGGCTGTCGGACCGCTAATCTCAGTGGTTCGCAGCCAAGAGTCCACTTGGGGAGCCCCTTCAGCCCTAATTTCTAGGCTTGCCTGCCTGGCTGCCTCTAAAATTCCTTCCTCAACCGCGGCGGCTAGATCGTCGCGGATGGAAACAGAGGGATGAGGGGCGGAGGGCCCGGCAACAGGTGCCTTGGTCTTCTCCTTCGGGAAGGGGCTTGCCTCCCAGATCTGCAAAAAAATGGCAAAAGATTCATCTTCATGAGAACGCCACCACATCCTGGTATTAATTTCTTCCTGAAGAAGGAAAAAATATTCAAATAAAAAATCAGAGGCGATTCTTTCTTGACCTATCAGCTTAGACGTGGCTAATAGACAAAGGGCCTCAAGCGCTTCAAGGTTACGGGTCACTTCTGAAGACAAATGGTTGTCCCATTGTGCCCAATTGGCTGGTCGATTATAGGTAGGTACCTCACCTGGACCACCCATCTCAATGTCGTCAATGTCGGCGTCGATGGTCTCAAAATGTGGACATTGGTAAGGAGTATTAGTACCTGCCAGGTCCGTAAGCTCCACCGGAGCGTTGCCATTAGCGTAGGCTGGGAGATTCCAGCTGCTTGATGGCCAATTTCGACTGGGATCTTGATTGTAATCTGGGCCTCCACAGCTGCTGATTTGTGCCCTTCTTGGGCAATTTGGGCTTGCGCAAGGCATTCCTCTCAAGGCCTCGTTCGCACAGCACCACGGCAGCGTAATCGTTACGTCTCCGGAGGTGGCGGAGTCTACGGGGCCGTACTGGGGAGCTAACTGTGGTTAGGACACCAAAGGAACAACATTCAGGTAGCCTCTGCTACCATGAAAGTGCTGCCCTGGGTCGTTGAGGGTGCCGGAGGGCTCGGGGCCGGCAAGACCAGTGGGGCAGGCACGCGAGGAGTCTCCCTGGATGTTGTTATTGGGGGTAGAACCGGATACTCGAACACCAACGGAGGCGAGAGCAGCGACAACAGAAGCAAGGTCCATGCTGATTGTGGTCCGGCAGAAAATCCCAGTCTATGAAGAAAATTGATGCGGATTATTCTAAATACATCTGAGTGTCCAAAACTGTCTGAAAAGATTTAAATAATCCAATTATGTAAAAATGTTTGGCCGATCTGGCCCGCGAGCGCGCGTCAGCGGCAAATGGCAATTCCAGCCAAAATAGCGGAATGCGGCGGATTTACGGGGAATGGACCGCGGAATCAAATCCGGCATATCAGAAATATATAGGAAATATCCTGAGACTGAGCTGCGAGGCGGCGATTCCGCCGAAGCAAAGAAAATGACCAAAATGTAGCCAATCTGGGCAGAATGTCAGAAAATCTGAGCAGATGGGGCTAGCCGCACTTACAGCCCGGCGCTACCGGAAGCGCGGGTCACCCAAGTCCGCGGCAAGGGACGCCGGGGCTATGGACACGGACCCCAGCCCGGTCAGGCTGTCGGAATCCGAGGGGCACTCCGAGGGCTATCCGACAGCCTACGAGCCACCCTCGGAATCGGAGGAGACGTCCGCGCCGATCGCCAGGGCGCATACGGCCCCTGAGCCCGCCCTGAAGCACGACGCCGAAGGCGTGGAGAGGCCAGCCAGGGCCCGGACGGCACCTGTGCCCCGGCACACGGGACCAGAGACGGACGCCATAGGCGATACGCCCATGGGCTATGAGTCTGAGGTGCCGGGAACCGCGGGTTGCGCTGAATCCGGCGGAAGGCACGCTGCGTGCCACTGCGAGCACGTGTCCTTCCTCATGGGCAAGTACCCGAAGATGGGGATGGACGCCATCGTGCATCGCCTTGACCGCCTGGACAACGCCAAGGACGGTCTAGAGGAGGACGTCGCGGGGATCCTGGACGACCAGTCGGCCGCGGAGAACCACATGGAGGAGCTGCAAGCGGATCAGGCCCAGTACCGGGAGAATCTGGAGCTGGCCCTGCAGAAGCAGCAGCAAGTGGTGGACAGCCTCCTCCACTTAGTGGAGGACATGTCGGGACGCCTGAAAAGGCTAGAGGAGCGACAGCCCCTCGCCTCGGGTCCGGAGCTCCCGGCAAAGCCGGCCGCGGTAGAGCTGGTGGAGCGGGTTAAGACCCTCAGGAGCGCCATGGAGAAACCCATGGGCGGCCCTGCAGAGGCACCATACGCGCCTCCGCGTGTTGACCCGGGTGCGCTGCCCTTTGTTCCCATGTTCAGCGAATCCACAATGCTCGGGGAACACACGGCACCGGCTGGGTCCATGCGGGAAGGGCACGTAACCACGGACCCGAGGAGCCTGACGGTACAGATGTCCCATGCCGCCCAGGATGTACCGATCACGACGAATATGGTGGTTTATGCGGAAGAGAAGATCGAGAACCACACCATGCAGGGGCGAACCATGGGAAGCGCCGACGGACATGGTCGAGGTCATCCAGGCGGAAACCTGTGGGCGAAGGACCCCAATACGGGGATATGGACGGCCGATGGAGCAAATCCTTCCCGCATTCCAAACCCCATGGGTTCAGGCCCAACTGGACCGCACTCCATGGAGGAGAGGGATGTACGGGGAGTGTACTCACACCCCCCGGCCACAGGTGGTATCCGTCTCGGTGGAGTGGTGGCTGAAGACGTCGGAGACGCCATCAGGATTGACGACCTCAGGGGAATCAAAGTCCCCTACTACGATGGTAACCCCTCCAACCTGGATGACTTCATCCTGGACTGGGAGGACTTCGCCGAGGAGGTCGTCGGCGAGATGCGGGGAGCGCCGCGGGACAAGTGGGTATGCCGGACATTCCCACACCGGCTGGCGCAGGACCTGAAGGAGGAGCTGCGGGATCAGATCCGGGAAGGACTGATCAGGACGGAGCAGGCCTGCCTCCAGTGGTTGGAGGATGAGGAGCGGGTGGACGCTCCGAATCAGAAGCTGGAGGACCTGTGGTCCATCCCGCTGCCGCTGGACAGCGGTGAGTTGCGGGTCCGGGAGTGGAACCGGTATCTGCGGAAGTACCGCAGATGCTTCAAGCTGGTGGAAGACTGGAACGAGGCCAGTGAAATCCGCCACCTGCTGAAGGACTTCCTCCCCAGCAACTGGAAGAGGCGAGTGGAGGACGAAGAGAAGAAGCGCGCCAAGAAGCGGGTGGCGGTGCGGATCATGGCGGCGGAGGATACCCATTCGGGTATCATGGAGTTCTTCAGGAGGAACCTGGGCGAACCCAACCGGATGTTGGGACTGAAGAACGCCGTGTACGTGGAGGTGTTTGGAGACTCCATGGGGCAAAGGTTGCTGCGCCTCAATAACGTGGAGTGGAGGCGCGGGGAGCCGCTGAGGATGCAGGTCATCTTCGCCCGCATGAGCCTGGACGAGATCGTGAGTACATCACGGTGGAGTTGAAGCTCAATGCGAAGAACGAGGCCCACGTGCAGGATCGACATGGTCATGGACAACGAGGCCACCGAGAAGACCGCCACCATCGGGAGATCCAGGAGGACACGGCCAACTCTGCGGAGGATGGTAGTGGAAGTGGCCAAGACCACTGGTCCCGGGAGGATCACGAGGAGGCCCATTTCTTCGCGTTCGTGGCGCACAACGTGAAGAACCATGGGCAGGATCGGTCAAGATGGAGCCAGGTGGGACCCAGGAAGAACAGAGAAGGACCAAGGAGGATCGGGAACCCACCGCTCTCGTTCCGAGAGTACAGGTCTCAGCACGACGGGTGCTGGGTCTGTTATGGCCAGGGAAACAACCATGCACACGACCACCGTCAGTGCAAGGTGTATGAGGCGGACAAGAAGGCCTACTTCGCCGCCCATCCCGAGAAGAAGCCCAAGGAGCAGCGGATTTCCGATTGGAAGGCGAAGGGCGGAGACGGGGGAAAAGGCCAAGGCAAAGGCCAAGGAAAAGGCGGAGGAAGAGGCTATGGTGGTGGACCTGGCCAAGACCGACGAGTGAGGTCGATCGAGGAGGTTGCTGAGGACATGTTGAGGACGTTGGAGGAACTCAAAGCCCAGCAACGTGGTGGACAAAGTCCTGGCGGATCGCAGCCGGAAGGGGCTGCGGGAAGCCAAGTCTAGAGGAGCCCCCACGGGAGTGGGACCTAGGAGGACTCTTCTACCATAAAGAAGGTCCCTACCAGGACCGGCCCCCGCTGTGCCCCTTCCGCCTGTAACCCCTGCCGATTTGCTCCTGATCAACGATTGCATTGCTCAAAATCCAAGGTTCCAAATCCAAAAATATAGAAAATAAAATCCTCCTTCAACCCTGAATAGCAACCAGGTCCCACAAATACAGCAATAACCCAATTCACAATCCAAATCAGGTTGCGGGCTTCCGTTCAGCACACCGGTATTCCCACGGTGGCGGGCATGTACAAGAATTGCACCAAGGAAGAAAGCCCTGAAATTGGCATATGAACACAAATAAAGCAAAGTTGGGGAAAGATGGAAACTTATACAATCACAGCCATAGACCCCTCATTCCCTGGACTCAAGACCTTCCCTTGACTCACCAACATGATGCCCTGAACCCAGTCCAATAAGATGGTTAAATGCCACATGTCAAAAGTCATTACATAAACCCCAAAAATGTGTTCACTCCCAAGCCTCTAAATCCTAGCCCAATAGGGGAGGTGGCGTGTCATGGCCTAGAGTGGCACTCAGGACCATGCCCTACCCTGACATAACCTTGGTTGGACTTGGAGTCGATTGGGCTTGGAGAAATGACCTATGAGTTTGAACTCGTAACATGCCAAAAAACTGCCAATTCACACCATATTGGCCATATATCACATATATGCTCAAAATTGAAGTTACCACTTATCGGAAGGCTCAAAGCATGCATGGAATCGAAGTCTAATATTCATGGAGGATATAGACCAAAGGTCAATGCCCATGTACATCCCCACTTTACCCTCGAAACCCCTTCGGATATGGGCGCCACGCACTGCCCAAGTCAGCCCATGATCTTGAGACCAATTCTTGTAATCTCTCGTGCGCCAAGCCAAATGGAGTACGCGATCCGGCATATGGTGGTGTTCAACTCCAAAGCATATGCCAACATATGAACAACATACCATGGTTCGACTCTCCATAGGCTTCTTGCTGTTTGCTGACCAGGTAAGTACACAAAACGCAAAAATGAGCAAAAATTGAGGTCAAAAACACGAAAATATGACCAAATACAAAGTTGTCATGATAGTATATCTCTATGCTCACCCATGATATCCGCTCATGATTCAATACACAAATGATTGGAACCATTTGCGAACAATTCCCCCACTTGGATCCCCAATCGGGCGCATTCAGATACCTTCGCCACTAATATCTACATGCCCCATGAAAATGGGAGTGCACCCATGGATCTCTTTGTCAAACATACCATGAGCAATACATACGCGGTAGACTTGGTCTAGCGCTTTGAATTCCACAATTGGGACATGGGCAAAGCCCTTGTCACGTATGGCTCCCCATCTCTTCGGCCACACGAAGATATATAACATGGGCGTGAGCATATCAAACATATACCATGCATACAACACATACCCTCAAAATATGGCTCCCACCATGATATGCCATGTCCCTCCATTGACATAACTTCACGATAAAAATACGTAGGAACCCAAGGAAAGTTGCTATGCAACCCCAACACTCATGCGGTACACTCGAAAGTCACAATAAAATGTTCGGTTGCACGGTCCAAGAGTTATATATCACTTTATACCCTCTTGACCATTATCCCTTGCTATATCGGGCATGTGTACACACCAAAGGCGTTTGATGCTTCCTAAATTAAGTTGAGACCAAGGCGTTTGCAACCCAACCTTCCTTATTCTCTTTCCTCACACTCGCGCGTAGATATGGTCCTTCAAAGTGGTCCCACGATTCACTTTTGTTTCCCTTATATCTCCAAGTCAAATGGGTGGCAAGTATAAGGGAAACCTGATTCGGGCATAGGGAAAGGAGTATGACCACTCGAAGAAGTCCAAATCAAGTGCGGCGATGTCGAAGTCGAAAATCCGATTTCGACATCGCGAAAAATTCTGATTAAAATTTCGAGTGCTTATTTAGAGAATTGCGGAAGCAACGAACCCTTTGCTGATGAAATCTGACCCTTCAACGGAATATCCGCCAAAATATCTAGAAATAACAGTTAACCAATCGGTTAACGCAAAATCGCGAGCCAACTGACGGTCGCCGATACATTGACCATCAGAACGAAAGGCTGAAAAATTACGGAAACATCATGATAATAAAACCCTGTTGATTCCTGATACTCCGATATATAAATCTCCGCTGGCGGTGCCTCGGTTCTGAATATGGCCGCTCATGGCCGGAATGGCCAAACCTATCACACTATCACATCGGGTTAGTTCAGGTGGATGGGAGAGTATGATATCAGCCAATGGCGGCTTGCCGGCACATAGATACACACCCCAAGTGACCCAAAGATGGCCACGGGGGTCCGAACCGGCTTCACACCGGCAGCGAAACCCAGCCAAGAGTGGCGGGGAGTAGCACACACGAACCTCCGCCAGGAGCGGCGAGGGACCAACCACACCACACACCAGCCACAACCCCACCAACACACCACGACCACACACCACACACCACACACCAACGCCGCCAGCGGACCCCAGCCAGGAGTGGCGGGGACCGCCCACCACCACCGGCAGCGAAACCCAGCCAGGAGTGGCGGGGAGTAGCACACAGGAACCGCCGCCAGGAGTGGCGAGGGACCAACCACACCACACACCAGCCACAACATCACCAACACACCACCGCCACACACCACACACCACCGCCGCCAGCGGGCCCCAGCCAGGAGAGACGGGGACCGCCCACCAACACCGGCAGCGAAACCCAGCCAGGAGTGCCGGGGAGTAGCATACAGGAACCTCCGCCAGGAGTGGCGAGGGACCAACCACACCACACACCAGCCACAACCCCACCAACACACCACCGCCACACACCACACACCAACGCCGCCAGTGGACCCCAGCCAGGAGTGGCGGGGACCGCCCACCACCACCGGCAGCGAAACCCAGCCAGGAGTGGCGGGGAGTAGCACACAGGAACCTCCGCCAGGAGTGGCGAGGGACCGACCACACCACACACCACCGCCACACACCACACACCACACACCACCGCCGCCAGCGGACCCCAGCCAGGAGTGGCGGGGACCGCCGACCAACACCGGCAACGAAACCCAGCCAGGAGTGGCGGGGAGTAGCACACAGGAACCTCCGCCAGGAGTGGCGAGGGACCAACCACACCACACACCAGCCACAGAGCGAGGGCAGCCGAGGGAAGGCAAAGGAAGGAACAGCCAGGCCCCCCCCCCCCGAAAAAAAAAAAAAACAAGGGGGGGAGGGGGGGGGGGCGCGAGCAAACAGCCCACAGCCACCAAACCGCCCGCCAACAACACAAAAGGCGGCCACACCCCCCGGACAGAGGGCACCGAAGACAGGACCCCCAAAGAGGCACAGGGGGACCACCCAGCCAAAACCGGCAACACCAAGCCAGGAACAGCAGCCCACCGGGAAAAGGGGCGGCGAAACAAGCAGACACACACAAAAAAAAAAAAAAGCCAGCAGCCCAGCCCGAAAGAAAGGGGATGTGGGGAGAGACCACAAGGCCCGGGACAGGGACGGCCAGCAAAAGAAAAGAAAAAAAAAGCGCAAAAAACACACCCCGAGAAGGGCGGGGCACAGCCGAGACCCAGGCCCAGCACGCACGCCCACACCGCACACCGGAACCGGAAACGACGGGGGGCAAGCGAAACGCGCACGAAACCACACACGACCCAAAAGCGGGCCGACACCAAAGCCCAACCACGAACACCACAAACAGCCGGCAAAAGAGGGACAACACCACAAACCGAGCCCAAACACACCCACCCAAGACCCCAGCCACGAATGGCAGGGGTTAACAAAACCCACACCCAACCGCAACCCGGACCCAACCACAAACGCAAGCCAACAGTAGGAAACCCAGTTCCCACAGCCCGGGCACTGAGGCAGCCCGAGCCATGCAGGTTACCCGGCCAAACGAGATCCGGAGACCGGGGGTAAGGCTGCATCCTAAGGCCAGCGCAGCTTTGGGACTCGAGGCGGAGCGTGCGACACCCAAGCGCCTCGGAACCCAAGTACCAAGAACATGCATGCATGCCTTGGGAACGGGATACGCCAGGAAGTCCGGTGAACCTCTAGGGTTCCGCCCAAAGGAGGGGACGTGCGCAAGCACGGGGGCACACCCTCCCGGCGAGACAAGCATGTCACGCCGGCGGCGATCAGCCCTCCCGGTATTGCCCGGGGCCGCTTTGTTGGGGGCCAACAGTCAGGTCTAGCGGGATGTAAGCCGCCTCCCCTCTTCACGCGCGGAGCCTCTTCCTGTTCGTCACAGGGGCGACGCCAGGGGGAACCAAGGGGCGCCTCTCCACGACCGAGTGCACCTGCACCACCTCCATGAGGATAGCCTGAATCCTGGAATTCAGTTGAGCGGAATGCATTCTTCATGTAGGAAGACAGGCCCCCGTACGGATGGCTTTGTACAACCATCTGCCGGGCAAGGGGCTCGCCGTTGATTGGTCTTCCGGTAAGGTACAGAACACACTTTGACTACGAAAATCATTTTTCGGAGATTTACTACTTCTACTTGTCTCAGACAACAGACCATTCATTCCGCTTATATGAGGCAGTAGCGACCCTCCAATCTCGCTTATAGGGGCAGTGGCGACCCTCCAGTCGGGTAGGATGTAGGCTTGCTTTCGAGCTAAGCGGTCCATCCAGGAAAGAGCCGACCTTTCGAACGCCATGACTCCTTACCTACTCCGTTTTAGAACAACCCCAGGAGACCAACCCACCCCTACCCGTAAACCCATCCCCTACATTCACATACAATTCATTGGTTTTGTCATCTTTAGCACTTACCACAACCCATACATCTTCTTTCTCTGAATTTACATGATCAACACACTTCTACAACTTCGCCTTTTCGTGCAAATTGTTTGCATTGGTAATGTAAGTCATTTAGGACATTTCTACACAAATCAGTATTCCCGCTAGCTTCACATCTTATTAGATTACTGTGTGCTATGCCCTGGAATGCCATGGTGCATATGTTGCATAGGTTGGAGTGCAAAGCATATTGCCGTGACGGAATTTTGATTCTTTTGTACATGATTTCTAGGCATGATAGGTGACTGATGTCTCAACTTTGTTTAGTGATAGCTAGAAGGTATGAGTAAAAGGTCAGTAATGAAGAACTATATCTTTCAACGCCTTTTTGGTTGAAGTGTTAGTATAAATCTCCATACCCCCATACGGATCAATCCTTGAATGACCTTGACCCAAGGATAAGAAAGAGCAGATCCGGGTCAGATGAGTTTTGTCTCATCGTGACTGCCAGCCCCCACCCTTTTCAAATCCGTGCCGCTAAACTAATCAAGAGTTACTCATTACTGATGCTGCCTCGCTTTCGCTGTCCATGTAATGCAGGCCAAGAAACCCATTCCAGGTACCAGAATGCATCCAGCCGGAGCATTCGGGGTTGGTGCCAAGCGCCCATTGAGTAAGGTGGTATATCCTCTCTATGGATGACGCAGACCATGTCATGTCAATAGACAGCTTGGGCAGAGCTTGAATTTCCGGTTTAACCCCACATGTTGCGTTGCATTCTCAATTGTTATTGATTTTCCGTATAGCTCATTGTAATCTAGACATCTACATCCAGGTGTATTATTCTTACCCTCAAATTTTGCCTGAAGATTTAGGTTGTCATTGTTCATACTTTGTATGCTAGCTTTTTGCTTAGTGTTTTTCATGTTTCATTTTGAGCCCTACTTTACGTACTTAAGACTCAGGAACTTTACCCTCTTAGGTGAAGATATGTCTTTACCTCTAGGAAGGGGGTAGTAAGACACTAAGTAGACACTCAGAACATTGAATGTGAGCGTTCCTTATGCCCATACCCCTCCTTATGTTAGATTATCAGCTTGTCATGAACATTCTTAGTGAATGTGCATGAAGCTTAGGAAGGGGGTGTAATAAGTTGGAGCATTTGGGCCTCTCAGAAGCTTTCTGGAGGAACTCTACAAGACCTCATAGAGCTTCAAGATCCTAAGATACTAGGATATTTACTCATATTTCGCTCATATTTCAAGCCTATAGCTTACTGCTAGAGTCTACTGCTCTTAGGTACACCACACAGAGCAGAGATCTAGATTACATTAGTAGCCATACATGAATAATCACATTCCATATGCTTATAATGTGATTTAATCATGTTTTATGCCATTTTAGAAGGTTCTAATGTATTAGAAGCTATTTTGAAGCCATTTAGAACCTTCAGAAGGCCTGTCGCGATTGTCGGCGCCTGCTGTCGCCGACGGCAATTTACGTGATATTGACAAGGCTTGTGACAAGATAGACTACTCAGAAAGTTGTTAAAATATAGGTTTTATTGCCTTTTTAATGAGATTTTAATGCTACATTAATTTTCCTGTTATTTAGGCATGTGAACCCGTATTACTGGACCAGCCAGTTGGTCCAGCTCAATGTTCGTTCACGACTTCGTCTTCTAGCTGTTGCCTGTGTCCTGTACTTGCCAACAAGATCAATTGTAATGGAGAACATTGGAAACAATTTGATTTTTAAGTGCAAGACAAGGAAAATGGGTTTTCTATATGCACCCAAGCACAAGCATATGACATTTAACTCGCGGTTACGGTCCCTTTCCATAGGTCACAAGTTCGTTGTTCGGCCGTTGGGGTGTTTGGACCAATTCTGCACATGTTGGTTGGGAGGGAGATGTGCAATTGTGAAGATTGTTTGCTTTTGCCACCAAAATGTGGCTTGCATCTGCCTGCACAAGGTAAGTCATGGTCATTCAACACGTTTCTAAGTGCTTTTGACGTTTACAACACAAGGCTGGCTTGGGGATGTGTTGTAATTATAGCATTTGTTGGTTGCCCATCATCAAGGGTGGCAAATTGGTGTGGTACAATGTTGTAGTGACCAACTTTTGCTCCAACTTTTGTTGCAAAACCACTAGAAGCAGAGAGAATACACATTATTTGTTGACATATGTTGTGGGTTGTGGACTGGTCTCACAGCACTTGTGGTGCTTTCGTGCTTGGGTGGCACACTATGCGGCGGTGTTGGGGTGCTACAAACCACCTCTAGGGGTGTAACTCCACGACCCCTCATAGAGTACAAGTTAGTGTCAACCTATATTGGTTACCATTGCACTTCAATATCTCGGCATGATAGCTCACGGGGCTTTAACATCAACCTACAAGCTTTCCAAGCTATCCTTTCCTTATGCACCCAAACACTTTTTATTGTAGGATATAGCACTTTGCAGTTGGTACTCTAGGGTGCCACTTTTCTACCCCCCCACTCTTGTGGTAAGATGTACTCTTGTGGTAAGATATGGGGTGTTCTTTTTGTGTTCAGGGGGTCTTTGTAGCACCGAAAGGCACCGGTGACCAAGGAAGGCTCACACTAAGGCCCACACAAAAGTCCTTGGAGGTCTTGGAGTGGCACACTTTGGGAACAACAAACCACCTCAAAAAGTGGCCACTCCGAGCTACACCAACGACTACAAACGAGTGCCAACCTTACTTGGTCACCATTTTTGTTTGATATCTTTCCTTGTTATGGAAAGGGGCGTCAATATGGAAAACAAGCTTTCCCAAGGTGCACACTATCCTTACTTTGTGTTGCCAAACACTTGTTGCCACCAAGAAGTAGCCATTCAAAAGAGGGTAACTTTTCTACCCCTCCACCGTTAGGCTAAGGTCTGACCATCCCTAGGGCCGTGACGGATAGGGGACGGATAGGGTGTGTTCTTTTTGTGTTAAGAAGGTCTTCCGAACTCAAAAAAGTTCCAAAGAAAACTCACCTTTGGGGCAAAGTTTTGGCCCAAGCACCTCTTTGGCCCCTCCCTTCACCATTAGGCTCAATGATGGAAATGGGCCAATGATTGTGCACAATGTGACTGAAAGTGGTCAAGTTTGTAACTCAACCGAGGTGCCCGAGGGGCCCAGGGGCCGTCGACAACCTCGGCGCATGGCTGGGAAAAGCCAGCAGCCGCCGGCTTCGGCCGGTGGCTTGGTTTTTTTTAAAAAATTTCGTCGGAGGGACCAAATCCATAAATAATATTTTCGGACGATGTTGCAGGCGACCCAATGGTCCAATGGGTAAAGCCGGGCGTATTGTTCGTGGGAGGGAGCACTGCGGTGCCCCTTTTTTCCGTTTGGGGGGACTGGCGCGCAGTCAGATTTCGGCGCGCATCGGCGCGCGCCAGTCCAACAGGCGGGGTAATCTAAGTCGCGGGGTTTTCCCTTATTCAGCAGGATTTCGTTTCGATACAATCAAACCGTGTTTAACAAATGCATACAAGGAATCTCTGTCAAAACTTCTGTTCAGCAGTGCGATCCACAGTTTTCATGTCCACAGTATTCTGTATCTCTGCAATCCTTCCAGTTGATAGCTTTTCATCCGTGCAGTTCCTCGGCGTGTGGGGTCAGTCCTCAGTAAAGCAGGCGACACACGCGACCACAGTTCCCTTCCAGCCTTCTGGCCAGAGATTGCTGTCCACGTGTTTGACGGCACAACAAAATGTATTTTGAGGTTAGGCCCTAAGGAAAGTCGCCACTGTTGGTTGGGATCAATACAAAGGTTCTTGTGCATAGGGCGCGTCAGCAGCAGCGACCGGCGAGACACGATCTCTTTCATTTTCCAAACCAAGCGAGCCGGGATAGTACTGCCTTTTGCCTCAGTTGTTTGTTGAGGCACGCTTCAACGATTTGTTGCCCATCAGAAAACCCGCAGGCAGATTGCAATGTAAACCCAAAGGCCGGACGATAAATGCTTGTGTCCTGTGCAGGCGCCAGAAATGGAAACTGGGACAAGTTCAACTAACACCATCTCGACTTATTTCAAACGTGAGGGTCGGCGCGAAGGTGTAGCTCGTGTGGTCACCTGGGCCTGCCAGAGTCAATCTGCTTCTGTGTGAATTGCCACGAGTCGCCTGTTTGGGCCGGCGATGTTGACACGGGCAGGGATCGGGGGCTGCAGACAGTTCTGCACACGAGAATCTGCTAACTCAGCCTTCTGCGATACACTTTCTTACCTGAGTTTTTGTGAAGCCCCTCCACCCAGTCCAGGATCCGACTGGATGGCGGGGTTTGGGGGAAAATCTTTTTGCACGCCCCAGGACGCAGACAGGGAGACTTTTGGGGGCACTGCACATGCTTGTAAGGTGCGCATGTGCTCAGCCTTGTAGTCTTGGATGTGCTCTCGTGTACGTTGAAGTATCCCTCCATGTAAGTTGCTGCAGAAGTATCAGGTTCAAGGTCCATGAGAATGAATGTTATGAACCATTTTCCTTTTTTCAGGGGTGCCAGGCCATTCAGCACACGGGGAGCAGACCGTGGGACACTTCAGCTTTCGTATGCTGAACTGTGACGTGCGTCATATTCTACCAATGTGTTCAGAAGATTGTTTATTAGGCCTCAGTCTTGTGCATTTCCTCATTTGCCTACACTGTACCACCGTGGAATCCAGCAACCAAGCCCTGCACTACCACGTGGTGACGATGTGAAGAGTCACGCACAACTAGACCAAGCTTGGAAACCCGGCAACAACGCCGTTTTCCACTAACTTCGAAAAATGTAACCCCTTAGCCGGCAAGACTGCACAAACGCCCAACACAACTGAAGCCTTTACGCGGTTGCAGATCTCAACATGTCTGCCACCCGAGAGGCACCTTTTGATGCCCCCACGCTTGCGGAACACCTGGTGAGTCAGCAGGCAAAAATATTTGATCGTTTGGAATGCATTATGGAAGACTTCAGCGGTCGCTTGATTCGAGCGGGTCAGCAGATTACACTGGTCAAAGCACGACAACAAGCCAACGATGAAAAATTGAATGAAGAACGTTCACTGCGAGTGTCGTTGGAAAACCAGTTAGAGGCTTGCCAAGCGGAGCTACAAAGGCAGAAGGAAGAGCTCATTGACTGTAAGGTGTGGAAACTCCCGAATCGTGAGCATCAAAGCATCTTTTCGCAGTCTTGTGTCGTGCCCTGGCACCACCCTTCATAGGTGGAGAGACATGCGCTTCGATGCCAAGTGCAAGAGCAGAAAATACGATTGGCTCAGCAACCCGAGACAACTGTCGCCGGTGCTTTGCCGCGGCTGGTTTCTTGCCGACAGCATGTGCCCAGTGGAAGCAAGAGGTGCGTGCAACGTGCCCGTGTGCTGGAATAACTTAACACTTCTGCCGTTACAGCGTCTTTGTGGAGTGGCTGCACTCTGCAGCCATCCCGTTTGGCACCAGCGGGCACGGCTCCTGTGGCTCAAATATTTCAGTCAAGGCGGAAGCCGACCAGCGTCGGTGATCCCCGTTTCTACCCAGCGATCCACAAGACGACACCGGGGAAATAATGATGCTGCCAAACTTGCCAAAGCTAAAGCCGAGAATGCGTTCAGCGGGATGAGTTGTGCTACTGCCATGCTCTGCAGGTATGATGACATCGTGAGCATGCTCAATTTCATTGCGGAGAACATCAGCTTGGATCGTTGTGCCGCTATGGAATTGCAAGGTGCGACCCCAACGATTGCCCTGCTCACTTATGATTGAAGCCCGGGAACGCGGGAGAAGGGCATGGTCTGATAAAACTGGATTGTGGGGGGGGTGTTTCAGGTTGCAGCGGCCTCCCCGCAAGTTACTCCCATGCTTTGGCAAGAAGAAAGCAGCAATTTTTTCCATGACCGCAGCCGGGCGCTCCCGAACGCATTGGACAAGAAGACGTGCATTGGCTTTGGCCTCCTTTTTGGTCCTGTACTGAAGTGGGAAAAGGCAATCTTTTGTGTCCAAAAAAACGCCATACCCCTCTTCTCCAAAGCAGTCTCGGTGCTTGGCTCGGGCAAACCATAGCCCGCTGTATTCACGGGCATGCGTCAGAGGCACCCACAATACCACCGGAGGATGTCTGGGTGCTTTTTTTTGTCGCTTGCAGTTGCTGATTAGTCGATTGACTGGCACTGGTGCGTAGCCGCAGCCTGGTAGAATTGCAGGGCTCGGCTGACCAAAAGCGAGACAGCAACCACAAGCACTTTTTTTTTTTTTTGATGAACAAACGGGAGATCACAGGGATGGGGTCGATCCCGAGTGTTGTACACGGGTGAACCAAAAGAGTGGCTGAGAGCGGCTCGAATGAGCCACCGGTCTCGCTGAGGTCGAAATCTGTCGTACTGGTGAATGATTGGAACTTCCTGGTTATCTTTTTGCAGGGCGTCTTGTGCTCCATGATGATATTGTGACTCTGGGGAGAGTCTTGCAGTGGAAAATGGACTTCAAGAAGCTGGATAAGTTCTTCATTAGCATTCCGGCGGAAGATGCCGACTCTTTCATCAATTTGATCAAACGGGTGATCCAAAGTCAACAACCCTCAGGTCGTCCCACAACGCGTTCTATGCTGCACAGTGCAGATGCACCTCGTGATTGTGGCAGCCCGAACCCAAAAAGAAGTTTTCAAGGCCAGCCTGGATCGGGAAACCTTCTACATGCGTGGGAATGCCAAAGGAGTGGGTGTTCTGCTTGATGAATGTTGGGTGATTTTGTTCTTTCGGGAAGCAAAAACGGAATGCCAGAAAGAGGCAACGGAGATTCGAATTCCCCAGCTTATGATTTTCGCGGGCGTAGCTCAGTTGGTAGAGCGTGGTCCAAGTCCAGTGTGGTGTGTTGGAGTCACGTTACACACTGTGGATTGAATATTACGAAGTCGGTTTTTTTAAGGGAAATACTTTTGGAGGCTTGGTGTCACCACAAAGTGAAACGATGCACAGTTGAGCATTGCACTGCTTGCTTCTTGGGATGCCATTCTCTGCAGATCCTCGAACTCGGAAGAATGGAAATGCACCAGGTTCAACCGAGAAAGAACAAGCCGTGGATGCACAGGTGGGTTTGCACACTGGCGCTGGTCGCTCTCATGCTCCGCTAGATACGGGCTATCTTTGTTGACAATGAAGCAGATCACGATCTGCACAGCCTGGACAGCACTGCTCCACTGGGCCCCACTTGTCATTTCTTTCAATTGATTTAAACCTCTTAAGCCTCCTCTGCAAATTCACGTCCCGCACCGAACCACTTGTCATGCGCGCCGCCTTTCAACAGCACTTCTGAGATGGCAGTCGCAGTCACAGCCCTTGAATTGGAGAAAACGGTGCACACGAATTCTTAACCCGCAAGCGAACCCTTAAGGGGCTTCGCAGTCCATTGATTGGGACACAGGGGTACAATCGGAACTCTCCGTATTCTTTACCGATTATGTGCTGTGTTTGTAGCGACTCTTCAGCTCCCATTGCAGTGAATTTCTTATCCTATTTTCGTGTCCTATTAGTTGATTGGGCAAATTGCTGCGCAATGGAAGGTGATCACAGACGCGAACGTAGAAGGGGCTGCGCCAACTGTGTATATTCTCAACGAAGTGTCACGACGTGCCATCATCATTGGGGATTGGCCGCAGTCTCCCTCCTCCCCGGATTCCAAAGGTTTGCCCAACGCCTCTTGCGTCTTTCCACCAGTTGCTTTTCGATCGTCGGTCGTCCATTTCAAGTGGATTCCCGTGTGCACTGTTGATGCCTGCCACAAACTGTTGTCACACCTTCCGACACCTGCGGAGTTCAGTAGAGTTGAGTGGTGTGCACGCATGCCGGGGTAAGTGTGTCTCCCCACAAATCACTGTGCGGTACGGGTGCGGCACTCTACATCATGTCTTCCCCAGCCCTGCGGATATTCAGCACCCACCGGCGAGTTTGTGTTCCGCCGTTGCCAGAATTTTTCATCATGTGCTCATGTGCTAAATCACCTCGAAGAGGTGGTTACATCAAGCCCAGCAGTGAATACCATGTACCCCCATTTTGGGGGGGTTATTCACCAATGAAATTTTTCGATTTTGATCCCTCAGCCCCTCCCCCGTTTCTGGATGCCGCTTTTGGGGGGGCCGGGGGTTGAGGGGAGTCTCTAGGCGGAGGGGGCAGGGAGGTTCAAAAACTTGCTTGGCCTATTACGGCCACTATGCAGCGATCCAGACCCAGGTCCCACTGATTTTTTTTTTTGGCTGTATGGACCCCCTAACAAATGGTGGGGTCTCGTGTTCCATCTCCCAGTACCTGAGATCGACATACCCCTCCACACCTCTTTCCGGGCCGATTTGTGGGCCATGGCCCAAGGTTTTCAACCCTTTGTAAAACCACATTTTGCCCATGTCCAATAAAAGTATCCACTGACGAGGTTTTGTTCAGGAACCCCCCCCCCCCCCCAACTCAGCCCAGGACAGCAAAGGACAGCCCAGATAAGTTGCCCGGGGCACTCCGGGCCCTGGGTGATGAGACAACAGACACTTTCCAGGGGAGGGGGGGCGGTGGGGGCGGACTTCTCCCTCTCCCCAACTGCGGGGACGTGTACGAAGGGGAACTAGCCCCGGTTCCAAACCCATAGACTGACGGCGGGCGCTACGTGCATGGTCCACCACCACCACGCCAGCTAAGGCCATCATGCCAGCAAACAGCATGCAACTACGCCCAAGACAGACTGGGATATGTGGGCCAGCAGAAGCAAGTGGCCAAAACCACCCACACCAAGCACACCGACACCAACAAGGAGCCCCCTTGAGCCAGGATCTCCCTCCGCAAGGGGAACGAGGGGGCAGGGTGCGATGAACCCACTCCCACTCCCCCTCCCCCTCCCCCTCCTCTACCCCCTCCCTGCAGCAACACGCTCCCCCGCCACCCAATGCCCCCCAGGGCAGAAAGGATGGAGAGGGTGGTGAAGAAACTGGGCAGGGTGAAAGGGGCAAACAAACGGAGGTAACAGGACAGGGCAGACCGCGCTCGCCGAAAACGGTACAGAGTGCAGAAGGAGGAGAAGGAAAGGAAAGGCGGGAAAGAATCATTGTGGTTATTAGAAGCCCCTGTCAAGAAAATTATCCTGCAGATGCACACCCCAGCGCGCACAAGTCAGTGCTGGAGTCGGCAAACCCAGCATAGACTCAGAGTGTGCATCTGAATGCACCTGGTCAACGGCACGGGCAACAGCCCGTCTCCGGGACAGCCGACCCTGGAGTAGTCAAACAGGATAAGTCATCCAGGGGCTCCGTTGGCACAACCAAAACACATTGGAGCCCACAGAGGGTCAGAATGAGCAGTAGCGAGAGGCTAATAGGCACCGCCAAAGGCCAACAATCAGATACGGAGGCCTTGTGCCAAACCCCCCCCCCCAACTCACCCACCCCCCCCCTCTCTCTCTCTCTCTGTGTGTGTGTGTGTGTGTGTGTGTGTGTGTGAAAAAACTTTTTTTTTGGAGGGGTGTTAGCAAAATATGAAGAAAGCCCCCCTCTGTTTTTTGTTGTGTCAAAAATTGCGAAACATTTGGAAGCATTTTGCAACGGTTGTTAGATCAAAACCATGCAGGCTCGCATATATACCTCAGCAAGGCCAGGGGTGGAGTGTGGAACGCTCAAGACAACGGGAGAGAAAGACACCATGTTGGGGATCGGCTCTGGGGAAGCGTTTTGGCCAGGCTGTTCCTTGCCTTACTCATCCGAGGCTCACACTTCATCGGACAAGAGGGATGATGGACCTTTCGCACACCACTGCCTCTTTTGGATACTGGCAACGAGGCCGTTCTCTGCTTCAGTTTGACCCCCTGCTGTTGCCAGTTCCCAATGCCCCCCCACCTGCTGCTCAGGGATTGATTACACCTCACTATACAATGCCTACAAGATCCAGGATGGGGCAAGCACCAGGCGGGTCACAGATCTGACCAATTTCCTATGTTTTGTGACGGAGAACATCTCATTTCTGGAGGCTGTGGTGTTCGAGCCTGCTCGATCTCAGATTGTGCTGCAGGACCGCGTCACCCATATGATTACGCTGAGCACTTTCCGTCGCTTGCGCCTCAATGCCGGATCCTATGAGGGCCTTTTCCTCTGCATCCCAGGTCTGCACGTGGTGGCACAGTTTGCGGTACCTCATTCGTACCCTATTGTTCCGGCGGGGGATGGGTGTCCGGTGGATCAGTCTGCTACACGACAAGTACTGTGTCCGAATTAATAATGCAGAGCTGCAGCCGTGGGGTTGGCCAGAGGCCGAGACCCCTCCTCCTCCTGAAGCCATCGGGGCCAAAACCAACTTTCGGTGCCAGCCAAAACTTCACCCGCAGCCTTGGGCGCCAGCCAAAAAACTCAGGACCCTCGCTGGAGGCAGCGCAAGGCAGGGGAGGCAGGGGTTGACTCCGCCCCTCCCTCCCTGATTTACTCCACTCGTGCTTTGTGGAAGTCTGAAAGGGTCGTCTGATGCACCAACAGCCTCTCTCTGCTCTCCGCAGGCATATGTTGTTCACGGGTGTGCCGATATGCACGGTGCTGGTCAAATGTGTCAACAGGTGCATGGGGACGCCGGTGCACTGGGGGGTGCCTTTAGCGTCAAGATTCCATGAAGTGGATTTTCCACCTTCATGGACAACCACAACACTAGATTTCCCAGTTGTAGGTGGTGGGTTTGCAGCATGCTGCAGCAGTCTGACATTGCTGATTGCTGCTGCTACTCGCGATGCTGAATTCGGATACATTTTGTGATATCGGATTTAGTTGCGAGTTGCATTGGAGTGTGCGGATTTCCAATTTTGGAAGTTGACGGAAACAGTTTTGTGAAAGACCCCTTTAGCATTTGGTCAGGATGACCTGTTGGACAAATTTTCTGCCGGTTTCTTTTGTGCCCTCCGTTTTCTGGATTTGGGTTGTCTTCTGCCCATTGAGGAATGAATTCAGCGTATGTAGACTGGATGGCATCCCACGACGAAAATATCGTTGGTTGACGGGCGCTTGCTTTGAGGTTCGGGTGTTGCAGAGTGCAGCACTGTCATTTTTGCTGTGAAGCCTGATTGCTCATGACAGCCCAGGACCAGGTCTTTTCGTCGGGGGGGGCGGTTGGATTTTTTGAGTGGATTCTCCCCCTTCCCCTCCCCCTGTGGGGGCGGGCCATGAGTGGGTGGGCGGGTCAGTCGGTGGTTGGTTGGGTGGGTGCCTTGGCCAACCCCCCCCCCCCCCCCCGGGCTGGTGCGTTGGTGCATGTAACCAGCTTCACCCTTCCCCCGTCACTTTGAAGAGGCCTGCACAGGCCCCTGGCCCAGGACGTGCACTTGCTTTGCAGAGGAGGACGCCGATTTCTTTGAAGCAGCCTTCCGAAGCATCCTGAAGAAGTCCGTGACGGTGGCGGAGGTGGCGCAGTCTTTGTCCGTGCAGTGGCGTGCTCTGTCCCCACTGCAGCACGGCAGGCGTACCTACGTGTTGAATGAGTCCGCACGGCGCGTCATGATCCTGGACAGCTGGCCTGACGACTCGGTGCTGGCGTGCAATGGGATGATGCATTTTGCCCGAGCTGTTCCTGAGCGGCCAATCCAATCCTCGAAGGTGACGAAAATCGAGGTATGCACGGAGGTAGGGGAGGGGAAGGGCTGCTGATGGTTTGGGCCCCCAGCATCCCCCACAGTCGACAGGCCTCCCCTGCTCAAGTGAGAGTGTCGCACCTAAAAAGGACAGGAGGTAGTGTTGCAGTTTCAGGAAGCATCATGCACCATGCCGCTGGGACCCTCCCTATGTAGAGCGCGCCACACAGGGTGCACCTTGAGCGCGGTGCGCGTGCAGTGCAACTATTTCGCTGTCTGGCCAAACCAAGGACCTGTAGTCTATACCACGAGTATGACAAAGCAGGAATGTGGTCGCCCATAAATGTTCCCTGGCCAACCGTACACCCCAACAGGACCAGAGAGGTGCGTGCCTGTTGTGAGGTTGGGGTTCGTGAGCTTTAGTCGTAGTAGAAAACGGTCAATGCCCATCTCGAACAAAGCACCTCGTCCACCAATCTGTCCAAGAAAGCTTCCCAATGGACCCCCGTCCGAAACAACCCTACCAGACAAGGCTCTGAGGAACCCACTTGTACATTGTTGTTCCCTGCCTTCCTTGAATATGCAACATGGACAGCAGCAGAAGCATCTAGTGCATCCCTTCTTCTCAGTCAAGAAGCTGTCTCAGGCTTCCTTGGCCAACCGCACCTATCCCGTGATTGATGTGATTAGTATGTGTTAAAAGTAGTGTGCAGTGCGTGCATGTAGTACAGGGATTCCCTCACAAGCGCCTTGTCTGGAGGTTCTAGCAGTTGTGGTTCGGGAGGCAAACTGGCTGGCAAATCTCCGTCATGTTGGGGGAGCTGCACTTCTGATTTGGCTTGTGGTGTTGCTGTGTGTTTCGCTATGTTGTTGTTTCTGGAGTTGGGCTGGGGCAGTGGTTCTGTGATTTTAACATCGCCAACTGCGTGTCTGTTTCCTGCAGGAAGATGAATTGGTGCAAAAGAGAGGCATTGACGAGGGCTCTGAGATGCAGAGGGCATGTGTTGTGAATGGTGGCAGTGGATTGGAAAAGGCAAGCGATGGGCAACGGCGGGAGCCTCGGCCCTCTCCGCGCTCCAATTGCCATTAACCTTTTCAGCAAATGCTTGTCAGCATCTGTATATAGGCATGCCCCCTCGGCGATTTCAATATGGTGGGCCGGGGCCCGTTATTTTTCAGTATTCTGTTGGTAGGTCATCTTCGGTGCGCTGTTGCAGTACAGATGTGCTGCCAGGCACGATGTCATGCAGTAGCTGATCAGCTACCATGGTTCATAGGTATCGGAAGCTGGGGCCGGGCGCTGTAAGCAGGGGGTTTTCCACCTGGAACCCCAAGACGTTGCAGAGTCTGGGTGTTCACGGCCCATCGTTCCTCTGACGACTTACTGACTGGCAGCACAAGTCACAAAATGTGACGAAGAGGCAGGCACAGTGCATTCAACCAACCTTGGGAATGCAGTGGCCGTATGGTTCTGCCTGGGGTGCGTCTTCAGGCGGTGGCGGCCCCACCCCACCTGCACAAAGTGCATCAAAGTATTTCGAGAGTGTGTCCGTGCTATTTGCTTCGGGCTCTTAGACTTTGCGCTGCCAGGATGAGCTTCTTCTTTTGGTATGTTGCATACGCATGGGAGCTGTGACGGCCATGTATAAGGTTATTGAAATTGCACTCTGTGAACACCCAGAGGAAATGCGCTGTGTGTACAGCACCCCTGCGTGACATCTGGCGCTCAGGCACTGGGGCGGCCTTTTTATGGGAAGATGCCGGCCGCATCACTGCACTGAATGCAGCTTCTGCATCTCTTTGCAGGTTAGAGGGCCCACTCCATTCAGCGGTGGTTTTTTCTCGCCATTTGGAACCCCAGTTTGCATGCACTGCAGCAGTTCATTCTTGGCTGCTGCACGACACTGCACAGTATCGGATATTCTGAGGTGATTCGGGTGCACAATCACACGATTGTGCCTGAACACACGCATTTGGGTCTTGGTTGAGTGGGTTACTGGGCCCATTGCTGGAAGCACGCGCGGTAGACACCAGTAAGCCTGTTTTGGATCCCCATGGAGATGGAGATGTGGATGTGGCCCGAAAAATACAACATGGCCCAAAAGCGCAGTACAACTCTGGAGACCGCCACAAAATTTGATTTCTGATGCATGTTTTTTTTTTGTATGCGGATGGCCATGTTCCTGTCCTTTGATATGCTGACCATCACAAGTATGATCATCTGACATGATGGCCGTGTAAGGGTAGGGGTCCCTGCTGGAAGCGCCGCCCCACCCCTCTCCCTTGTGTGTCACACTTTGGAAATGGTCCGCTTTGCACCCGCTGTTTTCCCAGGTTTAGGCAAGTCACACCTGCACAGCTTTCACCCTCTGGATTTAACCTTCACTTGACGTTTCAATCCGTGCCTGTGGGCCCGCCCGAATTCACAACGCTTGTGCCCGAATTGGTGGATTTTTCTTTCTGAATCCAAGCGCTGAGCGTATTTGCTTAGGCCTGAGATCTGTACTGCTTTGGCGTGACAAGTGCTGTACAATAGGTCATGGTCCTCTTGAGGGGTCAGTCAGTTGTTGTCAGAACTTGTGCTCCTCGGAGGACTGTACAGCCGTAACCATCTGACATTAGTGAACGTTTCACTGACTGTGGGGGCCGGTCGTTGGGTTTCACCTGTCTCCACTCGTCAGGCGTGCTTGCATGGGCTGTTGCTGACCCATGTCGGTGTATTCGGTCGGATTTGAAGAGGTATTTCTCCTTATCAGTGCTGTACAGAATGAAAATTTTGTGCACAGATTTTGGACCGCATTTTAACCCCACATGCCCCTTTCCCTCAGCGATGGGAAGCAGCAGCAGCAGCGAAAGCAGCTGCAAAGGCAGCAGCACAAGCTGCCACCACCATGATTTTCACTGCAATCGCCCGCCTGACGGGGAACGTCCATCTTGATGCATGCGTGGTGCACGTTCAACTGTCCAATCGTGACACTGTATTTCCTGCACGGCATGCCCATGTACGTTTACATTTGCTTGCCTCCCCAATGTCCACTGCCAACATGTACACACGTCGCCAGGGATGCCATGGCCACTGCGATAGCGGCAATCCGTGTGAAGCCAGCAACTGTGGGACCGCCACCAGCAGGCAGGCACAGCCGTCACCGCCGTGGTAGCTGCTCCAGCATGACGTCACCCCGTTTTGCATGGGTACGACTTACCGAACGGCTTTTGATGCTTCATCCTTCCCTTGTTTGGCACCAGTGCATGTTGTGTCACAGAACGCGTTGACGGGAAACTGTACCATATTTACCCCTGCAATGTGTGTCCCCAAAGTTCTTGTGCCAATTTCGACGCCGCAGGATGTTTCATGCGCTGAATCCGACCCTGCCCCATCACCCACGCCAGCACTATGCACCCTGGAGAATGCGTCTGTCTGTCTGGGGGCTTTGGGGCTCGGGGTGTCAGTGGTGGTGGGGATTGTATGCGCTCACGTGCACAAACGTTCTGGAAGCGCTATGTGTTCGCCCTCTTGTTGCAGTTTTTCGAAGTCTGACTGTCGTGGGGTTTGCCGACGGCAACAGATATGTCATCCATGTGGCTTGAAGCACTAGTTGATGCTTCACAGGGTGCAGAGTCTTTCTATTATTGCTGCAATGCAATTCGCACCCACATGCCCTCCGTTCCAAGTTTGTGCAAGTGCTGCTCTATCCAGGCACGGCATCCACTGCGACGCACTGGTTTAGAGCCCAGCCAATGTTTGTACCAGGGAGGAGCAGCGGTGTGCAAGGGCATGTGCGGTCCTGGGGCCAGAGTAGGTTGTGTTTGTGGATGACAGAGGCCACGCGTCTGGCTGCTGAAGGCACCCACCAGTCCGTCAGGGGAAAGATATGAATTAGTCATGGCATGCCCCTCGTGACGATAGTACTCATTAGAGTGCTCAGTGGGCTGCACCTGTATGCGAGGGCTTGAGTCAGCCAAATGGTCAACAGAAGACCACCACCCAAAAGCAAAGCACGCTTTACTTGTGGCAGTGTTGCGCACTTTTCAGCAGCACCTGCCCCTCATTCCCTGACAAACATGCTCGTTCAAACCTCTTCCTCTGCTTTGAAACACGCACATGTGCAGGGATTGCCTGGGGAATGTTTTGGAATGGGGTTTGTGCCTTTGGGCTTTTGGTGCACAGGTCCTCTGGCCTGCACGTGTATCAAATCCCATGAGGATGCTCCTCTTGTCCACAGGGCGCATGAATTATAATGTGCACGGCATTCAGGCTACAAATATGCATATGCAGTGTCCACTCGCTGCTTTTCTGGTACCAGTATTTCCACCTTGTTTATGGGGAGTGGCTTAGCCAAGGCATTCAGTAGCGCATCAGTGAGGATACAGGGTAGGCTATCAGGGCTACAATTTGTACCTTGGACGAGAGGTCCAACGCGGAGGCCAATACAACTCTGCACTGTCTCATTACTTGCCTGAAAGTTCGCAAAAAGAAGGGGTGGGAGAAATGTTGGGCAATTATTTTGTTTTCAGCCAAAGTTTAGCCCATAGATTCTCTGTGCTCTTTTTCAATTCTTGTCAACCCAATCCCTGGCCCCGTAGACGTGTGCGACCAGTTGTCCGGGCCCAGGCTCTCCTCAACAAAGCAAACGATAATCTTCGGAGACCTTCTGATGGAAACCACTTCTTCTTTGTTTTTCCCTTGAGTGTCCAAATGAAACATCTTTCGTGTTTGCTGTGCGGGATCGTCTGAAACAAACTGGTCACCGTCCACCTGTCGATGCCCCAGCCCTGTCGGAGAGGGAAACAGCTGTGGCCTGCGAACGAAATGCGCTTCCCGCTTGTGTACGAAGGCTGAAAGGCTGCAGTGCCGTTGAGGCCGCACTGGTGCTTGTGCTTTTTTGCAGTTTTCGTTCACTCCCGGTTTTTGACATGCACACTGCAATCCCCTCCCAGACGATTAACAGGGCAGTTTCCTTTTTTCTTTTCCGTGGACAGCAGCGTTTTATTTTATTTTGGTGAGAAAAACGTCGAGTCCAACTGCCGTCGGTTTAGTCTCCAACCGCCGTCGGTTCGCTTCTGAGCAGACCGATATATTGTGCCATTGTGCGATTCAATATTGTGCTCATTACCGGATGGCCCCAGTGTTAATTTTGAAATGAAACGACACCCTGAGCGTTCAGGCCGAAAGAAGTGTTTCTGTTGCACACGCTAGTTCCTTTTCACGCTGGTTGGGAGAATGCACGTGAAGCTTGCCCCTCCAGCATTTCTACACCGTCCATTTACAACCAGAAGTTACCCGACCATGGTCGTTTGTGCCTCTTATTTATCAGCAGCGCAGATATTTGTCCTTGATGAAAGTCTTCTGCTGTGATGGTCCGAAATTCGGAGCCTCCATTTTCCTGACTCACGTTTCATGTGGGGTAGTCATGGGTGAAAGCCAGGATTTTTGTGGGGAAAAGAGTCAGGAGGTGGTGCCCAAAGTGGGCTGGTTTGAGTGCAACTGCAAGGGAGGGCTTTGTTTGCACATTATTGTTCAGCAGGGTACCCTGTGGCATATGTGGTTATGTACAAATGAAGACACATGCACATGATGATCAGAATATGTATGCCAGGGACCTCGGGGGATTTGATATGTTGTTGATCAGAGCCCTACGGACTATTCGCCCTTGTAGAAAACCCGTTTGCATCCTCGCTGGTCGGTGTTCAGGATTGGATCAGTTGGGTGGTTGGAAGCTCATTCCTGTGTGTGGCCAGATGCTATTGCTCTGTCTTGAGGTTTTTGGTGGGAGCTCTGAGTAGTCCCTCGTTGGGGAATCTTGAAAGCGGACCTGCATGCCGCTTTTCAATTTTCGCAGCATCCTCTCACTGCACCCGCTTGACCCTCCTCTATGGGCGGGTGTGTGTGTCATACCACACACGCACACGGTCAAATTTGCAGACACCCACTGATTGCCAAAGGTGGGAAATATGGCCAGGTGGCCGAAATAATTTGTCTCAGAGACATCAGAAAAGCGATTCCAGTCTGCATATTGATTCCTGCCCAATTTATCTATTTTGGTAACCTGCCCGGGCATTACTTTCACCCAGCACCAATGCACAGCCCAGTTAGATTTGTTTGCTGTTGGGGCCCTGAAACAGCCTTTTTTTCCTTTCAAGTAACTCAAACCATTGTTTCTGTTCAATTTGCGCCTCAGGCTTTGGGTTACATTGTTTCTGTCTGGGTGAATCATTCTGTGTAGCCTGGTGCATACCCTTTGTAAACCACACGTTCGCACGCATGTGCCACCCGCCAGTGTATGAAAATGCAAACGGGAACACATGGATAGCTCCTTAAAGGACTGTGGTCTAGTTTTTGAATCGGGGCGGGGTTGTTGCTGAGTGCGGGTATTGGGGTTCTAGGATTCCTGAGTCAATGTCTGCAGCATGTGAGCAGGCCGACATGGCAGAGGGCATACATTCACCAGTCTTTAGCGTGATCGTAACAATGTGGCACTCGGGGGTCGTCTGGGGGTGGCTGCTTGAAGATTTCCATGAAGGCTTTTCTCGGGGTGCGGTTCTAGGGCTGAAATGTGCGTACACTCTGCGAGTGCAAGACCACACCGAATACATGATGGCATTTGCCCTGCCATTCTGGTGTGCTGTGCAGATATCACAGTGGGTTACAGTGCAAGAAAAAGGGTGGATTGGAATCTGCGCTTGTAGTCCCCCCCTGCTGGACAGACATGCTGCTTAGTTGCAGCATATCAGCTATTTTGCACCTAAGCCAAAATTTCACACTACAGACTAAAAAACGCAGTGTGCTTCTTGTACATATTTTCTCGTACCGACAGAAACCTGTGGCATAGATAAGACAGCCCCTGGTTGTCAGTTGCACGCACACAGAGCTGCAGGCTTTGCAGTCTGCTGCTCGTGGCTGGCACTGCCGGCTGCTATGTACAGAAAGTCTCCCTGCCGTGCACATGTGCACACAGGCAGTAGGCAAACGCAACCTGGATTGAATCAATCTCTTGGGGCACACGGCAATTGGCATGTACACAGCTTGTCGTAAGGTATTTCAAGCATGCAGACAAACATGACGGGCTGCACTCGCTACCAGCTCCACTCGGACCACACAGCATCCTAACATAACCCAGATGTTTTTGTCTCACAGGCTGTTTGATGTGGCCAGATCTGTACAAAGAGGTGTTTTGATGTGATGAGTTTCTTTGCTCGGAAAAAAGGGAGATAAAGTCGGCAACTGGTGGTGGGGATCTGTTGGAGGTTGGTGAGGGGGATGATTTCAGGGACAAGGGAGCCAAGGTTCTGTGGGAAGATTCAATTTTCTTTTTTGTATTTTTGCATGAGCCTGTCAGGCCAGCTGCCGTCAGACATTTGTACTTGGTCGGGTGGCGGATGGTCCAACTTCCAGAACCATGTGTCTGGCTTGTGCACAGCTATCTCTTTTTCACTTACAGTTCCACTTTCCCTCGTTGCTACTGAATTGCTGAGGGGTTCTTGCAAATTAAAACACACATGAAATGCAGTAAAGCTCAACGAGCATTGGCTCATGTACTCCAGGTTCGGAATATTGCGCTTTGCATTTTATCCATTTTCCAGCTTCCATTAAACAGTGTCATCCACACAGTGGACCCTGTCCACATCAACGTGCCTTTGTTACTGATGCAGTGCATGGCTCTCTGTTTGCCAATGCATATGCATACATTTGTACATATACCCTCCACCATGCACAGGTATATGTACATGTAATGTCATCAGTGGTGGCACACTAACATGCAGCAGCTGTGTACATCTGCATATTGTGGGAATGCCATGCATGCAGTGCGCAGCAGTGCGAAGTTTTGGATGTCGGCAAATACTCGCACCCTAGCTACCTTTTGGTGGTAAAACATTGATCCTGTGCCCTTTTGGTTTCCTATAAAGGAAAAGTGCTTCCATAGATAGTCAAATATTTTTGGATTGTTCATTTTTCTGAAATGGATTCCGAGGAAATAATACGGTCACCACCAACCGTATTACTTGGGTGAGTATCCCAGCCTCTGCATGTGCAGTATGCATGCAGTGCGCACGCAGTGCAAGAACTTCCCCTGTGCTTGTAGTCCTGTATTGTGCATGATCAGCAACTGCCCCTTCGGGAAACAGGTTTGGTTATAAATGCACCAGGGGTGCCCTGAAGCGCAGTGCGACTATTTGGGTGTGTGACCGTTCTAGAAACCCATATTTTGTTTTTCACAGCAGGTTTTGATGCTTCTTCCGGTTGGGGATATGGCATGTTCACCCAGTTTCACCCCTTTTCAGACATTTTTTGCTCATTTCCACCACTCTTTTCGAGGTTGATTTCTCTCCACCATGGGGACACCGAAAAGGCAGGGGTTATGAAGAGTATGTGGCATGTTCGACATCGTACGTGTGATGTTGATGTCAGATGTCGTGTGATATTGTGTCAGTACACGATGTTCAGGTACAAGGAATTCCTGCACACACAAGTTTCAGTAGAGTAAAATCCATCAAATTTGGATGCAACATTTTTCAATGAAAAAATTTTCCATGTCAGATTACGATTTGTACACCCCTCGGCTATTTTGCACCCCCAAGGCCAGGGTAGCAGGGGTCGCCTAAGTTTAAGGCTCTTTGGAAAGGGCATGCCTGGGGGCTCTTCGGGGGGGTGCTCTAGTCTAAAAGTAGTGCGTTTGCACTGCAAGGATTCCCCCATCGTGTGAGGCATCTAGGACATCATTGTTTTTTTTCCCATTTTACTTTTGGCACGGGCATTGCTGGGGTTCAGTGGAGGGAGCAGCATCCAAATGACCACGTTCATTTTTTGGGGTGTGCATGCATATGGGGCATATTTGTTGTTGCTGTTTGCACGGTGTTTGGTTCAGAGATGATTGGCACCTGTGTGATTGAATCGAGACAGTAACCGTTTTTCATTTTGTGATCAAGTAACGGTATGTGATCAAGTACCAAAAAATAGTAAGGTGCTAACTTCGGGAGACATAGGGGGTGTTGCTTGATCCGTGCGCGCACCGTGCATCCTTTTGGGTATTCTCTATTACCCATATCCGGAACGCCCGAATTTTTTTCCACAAAATTGGGTTCTTCATGGTTGTTGTGGATGCAGGACAGCTATTCAGCTGTTGGCTGACCATTGGTTGTCCTTTTTCTGAAATTTTCTTTTTCCAAAAATTTCTTTTTTCCTACTCAACGGTGCATTGTGTTGGCTGAGTGCTATGGTAAGAGGAGAGGGGTTTTTTGCCCAAACGGGGGGTGCGAGACGACACCGTGGCACTCACAGGATCTCAGAGAGCGTGGTGGAGACTGCACTGAAAATGAACCCCTCTCTGTGGTTCTCGTCCCTCGCACTTGGGCACAACCTTTCACTGTGCGGGGGAAGGCTTTTATAAAACAGTCCAGGGCATATTTCCCTGCTTCGGTATAGCCAGATAAATTTTCACCACAAACCCAAGGATCGAAAAAAAACAGCGGGGGTTAAAATTGTGCTATACAGCTCCAGAGATTGAACATTTGCACTTCAACAGAGAGCACAAGAAGGACCAGCAAGTTGCAAAAAGACACCACACACATACAGGTCAGTCTAAAATTAGAAATTTTTGGTATACTAGCAAGAGTTGCAAGGTGCAGAAATTCGGACCCTAGAACTGCAAAAAGCATCAGATCGCAAAGTCAAATTTCCTAGGATGCCAACAGGGGCTAGGGGCTGTAGGGTGCAGAAATTGGGACCCTGGGTGTAGTTTTGTGAGGCTGTTCAACGGGGTAGAAGCCGAGTGAATGTTCCAAAAATATTGAACCGTGTGACAACTCCCCCATAGGGGCTCTGCATAGGTTGCGTGGAGGACCATGATGGGTGATGGTGGAAGAAAAATATGACCGTGGTGGGCAGGAGCGGTCGTACTACCGGGTGGTGTGGCACAACAAGCCCAAATAGCCTGTGCGGCAACCGAGAGCCATATGAGAGTGCAAGAGCCAAGAGGTCTACAGCAAGGCCAAGCACACGACAAAAGGAGTGGTACTTGATCCAGTGAGAAGGATGGAAAGCGGAAGTTTGGCTCCTTTGCGGGGCTAGTCGGCATTGACCGCTAACATCACTTTCCTAGGCAGGCTACGATGCGAGAGCAGAAAGCTCGTTGACAGTATAGGGGGGCGCTTCTGTATCTTTCCACATGGCTGCGTTTCTACATCAAAGACCTCCTTTTTCAGCCAAAACACAAGATTGGACCGTGGAGAGGGCGCACAATGTATAACCGAGCCACCCCACAGCGTTATGCCTCCTTTGTGCGCGGACGGCGGATAGTTATCAGGAGACAGCAATGAATTTTTCAGACCATGTGTTGGAAGCGCCGAACAATCTTGAAAGTTATTTTGGACAAAACAAAATATAAGTAAAGTGCTTATTTTGCTATGCTTTGCACGTTTTAGCTTGAAGGAATGTAGGGGGTCTATGTTGCATAACGAGCACCATGATCATTTATTAAGTTCATCATCGAGATGTAGCTACATCGTAAAGGTAATTGAACTTAATTTCAGTATCGTGTACAGTATTTGTCAAGCTTAGAATTCGGTATTGACACTCTTGGCAGGGCACAAAACAACAAATGGGTATTGTGTCTCGGGTTGCTTTAGATCCTCCTTTGTAGTGCATGCTTTACTCTTTTCTCACTTGGTCCGCTGTACTATGAGAATGTAGATTTTCCTGTTTGCCATGCACAATGATAGTTGATTTCCCGTTTTTGTGAACTTTATTTAAGGTTTGTAACCGGTTCTGGCGATTAACCGATTAATCGGTTAATCGCCGATTATCGTCGCTAATTTTTAAAAAATCGCATCGAATCGGTTATTTTTGTAAAAAAAATCGCCATCGCATCGATTATTTTATCAGAAGTGGCGCTGCGAAGCGCGCCGCAAACATCGCGCAGCGCAGCGCCAGAATTACGTAATAAAAAATTACTGCACAGGATTTGAACGTGTGTCCCATATTTTCATGGTCCCGTGCATTTCCGCTGAGCTACCCCCAACCTTGACCACTGCTGCAGGTAACTTGTCAGAATGCACGAACCGGAAATTGCGATCCATACCAAAAAAACAACAGATCCAAATGGTATGCTACATGTTACATCCTTGAATGTACATTTAGCGTCAGACTGTGTGCAAAAACAGCGCCCGTAGCAGAAGTGAAGCTTGTAGCATTTGGCGATCGGCATCCGATGTCGCACAAAGGAAACAGTGCTCAAGGTGCAACATACATATGAGGCTTATAATTGTAGGCAGCCATCAACCGGGCTCCCAGTGTGCCTTCCTTCATTGCTTGTGCTGAATCCAAGAAAGTCAACCCAGCAGCACTGAACAAGCGCTCAACCCCAGCCGATGTCGCAGGACACGCCAGGTATTGCCGGGCCATCTTGTTCAAGTAGGGAAAGCGATGACGGTGCTGTTGCCACCAGTCAATGACGCAGGTGTGCATGTCAGCAACAGGCAACGAAAAGTAATCATCCAACTCATCGCGAGGAAAATCCTTGTTGCGCTCGGGTGGTGCAACATTACCGACGAATTATGCAGCCAACAAAGAGGTCAAACCTGGATGTGCATCCTTTCGTGCCGCTGACTTTGGTTCGTGCGCCATTGCAGCCTTCGGTTTCCATTTCAGGTTCCACTCTTGTGTGACACTGTGAACTGCAGTATCCCTCTCCTCATCGCTCAAGAAACGGAAGTTTTTGAACCTTGGGTCCAGCAACGTCGCAATGGAGTACATTCGAAGAACGTGTGCAGGCAGTGAAGCAATGAAACGATCCTCAAGTGCATCACAGAAAGACTGACGCGCCAGAACACCTTCACGAGTCATATCTGCAGGTGTAAAAACCATTGCCACATCCCATGGAGCAACAACATTCGGCTGTCGTGCCTTTTGGATGAGCATGTACGTTGATGGCAAAACAAGAGAGCAGGTTACATACAATGTCCCCTCGATATCATTCACCACAGTTGCAGATGGGTACAAAATAGCCGTCGAGTGTTCATTCACCTTCTAGTCGCTGTAGTCCATATGACTGTCTGCGTAAGGACCATCTTCGTGTCTGGCCTCTGCTCCATAGTTGATATCGTACGTTTGAACCACACGCTTCTGCTCAAGGAACCAGTTCATGGAGTCATGTGTGTAATGCCAGCGAACAGCATTGCCTGTTTGCGCAGGTTGATTCACAGCAACTTGCAACTCCTTCTGCAGGTCTGAAAGTCTGCTCAGACGATTGCTGGAGCGGTGGAAGTATGTTGTCATGCCCTTCGTCTTCTTCAGGACGTTCGCAACACCCTCAGCTTCGAGATATTCCTTGACTGCAAGTTCGAGGGTGTGTGCAGTGCAGTAACTACCAGGTAAACCTCCCCATGCCTTCTTAATGTTGCTGCCCTGATCAGATACTTTGGCGTGAATGTCCTCAAAGGTCAGCCCAATAGATTCCACATCAAGCTCAGTCTGTCTGCAAATGTTGTCACCAGTATGACATTCACCTGAAAAACCAGTAGCACCAATGAGCATAGCGTGTAACCCTGTCCAGTCAGCGTCAATGTAGTACAGCATTGTTCCCATCAGTGATACGTCGCTGTCGCTCCAAATGTCACTGGCCATGCTGGGTTTGATGCCGTCGGCCTTCAGACCGGACACGGTCTTCTTGTTGTAAAGATTGCCTGTGGCAACCATCTCAAGTACCTGCTTGTCAATCTCCTTCTCGGAACACGAATCAAATTTCTCAGCAGAAATCTCCATACAAAAATCATGAAACTCCGGATCTGTCACCAAGTGAACTGGCCTCTTCTTTGTGCAAAGGCAATATGCCAGCTTGCGGCAGGACCGATGTCTCTTCTCCTGTGAGCACTTCGGAGCTGTGGATAAGTCAACAGTCCTACTCTCTGTCACCTGCAAGGAGGCTTGATTGTCAATCGTCTTCTCCATTTGTTGGGTGTACCATTCCTTGTGCTGAGCAACCAGATGACTGTGTAAATTCGTCGTTCCACCGCAATGCTTGATTCTTGTGTTGCAAGGCTGCCCATCTTTTCTCTGCAGGGTACACTGGGCAAAACCGGGCTGAGGAGCATCCGTGAATGCAAGCCACACAGTGGATGTTCGACGAGAAGATGAATTCGGTGTAATTAACATTGCTAAAGTTAATGCTGCCTGCGAGAGACTCTCTGCACTTTCTGTTGCCGCCGTATGCTCAGCGTCCAGTTTTTTCTTCCTACGCTGTTGTTCATATTCCTGTTCCTGTCGCTCCCTCTCCTCATTGAATCGAGAGATGAATTGCTCACAGCCGCTGAGGTGTTCCAAGGGTTCCCACGTCCGGGCTGAAACAGGGTAACCCTTCCAATGGACGTGCCACTGCTTCTCTGATATGCCAGTAGCTGGATTTTTTGCCATTCCCTCTGCAACAATGTCCTCCACCTCATAGGTATCAGATTGTCCATGAGGATCAGCCAAGTGATGGGGTGTTCGCAGTGGTTTGCCGGTTTGACCCTTTGGTGGTAGTCTCTGTGGAGCAGCAGGTTTGGCAACACTCTTCCGACGGCGTCCCATTTCGCAACTGAAAAAAATATACAAAAAAAAACAAGTAGACAAAATAGTTCCCAAAAAATTTTAGATTTGAAAAGGAAATTGCAGTGCTGATTTTTTTTTATTGGAAAACAATATATGGGTTTAGGAAAACAAAGCTACGGCAGCACTGATGTCAAAGTTTGGTGACATCACCGATGATGTCACTAAGGTACAGAACAAAGTCCGAAAAAAAAAATTTTAAGAAAAAATTTTGAAAAAAACTTTTTAAAGAAAAGTTCAGTGGAAACATGTTTTGTATTGGAAAACAACTTTGAAAACATGACACAGAAGTCACAAATCAGTGAAAAAAACTTTGTGTTTTCCCTTTGTAGTTCGAATAGTGTGCCTTGCTAGGTGCAATCGGAAATACAATCGGAAATAACCGATTAATCGGAAAAACCCGGTTAATTGGGTCCATCAAATGCAATAATCGCATCCAACCGGTTATTTTAGATACAATAATCGCATTGAATCGGTTATTTTCAATATATAAATCGAAAAAAACCGGTTATTTTTTTTTGGGAGGTTACAAACCTTAACTTTATTGAACCCATCCAAATAATGTCTATCCACATTTTCTTCATCCCAGCTTCAAGCACTTTAGAGTTCTTGGTTATACCAATGCGGGCCATTAGTTAGAAAATATTTTTTCTGTAATTGCGTGCTTTCGGCTTTTACTACAACATGTCATAAAGGCTTGTGGTTTACGCTTGCAAGCACATCCAAAGAGTGTGCCATGAAGTGTCTCACAATAAACTAGCAACAATGATGTGTTTTTTGTTCCATTAACCATTGCTTCCGAAGTTGCACTATGCTGTGGGCAGCAACAACTATCGGAAAGTTTTGCTATTTGTGGCAGCCCGCTTGATGTTCGCAGCCATGAAGTCACGGCTACTTTTAGGTACAACGCCACATTCCGGAGGCAATGTGAAACTAGTTTGTGGTGCGGTAGTTTTTTTACCATGCATGACTTGGAAAAAATTACCGACCTTTAGTAGCCCTTGCACACGAGCATAGAAGAAAATCAAAGCTCCTGTCACATCGTCGAAAATACCGTACATTTGAACGGAAAACAAATGTACATACACCAGTGCACAAAAGTAGTGCTACAACGGGCCGTTTTCATATCATTTCAAAATCAAGCAAATCCAATGCACACCTAATACGCATCATTGCATTCCGGCAAGCATAGATCAAAAGATTTTCTGATGCAATCCCCTTATCGTTGATGTTCAGTTCATTTTCTGAGGTAAATGGCCTTCAAAATAGGACACAAAGATAGGGCAAACACACACTCCACCATCCAGTGCCATGCCATGCTTGCCATGCCTTGCTTTGGCTTGGCAAAGCGAGGCGAGCGAGTGCGAATGCGTGCGGAAAAATGGCCATGCATTCAAACTCTCCCAAACATGTGTTGACCCCAAATGCCACACAAACGGGCCGATCCTTGTCAAAACTGGCCCCGGTGGCTACTATTTTGTTCAACCATAATTATGCAAATGCCAACTTATAGGTACCCGAGCAATTTCAGATTTGCTACCACAGCTCTATGGGGTCACCCGACAATTTAGTAGCTCTGAACCATGTACCTCAACTCTCACAACTCTACATTGTGTTGTGATTCTCCGCCTATAGTGTCTTGTGCATCGTGCACTTAAGAGCGTACGGCCATGGCATTGTCCCACTGCATGATTGGGTGAAATGGGAGAGCTTCATTATGTCAGTGAATCACCGTTACATACTACGTGTTAGATCTACTACCGTACTTTTGTGGGGTCATTGTCGAAAAAGATAGAAGAGTGCATGAAATTGCAGTTTTGAGAGGGGGTATTTTGATGTAAAAGGCCGAGCTAAGGTTTAGCACCCGGAAAAAGAAGCAACTGAACGCCCAAAAATGCATGAATTTCTAGCAAATACCCCAAAGGCACACGGCAAAAAAGGTGCCAAATGGGAGAGGGTGCGGTAGTAAACATGTAGCAGTGTAGAGCGGATAGCACAATAAAAGAGGAAGCCAACGGATGCAATGGACAGTTTTTTCCTCAAAACATGTGGTACGGTGCGGAGGGGGGGGGGGGGGTTGAGACGTGGGAAAAAAAGAGGTTTCCAAACAGCTGTACAAAGCGCAAGAAACGGGTTGTTTTTTTATACAAAACAGGGGGGTTTTGTACAAAATGCGGGGGGGGGGGGGGTAAAAGAAAATGGGTTTTCTTTGGTATTCTCCACACTGCCAGTGTGACTGGAGACTGTCACTGCTACGGCAAAACAAAAAAATTTGCATAGCTTTAGTTTTATTTGCTTTGTTGTGTCATCTGTGGTCCTGTCGGGATAAAACCACCAGTCGTTTTAACAAACCGGCGGGCGTTATAGGCCCCCAGGTGGTTTTAAGGGTGGTTTTACCCCAATGTTGGGGTTGCTTTTATGCCCATGACCATCGCCCCTCATTGCCAGACAAAGACAGCCAAAACATGCGGAATCTTGCCTGCTGTCAGGTTTGGAGAGGTTTTGGGTGTGCTGTGCTTTGCTGTTGTGTGTGTTTTGCATCGGCATGGCCTTGTCTAAGTATGAGGTGGGCACTGAACTGTTGTTCTTGGTTTTCTGGGACCATGGCGTTGCTTGCCTAACTGAAGTGCAACTGAGGCGGGTACCCCCCCCCCCCGTGTCCAGGAACCAGCAATATTTGACCGCGGAACCAGGGGGCGGTTCTTGCGCACGCTTTCCACCCAAAATTCGACCGCGGAACCAGGGGTTGGTTCTTGCGCATGACCGAGGGCAGCCCCGTACCGCAGAAAAAAAAAATTCCGGCGCGTTGCACCGGGGCATGCGCACCCTCTCCTTTCCCACAGTTAACCACATTGACAAATGAACACCAAAGGAGTGAATCTCAGCTGACTGGGCTGTAGTGTGCCTTCCAACGTGCATGGAATGATCTAATGTTCAACTGGTTTGTACGTGAACAGATCGCCGAAAGAAGACTCACCGGCAGTGTACATGGGAACGTCTATGGTATATAACAAGGAATGGAAGAGGTGGTACAAAAGCAAATATGAGCTTCCAAATAATGCAAACCATGCAACACACATGAAATGTTGTCCTGCACACCTGAATAGCTGTCATGCATACACCAGAACCATGAACAACCCGATTCCGTGGTAAAAAAAAAGTGGTGCGAGACCAACAAACACCCTTGAGGGTTTGCAACACTTGTGCATGGGGGTATTTTCGAAGATTTGGAGGGGGTTTTGCCTTGATACCCCCCCCCCCCCTTGCGCAAGCACGGCTGCGGTCCCAAAAAGCTGGTCAAAACGGCGGTTCAACGCCCACCCCGTACTTAGACAAGGCCGTGCATGCGCGCGACACACGTGACAGCAAACGTGTGGGGGAGCCCTCAGATGGGGATGGCGAGGGGCTGCGAATGGGGAAGAGCACTTTATCAAAAGCGGCATTGTGCTCAATCTCCTTCCCATTCCGCATGTACAGTTGTCCCCATGACAAAAAGGACCAAAAATATTGGCAGACACATGTTCCCCAGTGCTCTGAACGTACGTGACAGGCATGCCGGGAATAACATTGTTAGCCATGGCTGAAAATCACATCAGAACAAACAGCATGGGATTGCAATGTGCGGTACAATGTTGTTATGAACACAATGCACTATCACAAACATGACTGAGCCCCTCTTTCCCGATACAAACACACTACAAACACCCAATCCTCCATTCTGGACCACAAAAACAGCGGTCCCAAAATTTCCTCAAAACGGCGGTTCAACGCCCAGCCTGTGCTTAGACAAGGCCGTGCATGCGCAAGGGGGGGTCTGGTGGCTTTTCTTTTCTGTGCATTTCTGAGGCAGTCAGTACATTTCACAGGTATTTCCTTTTGGCGGGGGTTCCTCTTGGGTTTGCTGTGGAATAGAAGCCCCCCCTTCCAATCTTGCCCTCATCTTCAATAATTGCACATGCCTGCCCCTTGGGTAGGTTTGGGGGTTTAGGAATGGGCTGCGGATGGGGAACCGCATTCGGTCAAATGGGGCATCAGCATCATGCTCATCAATCTCCTTCCCAATCTGCGGATATGTCAAATGGACGTAGCGGTCCCCATCACGAGAGGGACCAAACACAGTTGCAGGTGCATGTTCACCGATGGTCCGGATGTACATGACAGCCATATCAGCCATTGCTGAAAATTGCATCAAAACAGACAGCATTAAATTGCAATGTCCCCTGCCCCTCCTCCCTGGTCCGTGAAGCTGCACACACATCAAAACCCTTTCAAATAGCGCGGGCAGTGCCACACAGAACAGCCTTGAACAGAGCCCCCACAATGCCAGCCCCAAAATAACCGGCGTAAGACGATAAATTTGAGGCACAGCTCCTTCTTCTCACCTCCTTTCTGCACCTCCCTTTGCTGCAACACTTGGTGGGGGTGGGAACAGGGGTGCTGTATGCCAATGCCTGTGCCAATGCCCTGCACTTACCCCCCCCCACCACCAAATTAATACGGTCCCTACGCCTACTGTAGCTTGGACAAGGGCGTAGCTTATACAAAGGGGGGGGGGGGCGATACTATTGCCTGTACCATCATGTATGTCATTCATTGGATGTTCCTTGAACAGAGCCCTGCAGCAGGAGCCACTGGGTTGCAACCACTGCAAGGCATGGGAAGGAGAAATGATGTAAATATTGGAGGGGAACGGCAACGCCCCCGGTGCGCGAGGCAATGTCATTCCTGACACCAGTGTAGCATTGACGGTTCTGCCAGACAGGGCTTTGTGGTGCAGGGTGCCTGGCAGGCCATGGGTTTGGTGGAGGGTGCCAAGCAAGCAGCAGTCCTGTGTCTGATTCCCGCAGAGTTCCAAACCGGGGGAGTACTGCCACCACATGTGCAGGAAGACAGAGGAGTGCCAGTCACCCTGCATGCGCAATATGCTTAATTTGACCATGTCACGCCCATTTGGAAGGTCAGAATCAGGGAAAGCAGCAAATCACCGCCCAGGGACCATGCAAAGGTGACTCAAGGGGGCTGTGCAGAACCCATCTGCCATGTTGCTATCACAGTAAATTCGTGGGTACAATCAGAAAAAATCAAGATGACAGACACCGTAATTCCCAACACTAGATACAGAGGGGTTCACGCCTCTGTAACTCCACTGTTCACACCAATGTTCACGTCTCTGTCACTCACTTTACGAATTCTGATGTGAACTCAGGCGGGAGTACCGCCAAGCACAAAAAAAAAGATACAGAGGGGTTAGGAAGTTCCATGAGTGCTGATTGGTGGCCGGAGTGGGGGGAGGTGCTGCGCAACTTTTTTTGGTTGCGGATAGCAGGGCAAGACCATATACGCCAGAGCAAGAATTTGTTACAACAGCAGCCACAAGGGTTTCCCATCTGGTTGAAAGATACTGAAGTATCCGGGGGGGGGGGGGGGTGCCAGGCGCACGCCCGGCGTGCTACTTTGTATTGGCTATCCCGACCTGAACCCCGGATTTACCCTCCCCACGAGAAGCCCCCTAAGTAGACCAGAGTGGACCGCCAACCAACTCAGGGGTCCCCTCAAGGGGCCACACAAATTTTGTGGATTGATGAGTCCATATCGCCAACTCAAGAGGCCACTCCATTTGTGGGTTGTTTGGTGTGTGTGGGGGCCATGAAGCAACAGATACAGAGCTCACATATACCCCCTCGTCACAGGCATATGGTCATCGCCACAAACCTCAGTTCATTGTTTGACCTGCTGCACGGCAGCACACCTCAAACGAGGGCCGAAGGGGGGGGGGGGGGGGGGCAAAAACGGTCACGGGTGGGGAATGCTCCAAAAACAAATTTTGCCTGGCACGCTAACGCCCCCCCCCCCCCTAAGGTCCCGTGTAACCTCCACCACCACCACCTTTGAACCTCATGAGGGACAATGAAGGGTGTGCGGTGCATGTGAAGATTCTCAAAGAACATTGGGTGGGGGAATCATCACATGATATGCCCTGGCTTGTATTAAAATCTACTCAGAAATAGGCTCAATGTGCCACTTTTGCACTTGGTTGCATCACCTTGAAGCCTCCGAAGCCGCCTCTCCCATGAGGCAGACCAGTGGTTGGCCTTGAGGCCGGTGTTGACGGCGTAGGCGTGGATCTATGCACGCAAAATTTCCCCATACCACGCGAGAGGCCCGGAGACCCAGCCCTCCTCCCTAGTTTTAGAATTCCAGAACTGAAGGAAGCCCAGAGTGGCAAAATTGCCGACCCACACGGAGGCTGGCTCTCCCACATGGAGCAGGCAAACCCAACTAAGGGTCGCCAGGGCCAAGAGAATCGGACCGTGGCGGACCCCGGGGCCCTTTCGGCGAGGAGGCATAAGCCCTTGGGGGGCAGGTACTCCTGCATCCCTGATGCTAGGGCACCTGCTACGATTCGCCGCACTGTCGGTCTTGGGATGCGATGTCTCGCGGGAGTTGTGCGAGCGAGATGCGCAATTGGCCCATGAAGACTGCGAAGAGAAGGCTTCTGGCGTTGACATGACCGCCTCAGGTGGTGTCCGACAAGGCGGGGGAAGAGCGGGATTGGTAGGCCGGAGCAGGCCTGATGGCCTGGCGGGCGCCCGCTTTCTTGGGTACAGCGAGAGGATGGGGGGAGGGGGCACAAAAACAAGAATTGAAAAAAATTGGAGAAAAAAAAAAGATGCACACGATTGAGGTGATGACGGATCTGAGGGACAAGATGTGGGCCAACAAATCGATGGATTTTGGTCTTGTTCAAACTGATGCACAGAAAACTGCTTCCTGCAACCGTAACTGCAGCGGCATCCACAGCTAGGGACATGGAGTCATCCGAGGTTTGTGGCAAGGAAGCTTCGGAATATTACACACAGACAGGAGAAAGTGGGCATCTTTCTGTTGTTCCGGGCCGGTATGTCTCGGCGACACTTGAACATCAGCCTGGAATTCAGCAACAAGATGAATACAAGACATGACACTCCCATTCACACTGGGAAGTGTCCTTCACGCAAAGTGGCAGATGTTGCCTGCTGATGCGGTGGTACTGAGAGAGAAGCAGAAAGGGCATCACTCCGCAGTATCCATCTTGAGCGGGTATCAAAACTTTTGGCTTTTTTTTTTAGTCCAGGTCAAGATTAGTTAGTTGGCAGATCCTGCTCACCACATGGTACTCAAGACAAACTCTCGAAATCAAGGTTCAGAGCTGTCCAGTTCTACAATGATCCCACAAATGTGGTAGCAGATCTGACACGTAGTGAGGATTAGCTGAAACCAGGTTATGCAGAAGGAGACTGCCGCGCTGGTAGGTACCGAAACTCCAATGCACACAGGCATGGATGACGAGGGATGATCTATGAATCTATTGAATTCCCCTCCATTGCCCAACCACTTGCAATAGAAAAGAGGGGCTGGGCAGGTCAGAGTCCTTCCTTGAACAACATTTTGCCTCACTACCTGTACTAAGCTGGATTGAATTGGACTGGCAATGAGCCCACATTCAGCTTGGAACCTGTTGCCAATTAGCTGCTGGTTGTGTCTGAGCACAACCTTGTCGAGGCCGCCACAAAAACTGTGATAAAAAAAGAAGATGGTGGGCGAGTGTTTTGCAGCGACCCGCAAACACCGTGCCATCGCCCCACACGCTACACTATGCATCCCTTCCAACTCAGACACAGCAAAATGGTGTGCATGGGAACGTTCACTGGGGGGAGGTCAGAGCCCTCACAGATGAAAGGGAAAGCAGGCAAGATCTGCCTCAAAAATTTTGACCAAAAATCGGTTTGGGGTATGAAACTGTATCAGTGGCCTTCCAACTGCAACTCCACCCCAGGCCCGGGGACATGGGGGTCTGAGAGAGTACGGTTGATCCTCCTTACTGACCGAGCGTTTCGAGCAGACTTTCTGATGTTCTGATGGCTGGTATTGGAGAGGCAAAAGCTGTGGCATTGCAATCCATACAGACAGTATTACATACATGCAGTAGACAGGGGAAACATGCAAGAACAAATGGAAGTGAATCGCGTCCTACATACAGATGGTTGCAGAAGAGATATGCAATACAGAGTTGCAATCTTGGAAATGCGTACCCGAGGGCAGTGGACAGGGAAGCATACATCATGGCATAGACCTTTGGCCCCGAGCACTTTCTGTTTAGAACACTGCATTCCCCCTTTCAGACGACTCAGAAGGGGATGAGGGGGGCTTGCACTGCTCTACCCCCCCCCCCCCCAACGGCAATGGCAAAAGGACACTGAAGTCCCGAAAACACCTCTCTGTGTGTGGTGGGAAGGGCTACACACTCAACATACCGAGACAGCGCTGCAGGTCTGGCAGCCCAAATGAGAGCGTTTCGGTGGTGGATGGTGGTGGCCCAAGGTACAACACTGAAACAAGGCCCAGAAGGGAAGGAAAGCATATTAAGGAGCTTAGGCCTTGGGCTTGGGGGCGCTTGGTCCTGCCAGTGCTGCCCTGATGGGCTGTGTTGGTCGGGCACCTCTTGTGTCGCTGCTGGCCCTCATCAGGTCTGTTCAGAATTGCTTGGCCATGGCCTGTCCTGCTGTGCATTGCCCTGTGGGTGGGCTGCATGCTGTGCACCATTGTGCGGTGTTGCAAAGGCAAAAGCTGTCGAAGGGGGAAGGGGGCTCCCCTGTTCAAGGCCAAAAAGGGGGCCAGCATTCTTGTAGGCAGGGCTACAAAAGCCTCGCAATCATGGAATCTTGAATTGCACAATGTGAGAGACTGAAGGTTGCAGAGTTCGAGTTTCAATGTTGAAGTTGCATTACCAGCCACAAGGTTGAGCCAGGGTGGGGAAGGCCGCAAAGGGGAAGGCCGCAAAGGCCTTGCAAAAATCGGCGTTCAATGCAGCTTGCAACGATTGGGAGGGGGGGTTTGCCAAAGGTTTCAATCATCCTCCTGCTCTGGGAGAAGGTTGTAGTTGGAATTGCATCTCGTGGAGCCTAACCCCTTGGGTCAGTGTGCCCACTCCCTCACACCGCAGTCTGCAGGAGCCGTGTGTGCATGAGGTCCCCACCTCCTGATCAATACATCAGGCTCCTGTCCTTCATCTTCCTTGTTTTTTGCTCGACTTTCGGAGTGTGCGACCCATGCCAGGCTGGCCTGAACTGCTTGAAAGTGCCCAGGAACAACCCTGAAATCAAGTGCACCCGAGGCTTGACAATGGCTCCTGTCCTTCGTCCGCATGTGACTTCAGAGGAGGTTTGAGCAAATGAACAAACAGTGTGAAGTGGCAGGGCGGGAAGAAAATTGCTTTGCCGGGGGGGGGATGGCACGGAAGCCCATTTGTCCAACCCCCCCCTCCCCCTCCTTGGTCGCCGTGCCGGGAGGGGGGTTTGGGCTGGGGCTGCCCTACCTGCCGTGCCGGGGGGGGGGGGGGGGTCCGACCCCAACATACATGGCTCAAAATGATCCCCACGTCGCGCTGATCATTTTGACTACACATATGTGGGGGAAAATTTTTTCGTGAAAAAAAATTTTCCGGGCCAAAATTTGTGTTCCGGCGCCTTTGGTGGCAACATCCGTCCTTACACAAAACAAAGGGCCCGGCACGGAAGCCCATTTCTGGAACCCCCCCCCCCCTCCTTCGCCGGGCGCCCATGCCATCCCCCCCCGCAAAGCAATTTTCGGGCCGCCCAGCCCACTTACAACCCAAGCAGGCCACCGCAGGAGCTGTAACAGAGACACATATGAATGAAGAAAGGGGAGCCGAACCCCCATGGTGATCGGCATAGGTGGTCCCGCTCCCCCTGCACCGAAGCTTGTGGGTGGTGCCCTATGCCGGCGGAACCCTCCGAATCCTCTTGGGGCCAAGGGCTAGTGGTGAAGCTGCCATCACACATCCGTCGCTCTCCCCCCGCAGTGGCCTGGAGCCCAGGGATATGACGGTGATGGTCTGCTGTCGTGAGGTGCCCTAGATGGTCCGCACTGGCTCAACCCCACCCCCTCCCAGCCATATAGTGACCAACAGTCCGCTAGAGCAGCGCGCTAGTGGCCCGTGGCCCTACGCCGACCCGCTATATCGGACCGGCCAGGTGTGAGGGTTGCCTGCGACCACTGTGTAAGTGCAGCAGCACGCGCCCCAGCGAGCGGAGCCAGTGGTCTGTGTGCCACCCGCCGCCAATATGAATTGACACAATCTGAGGTAAGGTATCCCTTTCACCCGTTTCCTGGCGAGCAGCACTGGCGGACCCCCGAAGCCTCACGAGCCCGCAGAGGCACCAACAAGACCGGCCCTGGTAACTACGGTGAGAGTTAGTGGCTGAAGGGCTTCAACATACCCATACCCATACCTCCCTCCTTGCTCGCCGTGCCGGGAGGGGGTGTTCGGGCTGGGGGTGCCCTACCTACCGTGCCGGGGGGGGGGGGGGTCGACCCCAACATACATGGCTCAAAATGATCCCCACGTCGCGCTGATCATTTAGACCACACATATGTGGGGGGGGTTTTGGCATGACGCCATGGTGTGATGATCTCGTCTGCAGCTGGCGGCGCCTACTGGCCGATCGCCATTCACTGCCCTTCCCTTGGACCCTTTCCCTCCATAGGCGGTGGTGCCCATCAGCTTCTCACCACCCTTTGACCTTCCTCTTCCTCCTTGCCCTAACCTTCCCTCTCCCCTCCCCTTTCCCTTCCCTTGGCCTTTCCCTCTGTAGGCCACCGTGCCCATCGGCCTCACCACACTCCTTCCCTTCCCTTTCCCTTGGTCGGTTGTGCCAACGGAGCCCCCGGACTTGCCCTGTTTCACTTCTCTGCGTCGAGTCCACGCAGAGGAAGGCAAATGCCTTCGCCGTTGGCCAGGTGCGTCCAAGCGGCCATCCCAAGCCGGCGGTGAGGTACCTCTCCCCAACGGCGGCTGGTGGGCCCTGGGATGGCCACTTGCGGGGTCGTTTCCCCGACGGGGGCACATAACAACCTTTCTCCTCCAAGTTCCCGCGCTCAGTCCATCCTTTGGCGAGCGCAACACAAACCCCCTACCCTCTCCATCATGCCTTTGCTGCGCGGACGGGGGTTGTGGGGGATGCGTGGGTGCACGGGGGAGTAGGATGTAGCGGGTGACGTGGGGTGGGCCTCTTACCGTCGCTGGCCGCCCACTTCGTTGCGCGACTCCCCGGACCACCTCAACATAGGAGCGAGTTGTTGTTGGGTTGACGGTGGTGTCCCGTGTTGGGTGGAGGTGCGTAGGGCCCCTTGCTGGCCCCCTTCTCCCGGCTTGGTCCGGGCGCTTGACGACGTGGTGCGTCCCTTTTCTGGTTGAGTTGCTACGCGAGGGAAGGAGTCTCTCCCCTGCTCGCTTCTCAGTGCCAGCACGCTGGGACTTACTGCCGTGGTCACTCCCTTGAGAGCGCGGCCCCCGGTGGGCTTGCGTTGCCACATCGGGCATCTCGCTGAGGCCCCATTGGACCCCCCGAGAAGAACTCGGTGCACGTGTAGACTTCATTGTTTTGTATTGGTCGGTGTTGGTCACCACCCTGGCTAAAAAAGTGCGGGGGTTGCCTTCCCCCTGCCTGTTGTTTGGCCTTGCCCCCTACTCCGCCGGCGAGAAAGCTCGCTGCGCGTTGTGGCAGCCGGGGCGCATCCAATGGAGACTGCGGCGCCGTCTCCATTGGGCATGGGTCCAGAGGCCCGTCCACGGCCGTACCTCAGACCACATCGTTGTGCCTTGTTGCTGTATCACTGGGGGCCGCGGCTCCCCAGTGTGAGTCTCGGTGGCTGGAGGATCTTCTCCTCCCCAGCAGAGCCATGTTGATGGTGTGAGACTCTCCTTTCCATCAGGCTTTTTGCTTTCATTGTTCTTCCTTCTCCTCCCGGCGCCGGGTTGCCCGTCCCTTGGGTTCCTGGGTCGCTTGGCGCCCGGTCTCAGTCCCTCTTGCTTCAAGGCCTAGGCCATGCCATGGTGCGTTCCGGGTCGCGCCTTTGTGCTCGGCACTGCGCTGAACATGCTGCACCCCGTCACCTTGACGCCGTCGGAACTGTGCGACCGTGCGCTTCCACGCCCTCTTGTCACCCGCGGGTGGGGCTTGTCCGCTTCTCACTTGGCTTCCATCTTCTACTCCTTGTACAGCCGGATGCCTACTTGCTCGGCAATCACGTTTGCCCTGTGCAAGTTTGGCATCAACCTGGTTGTGTCCTCCACTGTGAAGTTGATGCCCTCCCCGATGATGTGTGGGGGGGGGGGGGGATTTTTTTGGTGGAAGAAGCTTTCGGTCCAAAATTTGTGTTCAGGCACCTTTGGCGGCAACATCTATCCTGACACCAAACAAAGGGCCCGGCACGGAAGCCCATTTCTGGAACCCCCCCCCACCCTCCTTCAGTGGGTGTCCATGCCACCCCCCCCCCCCCCTGCAGAGCAACGTTCGAGTCGCCCAAACGCTACAAACGTGGTGCAGTTGAATCTAAAGCCTCACAGTTTGATTGACGCTGCGACCAGGGGACACTCAGAGGCACGTCGGGACACAGCCATCGCCGGGGGCCGAAAGTGCGGAAACACGGGGTCGCCGTGTTTGGACAAGCCTGTGTTACCGCGCAGCACGTGGCACGGAACGCATGTTGCAGGCATCAGCCAACCCGACCCCTCGAAACATGACAAGACGAAGCAACAGGCCAGCACACACCCCAAAACACAAGAGCGCATGGAATTACAGAGACACCAACACTTTGCCACCCCTGTTGACCCTTCCTGCGGCCTGCACAAAGCTACAAACCACATTGTCTATTGGATTGGAACCGCAAAAACATTGGTTCCAAAAAAGACCCAAAAGTGTGGAAACACAGGGTCGCCGTGTTAGGACAAGCCCGTGTTAGGACAGGTGGGGGGGGGGGGTATGCGCGGGCCTTCGCTGTACCATTCCACACCCAACCCCCGCGGCTCGCGGCGCTTCCACTACTGCTAAGGGAAAGCGGCCGCGTTCCAGCAAAGCCCCCCCCCCCCCCCCCAAAAACCGCCAGGAAGCCCAAACGCAGTGCGGGACCAGCCCCGGCCTAGGCCTCCTCCCCAGGCCCAGCACCCCTGGGGTCGCCAAGAAGTGCTACGACTGTGCCCATAAGTGTGCGTCGCGCTGCGTGCCACGGACGGGGCACTGCTGCGGTGGTATGGCAGTCGCAGCAGCCCCCGGGCTGACGGAGAGAGAAGGAGGACAAAAGCACGGAAAAGAGGGGGGAAAACTGCACGTTCGCTTATTTGCCCTTTTCAGACAGGGCACAGCGAGCAAAACTACTGGCACAGAATTGTGTCAGGTTGGGTGCAGTCTGGTAAGGCCTAAGCTGCATTCACCTCAGGTTTCATAGGGGTAGGGTTAGGGTTCATAGGGCTCATAAGTTTGTTGTATTATCACATGAGCACCTACGGGAAAAACAAATACACATTGCCCATAAGGCTGGAGCAAAGCTGTCAACAGCCACGGGGCATACCGGCCAAAAATGAGGAGGGGACTAACCAACAGATGGGACCCTGATCGAACAACGCCTCGGCGCCCACGCAGGGCCTCAGCGATGGCACCACAAGAAAGTCAAACACCCGACTTCCATCACGGCGCTGCGGACGAATTCCCCGTCAGTCGGCATCGGAGTTGCAACCACCTGTGGTCACGCCCTCGGCTGTAGGGTGTCCTTCAGGCCATTCAAGGAAATGGGCATGGGCCCGTAGGGGACCACCCTAGCCTCAACCACTGATGGTTTCGCCTTCCTCGAGAGCTGTCACCAGCAACACAAACTCCTCAAGCGAAAGCTGTTGGTCACCGTTCAGATCATACTTTGGCAAATGCTTTTCCACACGCTCCCAAATATGATCGCCATCGTTCATCCGCTGGATACCGGTCTTCAGTTCGTCCCAATCCAAAGTGCCACTGCCGTCGGTGTCGCACTCCTCAAACACGTCCTCCAGGTCCGCTAAAGTGGCCCCTCCCAGGAGCCAGGATTCACTGGTCTCGTGCCTTTTGGAAATTTTTTCGATGACCGGGAGGCTCATCTTGGGGTAGAACATGCGTAGGAACTCATGAAACGAGAACTCAGAATCCCCGTTCGCGTCATGCTTGCTTATCATTTGCTCCAGCATCGCCTCGGCCCGCTTCTGGCTGCGATACTCTGTAACTTTGGCAGCCTTGGCGACAGTCAAAGCGTCGCCCGTCTTTGATGAGTGTCTCCTACTCCCGCCAAGCGACTTACGAGATGACGATTTCCGCCTCAGGCTGGTAGCGGATTGTCGCTTGAGGGTCAACGATTTCGTCCTACTGAAAGGGGTTCCCATGGAGTCGTTTCTGTTCAACACATCTGTCGGCTTGCCCCCCAGCTCGAACATCGCCTTGTGATCGAAGTCCTTCCCCGAACACAGGTACTCCAGCAATTCACCCCGATCCACTGTTCCGCCGCCGTCTTTGTCCAAAAGCTTGAATGCAGATTTCAAGTAGCAGTAGTCGTCTCTCGTCAGATGGGTGCAGTGGTAATTGTAATCCACTTGCAAGAACAATTGCCTGGAGGATGCCGAAGGGACGGTTCCCCGAATCCCAATCTTACAAATATTAGGGTTGCGGATCAAGAGCCGGTGCAGTCCCGACAGGGCGCGGGCCGGGCAGACGGGATTGTTGCTGATTTCGAGGCTTTTAAGATGGGTACAGGTTTGCAGCACCATGAACAGCAGTTGGAAGTCATTGGATCGAATCATATTCTCCGACAGATCCAACACCTCTAGGTCCGTGTTGAGGCGCAGCACGTCTAACAGAGGCAGAATGCTCTTGATGCCCATGCTCTTCAGGCACACCTTCGTCATGCCAAACCCGGTACTCGACAAAGCCTTCTCCACCGGTTTCTGCACATCCCCGGACAAACGCACGCATTCTTTCTGGTACCAACTTTGGGAACTCTCCCGCTGCCCGGACGCCTTCATATCATCGATGCGCTGATCCGATTGCTTGATCTGCACCAACGGCTGTGTGAAGACCTGGACCACAGCCTTGGTAGTCTGATAGATGGACTCCCTCCCCAGTGTGGGCTGATTTTGGAAGTCGGAGGTAATGAGGCCCATGATGGGTACGAAAAAACCCCGAGCCCAGGCGAGATACTGCTGCTCTGACGCCGAAGGGCACCACAAATCCACGAATGTGAACATCGATTCATAGAACATCTCGAAGGACATCTTGTTGGTCCCTTGGGTCTCAGTTTCCCACTCCGCCTGCGCCAACTGCTCACATTCCTCACGATTCCCTTTGGGGTATAGCTTCCAATACAATTTCTTGTACAGCCAATTGTACCCCCGCTGCTGAATGCAGTCCTCACCTTTTGCCAGTTGGTCGTAATACCCTCGAAACAGCTCCCGAAGCTGTTTCGATTCACGAATGCCGTCCCGTTTCTCAAGCTCCTCAGGTCTGTAATACTTCAAGTTGCCCTGCTCCCGCATCGAAAGTTCTTGCCTGTCCTTCTTCTTCATCACCTCGAATGTCACGGTTTGGGACTTGCCTTGACAGTCGATGACTTGAGATGTGCCAAGCTCGGAAAAGGTTTCAATCAGCAGGGGTGCAGGAGCGTCACTGTCACTCAGACTGTCACTCAGACTGTCCTCTTCGTGGTCGATGGTGCCGGGGAAGGTCCTGTTCCCAGCCTCGGGCGCCGATGTGGGGCTGTGGGGAGGTTGAGAGTGTTTCAGCCCCACAAGCCTCGCAACGGCGGCAAAGAGCTTCCGTTTGGGCTTCGCAGGGGGGGTCTGTCTGTCCGGACTGCCTTGCGGTAGGGTCATCTGCTGTTCCTCAAGCATTGTGGAAACAGGCTGTGGAGAACACATTGCGTTTGGCATGTTCGATGCGCAATACTCGGAAGAAAACACACTTTGGTGGTGGGCCTTCCCTCTCCCCCCAGTCAGAATCGAAGATTGTTCGCAATGTTTCAAGGTTGCATGCCGACCTTAGAAAGTACCCATACTATAGAGCATGTAGGGAGGGAAGATAACGTTCGAACTTTCCATCCCAGTTTTAGAAAGCATGTTGTGCTCTCATCCCTTCCCTACCCAACCCTTTTTTTCTTTGCTTTACAAATGTTAAGATGATGTTCTTCAACACTGCAGGGTGTCTGAAGTACTTGGTTTCATGGTGAAAGCCATCACAAGTTGAGTGTTCAAGGCACAAATCTGAACAATCATGAGGATCTTGTGGAAGTCAAAGACATGTGACCTAGTGATGTTTCTTTGTCTTACATTCTTAATCTGCATCCGGCAGTCCAATGTCACCACAACCTTCTCGACAGAAGCATATGATGATTGGCCTGATCAACAAGCATGCTCTAAGTTGGTTGGCCCCACTCCATTCCTTCCCTTGGGTTTCATATGCTCAATTCTGCTTGTTTAGCAAAAACAGTCTCCAAAAGGATGCCATGTTGTGTTTTTGCATGCTGACTCAGGCCAAGGGATGACCCATACCATGAGGCAAATAGTGGCCTTACCTTGGAGGCTAGATTTGGGGGCACTTTGCAAGGGGGGCTAATTTGGAGCTTTTGTTGGGAACTATCCCAAAAGCAACATGCAGCCCCAAAGGAGTATAAGGGAAAGTGTGTTTTGAATATTTTTGTGGTGCGCAAAATACTCCAACCATTCGAAGATAATCACCATTAAAGGGCGTGCAGCACAAGTACTTGCCAAGGCCTCCTCCTTTGCAAGTGGGTCTGCCTTGCTCATAATCATAGTGGCTTTTTTTTTGTTCCTGACGCTCAAGGTGTCATTGAGTGTACTCGGAAGAATCCCGGAAAGCTGAAAGTCCATTTATGTACAGCATAGGTGCACTTAGTAACTGAGCAGACCGGAGGTCCATGCAGCATGCTGGCATAACATGTGTCATTCCTTCACGCGGATGATCTGTCACGCCTAACTGGCAGTTGCTCAATGTGGATGTGATGTGTGTGTCACCCAAGGAACGAGTATCTAGTTGATCACTTGCGGTGCTCCCAGATCACGTGTGGAGGCAACGCCTCGCACAGGAAGAGTGTGTGTGTGACGTAGCGGGTGGCATCCATATGTGGGGTTCATAGTGTGTGTGAATGTGTCATAATACAATAGCGCGTCGGAGATTGAAAGTGTCCCCGCAGGGGACATGTGTGCATGTATGCAAGTGATATCCCACAATGGGCACATGCGTGCCAGCTTTAGTGTGCATTACATGCGTGAAATGCCGCATGGGAGGTGTGTGCGAGTCCAGGTGCCCGAGGATGTAACATTGCATGCGTCAGTAGGACGGTGGGCACCATAGATGTTTGCCAAGGATTCCCCCCTAACCTCCTTACAAGTACAGCTCACACATACACAGTACACAAAACCAACACTGATGCTTGCTCCTTCACTGGATTCGACTTGATTCGAGCCCTGATCTCGTCGCTGACCGCCAGCTCCGTCTCCTTTTTCGCCTTGAACTCCCCTGTCTGGACCTCAATTGTGCATCGACAGCAGCTCTCATAGCCAGCAATGGCGTGGAGGAGTTTGAGCGGATCTTCTTCCCAGCCAGAGGCCACCTTGAGGTCCTGCAGCCATTTGTCGTGGTCCACCCCCGCGTCTCTGATGCGCTGCATGATTTCCACTGCCGCTCTCGCCAAGTGGTCTGCGGGGAGGGTGCTCTTGTAGACCTCGAACTGGCCCTTGGAGACGAAGTCTTTGAAGGTGAGGGACTCCATGCTGATGGCTGACATTTTGTATGGATCTCCTTACTTGGCCTGACGGGCCTGAGAACCCAAAAATCTTTAAAACATTCTATAGTGATAGTGCATATGAGTGGTATTATGGGGTGAATCCTGTGATTCGCCTATAGGCGAATCCCTTGGTAGAAGAGAGATAGGCCGGTGTTCGGGATGCATGTGTCAGGTCAAGAAAAGGTCTGCAACCATTGCACCACCCTAATCATCCGTGGTTACATGCGGGTAGAGTGCGTGTGACAGTGGCAGACACAGGGGACAGCATGGGGCCTAGCCTGTACCAAACGGTACAAGATCCTCGGTGGGGAGGAGTCACAGCTGCGGTCCCAACTTGGTCTGGCCTGGCTGGTAGCGGTGTGCGAGGGCCGAACTGCGCGCGTTGTAATGCCCCTCCAATTCAGGTTCTTGCACGGTCCTTGGGAGTCACCTGTCGCCATGGTCGCGCCTTGGGCGCCGCGATGGGCGCTACGTGCGCAGTGTAGTGGGCCAGCCCATTTACAAGAGACCGCCGCCCTCGCCACCCCCACCCTACAAGAACGCTGGGTGGGACAAGATGGCGTGGCCCCGCTCATAATCATAGTGGCGTTTTAAGGTCATTGGAAAACCTTCATTTGATCGCCAAGAAACGGCATAATATGCTTGTGCCCATAGGGCCAATGCTTGGACTTACAAAACACACAAGTGTAGGTTTGGAATGATCCACAACGACAGCCCACTGAGAGCAAGAAATTGCTCTTGTGAATGCTTCATATTTCGGGTACCTTGAACTCAAAGACACATGTGTGGCATCAAATGATGTTTGGTTCGCACATTGTGATCATGTGGATGATCCATTGATGTCGGAGTGTGATCCGCAATAGACATGGTGGTGGTCCATTATTTTTGGCAACCCAATTGGCACCCCCTTTGAGGAAAGGAGTCCACCAAGGAAAGGAGGACAAGCAGTTTGGCGCAAATCCATTTGCCATGGGTCGAAGCAGGGGACAGCCACCCTCTTGCGTGTGCCGTCCAATCAGACAAGCAACTCAGCCACATGTCCCAAAACTCCGCCCAATGGGGCAGAAAACTAAGCACATTTGGACTAAGCAGCCGTGGCGTTGTCCGTAGGAAGTGCACAGAGTGAAGAGTTGTTCCGATTGGGGCTCCAATGCGCAACCATCGTACCTGTCCCCATAGCCAGGGGACCCAAGCGTTGCGTCCATAGTGTTTCAGGGGTATCCTACTAGCCCAGTCAACATCAGCCATCGGTTTTTGTCTGCGCAAGTGCATGCTCCAAGTTTTTGCTGGTGTGGGCATTATTTGGCCATGGAGGACAATGTCATGTGGTTTGAGTGGTGGCTTGTCCATGGGCAGGTTGTTGTCCATGTTGGCCATAGTATCCGACTCGTTGTTGCCATGTATGTCTTTGTAATCCTTTTAGGTAACCGCTTGGCTTAATTCACGGTGTCCATGGGTCCAACGTACTGTCACGTGTTTGGTTACAACATTGTTGTAACTAATTTCACGGTAGTCTTGGTCTTTCGCAACCCCTTTTCGCTTCGTCAAGGTGGCCTTCACCACCACTTGGTTATCTAGGATGACCCCCCCCCTCCCCGCTTGGCCTGTCAGCTGACGCTTGCTCCGCTAGGCAGTGCCCTATCGCCTCTGAGATGGCAAGTCAACCTTAGGCGTCCTAAGGGGAAGGGGTGTACAAACGCAAGCACAGGCCGTGGTGGCCTGCCCCTCCCTCGGCGCACGCCGGCTGGCGATCCTACGGTGCCAGCACGCCACCACCTCTCCCTCGGCTCGTCAGTCGGCGATCCGGCGGTGCCTCTCCCCTCCCCCGCCCGCGTACCAGTCGGTGATCTGGCAGTGCGGCCATCACACCACTCCTCCTCATGCCCCCCCGCCATGTACTACACCACCCCCCCCCATCCCCTGCACCCAGGCCCTGGCTTCCACACAACCCAGCCTTGACCCTCTCACCCCTGCTCGCCTCCTTGCTCAGCAGATCTGACACGGCGCGAGCAGCCCCTATGGATGCGAGCGAACCGTATGCACAACGGGGAGGTCGGCGTCCTCCCCCAGGCCTACACCCACTCCCTGCTGCCCCACCTGCCATGCCCCTGACCTCATACCCCTCCCATAGCCCAGCCGTCACCCCCGCAGGGCAGCCGGCCGAGAGGCTCCGTGGTTCGATCCGTGGATAGCCGCGTGGCGTCCCCGGATTCTATGCTGGCCCCTCCCCCCTGCGTGTGTTACCCGTGTTGGTCCAAAACAGGGTAATGATGCGATTTTATTTGACCCCATGAACCAGCGCACAGGTATGCACCTACCCCCCCTCTCACCCCCAGCACATGTCCCCCCCTGGTCCCGCGATGCTAGAGGACGGTCCCATGGCCACCCCTCCCACCCCTGCCCCTCCCACTCCTCCACCCTGGCTCAGCGAGCCAGCCCCCCCTCCCCAATCCCGGTACCACTTGCCCTCCCTACCCTTCGCCGGCCAAGTGACCGAGCGGCAACCCTCCACGCTACCAGGAGGCGCATCGTGAATTCGAAAACTCCCTCCCCCTGCAAGTTAGTTGGCTATCCGACAGTGCTGTCCTCCCCTCCCTCCTCATTCCCGGCACTATCCACCTGCCCAGCCCGCCACCCATCGCTGTGCACACCCCCTCCCCCCAGCCATGCCCGCCTCCTCCCGAGCACGTCCGCCGGCGATCCGACGGTGCTGTCCCCTCCTAGCCTCCCTCCTAGCACGTCCGCCGGCGATCCGACGGTGCTGTCCCTCCCCCATCTCCCTCCAAGCACGTCCGCCGGCGACCCAGCCTCTCCCCTCCCTGCTTCTTTCTTTCCAGGCGGAGCATCCTCCCCCGGGCGGTAGGGGAGGACTTGACGTCGCCAACCGGGGGAACCGGGGCCCCAAAAGTACCCGGCAGGTGGTCCCCCCCTTCTCTGCCCCCCCCCAAAGCCTAGCACTTGCAAGAGAGGCCCTACCTTCTGGCACCCCACGCTCCCACCATTTTCCCCCTTGTACAGCGTACTGGGCGGCCCCACGGCCGCTCTGGCGGACCAACCTCGCCCGTCCCCTGCACCAACCCTATACCCCTGGCCCTCCATGCAGATCGCTGGCCCTGTGGCCCAGCGGTAACTCAGCGCACTGCCGAGTGGCGTGTCCTGGGTTGGAATCCCCCTCCTGGCACGTCTGTCGGCGCTCCGACGGTGCTTTTTGCTCCCCGCGTCTTTCTATCTAGGCGGGGCTTCCTCCCCCGGGCTGTAGGGGAGGACTTGACGTCGCCAACCAAGGGAACTGGGGCCCCGAAAGTACCCGGCAGGTGGTCCCCCCCCTCCTCTGCCCCCCCCCCCCCCCCAAAGCCTAGCACTTGCAAGAGAGGCCCTACCTTCTCAAACCTCTCGCTCCCACCATTTTCCCCCTTGTACAGCGTACTGGGCGGCCCCACGGCCGCTCTGGCAGACCAACCTCGCCCCTCCCCTGCACCAACCCTATACCCCTGGCCCTCCATGCAAATCGCTGGCCCTGTGGCCCAGCGGTAACTCAGCGCACTGCCGAGTGGCGTGTCCTGGGTTGGAATCCCCCTCCTGGCACGTCTGTCGGCGCTCCGACGGTGCTTTTTGCTCCCCGCGTCTTTCTATCTAGGCGAGGCTTCCTCCCCCGGGCTGTAGGGGAGGACTTGACGTCGCCAACCAAGGGAACTGGGGCCCCGAAAGTACCCGGCAGGTGGTCCCCCCCCTCCTCTGCCCCCCCCCCCCCCCCCAAAGCCTAGCACTTGCAAGAGAGGCCCTACCTTCTCAAACCTCTCGCTCCCACCATTTCCCCCCTTGTACAGCGTACTGGGCGGCCCCACGGCCGCTCTGGCAGACCAACCTCGCCCCTCCCCTGCACCAACCCTATACCCCTGGCCCTCCATGCAGATCGCTGGCCCTGTGGCCCAGCGGTAACTCAGCGCACTGCCGAGTGGCGTGTCCTGGGTTGGAATCCCCCTCCTGGCACGTCAGCTGGCGCTCCGACGGTGCTTTTTGCTCCCCGCGTCTTTCTGTCCAGGCGGGGCTTCCTCCCCCGGGCGGTAGGGGAGGACTTGACGTCGCCAACCAAGGGAACTGGGGCCCCGAAAATACCCGGCAGGTGGCCCCCCCCCTTCTCTACCCCCCCCCCCCCCCAGCACTTGCACGCGCGACCGCACTAGGAGGTGTATGCCCCGCTCCCAGACCGCGTGGTATGGGGGTGAGTGAGGTGCGCCTGAGCCTAACTTCCCCAATGAGAGGCACTCCGTGGGCCCCTAAGGCCCTCTTCGGATCGGGAAGACAAGCCCAAAGCCCAAAGCCCTCCCCGCTTGGCCATGTCGGAGGCCACGATACATCCCATGGTTATAGCGCGGTACACTTATTGTGAGGCATGCACTTCGAAGGTCGCCATCTAGTTGCCGTTGTATACCCCCCGCCCTTCCGTGTCGCTTGGAGCCATCAGTGCACCACTGTGTGGTGGTTGGCTCCCTTGTGTATTGCATGGTGACTCCATGGATTACGGTTTGTGTTCGGCAATTCCTTGACAACTTGTGCACTTTGGTTGTGTGTGGGTTCATCAAGGGGTTGAGACAACCAAGGTCTAGTCAACTAATGACTATTTGCGTCCTCTCTGCCTGTAGTTCTAGGTGCTCTCCAAAACTCTCCGAGTCAAAGAGGCCATGGGATGGTAGGCGATGCTTCCTCGGTTGGGATGTATGTTGACCTACCGACCCACCTAGCGCGGGGACGGCATCCATATATTATATCGGTATACCGTATATGGCTATGAGCCGCCGTTCGGACGGGCCCTCAGCATAGATCTCATTTTGGCCGAGGGTGATCCACTGGTGACGTAGGACCACCACAATTGCTGCAAGCCAAGTCCTCTATCTTGGAGGTCGGCGGTGAGTCCAAAGCAGTGCATGTGTGTTTTTATTCCCGGTGTGTCTTTGAGGTATTGGAGTAGTATGTGGTCCGATTGGGCCATCTTGCGCCAGCCACCAGGGAAACGGCCCCTTTGAGTCTAGCGTGGTATAAAGAGAGCACTGATGATGGCCACTTCTTCGTAGCCGTTGAGGGGGAACATTTTGTAGGCAGCCAAGTGTTGATGCGGTTGTGTCATCACCATTTCCAAGGCGGTCTAGGCCTAGGGTCTGAGGAGCTAGCAATGGGTGTGCGATGCCATGAGTTACATGGTAAATCAGCGAGGTGCGTGGGGATATGACCCCAAGGAAAACACAAGAGGACTACCATTGAAGATAATGAAATTGGACGCATTTGGATGTGGAGTTGGCAAAGCAGCGATGTGCAAGGGCTTATGCGAAATGCACCTTCACTATTGGACCGCAGCAACATGGGGAGGCCACCCTAGTGATCTGGTAATGGTGTGCTTACATGTGATAGCAAGCTGCTGAACGGATGAAGGATTTGGGGAACTAGGCAGTGGCGGAACATAAGCAGTGCTAATTGAGCTCCGACAGCACTTAAATCTTGGTGGCTCCATCCTCCAAGCACTGCTCCGGTGCAGCTCTATGTGTACGCCCCAAGATGTGCAGTCCGCAACCCGCAACCCGCAGCTTTTCTTGTCTACGCTGCACCATTTCATCAGAGACCCGGATGGTTTGTGGATTCAACACAGTCCTAGCCACTAGAACAAGATGCCACCATTAGTGAAGTAACAATGACGTGTGGCATGGACAAGGTGCGGGCTGGGCTCAAAGCAAATGCATTGTACCATGTGGGAGGACTAGGGGGCCCAAGCTCTGAGTAGTCCAATGCCACAAGGTAGGAAGTAGGAGGGAAAGAAGAGCCGTGTGGTAGCATAGATACAGAGCGGAGAGAAGAAGGAGCTAGAGTGAGAGCATAATGGTGCAAAGAAGAGAGAGGCTCAGATCCTAGTTGGAGGGGAGGAGGCAGGGAGAAAGAGGTGACTTATTGAGAAGGGGTGAGATACCTCAACCGTTCATCCCGTACAAAGTTTGAATCTCTTTTGCAGTTTACCATTTATGGGGCCTCGCGAGCTTGTTGCAAGTTTGCCAACCTCCACCCTAGAGGGAGGGATATGTCTTCCACAAAATGGGTCCTAGTTGCAGCCATGGTAGGAACCTCGGACCCAGCATTACTCCAAGCCCCTGGCCTACACTAGCAAATGTTGTCCGATAGATTGGGGGTTTGTGTGTGGCTCATGCAAATGTTCTGTGAAAGCAGTGGCGTGTTGCCACATCTAATGCGTGCAAAGGAGGGACAGGTTGTTGGCGCCCTCCGCAGTTGGTAGTGCCAATATGGGAAGTGTTAGTCCCCAGCCGTTCAAGCGTAGTGTCACCTTGTACACATTCAATATCTTGGCAAGCATCCCCCGCCCCCCTTGCAAACTCCCGGGTTAGCGCGCGACGGTCTCCCGGGGGGGGGGGGGGGGGAGACGGTCGCCAAGTGACGGTCTCCCGGGGGGGGGGGGGGTTTGCAAGGGTATTTCAAGGCAAACTGTGATATCCTCCACTGATGCAAGCAAAGAGAACACGTGTGAAGCGACTTTCGCGTTGATGCCAAGGTGCTTCATCCAACACAAATGTTATTGAGGATCCAAAGGAATGGTAAACAACTTCTAGGTACGTGTGTGGGCTATGCCGGTGTTTGGGGTTGCGGAGCCATGGGGGTAACATCCGGTGACTCTGGAGACTTGGGTGATTCAACCGCCACAGCCTCTAGCCTTGAGAGTTGAGCACTCTCATGATCCACTAGAGTGACCCCACCAGGGTGTATGTACCGAATGTGGCAAAACTGCAGCCCATTTGGCGAAGGCCCCACAACAATGGCCAACACATGTGCACCAAGTGTGCGTGAGTGGTACCGTACATGGTCACTGGGAGAAAACATCTTGGGTCTGAAGTAGCAACACAACACACCCATACAACACCTTTGGAGAGAGAATATCACAGAACACACACAGGTGCTTGATTTGAAGTAATGGAAAAGCAATGCAAGGCCATGCGTAAAGCAGATGGGCAACACAAACCAGCACAATACATGTCAACTAGAAAAACATGGAAGTGACGGTCTCCCGGGTGGGGGGGGGGGGTTGCAAGGGGGAGGGGGTTTGCAGGGGGGGGGGGGGGCACGTAATCTGTGGGAAAATACGCATGTGTCGGGAAAATGAACAGGGGCATAACCCACTCTTCGAAGAGGGCAAGGCAATCCTCATGGCCCCCATGCAGAGCTTGTGCAATGAGTGGAGCAAACGCTTCCTCACTAGTGACATGCATAATCACGATTCCCGGGCACTTCGCTTTTTGTTTCAATCCAAACTTTCATGCTTCCTTATGTCTTTCACACCCCCCCCCTTTACAAGAAAGGCACACATTTGGGGGTACACCCTCAATCCCACGCAATAATCTCACCCATCTCAAAAAATGCACCTGGGGCACCCCAAAACCAACATGTTAGGCATACCAAAATTGCCTGCATGCACCAAAAAAAAATTGGCAACGCCACACCGGCTCCCTCCGCACTTGTTACGGCCGCCACAGCAGGTGCACTGTTAGATCTACCCCGCCATACTGGACGTGTGGAGGCACCGAAATGCTTGGCACCATGCCAACCCTTGCTGACGGTCATTCCTTCCGGCTCGTTAGCAACATCGTCAGCACCGGCTCCAGTCATCCTCGGCCCATCGGGAGCGTTGCTTCCGTCATCGGAAGCATTCTCCCCGACCGATCCGTGGGGGCACTGCACCCAATTGTGCTCAGTAGCTTGCAGCCATTCATCGGAAGCATTGCTTCCGACATCAGAAGCGTTTTTGGAGCCAAATTTGGGTGCGCATGCCCCGGTGTGAGGTGTGCACCATACCTAGGGGCCATCATACAATGACCCCCCCCCCCCCCCCCAAACACCTTACATGTCAAAAAACGCCAAAAAAGGCCCCAAGTGATAAAGCAACAGAAAAAGTGCACCACATTTGGTATGCAGACCATAAGGCCACTCAGTGCACATGCCTTTGTACTGAGTGGCCGGATGGTCTGCACACTGAGTGTTATGCAGTGTGAGGCCCAAAGCAATATAGCAACAGCAAAATTGCACTACACTTGGTGTGCAGACCATAAGGCCACTGAGTGCACATGCCTGTGTACTGAGTGGCCCGATGGTCTGCACACTGAGTGTTATGCAGTGTGAGGCCCAAAGCAATAAAACGAGCCCATTGGAGTGGTTAAGAGGGTGTTGTCGCACGGTGTGTGCACAGTGCGGCCCCTTTCTAATGTTTTTTTGGAGATTTTACCTCTTTCTTGAGGCACTACAATTTTTTTGTCCCCCCCCCCATTTTTGCCTGTTGTGCATTGTGTTTGAGCATCTCACTAGGAGGGAGTTGTACGCACTATGCACGCACCGTGGCGCACCGTAGCGCACGGTGCAAAGTTTTTTATGGCCATTGTTTTTTCCCGGCTTTCAAGCTCAAAGGCACCAGGTTATAGTACGTTGCGCTACGTTGGGGTGCTTGTAACTAAATCTTACCTTTGCATGCCTATTCTTGTACGTAGTGGTCTTACTGGTCATGTTTGTTGTCCCCCGGCTTGGATTTGTCTTTGTCCTGGATCACATAAGACAAGGCACCAAAGCAGTTCAACAAATCTCTACACAACAGTAGAAATGATCCCCTGTTCAAGAAAGACAAGTGGGCAAGTCAAACAGGAGGTCACCCCTGGTACACATGTCTTCTACGATGCGAGTGCGGGTGATCCGGTACCAGCAATTCACTGCACCCCGGGGACTTTTTGCGTATCCAATATGAAGTTGGTGGCAAAGAAGTTGTCCATGAGGCCGATAGGGAGCTTCAGACTAGAAAGTAAAATTTGCTAGGACACCAACAGGCGCAAGCAACCACAACAAACGACATCAATTACCCCGGCAACCACAAAAACCCACTAGGTAGTAACAAAAATCCCCCTACAAGGCAGAAAGAAACACCAGGTATCATCCAACGGCCTCTGGCGACCATCCACAATCATTTGGGAACACCCGGCATAGGGGGAACGTTTGCCCGGCGCGCTACTTTTCTATTAAATATCCCGACTTCAGCCCCAGATTTACCCTCTCATGGAGAAGCCCCCCAAGTCACAAGTAGACCATGTTGCACTGCAACCTTCCCTACAAAGCATGTTGCATAATAAAGCAATATTTGTGAATTCAGCAACTCCAACTGTCATCGGTATTGTACTTAACAAACAACATTGGTCCCAGAAGTGTGGGTGTCAATACATTCAGTACAATAGTGCTCCTTACACTCATCACAAACTACGGCGGTGGAGCGCTTCTGGCAACACAACACACACACTTTTGCCTCATCCTCTGCCTCATCTTGCGTGGCGGCCGAGTTGCTTTGGTCAGTCCAAACATGAGGCGGGACATGCTCCCATGGTCCGTGGGGGGGGGGGGGGGCACGCAACAAAGCGTGGATTGTGAGTCCCTAACCCCAACTCGAGGGGCCACACAACAAAGCGTGGATTGTGAGTCCCTAACCCCAACTCGAGGCGCCACGCAACAAAGCGTGGATTGTGAGTCCCTAACCCCAACTCGAGGAGCCACGCAACAAAGCGTGGATTGTGAGTCCCTAACCCCAACTCGAGGGGCCACGCAACAAAGCGTGGATCGTGAGTCCCTTACCCCAACTCAAGGGGCCACGCAACAAAGCGTGGTTTGTGAGTCCCTAACCCCAACTCAAGGGGCCACACAACAAAGCGTGGATTCGGAGATTGTCCCGGTTTCCTCAATAGCACCAGAAGGTTGGGGCCCAAAAGAGGGCGGAAATGCTATGTCACCCCTGCATTCTCGGGGGGCCCCAACAAAGGGGACAAAATCAGAAGTCAAAACCTACGCTAGGGGTCACCATGATGCTCCTAGTATCTCAAAGTATGGGTCTCTAGTACAACCAGAGGCCCAAATAGCTGCACTGCGCTAAGTGCGCCCCCTTAGTGCACGCCCTAGAAGGCCGGCGGTGGGGCACGGGTCACAAAAGATGCCTAGTGCGCGCCCGGCCCGCTAACGTTCCCCCATAGTGGTTTGCAGTGGGCCTCTTCACCGGGTCCCGGTCACCCACCCACCGACCTATGCTGACCCACCCAACCGCCCGCCCACCCAGTAGGGTGTCACGGTAGAGTGGCCACGCACCCTGCCGCGCGGCATAGGGGGGCTGGTTGCCTACTTGGTGATGCGGTCCATGTAGACCTCGCTATCGTCGAGGATCTTCCGTTCCCAGCCTGGGGGCAACTCATGGGGGAAATCACGCTTCATTGTGAGGCGTGGTTTTTCTGTTTGGCGGTGTTTTCCTCTTTCTTGACTGACAATGAGGAGTGGGGATGTTGACATATTTCAAGCCTGGGTTTGTGGAGTGGAGCAGGACCCAACTGAATTTTGTATTTCTGCGTGGCTTTTCAGGTGCCACAAGGAGGTCGGGAGGTCACGTCAGGTTTAGCATGTCAAATAATCTGTCATTGTGCAGCATATGCTTGCAGTTTGTCTTGTATTTTGCAGCTGAACACATGGAACAATGGCTGGAATTGCCTGGGCAGGAGCATCCAGTATTTATTACCGACCACAATTGTGCAAGTAGGGGGGGGGGGGGGTCTCTCATCCCTCACCCCAAAAGGCAAACAAAGCGTGTGCCACAGTTGATCACAGTATAGGACTGTACGCGACCACAATATGGTGTGTCATGATAAGTGCATAGCAAATTGTTCTTAATATCCCTACTTCGCATCAGAGTTGGAGGAGGAGGAGGAGGAGGAGGAACTAGATGGGGAGCTCTTTGGTAGGCAGGTTCTGAAAATTGACACAACATGCAGGACAGGTGATGGGGCATTCTGCTAGCCTGAAACCCACCCACCCACCACCCACCCAAACCCTATGCCCCTAGGCAGGCAGTAGGCACCTCAGGCCGAATTGCCCAAAATCAAACTAACCCACTCACCCAGAAGCTGCAGACCCCCCCCACTCCCCCACCCCCCCACTTCAATTCTACCCACCTTAAGCAACGGTCTGCTTCAAGAACTCCATTCACCAATTCAACGTGCAAATAGTTTTGCCAATCATGCTTCAAGGCGCGGTGGGGGCAGTGGAGAAAACGGGTAGTTTTGCAAAACTATCATGGTGTCGCTGTCAAGCACCAACCCCCCCCCTTGGCCGCAGGCACCGCAAAATAAGCGCTCCCTTTGGGCCTTGAGGGGTTTTGCTTGGACCTCCGGCACCACAGACAGAGGAGCTCGAGTGCCGCTCAGGGTGCTTAGGTGAAGCTCAGGTTAAGTGCAGGTTAAGGCTCAGGCTCCACTCGGAATAAGGTAAGCTCATGGTAAGCTCGCACGAGGCTCGGATGAAGCTGAGGGTCAGCACTGTTTAAAGTCACGTGCAAAAGGCATCAAATGCATTACATGCACCATCCCGCACCCTTGGGCAGCCAAGAGTGGGGAAACACGGGAGGCAACAGGGATATGGCGGGTGGGAGTGAAGACTGGCACAGAAGACATGCAACTGCTAAACATATAGGCACATGCACAAGCAATGGGTTAATCTTAAGGGTAAATATGGAGACAGTGCCCCGCAACACCAGGCAGCCCCTCCAATATTACGCAGGCCATCGGTGCGTGACCCTGCCCCTTTTGGGGAGGTGAGACCTGGTTAAGGTGAGCTAAGCGAAGGTGAAGGTGGAACCTTCGGGGGGGGGGGGGGTCCTACATTGCAGGGCCACATGAAAATAAATTGGAGTGCAGCAAGGGGGCGAAGGGGGGGAAGCAGGTTGAAAGCACAAACCCTGGCCCGGGCAGGACTGCCACACGGAAAATGTTGTCTTTGTCAAAACGATCACAAAATGTATACTTCCCCCCCCAAAAAGAACTGAGGGGCAGAGGCCGCTGGGACAGAGGGGCTGGAGCCATTAGCGGCCTGGCCAGACTTCATCCGACCCACCCACTGGACCACATCAGAAACGTCTATGATACTATCGGTATGCTATCTACTGAGAGGCCAATCGTAGTGTGTTTCTCTTGATGAGCGTATGACCCTTCCACCAACCCACCCACCCACTAATCCGCCCGCTTTGCCACAGGCTATTGCAGATGCAGCAGTACACAGCAGGCCGAAGCCACAAGGCTCCTCTGTGGCAATCCCTAAAGCCACGCCCAATCCTTGGTTTCCCAAACCATAAGCGAAGATAGGGGGGAGGGGGGCTGGGGATGACCCAGGCCCCCCAATGCACGGTTGATGTCGCCGTGGCACATGCCCAAAGTGGTTTTGGGAGTACTGGAGTCACTACGCAATGGTCCAATCAGGGGCTCTGAAACTCGACCGCCAGGGCGGAAGGAGATGAGTGGACCGAGGAGGTGGCGGGGCCAAATTTGCCCTTCCTTCCGGGGCTCTTTCTGCCCAGCACCGCCCCATCGTGCTGTCCTGAGCGGAAGTCATCGGAGTTGCTGGACTCAAAGACCTGCGCGGGGGCCCTCACAGGGACGGAACTGTTGCTGGACGGTCCCAACGGCACTATGCGGGGCTTGCCCAACAGGATGCGTGCCGAGATGGTGTCGACACGCACCTCCTGCACCGTCACGGACATTACCATCTTGTTCTCCATTTCCTTCATCATCGATTGGACCTGCGGCCGAAGGGATGGCGGGACAGTCACCAAGGGCCCCAGCAGTGATGGCTCCGCTATAGACGCAGGGGCCACCTTCACAGGGCTGACCTCTTGGAGCAGGACAGTGTCCATGCCGCCACTGACTGGCTCGCCACTTTGACAGGTCGTGGACCTGATGTCAAAAACAGTACTGGGTCGGAACAGGACCTCCCCATCCTCTTCCGACTGTGTTAGACCAGCGATGGACTTGGCTGTGACGGTCTTCACAGAGAAGAGCGTGCCTCCCTCGTCCCCTTGCATCGCCCTCTCTGCCACAGCTTTGGTTTTGGAGGCGCTCGAGAAGGCCAACCAACAGATGGTGCCCCCTGCTTGATAGCTGGTGCTGTCGAATCTGCAAGAGACACCCCGATATAACGTGCCGGCGTATGATGGCAGCGCCTGCAGTGCAACATCAAGCTCCCAGATTAGCGGACGCCAGAACTCGATGCTGACGGGATCGGGCGGCTGCTGTCGCATGGCCCGGTTCATGGATGCATAGATCTGATCGTAGCCCTCGAGATCGTATTTCAGTTCATATGTGTAGACGTATACTGCAACGATGTGGCGGGGGTTGAGCTCCGTCTGTTGCCGCATCATTTCCCGCACCTTCATCAGCGCGTCGGTGATCATCTCAAAAATGGGGCCCGGCTGGAACCAGAGGCCCAGCTGGTTCTGTGGGAGGGCTGCACAGAAGGGCAGTGTGCCACCCTCGCAGGAGTAATCCATGGAGTAGAATGGTGGCCCCTTCTGGCTGCCCTGGGGCACCTCTAGCCCGTCCTGGAGCCTTCCGCTGATCCCAGTGGTGCTGGCGCTCCCTGCACATGGCCTACTGTCCCGTTGCACCAGAAGAGACGTCCAGTGCTCCAGCTTCAGAGATTGGCGGACTTCCTCCGCCAGCAACTCCTCCAACATCGCCTGCTTCGCAGCCGGCAGCTTGAGGCTCATGGGCTCACGGCACGAGGGTTTGCATGCGCACGTGAGGCAGGGCGGGGCCCAAAGAGCGCAGTCCACTACCCCTTCGGTGCACAGCAGCCGGAGTACATCAATGCCTGGGGCGGCGGCCGCCATGTGCCCGGGGGAAAAGGAGACGAACGCCCTCGTCCAGTCTGACACCGCTTTGGGGTCGGACGTGACCGTTTCCCCACATTGGAATGCAGCCTGGACGGACCTGCGGATGGGGCTAACCCCTTTGGTCGTTGTCTCGCAGCGCCGTTGCAGATTGACTTCGACGCTGCCGTTCCTCGTGTTGAGGGTGACCCGGTACATTTGTTGCGCCAGCGCGTCGCTGATCTCCAACTGCTGTCCCGGAGAATACTCCTGCCATAACCCCTTCCCTACCGCAAACTTCCAGCGCAAACAGCTCGGGTACCACGTCTCGTACACTCTGACAAGGTCCCGGATGATGTCTTCATTCCCAGCGGCCACCGCCACTTGCAGAAGGGACGTACTGTGCGGAATCCACTGCACCCGCAGCTGCTCTGCAGAGAGTACGCGTGTGGCGGGTTGGTTGAGTCGCTGCACGCCTCCGGCGTCGTTGTTGGGCATGACGGGGTCCACGTCAGGGACGGGCAGGGCCTTCAGCCCCCAGGAGTCTCTGCGAGGGGACGGGGCAAACCACTTGAGCCGCCGCACACGGGCCCACGTGTACTTGTGCCCGTTGGAGCTCGAACTCGGGGTCAGGGGCGTTTGTGGTGCTTTGGCCTCGGCCCTGGGCGGTGGCAGCAGCAGACGGAATGTGGGAGCACCGCTCCCCAAACGGGGGGACAGACACCAGCCCTCGTCATAAAGCGGATTCCCCTCCGCTTTGCCGTGGGGCACGTAGTAGTAGATGTACTTGCCATGCAAATGCCCCATGTAAACCGCATGCGCGTTGTACGTCAGCAACGGCTGATACAAATACACGTCATTGTCCTCCTCGTCCAGCCCTCGTAGACACAGGCTGTGCGCCCCGTCTTGGTCGACAAGATAGAGGGGCTCGGGGATGCCCAAAAGCCCCGACGCGCTGTGGTGCGCCAGCAAGTGCTCCAGGGCCTTCCGATGCCCGTTGCGGGCTGCATGATGCGTGGCTGTCAAGTTGCCGTACCCTGCGAGCGGCAGCGTGTGCAGCTGCGGGCGCTTGCGAAGCAGCGCGTCCATGCTGGCGAGGGCCTCGTGCTCAATGGCTGCGGCGAGGAGGTGGGCCAGCTCAACGTCAGGGGCCTCATTGGCCTGTGCTTCGCACCAGCCGGGCCCATCCTCCGCCGCCCAGGCTTTCTGTGCATGGGTCTGCCAGCAGCGAGCGTGGTAGGGGCGGTGCACCAGCCCTGGGGCCCACCGCTCCGCTGTCACTGGCCTATTGCACGCCAGACACTGCACGTGCGCACTGTGCGCCTTCCGCACCTCCGACGGCCCCTCCTCCTCCGCAGGGGGCAAGTACGTCCCGAGGAAAGGCCACTGGGACACAGCCTCCATACACACAGGGCAGTGGTGGGTCACTGCGTCACGAATCGCCCACAAAGCGGCTCCAAGCAGCGAAACCGCGCCGAGCACCACCAGGACAACGCCGCCGACCATCAGACCCGGGCGGACCTCGGGGCTGCTGGTTGCGGCCACTCCGATGAGCCACACGACGCCCATGGCCAGGACACTGGCTTCCAGAAGGAACAGCAGAGGGACCCACTGCCGGTCCCAGTTCGCGGGGCGCCGCACGCGCCGCACGGAGACGCCCCGCACGGAGTTGCGCCGCGTGCGCACCCACCAGGCCAGCCCCGCCAGGCAAAGCACCAGCGCGAGGCCCAGGAGGCAGAAGAGGAAAATCAGCGCCGGCGCACTGGCAGTCACCACGGCCAACTCCAAGGCTACCGGGCTGGCACCCCTGGCGGTCCGGCGGTCACTGGCAGACGCCGCGGTGTCGCCCCATACAAGGGACAGGCAGGCCCCCTCACCGATGGAGAAAGGGAGCAGCCACTCCGACCCTGCGTCGTCGGGAGCGAAGCGCAAGTTGCAGACGGGAGCCCCGCACCCGGAGACACTGACGTTGAGAAGGCCGCGGTCCAACCGCACGAGCGTGACGAGCGCGCTGCGGTGCAAGAGGCCACTTGACGCGGGGGAGAGCCAGACCGTGCGTCGGGCCGGGCCGTCGGTCCCCATTTCGAGGGGCCCGCCGTCGTTCGCGGGCCCGCAGAGCTCGAAGGACCGCGTGGCCGTTGGCGTGGGAGTGGCCGTCGAAGTGACAGTGGCGGTTGGCACGGGGGTGCGGGTGGGCGTGGACGTCGGCGTCACAGTGTCTGTAGTCTCCGCGAGCAGAAGGGAGTGGCCGCGCCCTGGCGCTGCGGCGGTGACGGCGTTACCCCCCGCGGCGAGTAATCGCGGGGCGCGGTGCGGGGCCGAGGCCGCCCCAAGCCCCAACTGCCCCCGGTCGTTACGGCCCATGACGTACATCCGCCCGCCCGCGGCAAACATCGAGTGCTCGCAGCCGAGCCACACGGCGGTCACCTCCGCCCCCGGACTGCCCGGGACGGGCACGGCCTGCGGGGCGTCGTAGTACGCGACCGAACTGTTGAGCCCCAGCTGCCCGTAGTCGTTGGCGCCGAGAACGTACAGCCGGCCCGCCGCGATGTACGCCGAGTGCCGGCAGCCCAGAGAGATGACCGTGGCCGCCCGATAGGTCGGGGTCAAGTGAAGCGCCACGTGCGACGCAGGGCTCGCGCCTCCCGTGCCACTGGAATGGGCCGGCACTCCGGCCTGTCCTCGAGTTCCGAGGAAGTACAGGTACCCGTCCGCAATGAACGCGGAGGCCACGTCACCGGCGGCCACCGATGCCACGAGCCCGTGGGTGACCACCCGCACCGGGACAGCGTGGTCGGCCGTGGACGGGGCCGCGGGCGTGCGCCAGGCATTGGGGGAGTCCCAGACCAGGCCCTCACCGTCCCCCAGCTGCCCTTGCCGGTTCTGCCCCATGACGTACAGCGTGCCGCCGGCAATGAAGGCGGAGTGAAAGCCGCCCAATGCCACGGCCGTGACCGCCTTGCGGTTGGGGGCGGGCACGAGGACCGGCCGGCGGTACGAGAGCAGGTTTCCCTGGCCGAGCTGCCCGTGGCGGTTGCCCCCCATCGTGTACAACTGCCCTCCGGCAATAAAGGCGGAGTGCGTGCACCCGAGTGCAACCGCAGTGACCGCCTTGCCATTCGGGGCCATCACCGGCCGGGGGATCGGCTGTGGATCGGAGCTCCCGATGCCGAGCTGGCCGTAGTCGTTGGCGCCCATCGTGTACAGCTGCCCGCCTGCCACAAACGCCGAGTGCGCGCACCCCGCGGCGAGCGCAACGACAGGGCGTCCGTTGGGAGCAGCAAGTCGGTGCAACGGCAGATCCGCGGCGGCGGCTGACCCACGAAGTCCCAACTGACCATTGTCATTGGCACCGGCAACAAACAGCTGCTGCCCAGGGCTGATGCCTGAGGCCTCACTGGAGGGGCCCGGGTTGGCTGCATCCTCCGACAGCCTTCCACAGGCACAACATGCCTGTGTGGCGTCGATGCCATGCACTGCGCGGCTGGCGAAGGTGCCGTACGCCTCCCAGTCCCACCCCGTGCCGTACCCCTGCGTGGCAGTGCACAGCTTCTCCTGATGGTACGCGGCGCAGCCCCAGCCCTGCGAGTCTCTCCAGTCGGCGGGCGAGTCGACGCACACGGCACACTTCCCACATGCGGCGCACGCCCGCGTTGCGTCAACGCCATCCACCGCGTGGTCCGCGAAGGTGCCCCAGGCCCTGGGCCATGCCGTTCCATACCCGCGGAAAGCGTTGCACCAGCCGTTGCTCTGGTATGCGGCGCACGAGCGGTTCTGCGCGTCTTGCCACGAGGGGGCGTCGACGCACCGCGGCCGCTTGCAACACAAATAGTCCCCTTCTTCGTCCCCCGGGCGCACGTCGTGCCCGCGGACCTCGCGGCACGTGCGACTCACACCGCTGGTCCCTGTAGCAGGGCCCGTATAGGCCCAACCTGCAGGATACACCGGCACCCACGTGTCACCAAGGCTCATAACTTGCGTTGCGAGATCGGCGTTGTCGAGCAGCCTGCCAGGCGTGTTGTTGACACATGCGCGGAGCTCGCCAGCACTGCAAAGCATGCCCTCGTTCCTGCTGCAATAGGAGGCTGCATTTGTATGTGTGTACGCGCCGGCCCCAGCGTAGCGCATCCATGTGGGGTCACCGCTCAAAATGGCGCTGCTGGGGTCCAGGGGTTTGACGCCGGCGGCAACTTGAGCGATTGCAGGAGGCAGAACGCAACAAGTGTAGAAGCTGGTGCTCAGGGTCGTGTTAGGTTGCCAAGATGCGGTTTCGCACTGGGCAGGGAAGCCGAGAGTGACATTTGTGGCGGCAACTTGTACCCATTGGTTTGCTGCGTCCGCCACAGGGGCCCACAACCCTGACTCGCTGGGCCTCTGGTACCTCGGATCAGTGCCACGAAAAGGCAAGTCCCCGGGCAACAAGGTTCCGGCGGGACAGTACGCCGCGTGGGTGCACAACCGACCACCCAAGTGCAAGCAGTAGTGCTCAGCCCATGAATGCGTGTAAGACCGACTAGAAGGGTCGACGAAGCCTTTGTGGGGGACCCATGTCGGGATAGGGGGTTGGGGGTCGGAGCTTGGAGTCGCAGTATGGCTTGGGGCTGCAGTGAAACTTGGCGTGGAACTCGTGCTGGGGGTTGAAGTTGTGCCTGGAGTGGGACTCAGGGTCCAACTGGGGCTGGGGGTTGGTGTTGGAGTGGGACTGGGTACCACAACACAGACCAACCCCAGCGCTACGATGCACAAGAAGCTGTTGGGCATTGCGAAAAAAAAACAGACACTGAGAAAGTGAAAGGAAACCAGTGAACATGCCATGTGTCAATGCAAACACGTCCCTGTGGCAGCACACATCGCACAGTAGTGCATGGGGCCAGCAGAAACGCCAGAGGGCCCAGAAACTGAAGCGCAGGTCATTATGTGAAAAACCGGAAGTATCGCTGAACACCCCGCTTCGGCTGGTCCCGTGGACAGTAGTCAGGGCCGCAACCCCCATGTGGCGTATTCACAGACGCAATCCCCGTGAAATTGTGGTTCCAATTGACCAGGCCCCAGCCCTGTGTGCGGAACCTGGTCAGCGTATATAAAGCGCAAAGATGGACGGACGATTGGGTACCCAGATGGGTCATCTGAAGTGCACCCCGAGGTGGGAAGGGTGGGAGGCTATTGATTGTTCTTCTTCGGTAATGACCGCGATGTCGCAGCGTACATCCCTCTGCACGAGGACCAAACAAACAGCAGAGGGGAACTAAGGGCAGCACTGTATGCACTGGAAGGGCACAGGGCAGGAGAGAGAACACTCATATGTCCAGACTGTCTACTTGTTGTGAAAGGTGTGTTGGGATGGGCACAGAGATGCCGACAGCACAACTGGAGTAATGCCAAAGGCCCCATCTGGGACCTACAACACAGGGACCTATGGGAGGAGATACTGAAGTTCACAGAAAAGTGGGGAGACCAAGGCCGTGTCCAGCGAACAATAAAGTCCTCAAAAAGTATGGTCCGAACAGGAGTGTTCATTGGACAGGCCAATCGGTACCTAGTTAACGCAGCACCTAAACCTGGTTCTGAATTAATTAGGTCTCAAAAAAATACGGTCCAAACAGAAGTGTTCGTTGGACAAGGCGTTCGTTGGACACAGGGCCGCACGCAGGATCTGCAGCGCTCTGCACATCCTGGTATGCATATGCAGCAATGTTCGGCACTTCAAAGATCCAAAGAGTGTACCGCTTGCCGTATGTACAGTGTCAGACCGCTCAATCACTTGTGTTGCCGTGTTTTGGACACAGGGGGGGGGGGGGGATAAAATGGCTCCACACCCCTCTCACATAGATATTCCAGGCAACACACGGGCACACCAGTTGGCAGATGTGGGACGGCGTAGATCCCCCCTCCTGTTCGGCGGTGTGTCAGCACGGCCAAGACATACTGAGCCACAAGACAACGAGGAAACAAAAGAAGAGCCCATTGAGGGGTGGGGGGCATCGGAACCGGCAGAGGAGCCACAAGAACACTCGGAGATGGAACCCCCCCCCCCCCCCCAGAGAGCGCACAGGGCACACCTGCAAGACCGAATAACTGCAAACTGCAGACACTGCAAATGCCCTCCACCAATGCGGCCGCCCGATCACCACCATGGGATATAGAAGTATGCACCCCCACCCAAACAGCAAAACGGCCGAGGCTGCACACCCTGCTGCAGTCCGCATGCCCCGCACGCCGGGGGCAGAGGTGACGCCAGCGACACAGGTAAGTGTGAAAACGACATATTTCATGGGATTGACAAGAAACACATTCAGATCCCCAATCCCCCCTCCCCCATGTCACCCAGGGTGTCCATCCAGCCCCTGTCTTCTCTAAATTTAGCGCTGATGGAGGATGCAGAAGGGGAGTCCACCGAACCAAGCTCCCACACTCCACTGTGTCCCTGCACTTGACTATGTCCACTGTAACTTGTAGTATGGAGGGTTCACAGTGTGTACCACCCTAACTGAGCTGATGGCAATGGAGGACTGGCTGTGCCTTCCAGCTGCTCCGAGATGCCTCCTTGCAAGCAGACCACCCCCTTTTTGTTGTACCCCCCCCCCTTTGAAATCTCCCCCCTTTTGTCGGGCCGGTTCCCCTCCTAGGGAGCGGGAACGGTCACAAAGTGACGGTTCCCCCCCTGGGGGGGGGGCACAAATCTGTACCATAGTATCACAGTGTAAACCAGCTTCGGCGCCTTCAGCGCCTTTTAAAAATTCTATTGCCTTCGGCAGTGCACCTCGAAGAGAGGCTGACAGTCAGCCAGTCAGTCAGTTAGTCAGGCAAGCAGTCAGTCACACAGTCAGTCGGGCAAGCAGGCAGGCAGACAGAAACACCTAGTTTCTTTTTTTTTTTCACTGGCAAGCTTTGCTTCATGCACTGGGGAGGATACATTCAGTCAGAACAAGCCACAGTCAAATGGTAATGCTGTTCCCCACAAGCTGGTATGTCGGCGGTTCAAATCCCGCTCGGCCGACTGCCGGCCGCGTCAAGAAAGTTGCCGACCGGGCATCGAAGTCGTCAACCTATGCATCAGCGGCCGGCTGCATTACCATTCGATCGATGCTTGTTCTGATGGTCACCATTCTCCCCACTGCTTGAAGCCTTCTAATCAAAATTTTTTGACCCCCCCCCAAAAAAAAGTGTTATTTTTTTTTTAAACTTCCGGCGCCACATAAGTTCGAAGCTCAAAGTCTCGCTATGAACAAAGGAGAGGCACTCATAGGCAGGTTGCCTAGCATCAGTCCAGCCGTAGTAACTATAACCACAGGCTTCGTGCGGGTTATGCACGTCCATCAAGGACGCCTGTGGGGACAAGTTATCCCACAAGTCGGCTGACAGTGGTGTGCAGATGTGCTCTGCCACGGGCATTGGCTGCCCAGTCCGATGTGTCAAGTATGGTGTTTTTGAGCCCCCCCCCAAAACAAGTGTTATCCAGTTTCAGGGGATAGAGGCCTCAGAATCAAAAAATCCATTGGGGGATTGTCTTATTGGATAAAGAAGTGATTTTACAAGGGGTTGGACATCAAATATCATGCCTTGGGCTATGCTCTCTTCGAGGTGTTTTTTGTTTTGACGAAGCTGCAATAGTTCTGTAATATTTCTGCAATACGAGTCACTCTCGGGATACAAGTACACTCTCAGAACATACCATAGCTTCTTCCCCTGTCAAGGACAGGGATCAAGGATGACAAAGAAGGAGCAACTTATATTCCTTCCTTGAGTATACCTGCAGAGCGACCTAGGGTCGCCACGACTCATGTTTGGCCCTTGTCTTCTCGCCTATGACAAGTTTTCTTTGCTCCGGGGCCGTGCATGGGTGAGTTTGGTGACACTCTGATTCACCCTGTTATCCTCCTAGTGGTACACATCCGTTTGGCCTGTGGCGGTGAGCAGGCCGTGTTGTGTGGTGCTTCCTCGCGCCGTTGCATACCCTTTTGTATAAGTGCGTGCCGTAGACCTAGGATATGATATGATAAGTCCACCTCATGCAGCCACTCCTGGTATGTCTTTTTCCAAAGAATGCAGCCATTTGCCCACCCTCCTATACCAAATACCGTCGTAGTGCCGGTCTCTGAGAACACTTTGGGACCCATTGTTGCGCATGTCCTGTGCCTCCCGCATCAATTTAGTGGTTTGGTACTTAATCCTGGGTGCGGACAATTTCTCCATCACTTTTTGATGCCCAATAGTATCCTGGGTGAACTCGGGGTATTTTAGTGAGGTTTTACTACATTTTACTAGGTTTTACTACGGCACATACTAGGTTTTACCAAATGCCCCCGCACGACGCCCACCACCCACATTTCTTTACCCACCCACACATACATACATACCCCCCCCCCCTTGCGCAAGCACAGCTGCGGTCCCAAAAAGCTGGTCAAAACGGCGGTTCAACGCCCACCCCGTGCTTAGACAAGGCCGTGCATGCGCGCGACACACGTGACAGCAAACGTGTGGGGGAGCCCTCAGATGGGGATGGCGAGGGGCTGCGAATGGGGAAGAGCACTTTATCAAAAGCGGCATTGTGCTCAATCTCCTTCCCATTCCGCATGTACTTCAAATGGATGCAGTTGGCCCCATGACGAAAAGGACCAAAAATATTGGCAGACACATGTTCCCCAGTGCTCTGAACGTACGTGACAGGCATGCCGGGAATAACATTGTTAGCCATGGCTGAAAATCACATCAGAACAAACAGCATGGGATTGCAATGTGCGGTACAATGTTGTTACGAACACAATGCACTATCACAAACATGACTAAGCCCCTCTTTCCCTATACAAACACTCTACAAACACCCAATCCTCCATTCTGGACCACAAAAACAGCGGTCCCAAAATTTCCTCAAAACGGCGGTTCAACGCCCAGCCTGTGCTTAGACAAGGCCGTGCATGTGCAAAGGGGGGGGGAGGGTACATGAGGGGGGATAATTTCGGGCAGGGAAATTTTCATGGGAAAATTTCGTTTTTAAGGGAGGTGGCCAAATCCCCGTACGCCCCCCCCCCCATATGGGCCCATGGCTACACCCCCTTCACCATCCGACAATGCTAGCTCAGACCGCACTGAGCATTTCTTGCAATCAAACTTTGATGTAGAAGCCTGATCCACGCCATCAAGTCCGTATGCGGATGCGACGTACACTGCGGCCACATGGAGTACATCAGCCGAAAGCTGTCCTCTCCCCGGAGTTAACGGCTTCTAATGCAGCGTTGCTAGGGAGAGTCGTGGTGAGCCCACATTCGGATGTGGCATGGCTGGAGCCCCACAGGTACTGCTGGGTACCAGTGGCGGCGAAGGTCATATTGTCTGATGACGCTCCCCAGGAAGACGGGGTCACCAACGTGGCCGTGGCGAGCCACGGCAGCCCCACGTGGACAGGTGCCATCCGCGGCACGGTTCCCGAGGCGGAGATCATCGGGGCAGCCGCTTACCTACTCCACACACCTCCTTCAGGCCTCTTGGTACACATGGTGGATGCTTCCATCAGTGGGGCGCAACTGCGCAGGGCTCAAGAAGCCCTGTACCGCGGCATCAAAGGACCAACCTCCCGTTTCATCAACCAGCACGCATTGAACTGGGTGGTGGAGGGGCTGCGTCGACTGCCACGCAGGGTTGGAGGACCCCATCACTGGGTGGTACGGCAAAGCTCGCACTTGGCGGCGGTCCCGCTGGAGGAACCAGATTTCGCTGCAGCCCACGCAAAGGCCCCGCCAGTACACCTCATGTTACCCAAGGAGCACACCACCCTCCTGGTGCCTAATGAATGTGGGGTGCTAGAACCTCATGTGCCCTCCATGCGGGCCCTCCAGCAGGTTAGAGAGGTGGTGTGGGACTCGTTGGCAGCGCGCACAAGGGACCACACGCCGTTGGCTGGTGCTTGTGAAGTTGTGCCTCTGGGAACGGTGCATCATGGCCCTACACACCGGGACCTGCTGCGAGCAAGAGACGGCCGTCTCCCCACTATGCAAGTCATGCGACGGTGGTGGCAAAAAATCACCCGCACGGTGATTCCTGCGCTTGACTGCATCTTCTGCTGGGGACCTGAGGAAGACACGGGCCACTTGCGCATATTATGCGAAAGGGACGAAGCGGTTGCACGGCTACTATGTGCGAAAGTCGAGGAGTTCACTGCGGACCTGCCACTCGCAGACAGGGCCATGGAGTTCATGTCCTGGAAGGAGCACGGAAGCAGGTGGACGGAGTCCTTAATAGCAGGAGTAGTCCCGGGAGGACTGTGCCGTGTTCGTGTCCGCATGCGCGTGCTGAAAAAATCAGTTCCAACCTGTTGTCTAGCCAAGTGCCATTTTTGCACCATTAGAAAAATCGTGGGGAACACCCCAGCTTGACCCAAAATTTCAAGCCAACTTTTTCGCCCATTTTCAGTGATGGTATTCAGGGGCAGATAAAACCACAAAACGGCACCAGCTTATTAGCTTGAGAATGCATGCAACAAAAGCACATGGTGTGGCGGTCAAATGCAAACCTATCATACATTGCATTGTGTGCCACCACTTCCTATTTCGCGAACAAACTGCTTTGAGTTGCTGCATGCTCTCAGTGGGCACCACCGGCATAGGGTTGAGGGTCAGCTGTGTTCGAAATATGCGACACTGAAGCAAATGGGTGGATTCTGGTCCAGTTCACACACAAACACACACACCACAACACAACACAAACCAGGTAACCACAGCTCCTTGGAAGTACTACTCTGTGCCTGTGTACTCCAATAGGGCAACGGGAGCTTTTCCTCATCAAAGAGGGGGTGATAAAGGGCCAGGAAGACATGCTCCCTGTAAGTTGGAAGAAAGTGATCAGGTAGCTGAGGTCACACATTGCAAGGGGTAGCCCCACTGCCTGAGATGTATGGGAATACAGGAATCAAGAGAGGGAGAGAGAGAGAGAGAGAGAGAGAGAGAGGGAGAGAGAGAAAGGCAAAAGACTGTTTCACCACCGCACATGCAAGCTGTAGTTTCTCCAGCACTACTACTCAGGCCCCTGCCTGATGGCCTGGTTTCTCGACAAAAAAACAATCTGAAATCCAAGACTCATGAACCACACCACAATGCAGGGGGGAAACACCGTTTACAAGCAAGATACATAGCAGGTGTGCTTTATCAATCTGGATGCAGTGATGGGGCGCAGTGGGTTGAATGGGATGTTTGACTATGTGCAACCGCAGCCATGCTGGACATGGTCCCATCACACAAACGGATACACTTGCTAACTTGTTGCCGCAGTTGCATGCCGTGTCTTCTGCTGGTGCCCAGATGTCAGAGGTCGTTGTTGGGGCGGTACGCATGCAGTCAATGGTGTGGAGTAGGGGGGCATTCAGTATGGATAGCGGGAGTTTCAAGTTTCATGACCACGATCGTCTAGACCCTGAAACAGGATTGGCTCGGGCTACGTCGTGCCACGTCACACAGTTGATGTAGGTGGATTCCGATACCCCATCCTGTGGAAAGGTGCATGGCCAATTGAAAACTGCACGGTCCCATTGGATCAGTGTGTGTGTACACCTGCATGGTTGGCATTGCGGTTGAGGGGAACGGCATACAGCATTTATCTTCATGGTCAGTATTAATAGGCACCTTCACCAACAGCTGCGAGAGTTGGTCCGAGTCAGAGTTCCCCACATGGACTGAGGCTCTGGGCACTCTCCCTCAAATGGAACTTCAGGTTGTTTGATCACAGCTGGTGTAGCATTAGATGAGACGCATGAGATTCATGCGTGGTGCCAGATGCCATATCAGCGATGTGCGAGTGGCATTGCTGAAACTGCCTGCAGATTTGGGTTAGAAATGCAACTTATAAAGCAATGTCATGATTTTCCTGCGAATCCTCATATCTGTGTTGGGTGTGGAGGATGGGGGGGGGGGGGTCTCTGGGTGGGATAAAACGGTCGCACAGCTTGCGTGCCCGTGCAATTCTGCATCAATCTTTTAGTTTGGAAGAACTGTTCAGTTGGTTGTTGATCACCTTCGTTCATCCACCCCATGTTTGGGTTTATCTGTCTATGAGCCTGGGACTTGCAGGTACACACCGGTGAGGGATGGCCACACCCTTCGGACTGCAGTGAGTGAGGGTTTGGGCTCTACATGTAGGGTGGGTTACCTCTGACTTGCTCGTGAGCAGAAAGCCCGGTTGGTCGGTGGTGAAGCAAATCAGAAACCACAAATATATGTGGTTGATCAATGGCTTTGTCTTCCCCTTCCACATTCCATGGCAGCCAGACCAATCTGTGGGTTTGGGCAGCTGTCTGGATATAAGGGGCGCCTGTAATGACTGGGCATTAGGTGTGAGGAAGTGGCACTACGGTACGGCGATGGCTGGCACCCTGTAGAAAACACCACTGGCGCATAACAGACAAAAGTGCATTCGGCATGATGCCGATGACAGTGTTGGCAAGACACAGCACCACACACAGATCAAGAAAAAAGTACAGAGTCATATAAAAGTTGTGTATGCACACTTTCAGATGCTCCTGTACCGAACTAGCCCAAGCTGATCGTTGTCAGACTGTACCTAGACATCCATACACTGAGGGGCAATAGCTAACGTGCATGCACCTTGGTCCCTACACGTGCCACTCGTGTCTGGCAGGGAAAGTGAGTTTGGTGAGGAATTATCCCCACACCGTGTGCCACTCAGTAATACCTGCTCCAGTCACTCCGTAGGAATCAGGTCCAGTCAGTACATGAGTCAGCATGAGCCATTCCTACCTGTGCCTGTAGGCGGTGTGCAAAGCCTGTAGGAGGCACAAGCTCTCAGCAGTGCAACCGCTATTAATGCTATGTGCATGGCGCATGTGCTATTGATGGAGACCTTTCCCAGTTGTGCTTGGCCCACCTGTAAGCCTGCCTTCTCTCATGCAAAGGTTCATGCATTCCACACTTCATGGCAGTCTGGGCGCCCTTGGCTGATGAAAAAATAGGGAGACATGCATCGTATAGCATGCCGTAACTACCCCTCAACTTGGAGCCTAGCCCGAGTGCATTGAGATGCCCAGAGTCCAAAACTAGGTGTACTCCCAACTGGCTAACCCCCTGCAGCCTCCGTGATCTGCATCAGCCTGCAAGCATAAGCCCCTGCTTGAAGCCCCTCAGGGACCATGGCCCCCTTTCCCCCATCCAACCTGTGTCCAGCTCTATATGCATGTCCCCCAAGCGCCCCTCCTCCCACGGACGAGCAGGCGCATCACATACACAGGCGAATCCATGCCAATTGGGGAGGCCTATGCAGCCGGCGCCACCCCCCTGCCCCTGCAAAGACAAGGCAACAGCAGAAGCGAAGCGGTTGGTTGGAATGCACCCACAACGGAATGCGTCGCACGCCACCCCCCTCGAGCTGGACCAGCCCACTGGTGAGCGCAGGAAGAGGATTGGGGCGTGCACACAGTGCACACATGGGCATTTGGTGAACCAGCTGAGGGCTGCGTCACAGCAGCGGCGGAGGCCTGCTGCACGGTGCGGCCTCAGGCTTCGACCACCCAGCACCACGCATTGCGCCGTTTGGGGTGCGCCCACCCCCTCATGCTCTCGCATACCGTGGCCCCCTGCACCTCCGTTACAATATTCAGCCAACGAGGCGCTCCATACGCCCATCGTATCCCAGAGACACAACGTCAATGGCCAAGCCGTGGGGTTCTAGCTGCTTCCCAGCCTCCCCCAAAGCTGGATGGTAGCACCAGGCAGTGGCAACCGTGACTGCAATCGATGACCATATGAGATCACTTGGCCGTCTTAAGTTATGAGACTTGCCACTGGAACCGAAATGCTGCACCCCAACATGCACCTTTGACTACTGAAGAAAATGGAAGGAATCCATATTAACAACCGTAGCCCATAGGCTACAGGGGTAAGAGCCCTCCCAAAGCTCCAGCTGGGCAGCATGGAGCAGGGAGAGATCCCCTGGGTGCCTACAGAGCAAGACGCTCCATCACGCAGAGCTCAGGTTTGCCCCCGATACGCCAGGCCGTGGCCGTGCCCCCCAATGTTTCACCCACGGCCACCTGCATGCCATGCGCCATGGTGCAGTGCGTAGGAGAGGGGTCCTGTGTGACTTGGTCCCGGGTTTGTCCCGGCAATACTTTGCTGGGACAAACCTTACCTTACCTTACCTTACCGGCGGTGGCCTCCTGCTTGTCACAAGAGGCAGCGAGACAAGCGGAATCTCAAAGGCATCTGGCACTGGTTCTGGAACCAGGGAAGAAGATAATGGAGCAGAATGGCAGCCCAAATGGGGAGCAGGAGGTCAGCCAGATGAGGATCAAAGCTGTGTGCCCCCGCAATCCACCACCACTACACAACAGAATATCGTCTTCCTGCACATCTACAACACCGAAGTAAACGAGGTCACAGATTCGTGCGGTGCAACTCTGGGACAACCCATGTCTTGGACAAGGTGCAGGAGAGGATTTCGAGCAGCGGAGCAGCCCGTGCCCTCTCCCAGTGAAGGGTATGGCACAACAGCCAATGCCGACAACGCAAGCTCAAAGAGCTCGTGTCACCAGCTGCTGCTGGTCATAGCCCCGCCCGTTGCCCATCGTCCACCCCGCTGACCTGTCCACGCTGCGGTCCACAGCTGATCCCGAACAACATAACCCACACGCCTGCCTCCCGGAGGACTGCCCTCGCCAACGTCCCTTCCGTTAAGATGGGCCGAAACCAAAGCGTATGACATTGGGTGCGGGTGTTGCATTCTTTTGGCGTTGACATGGCAATGTCAGCCAATTGCAGAGGCAGGACTTCTGATCATTGCACGCTGCCTCCACTGGCAGGCAGAGTGCTTGGCCAGATGCCAAGCACCGTCAACGACTACCAAAGAGGCAGAACAAACAAACACGACTAGTAACACCTCTGGAGGGCTCACCGTTTGATTTCCAACACTTTCACTGACTCTTGGTTGGTGCCCAAGAGATGCATGCACACACGGTGCTCACTGGTCGTGGCGGAGGGGCCTTTCCGTCTGAAGCTGTAAACAAATGCCACAGGACACCCCTGTGAGGGACATTTGCCAAGAAGTTTGCCGTACCCTCCCGCGCCTTTGCAAGAGGAAAACTAAAGTCCCAAAATTTGACGGAAACAAAACCTACTGTTGCTTTGACAAGGGGGTATTATAAAGGGCAAAGAAGGACATGGTTCCAAAATTTGCACATACAACACCTACTGTTGCTCTGACAAGGGCGTTGCTCTCGCAAAGGAGGGGGGGGGGGGGGTATGTAGGCAGGGCCGGGAAAAGAATGCAAGTGGGACGTGGCACATTGATATGAAAAAAAAGGGGGGGGTAACTGAGAGGCAAATGCCAAAGTCCAAAATGTGGTTGCGGTTGTCCCCGTCCCTGAAATGGAGTGCTGTTCATCGCCGTACGTTGTCACTGGGTTTTACACTCAGCCAACAAAAATGTTCGCAACCGATGCAACCATGGAATTGATGCACCTCCATCTGGATTGGAACAGAGATGAGACGCACTAGGGCAGGATTCTGTGGTCTGGGAATGAGGTTTTCTTGCCTTGTTCCACAGTTGGGCTGTGTAAACATCTGCGGCACCCTTCCCCTTGCTCCTTCCCCCACAGTATCCCTTTGCAGTGCATCTGTTGTAGCATCCTGCGTAATGTCTTGTTCAGTAGTGTCGGGCTTCGGAAGGGCTCGCGTTGAAGAGAGAGATCAGATATTTCAGAAGGCCTATCCCCCGCGTCCCCGCGGCCTTGAGCAGACAACGGCAAAAACACCAAAACTGGGAAATACCCGCTGGCGTTGTTTGTACAAAGCCGTTGGTTCAAGAGCAAACAGTGCCATGCACGAAACATACAGTAGATTGGGTCCACCTTCAGTTTGGTTGGCAAACTTCAGGTTTGATATACTCACACTGGCGCAGTGGAAGCACCAGCGTACCATCCGCGTGCCCTTTCTGTCCTTAGGGCAGGGGGGGGGGGTCATATTTGGAAGGAAACTGTGGTCAAATGGTGTGTGGCTAGGGTACAAATCTTTGTTGGCTATGCGTCGCTGTCTGTTTCGCGAGTCCTCTTGGGATGAGGGTGCCAGGGCTCCTGCGCTCCTGACTGAGGGAGGGAGGGTGGAAAGGGCTGCAATCCGGGCAAAATGGAGGGAGAGACAGTCAAACGGCAGCGTTCTCAAAAAGGACTTGGCACAAGCTGCTCCAGCGAAGCAGGAACCCCTGCCCACAGGGCTGGGGGCTGCCAGCGGCGTTCAACACCACATCCGGTCGGGTCAAAGCCCCGGTGATGGGCTTGTGCTTTGGGGCCAATCTCGTTGAGCACTCGGAGGGATGGCCGGGCACGTCATCCGGGGGCCGTCGGCGTGTGCGTGCCTGACACGACTTTTTCGCGTGTCTCAGGGCGGGCCTTCGTTTTGTGGCATACGTACCATCGAAATGAACGCTAGTTTCGGGGCAGGACAGTGGCCTGCCCCGTGGGCTATCGCTCGACGGAGCCGGTGCTGGTGCTTGCCGAGCACGGCCCCATCCCGGCGCAGCAGCGTATCGTGCAGGGCAGGGCCCAGAGCAGAGCCCCCCCATTCCAGCGGAAGCGCTAAACCGCAGACGAGTTGCTGCGTCGTGGTTTCTTGGGGGTCAGCCTCTGCTTCGGCGCCAGGGGCTGCCCCTCGGGGTCCAGCAACGTCTCCGCCTCCGCGTCGGGGCGGGGGGGCAGCAGCAGCGACTCCTCCAGCGCCCCGAACTCCGGCGGCGGGTCCCTCGCGTGCGCCGGGGGCGAGGGCACGAGGCCCGCCGGCATCCCCCCGGACCCCTGGCGGCTGCTCCCGGACAACCGCCGGCCTAACGACGACCTGCGGCGGCCGAAGCTCCCAGACCCCCCAGACGACCGCCGCCGGAGCTTCTTCCGCGAGGGGGACTTGTCGAGGCCGGCGTTCTCCGGGAGCCGCGCGGAATGTGACAGGGCCCGGGTGCTGGCGCCGGACCACTCGGCGCTGCGCGAGTGCCGGATGGCGCCGGTGGAGGCGGACAGGCGGCGGAAGGCGTTGTTGGCGGCGGCCCCGCCCGAGGGCTTGCGGCGGGGCGGGGGCTTGGGGGGGGTGGAGGCCGCAGAGGTCGGCTCTGGGTCCTCCTCCTCGACCTTGTTGAGGGGCAGGAGGGTGGCGGGCGCGAGCTTGTCCAGCGGCGTGGGGGACGAGACGGTGTGGAGGCGCGGGAGGTAGTTGCGCGGTGGGGACATCACCGTGCCGTCCTGCAGGACCTCGCCCTGCACTTGCGTGATCTGGAGTGGAGGCGCAGAGGAGGTGAAGGACAAAGGGTGCCCCACCTCCAACAACGTCCCGAGACACGCATGTATTAGAAGAGAGGAGAGGGGGGGGGGGTCCAGATCCCAAAAGTGTTAGTAGCAAAAATGGCCCAAATCAATTTTTACTTCCCCAAATTTCATTTTTTGCCACTGCAAAACCTGGGTCCATGGGGGGGGGGGGGGGTAACCCCCTCCTCCTATGGTCGTCAACCGTTCTGATCAGAGTTGAGGCTAGACTCTGGCCATGCAATGGCCGCTGGATGATGGCCACTGGATGAGAGGGCAACTCCGTGCCAGAGGCCACCGGATGCAATCCCTTCCTCTGCCAGAGGCTGCTGGATGCAGTTATTCTAGAATTTGTGTATGTGCATCGATTGTAACCCCCGGAGGAAGCCTGTGCTATTGCACGTGCGTACCCCCCCCCCCCATTGAATACCCTAAGGTATAGATTTTGGCAGGACACTCAATAATGCGAGGAAGGCATAAAATTTTGCAGGTGTTATTTTTAGCGGGGAGGTGCTGCATGTTCTTTTTCACTTGTCGTTCAGTTTTGATTTGTGTTGGCTGCATGGAACATTCAGATTCTGCTGCTGTGGCCCATGCCTCTACCGGTGTTTCAAATTTCAAGAAGCAAACCACAATCACTTTGTTCTTCAACTGAGTACCTTTACAGTGGTGTTGAAGCTGTACCCTGAATTTTTTTCGCGTTCCGTTTGCTTGTACATGGCTGAAGGGGGTACAGATTTTGCCAAAGCGCCCATTAAGCCTTGGGGGGCATACATTTTAGGGGAGTATAATTTTTTGGGGGGTGACGCGTTCTCCCGGGCTGAAAAAATGGCAGCCTTGCCAAGGAGGTCAGGGTTAGGGTAGGATTAGTGTCACCGAGCTGGAGGAACCAGTCTTGGTTTTATAACGCTCTTTAGGGTCGAGGGTGGACCTACAGGTTTAGCAAGCAAGCAGCAAGCAGCACCAGCAGGCACACGCAAAATGGGCAAAAATCACACTCGGTCATGGTGCTTCAGTTTTGGCCGAAATTTTGGGGCATGATACCTATGGGTGTAAAGAACAATCACACGAAGTATAAGCCAGAATTTTAATGGTGGCGGCCGGGAACAGGTGACACGAGTGGCTGGCCTAGGTTTCAAAAAGTGCAATTTAGGGCCGAAAAAAAACCTTTTTATGCCCAAAAGCGCCCTAGAACCAGTTCAAACCGGCCAAACGAAGGGAAATGGTGGCTACACTCCACATGCTGCTTGACTTCCCCGTGTCAAAGAGCCCTCTAGGGCCCTCTAACTCCACAATATGTCCAAGAAACGCCCACAAATGGCCACCAAAAGCCCCAGAATTTGTGTCTCCGGAGGGACCAAGAAATGGGGTGAGCAGGGCGCACCAACAGTTTCTTTTCAAGACCAATCGCCCTGGGCTGCCCACCAACACCCGCCGTCGCATGCCCGCCGCCTGATGGGACTTGGCAGTTGCAAGACTTGGCAGTTGCCAAGACGAGTCGTGAAGCGTGCACCGAAACCACATCTCTTATCTCTCGCATCTCACCTCCGCGCATTTTGTCCACTTACCCCTTGCTGTTCCACCAACTGTTTGAATGTGCATGTTGCCCCCCAGCCCCGGCTCTAGCAGTAAGCGCCCAATATCCAATGCCCAAACAACTTCTCACACGACCTTAGACATCGCAGCCGGGCCCCAATTTGCAGCTTCCATCGTCAATGCGTCGTGCTGCATTTGCAATTCTTTGTACTTCTTCTCGTCTTCCACCCGTTGCGCCTGGCGTTCTGACCGCGTGGGCTTGCCGGTCTTGGAACTGTTGGGTACATGGTGCAAGGAGTCCATTGGGAGAGGGAGACAAGGGGGGAATTGGATTGAATTGAGCAGGAAAGGAGGGAGGGGGGAAGGGAAGGGGGGAAAGGGACGGATGGAGGGAGGGAGGGCGGGAGGGAGAGAGGATTTGGATTTGGATTTGGATTTGGGGGCGGATCTTAAGGCTCACAGGACGCCTGGGGTGGTGCACCACGACGCTCCCGACGACACTGAGAGCGCCATGCAGGCACACATGGGGATCTTGGTCACCTGCGCTGCACCCTCAGGGTGCCATGCAGGCGCACAAGGAGCTCCTGATCACCTGCGAGGGGGGAAGGGAGGGAGGGAGGGAGGTACGGTGCGGTGTAACGCGTCGTTTCTTACTGGTGTGGCCGGTCCCCTCTTGGACAACCCGCTTCAAACCGACCCGGGCAGCCCCGCAGCCCCTCGTTGGTGCCCGGCACCTTGAACGGTACGGGTAGCCTTCAAAGCAGCGAGCTTGATGAAAGAAAGGGAAGGACCCCAGGGGGACACAACTGCTGCACCGTAGTACCCAGTCGTCTTTGGCCTGTCCAGCACCAAGGCCCCATCACGCCAGTCCGGGTAGTCCTGCAGGTTGGACCCTGGCAGTTGAGTGCTACCCAGTCCGGCAGCGGGGCAGGGCGGCGCGCCTGTGAGTTGCCCACGCTCACGCATTATGCCCCTTCGCCCAAAGGTCCCACACCAGCTATTGAAATGCCCCCACAGGGCTAAGTGGATTGAATCAGAAGGTCGAGTGATGGGGACGTGACAGAGAGGCACACCATGAGAGGCCTATGTCCAAGCCCCCTTGATTGGTGTGATCCAACACTACAGGAGAGTGGTTCACGATGCCGCTCTCTTGCGTAGGGTAGTACAGGAAGTTGCCAGAAAAGTCAGAGCTTGCACCTGCAGAGCAGCATCAAGTGGACACGGGATGTGGGGGTGAAGGTTGGCAACCCGTGGTAATGCCTCGGAAGCCCGAGCCCTCAGGGGAAAGCAAACGTCGCCGCAGCAGGACACAAGTGCGTCCTCCGTTGCAGCACTTCGCACCTCCAGGCAGTCAAACCAAGCCTCTGACGTCTGACCCCAACAATCCTCTCACACCTCCATGCAACCAAACCGCCACGTTGGTGTTCTCGAAAACAACGTTATTCCGGAACTTCCCTTTGGCCTCTTCAACGTTCAGCCCCGTGGCGTTGTCATACATCTGCGCAAACCAGTAAACCACAGTCGTGATCCAGTAAGACCCGCACCACAACTCGTGGTCCAGTCCCCCAATGGCAAGAGAAACGTCAGCAAAACAGCCTCAAAGGCAGGGGACCCAACAGATAGGACGCCACAACAATGCCAATGACACTCCCGTTATCTTCCTTCATCAGCGAAATGGCCATCTCACGCCATCTGGGACTCAGCCATCCCACGCACACACACATGCACGCCACCCAATAAACAATCAAACGGGAAACTTCTCACGCCTCAAACCAAACAACGGCTTCCAGACCAGGGCAGTCCTTAAGGGGAAAAGAATGCCCCCGACCCAGAGATCGTGCATCTTCGTGCAATGGGAGCCCGTAGCAACACGCAGCAAAATGCAGCTCCCTCCCTCCCTCGATCCCTCCCTCCCTCCCTCCTCCCTTCTTCCCCCAATGCCACCGTTCTGACTGGCACATGGAAAGCACTAACCATCCAGGCAAGCTTCTCCCTGGGGATGAGGCAGGTGCCTCGCCAAAAACCCTCGTACGATAGGCGTTCACTGTGCACCAGGGCCCCAGAAAAAATGGGTCCCGCACGTCCACAGTCCCCACTACAGCATGCAGCCATGTGGACCCCTACCAGGCCATTGCTTAGTGATATTGGGGAGGGGGGGGGGGGGGGGGTTGCCCCCCCCCCCCCCCCCCGCCCGGGATTTTTGGCTGACCCACCCACCCACCGACATCAGAGAACTTTTCCTCAGGAAAAAAATGAAATCGATCAAAGAGGCCCGAACTTGGAGATCAATTTTAGGTACACAAACTTGTTTTGGCCTCTGATCCACCCACCCCACAACTGGGTAATATCAACCAGCCGCTAAGCGGAGGCTTGACCCCTGCCTGCCTCTACCACTGGGTTTGTTCGTGTTCGTGGCATGGAGGTCTCCTAAGCGCCGGCCAGGGCTGTGCTCAAGGGGGGGGAAGGGGGGGTCTGGAACCAAAAAGTTTGTGTACCAAAAGTGGCCCGACGAGATTTCCCCCATTGTAAATTTCGTTCTTTCCCACGATGGTCACTTTGGTCTGGGGGGGGGGGGGCAGGGGGGGGGGGGCTCCTCCTTGCGGGGAAAAAAATTAAGCAGGGGTCTGGCGGGGGCCTCTGCTTGGCCCAGTGACCTGACAATTGCGACACAGGGAACACGGCCGGCCTCAGTGGTCCCTCGATGGGGTGGGGGTATGGCACCGCAGCAGAAGTGCTTGGTAGAGATGCTTGGTACACAAGGCGAGCCTCCGCAAGGAAGCATTGAGCCCGTCCGCGTTCAGGCAGCTGGTCCAAGGTGGTGCAACGGGACCAAGCCCAGAGCATCGAGGCGCAAAGACCGCGGCGCGCGGCGCGCGCCCGGCCACAGGCCTATTGCATGGGCCGGTGGCGCTGCGTGCCACTGAGTCATGCACCAGACGCAACGGGATCCCGCTCAGTTTCCGTTACGGTTATCACTGACACGGGGCTACATCCTAATGGGCTCACTTTGCACCCACGCACTGCCGCCAGCCATCGGGAGGGTGGGAGGGTGCGGGAACGGGGGACTATCCAGGGGGTTCGCAAAATGAGGGTTATGCTCCAAAGGGATCAATGAAACGGTGACAAAGATGGCCACGCAGAGAGGACGCCTCAACACGTGGCACCAAACGGTTGTTGAACTCATGCACATCCCCCTCGAAGCAGAACGCCGGTTGGGACTTCCGGATGTACGCACTGATTTGGCTTTTCCGCGGGAAATTTTTTACGTGGCTTCAGACAAGCCGCTGGCGAAAAGTACCCTTCGTAACTGAGAGTGGGACAGTTGTCCCTCTGCTCACAAGCGCGGAGGCGACCCAACTTTTCACCCCGAGACATGAGTTTCAGAGTATGAGACGCAGTGGCTCTGCCAGATACCAGCGGCCAGTGCCTGTGCTCATACGGCGGCCACAGCACAACGCCCACCACAGGATTCGCACACGGGTGCCGTGGTCAAGGCGCGGCAAGGGGCACAGCGGGAAGGTGCCACGCGATGTCAGATGGACGCGTATTGAGAAACAGGGCAGCCCACAGGACCTCATTGCCGTCGACCAGTGGGGTCGCCGACGCGGTGACTGACATTCCAAACTCTTGGCACTGGAAGATCTGGTTCTTGGAGTAGGTACCCGCCGCGCCTGTGCACGAGGAACGCAAGAGGGGGGGGGGGGGGCTGAATGCGCGAGTGGGGGCAGGAGAAGTGCGAGGATTTGCCGAACTTGGCAGGGAAGAGGTAGTGAGAGTGAGAGACAAAATGAAATGCCGGGGAGTGGGTGGCGACGACGCCGGACCGCCAGAATACACAATGAGGGCACCGATGCGGCGGCACTGTCAACAACGAGGAATGCACTCCCTCAGCCTTTGACCGGGAGCCCGTTTGATCATGCGGGGGCCGTCCCCCTCTCAGCCCCAAACCCACTCAACACCGGAAGGGGGGCAAAGGGGCCGCTCCTGAGAACAGTAGTCCCGGTCATGTGCCCCCGCGCCAATACCTTTAGTCACCAGCAATCCGCATTGCGCAGCCCTGAGGACGCTGTTGAGCTTGAACTCTGGCGCACCGTAGTTCACGACCACGCAGGTCTTAAAGCCTTCGATCGTGTTGCCGTCGAACACGGCGCTGCCTCCGTTGACCACGACGCCGTACCCGGTTTCATTGTCCATGATGTGGTTTCCTGTGCATGGCCGGGGAGAGGGGGCGTGCACGCCTGCACGGGACTGCGATGCGGGCGCGCACGACGAACGGCGGTTGAAAAGGGACCGGATCGGACCAGAAGGGCAGTCTGGAAGTCGCAAAGGGCAGAGCGCAGTACCACGTGCAGTACGCACGGAAATGCCGAAGCATGTCAGGGGGTGCGATCCCTGTTCGGACCCTCCCCCCCCACGGAGTCGTTCCGTTTGAGACCCCCGCCGTAGAGAGCCCTGGTAGGATCCGCCCACAAGCCCTCGCCCCTCACATACGTTTGAACGTGCATTTGGCTCTGTCCGTGCACACGACTGCGCCTGACTGGCACCTGAAATGGATGATGTGGCGGATGCACGGACAGTGGGAAACGACTCAGGGCGAGAAAATTGCTCGAGGGGGTGGCGGGGGCACGGAGGCCCATTTCCCAACCCCCCCTCTCCTTGTCCGCCGCGCCGGGAGGGGGGGTTCGGCGCGGAGGGTGCCGTAACTGACGTGCCATGGGGGGGAGGGGTCGATCCCAAAATATATATCTCAAAATGATCCCCACCTCGCGCTGATCATTTTGCACATTTGTGAGGGGGAAATTTTTTGGTGGCAAAAACTTTTTCAGGCCGAAAATTGTCTTCCAGGTCGAGTTCCTGCCAGTTGGCAAACATTCAACAGCGCCGGTGGTGTAGAGGTATCATGCATCCCTGCCACGGATGCGACCCGGGTTCGATTCCCGGCCGGCGCATTTTGCATTCGTTGAAGCGTGGTCTGGGGCCAGAGCCAACATTGTAACACACAACCCCTGGAGCATTCTTTTTTGTTCCGAGGCGCCCGGTCCAGGCATGCTCTTAACGGGGGGTACCCACCCGAGACATGACGCGACAAGAGGCGCGGCTCCTCGTGCCGGGGATGCATTGGAACCCCCGCCCCCCCCTGGAGCGCCCAGCCTATGCCCAGCCACTGTCCCCCTAACGGCAAGTGCAAGCCTCAGTGGCATTTGTAACCGTCAGTAACCGCCCCCAACTGCTTTGGCAACCTGCCTATCTGACCGCTTCTGGAGCCGCCTCTGAGGTCCCTTCCCTTCTAATGAATCCGTGCCTTGTGCTTAATACTTATTCTTGCTTCTGCTTGTTGTTGTCGGAGGCCCTTGGCGCAGGCGCGAAGCCCAGGTGCTGCAGCCGAAACATGTCCGGGGTGTGTGGGAGTTGAGATCAGAACGTCCGCCTGACGGCTCACAATTGCTGGTTGCATTCCCTGGTGTCTGACAGGCTGCCAGCTCTGACTGGCTTCACATTCAGTCATTCCCAGACCGTGAACGGCTGCACTCCACCACTGACGTGGTGAATTGTAACGCAGGGCCGGGGGGGTCCGGGTTACCAAGTGTTACCTGTACGTGATGTGCTCCAGTCTCGGACACTCTGTCCGTGGTTTAGCTTGTGGTGTGTGTGCGCGCGGGGGGGTGGCATATTTATGAGGGCACGTGCCTTTTCAGGTCCAGCACGCTCTTGTGCCAGGGGTGGTCGCTCAGGCTGGGTGACCATATTCAGGACGGACAACAGCCCGCATCTCCAAAGTCCGTGTGTGTGCGCGGGGGGGGGGGGGGGTTCCGAAATTTTCTACCTCAAAGAGATCGCCACATCACATCATTTTGAGGCGTGTGGATTGAGGCAAAAGGGGTGGGGGGTTGGGCACGTGAGCCCCCCCAGAAAATGGCGACGGCTTCGGCGCCCTGCTCTTGTGGGCCTTCTTGGGCGCCACTGGGCAACTGACCTTCCAAAAAGGAGGGGCAGGCGAGACGTGGCGGGGGCTCGCGTCCACCGACCGCATGCGAACATGCTCGATTCTCAGGGCACTGACGGAGGACCGCGGGGTGTCAGAATACAAAAAAAAAAGCTGCCGGCCGTCAGTACTCTCGGACTCAACAGAGCTCCGGTCGACGGGCAACTGCCGTCGGTTACCAGGCAATCGGCGCCAGTTGGCCATTCACTGCCATCGGGTGACGGCCAGCCGCCGTTGGTACAGCGCCGATCCACCGCGTCCCTGCAGGACCCCACTGCACGCGCCCTTGCGGGACCTGAGGAGGGTGTTGCTGTCCAGAAGCGCCGAAGAACTGTTCTTGACCAGCACCCCCGTCCCCAGCGTGAGGCCGATCTTGTTCTTCTGGAAGAGGGGGTCCCCAGCGTCCTCCAATTGAACGGCCACGTCCTTTGCATTGTACAATTGGTTCTGTTTGAACTGCCCGCAACCCCCGTCGGTGACTTGAATGAGGATCTGACGCAGTGAAACAGCGGGAAGCAGCAGCATGTTACCACCACAAAACGAACTGAAAACACACGCACACACACTTCGTGAGGGAAACCAGAACCATGACAAACACGTGCAGTGTGGGTGAAACGGGTCACGGCAGTGGCACGACATGGGCCTCCAGAAACACCTCGTCAAGCCATTCAAAACAATGAGATTGTTATGAGGCTGGGCGCGTTTCGAAAAAAGATAGACACTCAGAGCCGCACGCACGCGCACACACACACACACACACACATACACACACCAAGAAAGAACCTTCCCAACACAAACATACACACACACACACACACACACACACACACACACACACACATACCAGACATGCCACTAGCGTCTGGCAGGGAAACTGATTCTCAGGAGGAATCGGCCCCTTAGCAAAAGCTACTCAGTAATGCCCGCCCCCCGCACCACCAGAACGCGCTGCATCCAGCGCGTCCAGCGTCTAACTTGTTAGGACCCTGCTCCATCTGATCATGCCTGAGCTGGCAGACGCTAGTGGTCAGTCTGTCTGACACACACACAGTGTAGACACTTTACCACCGAATGCAACAGGGCACAGCGTTGGGCATTGCACTCCCTCGGGCCACAAACATGGGAGTGAAATAGAACACCATGTGCCAGAACCAGTCGTCGGACAGCAAACTGGGATGGACGCATGTTGCCCCCATGGTGCATCTGGACCACGGATCACACACACACACACACACACACACACACACACACACACACACACACACACACACACACACACACACACACACACACGATGAGAACCGCAAACAAGAGCAGGGCAAGAAAAGAGGTGAAAGAAAACTCCTCAGGAGCTGCAGGGCAGCCCTAGACGTCTTTCGGTCTGTTGGTAAAGGAAGCGATGTGGAACTCAGGAATTCTGGGGCAGTGTGATACAGGTTCCGCCTGTGCCCTCACCAAACCCTTATCAGGTCACACCCACCAACCGACCAGGAAAAACTCCACAGAGGAGGTCGTGCCTTGCCTTAGCCCAATGCAACCTATGTTGGGTGCCTCCACCCAACCACACACAAACAAAAAAGACAGGGGCGTGGTCATTCCAGATTCGCTCGATGGCGTAGCAGATGCATGTTGTCGCACCACGCGGGCTGGTACCCCTCTGGTTGGAATGCCTGTGGAATGCTCGCGTCAGTGTATGCTGTACCGTTCCACTGTGCCCGTCTGTGAAGCCAGTGTATGAACCGTGCGACGGCTGTGTGCTGTGGGCATGGTGGGGGCACACACACACACACACACACTTGGTGAAGGGGATCAGAGGACGAAACCGCGGAAGCGCACCGTCAGTGAGGGCGAGAGTACGCGGGCACGGCACTGATCACCAAAAACAAACTCATCAGGCCATTGAAGACACACACACACACACACACACACACACACACACACACACACACATACACACACCGTGCGGGTAACCAGGGGGCCATTACCACTCGGCGCACAACGTCAGTGAGGACGAGGCGCAAGCAGGTAGGGCATTGGTCACTAGAACAATATCATCAGGCCATGAACACAAAAAGGTAGGCAAGGTCCTTTTTGAAACGGAAGTATGAGTCAGCAGTGTAGCATGTCTCACTGTGGATGGATCACTTTTGTTCCTGACCGACTCACTGGCTCCGTCCTCCTGAAGATTGTAAGATCGTGTTGAAGCACGCAGCGCTACTTACATGTCTACTCCGGTCCTAGGGGATCTGTTTCTGGAAACAGGTGTAACCACCTGCTCACACACACACAATGCCCCAGTGCGGGCAACTGTGGCCTTCAGGTTGCCGGGTCTGTGCATGCACTGGAAGGAGAGGCCAATCTGAGCACCAGGACCCTGTGACCCCATTGGGGGATAACTCTGGGGTCAGATACACACACACACACATGATGTAAAGAGACACAGACACATACACACACACACACACACACAGTGGTTGGGGCAAGCCGGAGGCAAGTGCGGCAGCACCCGTCCCCACACGTACACAGGGTTCTGAGTTGCCAGCATTTCTGTAGCCAACCCGGTGAACGCTGGAGCATTCGGGGAAATCTGAAAAAGACCTGGCGAACACAAGGCTGTCCTGAAGGGAAAAAAGGGGTTGGTGGTTGGTGGTTGGTGGTGGTTGGCAGCGGTTGGCGGTTGGTGGCGGTTGGCGGTTGGTGGTCCCTGGGGGCTGTCCTTAAGGGCTGTCCTTAAAAAAAAAAAATCTGGCTTCTTAAGGACAGCCCGGGCGAGCAATACATTGTCACGAAACTGAACTCGGCTCACATTCCCCATTGGACGTACCCCAATACATGTACCCCACACCTCACCCTGGTCCCTGAACTTCTGTCGATTGATGCAAACACAAGTGGAGATACGGCCAATGATCCATGCCGCACCATCATTGGCCGCATCTCCTCCTGTGCAGGTCCGTGCACGGTGCTGAAAACACGCGCACACACAACATGCACCCCTCCGGTCCTGGCCGGAGGGGTTTGCTAACGGCCACAAATTTTGTGAGAGTGGGTGTGCATTGCTGGGGTGGGAATTGCGTACCCAGACCGTTGCAGTCACAGCGAATGTTGCTTATGCCTGTCATCCTTCTCCATTGTGTCAACCTTTGCACACACGCACATACACACACACACACACACACACACACACACATGAAAATATTGATAGAGGCACACATGAGGACCTCATCTTCTGAGCGCAATGTGAAGACCGAATGCCCGATAGTGCGCAGAACACATGAGCTCAGAAATGTATACAACACGGACCCCAACTCCAAAATTGCCCGAGGGCACCCGTTCAGGGAATTTGTGCTTCAGTGGGTGCGTATTCTGTGGTGGCATTGGTGTCTCGGGCATTCCACTCCCTGCGTTGAATCCCAACGAATCCCCGACATAACAGCCTTCATTGCGGTTCAGCGTTCGCAACATTCTTGGGATCTGGGTGCTTGTCCTGATAAGGACAGACTGGGGCCTCGGCTTCAGGACGTCAGTTTTGGGCCCTCACTGATGGCGATGGGACCTCCGGCCCTCCCCCCCTACCCTGAGCACCCAAAATGGCATGGGGGCACCCGTCCTGCTGTATGACATTTCGTCTTCCCATCGATTTATGGGACACCGAACAATCACCCATTACATCTGTTGTGGCTCGTGCCGCTCTCGCTTTGCTCTGAATCATCTTTGGTTGATGGCGCCCTGTAGAACCCATGCACACAATCCCCGACGCCGACTCCCCCCTCCCCCCCACACACCGGAAGCTAACCACCAGAGGTCTGGTGTACCGTCCTTGAACAAGGAGGGCTACACCTGCGCACCGCAGGTGCCGCAGGACAGGAATAATCCTCTCAAACCGTAGAAACAGTGAAACTTGCAACAAGAAGGAAGAAACACCACTCCATGACCATTTGGAGTACCTGCCTGCCTGCACAAACCCCACTGACGTATTGCACAGTGCAAAGGGGTGGAGTGTGAAAAAGTAGTGAATCCAATAACAATGAATTGCCCGTCTTGTTTGCTGTTGGGATTATTCCTAACGCGTGCCGCAGGTGCGCCGCAGGGCGCACCGCAGGCGCCGCAGGGGTGTAGCCCTCAAGGACATTATTACCTCCTCCACCCAAGACAGTCCACACCCCCCCCCCCCCAGTGGCTCCTTACAGGAGCGGACACCATGCCCCCCACGACTACGACCCTCCAGATGCGCTGGGTGCAAGTAGAATGGGAAACGCAACAGAGTGCAGGGCGCAGACCGAATCCCCCCACAAATTACAGCCAGTGACGGTGGGCTTGGCGTTCGACATGGAAACCATTCCCGCTCTGTCATTGCCGTAGATTGATGTGCCCACCACTTTCCCAAGCCCGGAGTTCTGAAACAGGGCCCCCGTACCATTCCCGAACACCCAGCAGCTGTCAATAAGGGGCTCTGCCTCAATCTCCACGAGAATGCCTGCAGGACAAAACCAGGGCAACAGCGTGAGTGAGTGGGAGCACGTGATAGTAGGTACAGAGCACTGGCCTCTGCGGCAGGCATTTGCAGCCGCAAAACGTTTGACTTGCTGCCCCCTCCTTTACCACAGGGGGGTGCCTTGCGGTTTATGATGCTACTCTTCTGAACAAAAACTGGGCCTACAGCCCCAAGGACCGGGCTTGCTATTGCATACCATTCCCCAGGCGTGTGATTAGCAAACTTGCAGGTTTGTTACCTTTTGGAAAGAGTTTTGTGTGTTCGAATGGTTACTCTTGATGTCATTTTTAGCAGAAATGCCTCCGAATGGTGCTTCTATCCTCCAAACAAATGCATACTCCACTTTTATACCCTCAATTTTGGTCACTGGGTGGCTCAGAAACTATTTGGAATTTGATAATGCTCACTCCAGCGGCCATCTTCAAGCAGCAGAATACGACGGGTGCTGCACCCAACGGGCCTCCTCAGCACATTGCGTCAACCACACCACAAACGTAACATGCAAAATAACGACGTGAAAAACGTGGGACGATGGCGTGGAGAAAATACGAAATCCACCACATCCATCTGGAACCACAACCGCTGACTGCCACAGGAATGACCCAAAATACACAAAACAAGGGTCTCCTTGTGGCCAAGGGTGGGTGCAACAGGAAAAATACAAAACAAACAGGACAACACAAGGAAAAAAACAAGATGCAGGCCACTGAAAAGCGGTGGGTGAAGACCGCCGAATAGAGCCAAGGCTCAGGCATCTCCAAACTTGACCGGGGCGACACCCACGGACCTGGAGGGCCCCCAGACCCTGAATTTCACCATTTCACAATCCGTAGAGAAACTGGTATTCGGTGGCATCAGCGCGTCGACATCAGCAGACTCATCACTGTGCCCTGGTCCCCATGGAAAACAGGGGAGTGCCCATTCCGGCATCCCCGGAAAACATTCCTTGCCTGCGGGCCCTCCTCCGGGCCCGCGGGCACGGGGGGGGGGCTCCCGCGGGCCCCACCAACTCTCGGTCTAAAAGGGGGTTCGGTCACAACAGATTTGAAGATGATCGCGCTGGGGGTGGGGAGGCAATGGAGCCCCCCCAAAGAATTGCCCGTGCCTTCGGCACCCTCTTCTTGTGGTCTTTCTTCGTCGCTAGGGCGACTAATCTTCGAGAGAGAGGCGGTGGTGGCGCAATCATCATACACACTGCATCAGTTCTGGTGTCCGAAAGGATATGCTATGCACATTCCTGATGAAATACTACGTATCCATCCGTCACTTTGGCATCCATATCGATAATCAAACATCGTTAGTGCAACTTGAAAAATGTCAGGGTCGGCATCATGGGGGCCTGCATACTACTTACCATCTGTCCTGCCAGCCACTGTCACTGTGATCAAGCACTCCTTTGGCTTTTTACTGTGGTGGTCCTCGTTTGTGCTGTCTGTGTTGTCATGACTGCATCAAGTTTGGAGGGTCGCAATAAAGATCGGAACTGTTGTCGCTTCCTGGGAACTGATATTTCAGCGCTGGCTGAGGACGAAAATGAGACAGTGCTCTGATCAGATGCACTGTCAGGAGAGTAGGTTTCATGGTATGATGAGGAGGGGGTGTTCTCCCCTAGAGACAAAATTTGGGCAGGTGAAAAAAGAGACAGTGGTGGTGGGGGAGGGGGAGGGGGAGGGGGAGGGGGAGGGGGAGGGCTGTCGCGCCCACAGAACGGGTCCCGCAGGCCCCTTGGCCTCCCCTTTGCGTTGGGGAGGGTAAACGGACCCCCCGCCGCCGCAGTCGGAAATCCCATTTCCGATGCACCATCCACCCCCGATTTGGAGTTGGGGCTGCAGGGCTGCAGGAAACACAAGGGGCGGTGAGGGGCAACGAGTGATGTGGGCGGTGAGGTGGCCGCTGCTCACATCACCGGGCACAGGGACGGACGGACCTTGGTCTCGATTCCTCTCAACGACACTCTCCTTCAGCTTCCCTTTGGCGCCTCTGGACCAATGGACCCCCGTGCGGTTCTTGTGGACGTAGTTCTGCAGCACCTTGGGCTCTGCATCATCCGTGACGAACACCCCTGCGCAGCAGACGAAGCATCGGTGGGAGGCCCGAGGGCCACAGGGCCACAGGGTAGAGGTCCCGGAGTGGGCAAACGGAAGGCCCCAAGAGCTACGGCTCAACACGGTTGCCTCGACGTGGTGAGGGGTCTACGGTACAGTCGGTGCGGCGTGCAGAGTATGCGTGGCGTGAGCAGTAGGGCTGGCGTACATAACACGAGCGGTGCACGCTACGGCATCGACCCATTTTGACGCGAGAAAAAGTTTTCGCGCTCGCGGCGCAGTTGCGTGGACGACTTCAATGGCCTTCCAGTGCATTCAACACTGACCCCGTGCGATCAGGCCCCGTGCACCCACTCTGACCATTGCGCTTCCCAAACAGAAACAAGACTGTCGCACTCCGGGGATACTGCGTGCCCGCAGGCGCAGTGGTTTGTGGGTGGGGGAGCACCTTCAGCGGGGGCTGACAAGAGAGACGAGGGAAACGAGAGGAGAGAGGTCAGGCTGCAACGGGCTTAATTGAGGAGGGGAGGGGGGCAGAATTGCGCTTGAACCGCCCCCTCCCCTCTTCGGCGCGACGCGCTCCTGTCCGCCTTCGACGGCCCTTCAAAGGTTTGCATGCGCCAGAAATGCCCCCCCAACTGCTTCCGAAACCGCCAATAACCGCTTTTGCAACCACTCTTGCAACCCCCTTTTATCCTCTTCAACCTCAACCGCATCCTTGAGGGCGGCACGCACCACATACCAGCCACATGGTTGCTGTGGATGTTGTTCAAGGAGAACACCCCTCTGCCATTATTGCACCAAATGCCATACTGATTGTGGCTCAGCAGATTGCGGCTGAAGATGGGCTTGCCCGCCAGCACACTCAACGCAATCTCATTGTTCTTGAACTTGTTGCTGATCAGACTGATCATCCCCTCACACTGAGAAATCAGAGCGCAGGGTCCTGCACTGAGCCCTGGTGCCCAGACGACTTCATGCCCAATTAGGTCCCTTTGACATGCAGCCCCAGCCCGAGACATGGATTGAGCCTTCGCATATCTGAAGCCCCTTTCCCTTGCCAGGGATCCCCGTCCTAAGCCAACACTCCAGTTGCAACCGATTTAAACGCTCTGTGCCTCAGCCATGCATTGCCTTCCACACATCGGACCCCCGGTCGCTTGCAATGGAGCCCTGGCGCAGCCCATGGATCGACTTCACACCTACGAACTGCCTGTATCATCTGCCCCCATGAAAAACCTGCCCTGCTCCCTCACTGTGGCAATCTTATTACTGTGAAAACCCACTTGCCGTCCACTCGGTGGGTGGGGGGAGACAAGGTCGTGCCGCATCCAGCTCTACCCTCGTCAGCCCCGCTATCTGGCAGGAGCGCCAAGGGAAGGAGCAAGCAGGAGTGAGAGGGACCGCACGGGAACCGTGACACACCACGTGTGCGTCTGCAAGCTTGGGTCAGCGACGGACCGGGGCGTGTGTTGTGCCGTTGCCCAGTTATCGGGTCGAAGTGTCTCCCTGCAGCCCGATGGTTGGGGGGGCGGGGGAGGGGGGCATACCTCAACCGTCACTGCACTCTCCGTGTGTTGCTGGAAAAGGTTGTGCTGCAGGAGGATGGAGATTGACTCGCTGGTGATGAGCACTCCCTTGGGGCCTAAGAGACACGGTACCGTATGGGACCCTGGGAACGACACCAGAGGGAACTCAGAGGTCACGTGAACGCCCCTGTCAATGACATCGACAAATGCTGCATGGATTCAGTGTTTTGGGCACTGACTTGTGGACGTTGTTCGCCCGCTCCCTCACACATGTGCCACTCAACCCCGTTCCATGCGCAATCTTCATACCAAACAAGCTGAGAAGCTAACAGAGAAGAGAGGGAGCAGTGACTGCTTCCCGTGCACTTGTGGATGGGAGGGGGGGGCGACCGCGGGGGCGGAGACGCCACCGGGCCCGCCCCTGCGGGTGCGGCTGCGACCGTAGGGCCCGAATCATTGGACCCTGGGGGCATGCGGACGACACTGATCCGGCCGGAGTTGGCCCCCGTGCACAGCGCACGGACAACACCGATGGGTGGATGCTGGACACCGGCTAAGAATGCCAACGCCAGGAAATCAGACTACCGGCTGCTGGAGCGGGGCGAGGGGAGGGGGACACAGTTGGCGCAAAGCCAACTGTTGTATGCAAAGTACAAACATGACGGAGAGATGTGTAGTCAGTGTGCACGGAACGCTGCCCACTGTTTAACAGGGCCGCCCACCAGAAGCGGTTCGTTTGGAGACACACACACGGCTGACATCAATTGCTTCTCTTTTCTTTCCTTGCTTCTTATTGTGCTTCTTCATCTTCTCGTCCGTGTCCTGCTCCACCTGGGGAGGTGCTTCCTTGTGTGTGTGTGTGTGTGTGTGTGTGTGTGTGTGTGTGTGTGTGTGTGTGTGTGTGTGTGTGTGTGTGTGTGTGTGTATGTGTGTGCGCGTTTGTGTGTGTGTGTGTATGTGTGTGTGTGTGTGTGTGTGTGTGTGTGTGTGTGTGTGTGTGTGTGTGTGTGTGTGTGTGTGTGTGTGTGTGTGTGTGTGTGTGTGTGTGTGTATGTGTGTGTGCGCGTTTGTGTGTGTGTGTGTATGTGTGTGTGTGTGTGTGTGTGTGTGTGTGTGCGTGGGCGCGTGCGTGTGCGTGTGCGTGTGCGTGTGCATGTGCATGTGCGTGCATGCGTGCGTGCGTGCGTGTGTGTGTGCATGTGTGGGTGTGTGGGTGGGTGCATCCACGAACCCAAACCAGCTCGCCGGCTGAACTACCAGACGCACGTGCGACTCACACGCACGTTTGTCTGTGTGCGTGCATGTGAGCGCGCGCGTGCGTCCTACTGTTGGTGGTTGTCCAGGAACACTCGCCAGATCACCAGCTGTGTCGCCCAGCCTACCCTCTGGTGCCAGTAGCTCACTGCGCCTGTGGCGGCATACACTCTCAAATGACATATTACCGTCTCCGCTTTCTCTGAGACAAGCACTGATCCAAAACACGCTGGGGCACGAATCGTATGAGGCTTAGGCAGGGGCCACACTATTTTGGAAGGTGTTGTACTCCAGCGTCCCGCACGCATCGTCGTGTAGGACCATCGACACGATCATGTTGTTGTGGAACTTGTTCCTGTGGACAGACGCAGGACCGTGCGCAGTGTCGAGTTCAGCACCGGGAAAGAGGATCTGGCGGTCGGGTACCGCACGGCGGACGCCATTCTGCGCGGGGTCGGCCGAAGGCTTGCGGTCAGTGCCGCCGGCTGACAGTCCACCATCTCCGAAAAACCGACGTCGGTCAACAAAGCCTTCCCCGAGAGGCGCGTGACTCGGAGGCACGTGACGGTGGCAAACTGTTGTTTGCGTCTGCCCACCCACGAGGATGCCCTCCCCCACCCTCACCCATGGGGAGGAGGCTGCATGCACTCCCCAAAAGCGCGGGGCAGGCTATTGCTCAGTGCCCCAGGGGGAGGATGGGCATTTGGTGGAGCTCGGCCATCCCCCCCCCCCTGGCGCATGTACCTGTCTTGTACTACATTCACGCACCCGAAGCTGAGCCATACCTGTGAACCCAAAAGGCCGCATTGGCTGTAGTTCGGGGGAAGGACGCCATCCATTCGGGTACTAATAGCCCGCGGGGGGGCTCAGCGTTGATCCTAACGCCGCACAAATGTGTGCTGTCATGGCACCAGAAGGCAGGGGAAACAAGGAGAACCGACGTGCGAGATTCGATCATTGTGAATGCTCATGAACTGGAGGTTTCGATTCTTGAGCTGTGGCGCGCCGGTCCCCTGGCAACCCCCCTTCCTTTATCACCCAATGGCCAAATGGCAAAAAAGGCATCAAGGGGGCCTGAAACATGCTTTCCATGCAATGGATGATCATTGTAAGCAGTCACGATGTCAAAAAAGCAGTTTCGGAATTCCCGATTTTGGAGCCGTTTGGGCTGGAAACTGCTGACGCAGGCTTGACCGTATCTGTAGAGCAACGATTTTGCATGTTTCAAACCGGCCCTGGGGCGGGCTAGAGGCGCCCGAACACATCCCTCTGTATCGCACCGTGGGCACACTGCCACAACATCCCCAATCCCGGCCTTCGAGGAGGATACCACACAGTCCCTGAGGCCGCCAAAGACGCTGTCTCAACAAAAATGGCAGTTTTGACCCTATTTCCAGTGCAAACAGTGATTTTGCATCTTTCGAATAGGCCATGGCCGGCCATGGCCTGAGGCAGGGCCAGAGGCTGCAAAGCACGTCCTCCTACCCCCCGCCATGGATGTACTGCCACAACGTCACCAATCCCACCCCTCTGAAGGGGTACCACAGGGCCCTCAAGGCCGCCGTCTTTGAGACTGCCCTTGATTTCACAGCCCTCTTCGAGGTGATCTGACTTTGCGGGGTAGGGCTCACGGTCACCGACCGATTGCCTTGGTGGAGAATTTGCGGGTGGGGGGATTCAACAAAATCGCACGGGGTTTACACCTTTTTCGAAAGCCTGCTGATCAACCGAGGCGCCGTCGGCAGGTACCCGCAGCCCCTATCCCACAGCAAGCGGTTGTACATCGTCAATTGGTTTGAGAAAAAAAAGAAAGACGAAAAACAGGTGCTCTTCACAGCGGTCCAGGGCGTGCTCGGTCCCAGGCCTCCAGCCCGAGCCCCAGCCCTGCTGTCGTGCCCCTACTTTCCCAGAACACAGACACACCCGACCACCAAAGGATTGCCCTTCGCCATCACTTTGAATCCGGCCATTTCGTGGGCGGTAAACGTGTTCTCACGGAATACACCTCGTCCATGGTCCCGCACGACGCATCCTGAAACACGGCCACAAATGGTCACATCCACTGGGTCAACAGTGAGAAGCCCCAACGCGGGCGCTGTGGCTGTACACGCGACGGGTTAAGGTTGGAAACGTTTGTGGGGTGGCTCCGGGTATTTGTATTGTCTTGGGGTTAGGAATAAGGGGTAGGGAGGGAGTTGTTGGGATGGTGAATGCGAGGGATGGGGGTGAATCAAAGCCAGTTGTTAGCACCAAAACAAAGACGGAGGGTTGCATCTCGAGTGCGACTCCTTCGCACAAACTATGCGCTCAGAACACTCAAGATCTGTTTTGCAGCGCAGCAAGCGCATGCGGCAGTACTGCTATGGGTCTGGGACTGACTGAAACATTGCAGAGCAAGCCCAAGGGCAGGGACCAACGGAGCGCACAGGCCGTTAGAGCGACAATAATGTACCAAAGCGCATTGTCGCGCAGCAGGGGGGCTTTGGAGGTCATGGGAGGTTACATGGCTCTTGGTCCACAAATGACATTGCGGATATTGAAACATCAAAAACATGCTTCAATGTAGACTGTGTGCTGGAGGACAACTTGGGCACTGTCCAAATTGTCCAAGAAACCAGTCGGACGTGGTTTGCACGTCACGACCACACCACCAGCGCCACGAGACCTTACCCACACTGCAGTCTTCAGCAAACATGAAACATACCAAGAGACCCACCTTCAAAATGATTCGACGAGACTTCCGGGTCGCTGTAGTCCTCAACACACATGTTCCCGTCCTTGTTCTGTTCCACGTTGTTGTTCTTGAATGTTCCCTGTCCAGGCCATGCGGACCACGAGCATGCGCGAGCGAAAGGCCACGTGCGGGGTGCAGCTATAACAACATTCGCCGTGCAGTCTGAGGGTGCCTCGGGTGCCTGATTGTGTCTGGTCCGAGTCATCCACAAAATACCCCGAAATGAAGCAAACAAACATTAGTGGAAGCAACTTCTACTGCGAAGTGCAACCACGTGTACAAGTCTCTGTGGATGGGCACGCTGAATAATGCCACTCGCTGTGTCTGGAGGCGCCCTGCTGAAGCGCTGTTCGGACGAGCATTGGCCTTGGCAGCAGCAGCCACAGCAGCAGCACCAGTGGTAGTGTGTGTATGTTTTCTTCCAAAGAAATGGCATTCATTTCACTCTACGAAGGCGTCCTGAACCCTACCTCGCAAAAATAAACCATCGCGTACGAAATCACAAGAAAAACCGGGGGAGGTCAGACGAACGTTCTTCTTCGCGATTTCCTCTGAGAAATCACTCTGCAGAGAGAATGTGGTGCTGTGCTCGGCATGCCAACCATACGCCCTCCGTAGCTGGGAGAAAGGCACACCTTCCCATTGTTCCAGACCTTGATACCATGGGTCAACCCCTTTTCCATCTTGTTGCCCTGCACCATTGGGTCACCTTTGGATTCCACGTTGAAACCGGGGCCTACGTTGCTATGAATGAAATTGCTGCGGTACTCGCCTTTGCCTGTGAACAGAAAGCAACGCACAGAAAGCTGTCGAACAACAAAAGACCAAGTGTCCTGACGCTGATACTGATCCTGACGTTGATACACTACAGAAACGAGACTGACACAAACTCTGCTCAAACACTGACACAGGCTCTGTGCAACAACCAAAAACAACAACGAGATCGGTGTCGTGCATGAAATGGGACAAATGCTGCACCTACAACACTGCACCGGATAATGACATAATCAGAACACTTGATGTTTAACAACATACCCACACACAGCCCTCCTCAGTGCACCTGGACACAGCACTTCTCAGGGGACCCACACACAGCCCTGCTCAGTGCATTCCTCCTCAGAAACAAGTAAATCTATATGCAAGTGGAGAAACGGAAACGCCGGGGCAGCACAGTGGCGTGAGAGCAGCAACATCCGAGGGCTTTGCCCCCCTCCCCCCCCCCCCCCAACACACATGCGGAGGATTCCCTCCTCAAAAAGCGACCACGTATGTACACCCGGAAGCACCGACCGGCACACTCAGCCCTTATGGCATCCCCCCCCCTCCTCCAATCCACCCATCCACGCACCAGCCCAGACCCTGATACACAGAGGCACAGGGTATCTCCCGTTTGCTTGCGCTGAGTGGGGGATGGGGACTGTCTGCAGTCTGGCAGGTCTTGAGACCGGACGGTGGGTCAGGACCAGCCGTGTGCGTCAGGGAAGGAGTCGCTCCCGTGGTCACTGCACTGCCAGAAGAGACCGTGTCCCAGCACACGTGACGAAGAGTTCTTTGGTCTTTCTGTGTGTACCCGCTGACCCTTGTATTGCGGATAACATGCTTTCTTTGGCTCCCCGGTCCCAGGTCCCTGGTGGTGGTTTGTGGCACCAACACATTAAGGATCCACACGGCCACAATGTTCAGTGCGGAGTGCAAGCACTCTGTCATGGTGGAGTGCCCTGCAGCTCTGCACGTACGCAAACTGCGGCACGGGCTTGGCTTCACAAGGCTTGCTCAGCATTAACAGCCGCCGCCATTGCTTCTCCTTCCCTGGGAGGGGACCGGCACCACCGGCGTTTGCTCAGCTGTTCACTGAGGGGGGTGGAGGGGGTTTGCACGCCTGCCTTATACATGAGTAGTTGCCGTTGGGGTTGTGCGTGCCCTGTGCTCCAGGCCGTGCAGTGGAGCAGGGGAGCCCAACGCTAAGACTGTCGAGGGGATGACGGGTACCGTCAGGCTCTAGCCTCTGAGCGGACGTCGCGCTGCCACCCTACTGCGCTCCGAAGGGACTTGGGCTGGCTTCCAGGAGGGGCAAAGTGGTTGAGCACACTTCTTAACTGACCCCTGAGGGGTCAAGTATGGTGGCTCTGTCTCAAAGAGCCAAAATTAGCAAGTTGCCAAAAGAATCTCCACTCCTAATACCGGTAGGTTTCTCTTCCGGTGCGCCGCGGGGGGTGTCATAGGGGAAGCACCCCCTTTGCCAGTGCAGCACGTGCAGCATGTCCCTGGCACCTTCCTGCACACCCCTGCCTGGGAGGGTCAGCACCTTGTTGAACCACCGAGATGCCCGAGGCTTTGCACGAGTAGATGTTGTTCTGGAGCACGCAGGGGTTGGCCCCAGTGGCCACATGGATGCCGCTCTTCTTGTTCTCGTAGATCTCGTTCCGCTCCACAACCCCTTGGCCATCCTGTTGACACAGCAGCACCCCAATGTAGAAGTCCAAAAGGGTGTAGGGGTGTAGCGCAGAGGCAAACGATGGGTGCTGGTCTAGAGCACCAGAGAGAGAGGACCAGAGGACTGCAGGACCAGATGTCTAAACCTCCCCCCAAAAATTTAGTACCACTCCAAAAAAATTTAATACCCCCCTGGCCCTATGAAGCAGTCTGCCAAAATTAGTGCCCCCTTGAGCCTCCTCAGCCAAAAAAAACATCAACAAATCAAGGGTTCACTGTTAGCAAAACTGCAAATATCACTTGAAGAATGCAGTCAGTTTCATCTGCTTCTTTCCATTGGAAACACCAGCACAGGCATGAATCAGAATCTGAATGTTCCAAGCAAAAGGAAAACGGAATGAAACGTGAAAATCACATGTGGCATGCGCCAACCCAAAATTAGCACCCCCAAACCGGCCTTGAGCATTCTGCTGACATTAGTACCCTAGGGTACTAAATTTGGGGGGGGGGGGCGGGGGGTTATTGGTTGAGCAAGGGGTGCACCATAGAGGCATGCGGTGGTAGGGTGGAGACCAACCGAAACCTTTGGCACACCAGCGGTCAGTCGCGATCGGTCGCAACTGCGGACGGCCACAGTGGGTTGGGTGGGGGAGGGTCGTAATGCGGTAGGGTTCGCCCGTGCCCCTCTATGCGCGACGGGGGGGCCCCCGGCTGGTTGGGGAAGTGGGAGGGTTGGCCTTCCAGTGCGGTTGTGAGGTCCACCAGCCCGAGGTGCTCCATGGTCTTGTTGACGGCGAGGTCCTGGGAGGTCACCCTGCCACTCCTGTCCGTTGGGGTTGACTGCACAATGCAATTATTCGAAGAAAGTTTGTGTCCAATCTGTTTCAAGGGGGCGTGAGAGTTGAGGCCGCAGACAAGCCTTGCAGCGTGGGGTGGGGTGGGGTGGGGTGGGGTGGGGTGGGGTGGGGTGGAGTGAGGTGGGGTGGAGTGAGGTGGGGTGGGGTGGGGTGGGGTGGGGTGGGGTGGGGTGGGGTGGGGTGGGGTGGGGTGGGGTGGGGTGGGGTGGGGTGAGGTGGGGTGGGGTGGGGTGGGGTGGGGGTGGGGTGGGGTGGAGTGAGGTGGGGTGGGGTGGGGTGGGGTGGGGTGGGGTGGGGTGGGGTGGGGGGATCTGAGACCCAAGGGTTCGTGAATCACAAGAGTCAAAATTGATTTTTACAGTGCAACATTTTGAATTTTCCCCAGAGGCCTTTTCTGTCGACCGTTGGACCCCAACGGGGGGAGGGCGTGCCCCTTTTATCGCATTTTTCAACAAAAAAAATTCACTCCAAAGCAACATTGGAGGGCCACGGGTCTGGAAAGCCCACCCGGTCTCCAATCGTTGAAAAGAAAGCTGCCCATTCGTTTTGAAAGAGCACCATCTCACTCCAGATGAGCTGTCCTGCGTAGCACTCTGTTGTGTGGGTGGCACAGGGCGACCTCCACGTGTGGCCCCCTGCGCAAAACATGCTCCAAATGGCAGAGGGCCCTCACGCGGCATGCGCCGTTCACTGCCCATGGGCTTGCCCTCTTTCACACGCTGCATGGGTGTGGGGTGCCCGACAGCAGAGCAGGACAGCCACACAGGAGCCATGCAGAACCACGCAGCCGTACAGGGCCACGGCCCCCCCACAAAGCAACGCACTGCCACACCGCAGCACAAAGCCACAGCCCCACGCGGCCACACACAGCCACACACACACACAGCCAGTGCCACAGCCACGCACAGCAGGCCCTTGTGCTCGGGCACCCAGGGCCTGTTGGCACGGGGCAATGCGCCGTGGGCCGGCAAGGGTTGGACCCACACGGAGGTGGTCGCGCCGGGCACACCTCATGAATGTAGATCCCATGTTCTGCGGCGAGGCAGATTTTGTTGTCCTCAAGCACCGGACTGGCCCCGTTCGAGATCTGCAGTGCACAGAGGCAGGCGAGCTGGGGACGATCGCAATGGGAAAAGAGGGGGGGGGGGGTCTGAATAAGAGCGGATGGTACAACTACAACGCAAATCGGATTTTCCGCCCTCTAATTTATCATTGATAGAGCAGAGCAAAACTGCTCGATCTCCAATACAACAGTTGCAATACACGCCTCTCTCACAACACTTACAATACTTACAACACGTGCAATACTTACAACACCTGCCATCCCTACAACTCCTGCAATACTTACCTCACAATACTTGCAGTACTGACGTCCCTTACACCGGCTACAATACTTACAACAACTACAACACACACAACAACAACAACAACAACAAAAGTTACCTCACTGACAATACGCACACCACCTGCGATACTCGGGGCAACAGGGATTTGGGGAGTCAACGAAAATCAACTGCAACCAATCGAGAGACAGGGAGCCCATGGGATGCCGCCAAGCCCCTGAGCCATGAGCCCCACAGCTTTTCATGCACAGCAACAGGACGCCAGACGCAACGCAGCCCTTGGGTTCGGGTTCTCGATCAGGCGCAGTGTCACCTCAACTCCCACGAGGTTGGACTCAAAGGTATTTTTGGTGAAATGGCCCTTGCCGCCGTGACACACAAGAACGCCGACGCCGTCTGAGAATCCAATCGAGCAACTCCTGAACGACGGATTGGCGCCTGCAAACAGACGGTATGGCGTACGCATGCGCGCCTGCCCCGCAGCCGGGCGCGACCCACGTCGAAGAAGAAGGCGGTTTCGGGGGGGGTGCGTACCATTTTGAACGATCACATTCATTGCGTTGTTCCGTACGACGTTGTTGGTGAACTCTCCGCCGGCGTCATTGGACACCTCTACCCCGAGTCGATTGCGCTCGATGTGGTTGTTCGTCACCACGGGCTTTCCGCCGGCGATCTGCACACGCACGGCCGGCGCCAGGGGTGCGTGCCGCATGCACGAACGCCGCTGGCCCCCATGACCAGACGCATGCCCCCACGCCCCCTCTGCACACCCCCGTCACCATCCCGAGGCTTTTCGGGGGCTTCCACCCTCTTGCACACCGACGCAGACTCAATGCACAGCAACGCAGCGTGCGCGGGGGTGAGACACGGCGGCGAAAGAAGAGTCCGGCACGGCCGCGCCGCTGAAAATGAAGCGTGCCTCGTTCCCAAGAAAACGCGCAGGAAACTGGAGTTGCATACGGCTGCGCGGTCGGTTCAGCGACGCGGTGAGCCACGACGTCTTCGGGGTGCCTATAGGAACGACCCATCCGCCATCCGGATGCATCTCCCTCGCAATGCGCATGCGCACACCTGCAGCCCCATTTCCTGGTTTTCATGGATCTCGTTGGTCACGAAATCCGGACAGCCGCCCCACACGACGACGCCGTGTCCTTTGCATTGTTTGATGGCATTCTTCAGAAACGTCAGGCGATCTCCGTCCAGCACTTTGACGTTTGCTTCGGCGTTGTCATAAATAGAGTTGCTTTCGAAACATCCACCGCCTGAAGCAACACGCCCCGAGATACGACAGACGACACTTACGACTACGATTCCGGTCCGTCGCCACACCGGCAGCCACTGTTGGCGCACCCACCTTCCCCAAAGCAAAAGGGCTGGTCACCTAAACCTCGGGTTGGTCGAACGCCTCACGAAAGCTCCGTAGCACATGTTTTCACGATTTCATTATCTGGCATCAGCCGCCCCTCGACCACCACCACCACCACCAAAATATTTACGTCAGTTTCCATCCTTCCAAGTGAACATCGGGGCAGTGCCCTGCCTTGATTAACAAGAGAGAGCTCACTAGAGGGCGCAAAATGAAGGTGTGAATGAAGGTGTATTCAATAGAGGTGGAACGTGTAGAAGAAGCCAACAACCTCCGAAGAGCTACTGTCGTGGGTAAGGAGGGGGTACTCCATGAATGCTGGGTGGTTACCGTGTCGTACGTGATGCCCTGTGCTTTGTCTTTGTGTTACCAGCTTTTGTCCATCGACGTGGTTTGTGTCCATTGCGAGCGGGGGAGGACTGTGCGGGTCTTTTGTGGACCTGAGTGGGATTGCCTACGACCCATTGCGAACCTTGCGCCTCACCTCGAGCAGGCACCAACTCGTTGTTTGTGTAATGCTGGTATGCGATAGGAAGCCCGGCAGTAAAAAGAGAAGTGTCCATCACAACAAAAGGGTGCCCAACAGCCCGGCATACACCCCAGAACAGAAGAGCACATGTAACGGAAGCTACACCAACACTTTGACACCCAGACTGTTCCTGCAGCCCGCAGAAAACTGTAAACCACATTCTCTCAGTATTGGAACCGCAAAACCACGGTTCCAAAAAAAAGGCCCAAAGGTACGGAAACACAGGTACTGCGGCCATTGGAGGGGGTAATTCTGCATGACTGCCTAGGATTCACTCCATTATCAGAGGGAATGGGGTTAGGGTTACTGACCATAACTCGCCAGCCCTGTCGATATAAATATTGTCTGTAGATCTTAAACACAGCCTGATTCCAGGAGGGTTAACTCGCCGCCGGGAACTCAGCACCAGCTGGGTGGCGGCAAGTTAACCCTCCTGGAATGCGGCTGCTTTTTAGGATCTGCGCACACTGTTCTGCATGGGGAATTCCGCGGAATTCCTACCCCCTCCAATGATCACGATACCGAAACACAGGGTCGCCGTTTTTGGACAAGGGTGTGTCAGCGCCAGGTGGAGTACCACAGTTCTACATTGCAGCCTGCTGCCCCCGTGATATCCGCCCCCCTGCCGGCCACACAGGCACTGCACATGTCGTCCACTGGACTTGCACAACCGTGCGGCCGGGTGATTGGGGCCGTGCCGGGGGCCCAGACCGGAACCCCCACCCCCGCACACCGCACATCCGGTGGGCACCCTGCTGCTCTGAGCCCATGGCCCGTTCGGCTGCCGTGCAGCCGCTGCCGCCTCGCATCCAAATTGGGTCCGCACGCCGCGACCCCCCCCCCCCCCCCTCAATCGATTAGAAGAGAGGAGGGGGGGGGGGGGGGGCGGTCTGGAACCAAAAAGTTTGTGTACCAAAAATGGCCCAATTCAACACTTCCTTTTGTAAATTTCGTTTTTTCCCACTGTGAAATCTGGGTCTTGGGGGTGGGGTGGGGGGTTCAGGGGGGGGTAACCCCCCTCCTCCTATGGTTGTCAGCTGTTCTATCACGCCCCGCCCCCCCCAAAGAGCGACTTGTCGTGCTTGGCACGTCCTGCCTAAACCACGAGCACCAAAAAGGTACCATTACAATCGTCATGCGCGCCTCGGTCGCCCTGCAAGAGGACATACCACCGTCGTCGCACACAACTCCGTACAACTCGGCGAATATCGAATTGCCCTCGAAAGTGGGGTTGCACTTGGACTGCAATGTCACGCCCGCCTAAAGAGGCGCCACGGAGACAAGGTACTCAGCGAGCGAGCTCACAAGCGCAAACAAAGCCAAATGTACCTTCATAAACTGCATTCGCCGGGCAACAGACAGCACCCCCCCCCCCCCTTCCCCATCGGGCGAATCGGGGGGAAATGTGCAACACATCGGGGCACCAAACTTTGGGGCGTTGCAGATGGCACTTCAAGGGTCTGGCGGGGGTATGACTGCCAGAGTGTAAGCGTCGTGTCAGGCCCATTTTCCAATGCCTCCGCGTTCTCTCCAATCATCCGCCGTAGTCTGTGCGGACACATCGGCAGTCGGACGGCTCTTTTGTCTCGCGCAAACGACCAACGGCGGTGGATGTCTCAGGGTGCGGCAAACGGAAGGCAGCGTGTCCGCTCAAAACGCCCAACGGGGGCACACAGCCCGCCACTGGGCGCACCGATGCCCAGTGCCCTTCTGCACGGACAAAATGCCAGCAAATGTGCGGGCGCGGACAAAATAGTTTGCCGCGCGCGCACAAATTTAAAAGCAAACAGACAACTGTCACGGGGCCTTGCGCGGCATTTTACCTCCGCCCGCAATGCGCCGGATGTCGGTGGTTTGGAGTGGGGCGCCGGGGAAACGCCCGGTACGACCACCAGCACCGTTTCCGAGTCGCGTTGAATATGACCCGCCGGCAGACACAAACGTGTGCCCGGACCCTCCGAGAGACGGACCTTTGTGGAACAAGGCCCTGCAGGAGCTTGGGCCTTGGGCTCCTCATCATGCGGTCCAAAGACGGGCCGCGAGGGCGCAGGGGGTCCAAAAAGGGGGGCTGGCCGACCACGCACCCGGACACACAACAAAAATGCTCCTCAACGCAAAACGAAAATTGGAGGTGGAGTGGGGTACACACATTTTTGTTCTGCCTCCGGGGTGGACGAGGTTGGCACGCGGGGGGAGGGGGGGGGATCCTTGGAACCCTCTTTCCAGGACCCCCCCCCCCTTCAGGGCTTCTGCAACAGGCCGACGGGGGAGGTTTGGGGGGGTTCTGAGGTACCCCAACCTCTATGACTCAAAATGATCCCCACGATGCGCTGATCATTCTGGGGTATGTATCATGGGGAAATATTGTTTTTGAAAAAAATTTCCTTGGCCCACCTTCTCTGTCTCCCGCCTCACCCATCTCACGTCAGTCACAGACATTTGGCCCGTTGGCCACCACCGCACGGCCGCGGACAATGACTTCGCTCGCATTGTCCATGGCACGTGCGGCAAGTCTGGCACAGGCGTGCGAACACAAGCGCAAGGGTTTGCCACTGCAGCTGCGCACTGGCTCGTGCCCTCATGCATTCACCTCCCCCCCTCTCCATCCGGTCAGCAGACCTCTGGCCACGGCGCAGGACGGAGCAGCATTCACATTCAACATCGTGCAGAGTGCCCGCGACGGGGGGAACTGAGCCCATGTAAGCAAGCGCCCCCCGCTGCAGGGGGGGGGGGGGGAAGTGCAAATGAAGTATCCAAAAAATGCAGTGCAAAAAAATGCAAAAAAGTGCAAATATGTGCAAAAAAGTGCAAAAAAGTGCAAAAAAATGCAACCATAAAAATGCAATGACAAGGCAACACAATACAGAACAGTGCACTACACAATGCGCTCCAAACGTAACATTGAAACTAGTGATGTAGTTCTGAGGACACCTTTGCTCTCCGGGGCTCCGTACCTATAAATACGGATACTGTGGAGGAGGATAGTGCTCTTGGTTTCGGCATTACGTGTGCCATGCAACTTATGTGCGGCACACACATGCAGCTTTGCACCTGTGTAGAGCTCGCTGAGGCGGTGTTTGTAGGCAGCAACCATGACACTGCCCTCATCACAAACGAAAAATTTGACCTGTTTGGGGGTGATACCTGCTTCAGACAAGGATGCATTCACCTTACAGGGCAGTGGAAACAAGTGCAAAAAAATGCAAAAAAAGCGCAAAAAGTGCAAAAAGTGGCTCAAAGTGAAAAGTGCAAAAAAATGCAAAAAAATGCATTTGCACTTTCCCCCCCCCCCTGCCCGCTGTCGGCGAATTAGGCCATTGACGCACTGTCCAGCCGCCCGCCATACGACTCACGACTGGACAGCCAGGAACGGCTTTTGGTGACCTAGTAAATGCCATCCGCGAAGGCCCAACCGTCGGGCCGATCCTAAACAGACAGCACTTTGAAAGTGCTCAGGATCCAGCTCGCCACATGTGCCTGGACCATCGACGCGCACACTAGAGCACAGAGCCAACCAAAGCTATGCGGATGAGGAGGGACGTAGACATACCTTGGCATTGTCATGGATCTGGTTTTTCAGGAACTTGCCTCGACCTGCCTCTTCACAAAGGATCCCAGATGCAATGCTGTTGAAGATCGAATTCGCCTTGATCAAGGGATTGGCGTCTGTCAAAGTGCGGCAGGGTAGCACCCGAAGACGTGCACCGGGGAAGGACATGGCCAAGATACAAAAAGAAGGCGCTCACAACGATAAGACGTGATATATTCAGATTCGGGACCTCCCCGACAGTACAAATGGCATTTCTGCTGTTCACCGCACATGCGCGCGTGCGCTCACTCCCGACAGCCACCACTCGGCGGGCTGGGGCTAGGCTAGGCAAAAAATCGAACAGTTGCCAGGTGGTGGTTTTGTGACCGTGGACAAACCCGTCCGCACAGCCGTTGCGCGGGGCAAGCAATTCCTTTCACAACGGGTCTGTGGTCTCGCTTAAGTCATCCCTGACGCAGTGATGACGCCCCATTTTCATAGACAGCGCTTCTCCGCCAGCGCCTGTGCAGTCGGGGGCCCAACTGAGCCGGACTATAACCGCAGGATATCTGATCGGGAATACGGATCATCAACCCCACGAAGAACACAGATCCCACAGTCCAGACCCGACTCCCCACGCACTCTCTGCTCTCAGATCACGGGGTGGGTGGGGGTGCGGAGGGTTGGGCGGGCGGGGGGTCACAACACATATTCCTGACACTCCTTCGCTGCGTTTGGGAGACATCTGTTGGGGGAAACGGATTCCCATCCCCACGCCCCCACCCTCAGCTCGCGGGGGAGCGCGTTTGCCCGCTGGCACGTCGTCACGCGATGGGGTGTGTTTGTGGGGGCGTGCCTCCAGACCGGACCAGAAGGAGTCGCGGGTGGAGGGCACAGGTGTTGTCGCGCGGTTTGGTGGGTGAGAGCGGAAGGCCTGTCCCACTGCCCACAATTGCCGCCCGGGGAGCGACGGTGGGTCAGGGCTGTCCATAAGGGGGAAAAAGGGGGGGGTTTGTAACGCCAACAGAAACGAACGTTCGCGGGGACGCTCTCTGCTTTATGGTCGAGACATGGGCAAGACCAGAAACCACAGAAACAGTATTGAACAATGGTTGGCGGTTGGCGGCGGTTGGCGGTTGGCAGTTGGTGGTGGTTGGCGGTTGGCAGTTGACCAATCCTTGAGGGCTGTCCTTCAGGGCTGTCCTTTTCAAAAAGAAAATGGGGCTCTTCAGGACAAAGGCCATAAAGCAACGGATACAGAGCTCACATATACCCCCGCGTCACACGCATATGGTCATCGCCACAAACCTCAGTTAATTGTTTGACCTGCTGCACTGCAGCACACCTCAAACGAGGGCCGAATGTTGCCTTGAGCTCACCGCAGTCAACGGCTATTGAATGTTTCTTGGCCCGTTTGGGTAAGCCTGCACCCCCCATTGGACCGGTTAGGCGTGTATCCCAGAATAACAAAAGCGACGGCTCCGCAGGCCAAACGGGACCTGGGTTCGAACCCGTGTTCTGTGGTGTGTGTGTGTGTGTAGTGCATTTCCGGTTTCCTACTTGGCCATCACCAGTATAACCGCTTCCCCAACCTCCCGCTTCCATTACCATTACCTCACTGAGGCTCGAACTGTCTGTTGGTTCATATCACGTGCCGGAGTGAGAAGGCAGGGCCGGCCCCATCGCGTCCTCGGGAGGCTCCCGCAGGCCTGGCCTCCAACCCGAAGAGCACTGTGACGCGTGTGCTCAGTGCATTTCAGGTATGCTCCTTCCTTCTGCAGTGTCCTCTTCAGTTTGTGGGGGGGGGGGGTCAAAAATGTAGCCGTGCACCGTGTTCCCGGTGTCTTAGTAACGTAAAGTGGTCGACGGGAGGGAGATATCTATGGACCGTGTCACCAAACCAACCCACTATGAGCTCCCCAGGGTTCGAACCTACCCCCAGGGAACCAGGGCCGGGTGCTTGTCCACGATAGTGCCACGACGATATGTCTATTACCCGTGCACTTTTTCTCCGGCCTTCAAAGTGACAAGTTACGAGTGTTCGGGACGTTCAGGGCTTCCCGACCATCCTTTGGGTTCGAACCCTCAACTTGAGGACTTTCGTTGGGTGTTGTGCCACTGTACTATCTCTCTATATCTGAGGAGTGGGGGCGAAGGGGGCAACTCTCGTCTGTTTCTGTTCCCACAGTCACTAACTTCCGTACTGAAGTCTGACCCAAATCCCTCCGTGGGGGGTGGGGCATGCATCGCATCACTGTTGGTACTTATGGATCGTTGGTACTTATGGATCGCGCCCAAGTGAAGCGCGGGGCTGGGAAGCTTGGGCCAGGCTGGACTGTCCCCCCTTCCCCAGCACGGGGGGGGGGGTTGGTGCGCCTCCTTTTGTTGTTCTCACTGACCGTGTTTCTCTTTTTGTTTGTGTGGCCGACATTAGTGCTAAAATCAGTCCCCTCAGGCCATCCATACGGCTTGTTGTCATCAGAGCCTGAGGTATCACAATGGAGTAGGTCTGTCGTTGTGATTTCGTGTTCCTAGGATGCCTCTTCTTCTAGCTCACTCATTTCAACCAAGCCCAGCCAGCCCAGACAAACATATGGCTCCCGGGTGGTCGTCTGGTGAGCTGTCTGTGCTGTCCACCCCCCAATAACGGTAGTGTCCTGCACCGCGTATATATTGTCCAAGGGTGGGGTTGCTGCGGGACAGAGTGGTTGTTCGTGGGTTGTTTGTGTGTCATCTATTGGCCGTGAAAAAGCTGTACGTGGCAATGCCCACACAGTGTTCATGCACATGCCTTCCGATGCCAATCTGTGCGCTGTGTCATTTCCCTCTAACCCTGCATGCCCTGGCACATAGATCCACTTCAAAATTCTTTCTGGTCGTTCGATTTCCAAAAGCAGTTCTTCCCAGATTGAGATGTTGCTGATCATCCCCCCCCTTTGCCAATCCACGACATTTCATGCCAAGAGTGAACCTGCCCCTATGCTCCTGAGATCAGGTAGTCAGAGTCTGACAAAATGGCCAGTTTATCCCCTGGCACCCTTTTTAGAACCTGTACCCCCCCCCCCCCCCACAGTTCGGCTGCATTGTTTGTTTGCCGGAGGTCCAGCGGAAGCGGTTCTGAGATGCTAATTTTTCCCGATTGCGTGTCCTCTTGTGAGTAGATCCCAATTCTCCCCGCACTGTATTTGCTCCCCTTCCACAACAGTTTGGAAAACCCATCCACATATACCAACCTCCATCCATCCTCTGCCGCGGCCGCAACCTGCTGGCTTGCGAGTTCCGCGGTGGATTGTTTTTTTGCCTTCTTTGAAGGCGACTCCTGACAGTGCACAGGAATTGTTGGATGGGTATCGTGTCCTGTCCCCTGCGCCAGCCCGTTTCTCCTGAAGCCCTCCATGGGGGGTGGGGCTTGCCACAGCCCCCTCGGGTGCTTCAGGCTGTCATGGATGGAGAGTCTCAGTCGCTCGATCCAATCACGCCATTTGGTCTGCCCCCCCCACCCTGTGCTGACCCATATTGTCAGGAATTTTTGCAATGTCACTGTCCCTCCTTGGCATGCACTTGGACATTCGCACGGTGGTCACCCCCCCACCAAAACATTCTTCCGCTGGACTTCGGCCGGCACTTCCTCTTGCGTCTTCGGGTAACGCACTTTCTGCCACAAAATCACGGGGGGACTGGGGTTTGCAAGCCGACGGCTGCCGATGAACCAATGAGACGCGGAAAGGAAGGGCACCTGTTCTGACGATCACATTTGCCACGGAATTGTGCGTAATGTTGTTGTCTTGGAATGTCCCTGTGGCAGGGCAGAGAGAGTGTCGGGCCAAGGCCGAGAGGTCTTGGGGGGCGCTGGAGCACACGGACAGCCCCCCACACATCGCGGGTGCCCTGCGATCCCTGACCCATCCCTTTGCATGACCGTGTTCAGGGGTGGCGGGCTTGGGTGGGCAGGGGTGGCCATGACCGGACGCGGTCCTCCGACCTTCTCTCCACGCGGCACAGGGCAGTCTGGGGTCGGGGACAGCCAAGCCCATGGCCTGGACCCCCCGCCGCAAAAACAAAAGGTGGGCGTAGGGCTCGCGTGTCCAGAACATTTCTGGGCCCCTCATCCGCATGGGGGCTGGCAGGGGCCGTTCGGGGGGGCGTTCGGGGGGGCGTTTGGGGGGCGTTCAGGAGGGGGCCTTCGGGGGTCGTTTGGGGAGCCGTTCGGGGGGGCGTTCGGGGGACGTTTGGGGAGCCGTTCGGGGGACGTTCGGGGGGCCGTAACAATATCGAGGCCAGTTCACTTCATCTCCTTCTGTAAGGACATGTGCTGAAATAAAAGCCAAAATTCTGGGCCCAGGGAACAGGAGCGCATTGTCCGGCCCCTCTGCTCTGGACACACGGGACCAAAAAGGCACACGAACGCGCGCTGCTGCGCCCAAGGCCATGGGCTTGTATCACCCGGGCACCGCAGCGCGGCCCTGGGCGGGCTTTCGAGGTCGGCATGGCACGTATGGCCATCCCCACACAAGGCCCAGCAGACCCGCCCACAGATCACGCTTCTCCCCGAAAGGCGAAATAAAAAATGTCCCAAACTGCTGTGCACCGATCATGTGCAACCCTTGACCCAGAACCCTGGGGCCCTGTGTTGTGTTTCCCACCGCCTTGGCGCCTTTGCTTGCATTGCCCCCCCCCCCCCCCCCCGAGTCTCTGGACCCCTGCAGGGGGACCCCAGGTGGGAGACCTCCTCCTCAAAAGACTGTCATTCTACAGCATCAGCACCGTCCCCCATCCCCCTCCCCTCCCCTCCTCGCCCCGCTGACCACAAGTTGGGCGGTCAGGCAATGTTTGGCCCGGGGACCCCCAAAAAACTCACCCACCATCGGTGAGGGGCCTCATGCAAGACCACTGCTTTGAATTGCTCTCGGTGTGCAACACATTCGATTGCGCTGGTCTTGGGGATGAGCAGCCACAACACAACTCTGCACTGGGCAACTGATGCCCAAGCTGCGCACAGACGGGGCACACCGTTGCCGCTGTTTTGGCACACCAATCCCCCTTGGGCATTGTCACCGATGGTATTCTTCTTGGCGATGGGGTTTCCTGGAGAAATGAACGGACATGGGCACAGGACCACCCGTCAAGTGGCGTCCAGGCCGACCTCCAAAACCTGAAAGCGGCCCCCGGCGCCCAGGGCAAACCTGCAATCTGCAACACAAACCGCGGCCAAATTCCTATTTGAAACATCCCCTGGCCCCCAGGCCAACGTGCAATCTGACAGCGACCCCCTACACCCGGGCCACCCTGGGGCTGAAGCCAACCTGCAAACGTGAAAACGACCCGCGGTGCACAGGCCCGCCTGCAATCTAATCACAACCCCCGGGGCTTGATAGTGACCCCCTGCAATGCGAAGCATCCCCGGGGCTCAGGCCAATTTCCCAGTAAAATAACAACCCCCAGCACCCGAGCACACGGCGCCTGGCCAACCTGCAATGTGGTAACGAACCCCGGCGCCCGGGCCAACGTCCAAACTGAAAAGAACCCCCAACGCCCAAGGGTAGGCACCCATCCATGTGGAAACAGCGCGTGCACATTGTCACCCTATGCAGCCAGCCCATCGTAGACTCACTGTACCTCCATACATACGGGGGCATCCTTTTGGCCCAACTTCTCCTCGCCTGACCCCAGGAGGGCCACACCTACACCCAATAGGAATTTGAAATAGACCCCTGCCGCCTTGGTGACCTTGAATCTGATAACAAGGCCACGCCAACCTGCAATCTGAAAACTCGGGCGCGCGGGCCAACCTGCACTGTGATAATGACCAACGGCCACTGGCGCCCGGGCCAACATACAATCTGAAAACAAACCCAGGCGCCCAGGCCAACCTGCAATCTGAAAACTGGAAAAACTGTTTGAAAACCTGAAAATTATTCTTTGTTGTTGTTTTTTTTTGGGGGGGGGGTTCCTTGGGTCATGTGAGGTTCATGGGATGTGATTTGGAGGGGTTATTGGGGGGGGGGGTTCAACGGTCATTTTGGTGATCGTTTGAGACCCTTCCGAATCAGCTGCAAGCGCCGTCCCATGCTGCACATACCTCCCACTTGTACCATGAAGCCAAATTTGTTTCCAGTAACTCGGTTTTCATTGAACAGTCCACGGCCCCTCTCATGAACACTGATCCCTGCAAAAGTTGTGGGCTGTCAACAGGGCGGGGTTTTGAGAGAACAGGGGCAGAGAAGTGTCACGGAACGATGTTGGGTGCTGTTTTCGTTTGCAGACAGACATGCTCCTGTGCACAAGCTCTGAGCAAACAGTATCAAGACCCTGCTTCCGCTCAATAAACGTGGGCCCAAGGACAGTCGCACATGTCTGCCCCCATCACACTACGAGCTAGCATTCGCCACTGCCGAGCGTCGCCAAGTGTCACGGAAAATTTCTGTCAAGTGTCGCCAAGTGCCAAGAAAAACTCCGCCCAGTGTTGCCAAGTGTCATCAAAGGTTCTGCCAAGTGCTATCGTTCCGATTCCCGTCCCACCACCCAGTCCACTGCCTCCTTCACTGCCGCATCATAAAGTCTCTCATCGAAAATGTCAGAATGTATCAGGCCCCGCGATTTGCGCTCTCTGCGCTGGTGGGGACGGTGGGACGGTTCAGCCGCACATTAAGTCCCATCAAACCTCGGAGGGGTACCGTTTATTGCATTCACCCACCCAATCCACTCATGTTTCACCTCCTCATTCAATTCCCCTCAGTACTCACCAATTCACTGCCCGCTTTGTGAGAGCAGGGCAGGATGAGATGGCAGTGGTGCGATCACTACCTCACCCAGACCCATCCCCTGGTCGCTCGCTCAGGCTTCTCCTAAAACCCTCGTGGCTGGGGGGGGTGGAGTTTCAGTCATCCTGGGATCAAATTCAGGTTCCCTTAGGCATCCGCCAAATGCTCTACCGCATAGCCAGAGGCTGCGGTTCACAACCCGTCGGTGGTGAGCTGCAGTTGTCAGACGCTTTGTCTCATTATTAACCAGGTAGATCAGATATAGCAGAGACGACAGCGGGAGGATATGCGGGAGGAGCAGTGCGGGCAGAGGGTTGCGAAACAGCAGCGGAACAAAGCACACGTCGAACAACCAACAGTGCCCTGTCCCACACCTCCAAACCATGTGTGCCCAGTGCCCATTGCATCTACTTCTTATTCAAGCCGCGGGGGGGGGGGGGGTTGGCATGACGCCTGAGTGGGTTGCTGACCACCTACGGCCTCTGCCTCGCTAGGCGGCGGTGCCCATGGGCCTCTTCTTGCCTTTCCGTACCTCCCTGCACTCTCTTCCAATCCCTTGGCAGTTTGTGCCAACTGAGACCCTGGACTGTCCTTGTTCCACTGCTCTGTGTCCGTTCCACACGGAGGGGGGCAGGGGGCCTCGCCATCGGCCACGTGCGTCCAGGCAGACACCCCATACCAGCGGCAGAGGAACCCTCTCCAGCGGAGGCTTGGAGAGAGAGAGCAATGGTCGGTTCTCATTGACTGAATGCCCCCGCCTTCGGCACTTTCAGCCTTGAGTCCAATGATGCGTGTCCTTCATTAAAGCTGCAATCCACTTTGTACAGTGGGCTGTGCCCTTATTGAAGTTTCAGTCGTATAGACAGACAAAAAGACATCCATGCAGAGTATAGGACAAAGTCAGGCGAACCATCACACCAGCGACAAAGACGGTCATCCTCGGCACTCCTCTGGCCTTAGAGGTTGACCACAGGGCCCCTGTGTGTATGCGATGTGGGAGCCCTGTAACCAGGCATCCATGACCCCCCAGGGACAGTGTCAAATGAGGGGCAGAGACGAAAATCACAGAAAATTGCAGAAAAATAGATATTGGGTGAAAGAGGATGGTCCGGGGGGGGGGGGTCGACCTGACTAGTGGCAGCAAATCGGGCCCCAGCTCCCTGCTCGGACTGGGCCGGCCGACATTGCGGCCCCGCAGACTCCAGAGCCCAGCACCAGGAAGCACGGTCCAACGCACCTGCGCCATTCTCATGCCCATGGACCTGGTTCAATTGAAAGATGGGGTTGGCCTCTGAGGACACCTGGATGCCTCCCGCGCTGTTGTCGTGGATGTTGTTGTTGGTCACCAGTGCTGTGTCCTGAGAAGTGCGAACGCTGTACAGCCTTCTGAGAACGCCTTTGGCTCACTACTACTATTGAAGCGGGCCGATGGACGTGCGTGAGACTGTGCGAAAACAATGCAAAGTTGGTGCCCCAAAGCCGAGCGCCAAAGCCCGCACGGCATCAACATTGTGCCAGCCGCTGTAATGCTGCTCCTCCCCCTGTTCGTGACTGCGGCAAATGCTCCGCCACTGTGCTTGCACCCTTCTGAGCCTTCGTCCCCAATTTTCATGACAAACGGAAAAAAGAAGGTCCACCACCCTGAGGGGTGTTCAGGTATCCATCTGGCCTCTGGTGCCAAGCAGGGCAGTGTACTGCACCCAGATGGTATCATTCTCTGTGCCCTAGTCAGGACAGGAACAGGTACATATACTAATTGTTGTATATACTTTTTCTTGCTCTGGACTTCAGCTCGCCATGAACGCTCTTGCCCGTGGTTAGGCCGCTTTGAGTAATGCTCGCCGGGGGGCAACCCCCATGCATAAAAAAAAAACGGAAAAAAGCAGCACATACCTGAGACTCTGAAGCGCATACGCCCCACTGATTTCGGCAGATGGTGTTGCTTTCGTAGGCTCCCGAAGCGTGGGCATGCAGGGAGACACCCGGGCCCTTGCCGTCTCGAAGCGTGTTGCCCTTCACTTGTGGGCGGCCTGTGGGGGGGGAGGGGGGGTTACAGTGCATTCACAGATATCTGTGGAGCACGATGACGAAATGCAGTGCGGTGTGCGAGGACGAGAACATGAGGCGGAAGGAGAAGAATGGGGAGGACTACAACGACTGGGAAAAGAGGGACAACGAGAACAGGTGAAAGGAGGAGATGTGGATAAGGATAAGAGTGGGGGCTGAGAACGGAAGGTGGTCGTCATGGTAAGTAGGAGTGGGAGGAATGCAACAGAGGGCAGCAGGCATCGGCAGCAGCAACATGCAAGTGCACATGGAACTCTCACTACCCCTCACCGCTCACTACCTCTCCATACTTCATTACCCCTCACCACCCCACCACCTCTCACTACATCTCACTACCTCTCCAAACTCTTCACTACCTCTCACAAACTCTCACCACCTGTCACTACATCAGACTCTCACAACCTCTCACTACTGTCACTGAGGGGTTGGGACCCTTGGACTCTACCAACAATTTGTGTGGGCACAGCGGGTGCCATTTGCAACGGCAATCAAATGCACACTGCTCATCACTGCATGCAAACCCTTTGCGACAGCAACTTCCCATGTCCGCTCCGCAAAACCTACAAAGGGGGGGGTTTCATGCCAAATCAAATTCGCAGTGGTCAATTTCCCTGTGGGAAATTTCATGGAGACCCCTGGATTTTGTGTGGTAAATTTCGCAGACACTGCCAGAAATGCTGTGGTGTGTAGGGCTTTGCGGGCTCAGTGGAGCTTAGCCACGGGTGCCACTAACAATGCAGGGGAGACCCATCTGCCACACTCTGCCAGTGATGAGGGTCAAGTTGGTCTCAGGTCCAGACATGTGTTCAAACTTTGACAGTGGGATTATACTTACACCCTTGGCAAGGGCAACCGTGATTCCCTGCAAAGGAGCTCCTGGGCTCTTTTCTCTTTGTGGGCATTAATTGTTTGCAGTGGCCCACCGTTTTTCAGTTCACATTTATAAATCACGTATAGCATTGAACATCCAAAAAAGTTGGCAGTCTGGGGCTGTGCACTGAACAACACAGATAATGATTTGCCATACACACAACGCAACACAGGATGTTGCAGAAGATTGAGACTCTCATTCTGTGAGAGTTGCTTCTTGTGTGCTGCAGCAAAATCTGCTGGAATTGCCATTGCTTTTTGGCGACAACCCCAAAAGCTCAGCACTTTTTCAAGTCTACGAGCACATGCAACACAGCCCACATGACTTTCGAGCCCTTTGGGTTGCCACAGACAATTCAGGCATTGAGGAAAAACGACTGGAGCCCACAGTATCTGCCACTAGCGTGCCGGAAATTTCGCGGAAGCCCCTGGATTTTGTGTGGGAAATTTTGCGGCCAATTTGAAACACGAAGTTTCCCACACGAAATTGACTGACCCCGGAATTCCCCCTCGCTGTACGAGAAGCGGGCGACCATGGTCTCTCCCTCCTTCACAGCCCGCTCCCAAACCCTCCTTCACCCTAATCTCACAAAGGAAAGATCACCCCAGGGATCATGAGTGGGTCCTGAATCTCAACGGCCGTGGGCTCCAAGTGCCAGCCAGATACTTAGTCGTACTCTTTCGTTCTGGACAAACCATTATGGACCCTCAAGAGGATGCTCCCTGCCAGTCGCAATGTGTCAGGCGTGTGTGCACGTAGATGTGTGGGGCATGCCTGAAAACGGTGGACACTGCCTCTCGAAACCACCGACATACACAAGCACACACGTGGGGGGTTTCAACAGCCCATGTTATGCCGTGTCACACCCATTTCTGTCACAGGTACCTGCAGAGCCGACATCTATGCACACATATTCATCGAGTCATGCAAGGCAATCTGCACACCTTCTGATGCCACGTACACGTGGGCGCCTGCACTTTCAAAAACCTCGTTTTCCTCAAAGACTCCCAACCCCGATTCCACGACACGGATGCCTACTCCTGTTCCTCCGTTGATCTGTGAGGCAAAATGATACATTGGAATACGAAAGCCCCGGCCGCGAAACGTAACATTCTTTTTCAGGTTAGGCTCATAGGGGGGGGGGGAGGGTGATTGGGCACATAGGCTGCAGAAATGCAAATGGCACACAGTGCCGTTGCATACAGTCATGGGGGGCGTTTCAGTGTAATGAGGAACCAGTTCCTGCGGGGTGTTGGAAGGGGAGGGGGGGGGTTGCAATGAAGGCTGAGTAGAAGGATGACCGGGGGCGGGGGGTCCCATACAGGAAAAGGATTGAAGATTTTCGTTCAGTTGGTTTCGGTTGATAATATTTTATCCAAGTTCCCCGTGAAATTTGGAGCAGTTTGGCTCACATAAGTGGGGCGTACAACTGTTGATCACTCATCACAAGTGGAAAATGGCATGCGCGCAAATGAACCTCCCAAGCAAGCAATGAGCCGGAAGACATGTAACAAATATGCTTCCCATAAAATGTATATTTGGTTAGGGGTATTGCTACATTTCTTCTGTGGTTTTCACAACCGACTTTTTTAGTTGGCCCATGGAGACAACAATCGCTTCCACATGATGGTGTGCCGTGGTATTGTTGGAACTACTTTCCCCAAGCACTTTTTGGTAGGAACACCCCAAACAAACTTCTAATGAGACATAACAACTGATATGGTATTGAAACAAACGAAGCAGAATTTCCAAGAATTTCCGTGCATCAACCCTAGGCAATTTCCAAGCACCAGTCCCGGCCCAGGTCGCCCAGCAACCTTGCATGCAACCTCGCAAGCACTTTTCCCAAGCACCCCCTACCCAGCAAAATTTCCCAGCACTTTTCCCAAGTTCCACACCCAGGTCCTTTTCCAAGAACCAATCCTTGCCCAGCCCACCCGGCAACCTCGCATGCAACCTCGCAAGCATTTTTCCCAAGCACCCCCGCCCAGCAAAATCTCCAAGCACTTTTTCCAAGCGCCGGACGCCTCCAGTGTTCCAAGCGGAGCACCGAAACAAATGTCTGAGAACTTTTTGTTAGGCCCATGCGACTTTCCGGCCCTCGCTTAGAATTGCACCTTGCAATTTACAACCAACACTCAAAAAAGTTCTCAGGTACTAGGTACTGTCAAGGTACAAATTTCATGCCAAGGGGATTTGTGACACGTGATGTTGTTGTTTGTCCCACAATGTGGGCAAAAACCCTGCTGCTCCCCTTGGGTGTAGGTTTGGGGGTCTGGAGGGAGGGAGTCCTGGGTCCCCACCGAAACATCCCCGTGCATACAACATGCTCAATTGCTCAACAGGGACAAAGAGTTACGAAAGACTGTTCTGATGTCTGACGTTTGGTATCTCTATAAGCAGTATTTTCTTTTGGTGAAGGGATGCTGCACAACCCACCCACGCGAAAAAAGCAGCGGGTCCGTTTTGCATTTCAGCCCTTGATTGGTGCTTTCTTTTCTCAATCTTCGACCTTGTTCGTGGTTCTTTGCCTTTGACCGTCTGCAGTCAATGGCAATTTTCTGCTTTGTATTTCAACAAATTTCCAAGTTTCATGAAGTGTATGTCAAGGAGTCGCAGAATTCTGTCCCTGATCCCATCCTAAGGCTGTTGCTGATGGGCCTCCCTGCCGGTGCTCAGCAAAAATTAACGGCACAAAGAAAAGAACAACAACACAAGAGAATTGACACAACTCACCACTCTCGCTGAGTCGCGCAATGTGGTTGTGCACACAAAACTGGTCTAATCTGGCGTGCATGCAGCATGTTTGCATGCAGCATGCAAGTTGCGGTGACCCCTAACTGCACACACCTTGTTGCTTCTGAAGATCGGCTGGCCATGCCCTGTCACCTGCACTCCGGCCATCTTGTTCTCAAGGATTTCGTTGCTGATGAACATTCCTTGTGGAAAACAGCATTGTGCATCAAATGCAGTACTGGAGGTGACGATTGGTATGGGAAAAGGCCATGGTGACCTCCCCCCCCGTACCCCGTTGTCCAGAAACGGGCAAAACGCAGGGAAAGCGCAGCCAGGCGGGGTGTGCGTCTGGACAAACCTGTGCTTAGGGACAGCCCACACGGGGCACGCAAACCCGCACGCACAGTGGGTGCATCAGCAGACATCCCCAGACCCAAACTGTCCACATCCTGTAAGGGGCTTGGAGCTGGCCTGGGACGCGTGGCTGGACGGAGAAAAAAAAAGATCAATTTTACCAGAGCATCATCACCCACAAACGTTTTTCCCGAGCGCCGGGCGCTGGCCCAAGAGAAGTGTGATTGGCTTCCACGTGCACTGCCCTTCGTCTGGAAGAACACGCTTCGGAAGGAAACCGTTTGCATCGCATGCGAAGCCCTTGACCATGCCCATTACTGCTCGCCCTGCCTGCAGCTTTGGTCAACTCATCAGGCAGACACGCCAAGAATGTGTCCAAACAGGAAAACAGAGAGATTCGAAATGTCGAGCGCTACTTGCTGCTTTGCTCAGGTCTGATACCGGAAGGCCCATGGTTCCAGCAAAGCGCGCTGAGAAAAATTGTTCGTTGTTGGACAATCCCATTACAAAGCTGGTCTCATTCCTCCGTGTTGCCAACCTGAGGCTGAAGGCACGAACACAAGCATCACTGCAGACCTTTGCACGACTCCAGGCAATGTACCCCGAGATTGAGTCCGTCGCGAATCACATTCTTCTCCAAATGAGGGGTGGCCTTCGTGCCCTGGAGCTTCACCTGCAGCGACAGCAATGCTCAGGCATCAACCAAGCGGACCGCTCACCCTTTGCAACGGAGCGATTTCCATTCCTCCGAGAGTTTTGGAGGCGACAGGCCTTAGCAGACCTTTCCTGAAACGGAGTGAGGGGTCGGGGGCCGGCCAACCCACCCGCCCGCGCGGGAGATCTGCGTGAGGAATTGAAGAAAGGCGCCCGAAATGTGCGGCCCAAACGAGACACGCAAACTTATATTTTGGCCTCAGACCCGCGCGAGAAGAAATCACTTCAAAGGGAGCGGCTCACGCTTCAGCTTCATGCCCCGTCAACCCTCCCGTGCCTGCCCCTTTGTTCAGGTCTGGGTTTCTGATATTTGTTGTAATGAGCCCATTCACTTCAGCCATTGACCCCAACAGCTGCGGCGTGGGCAGGGGGGTCCGGAGAGTCGGGGGGTGGAGGGCGTCAAAAATTTCCGCATTTTCGGGCGATGTTCGAATTCCCCGTTTAAGTCCGAGCATTGTGGGTGTACACGAGCGGGAGACCACAACCCGTCCCCCCTGCGCCTCATGAGTGTAGGGCATTGAGGCGACCTCAGCCTGCGGTCCCGGGGCCATGCGCAGAGTGAGCGTGGATTGTGGCGACAGACGCCATGTCGGAACAAACAAAAATGGTCATCCCCATGGGCGTAGCCCCGGGGGTCTGAAGGGGAGGGGGTCTGCCATAATGGCAGAGTCAGCGTGCCGGGTGGTGCTTCCGATTCTTCAGCAATCAATTGTCCACGTTGCTTGTCCCAAGCCACCGTGGAAAAGCATGTTTGGCAGGGGAGAGAGGGATTGCTGACCCTCTGTTCACACGCGCCTGCTTCTACCCCTTGGCGTCCTGCCTATGGCAACGCCGGGCATGCTTCACATTCAGTCTTTCCCAGGACTGTGAATCCGCAGCGCCAGGGGGTCACCAAGTGTTACCCATCAGCGTTTCCAGGCATTGTGCTGGTTGTTTCTCCCATTTTGGGAGCAAGCACCCACATGCGGGGGACCGCCTCCGCCCTGCGGCGGGCCGATACTTCGTTGTGGGTAGCTCAGGGGTGGGGGAAGGGAGGGGCAGCCCGGCACGCAAGTACCCCTCATAAAGCAACCAATAATGAATGAAATGCGTGGCATCCAGTCGTCGCACCCCAATGAAGAAGTGCCCCTCCCACAAGACACGAGCACGCAACCCCATGACCACATCCCACCCGCTGCCCTTGGCTACGACGGGGTCCACCTGTGCCTCCTGATTGCCAATCAGCAGGTTCTGCGAGTACTTGCCCTGCCCGTTCTGGACGTGGAGCCCAGTGGTGCACTTACTCACGACGTTGTGCTGCATGACCGGCACGCCCCCAGCCTCAACGAGGACTCCGGTGGCCCCCGCCACGACCTCATTGTACCTGAACTGCCCTCCGCCTCCGTGACGCACAGAAATGCCTCCCTGGTCAAATCTGCAGACACGGCAGAGGGTTGCAGCGTAGCTCACAGGCGTGGGCGAAGACGCGATAGGTGCAAAGGGATATGCCAAACGTGCGCTGCAAAAACGCAGCGCACGTTTGGCTGCCATGTTTTGGGGCCACGAGCGCCGTCCTTCCAGCACTGCAGAAGACGGCGGGGGTTGTCTCCGGGTTGCGACAATTTTGGCACCTGAAAATTTGGGCATGGCGCTACTGCCCCGAAAGTGGCCCAAAAGCCTGGGGCAAAGCAGCGATGTACTCACCTTCGTGAATACAGAAGATCAGACACGCTTTTGAGCGGGGAAGGGGAGGGGAAGACCCAAGGGCTTGTGTACGAAAAAAGCCCCCAAAATGATAAATGATTCTTCCCTGAAGATTTTCTCTTGATCCCCCAAGGAAAGGGGGGGGGGTGCAGGAATGGACAGGCTGGGCTGCGTTGCGCAGCTAACATTTGCCAAGAACACATACAAGAGGCCGGCATGCTAACGAGGTATCCTGTGCCACAGCAGCTCATGAACCAATGAGAAACTGAGAACCCGGTCTCAGATTCGGACTTGGGTAAACAAGGCCTGCCAAAGCATCGAGGCATCGGTCGCTGACATGACCCGGGCCGGCAGGGGGTTGGATGTAAGATGGGGAGCAGGGAGTCCAAGAGCACCCTGCCCCTCAGATATCCAATGGGGAGGACCAACCACAGCGAGGGGGTGCATGGGGCCAGGGGAGGGTCAGGGGAGGGGCCCAGGATACCCGAGGTCCGTCCTTAGAGCCAAAAAAAAAAAGGTTCGGTGACACTCCTGCAAGGAAAAAAATCGGACAAATGACAGCGCTGATCAATGACATGGGCATTTACGTAATGGCAAGGCGTTGTACCCGACAGCAGTTGGCACCTACAGGACGGCACTTGGTGCTTCATCAGCAAAACCTGTGATTAGTCAACGCCTGCAGGCGCTGGTCAACCACCAGCATTTGGTGGTTGACCGCCTGCGGCTGAGCGGTAACCACTGGCCCAGAGAGCCATCCTTGAGGACCATCTTAAGGACCTACAAACCCTTGCGTCCCTGCAATGCATCCCCATAAACCTGTCTCTTTTGGGGGGGGCTGAACTGGGTTTGCAAAACACAAGGGTACCACCCGCCACCAAAGGTGAGGAGAACGCCGGACCTCCTCTGTAGTGCAGAGCTGGGACCCCGGCATTTGGTGCTGATTCTGAGCTCTTTGCCATGACCGCAGCGCTATGCCGACCGGAAGCTAGACAATGGGGGGGGGGGGGGGGCAAAGGACAAGGGGAAGGGGAAGGGGGATGGATCAGGGGTTGGGCTGTGCTGACTGGGGTCCTCAAATGTCCCAACGCATTCTTGCCAATCTCCGGCCTGCACAACAAAGCATCGCGGTCAAGTGGCCCACCACAAAACACATGGCCACACCACATATTTCTGGTTCTTTACTATTCGGAAACAACATCATTTCTGGAGCTGGAATCCCTACTTCAAACGCAATTGGTTTACATTTCTACCCAGTTTGGGATCTCTTCCTTAACAACGGTGGTCACCCACCCAAATCTTTCCCAGGGGGGACATGAAATGCCCCAAACCACCCCACTTATAGCCTCAAACCCAACCACCCGCCCCCCTTCCCTGTGGGGTACACCTACCTGCAAAAAGCCAGGGTCACAAGCAAGGGTCACGGGCAAGGAGAACAGTGAAATAAATGAAAATCTAAGGGCGGATTAGATCATTCAGAGCATACACCGTGGGCCTTCCTTGTGGGGCACTGCTCTCCCCTTGGTGTGGCTGAAGTTTCAGCGTGCAGTTCGTGCAGCGGATGCGTGTCATTGCGCAAAGTTGCTGATGTGTGTAGTACTGGCTGTTGTAATACGCGGCGTTGTAGATTGCAGTATCATACCACCGCATCCCCAGAACTGGCATTTGCAACGGTGCAGCCGCAAGGACAATCGTGGCATCTTTTTACAACAGGCAGGAAGGGGAAAAGCTGCCTTGTCCTCGGGACAGCAGTGAAATCAAACCTGCCCATCCAACACCGTGGCGGATGCACAACATGAAGCAGGGCGTGGGCACACACCTGCCGTAGACCATGTTGCGTTCACACACTGGTCCAGCAGCGGCACCCGTCACTTGAATCCCAGACTGGCCGTAGCCACACACTTCGTTTTCGATGAAGTGACCTGGACCACAGAAGCAGAGACAGTTGCAGTGGCAGTGCAAGGATGAGACCTGCAGTGGCAGTGCCAACAACTTGAGGCAGGGCGGTCCTTAACGAAGAAAAAAAAAGTGTTCCTGTACCCAGGTTTCCCAAAAATGCCCGCGGGTACACCATGTGTTGACGGTGGGCGGTTGGCGGTTGGTGACTGGCGGTTGGTGGCGGTTGGTGGCGGTTGGTAGTGGTTGGCGGCGGTTGGTGGTTGGGGATTGGTGGTTGATGGCGGTTGGCAGTGGTTGGCGGTTGGCGGTTGGCGGCCGCTGGCGGTTGGCGGCGGTTGGCAGTTGGTGGCGGTTGGTGGTTGGCGGTTGATGGTCCCTTGGGGCGGTCCCTAAGGGCGGTCCTTAATAAAAAAAAAAATCTCGGTCCCAAAGGACCGCCCTGACTTGAGGTCGTCCAGTGACCAGCCTCGTAATTGAGCAAGAGGACAAGACACGGTCAGCTCTAATTGGTCTGCTCACAACGGCCAACCAACGGCGGTGTTGGACTTGACGTCTTGAACAACAACCAAAATGAACTTGGCCGTGCCTGTTCCAGCCCCTCTTCGGGACAGGGCGTGCCTCCGGGCTGTGTGTGGTTGTGGTGGGGGGGAGTGAGAGCGCAGGAGTTTGGAGAGAGGGGGGGGGGAGATTGAAATGTCTGTCCCACTGCTCTCAATTGCAAGCGGGCTGCCCCTATGGCCACTCCCCTGGCAGCACTGATATTCAGTCATTCCCAGACCGTGAAGGATGGAGGGCGGCCCCCACCAATTATGTGCAAAATTGTAACACAGGGCGCATGGAGGAAGGCAGGGGGGGGGAGGCAAAGGGTCCAGACCTGTCGCATCTTGGCACAAGATCCCCACACCGTCCAAGGCCAATTTGCTTCGCGACTCTGCCGTGTTCATGTCCGCCAGCGCCAGCTCTTTGGTCAGCGTGACAATCATATTGTTTGTCACCACCGGCTCTGAAACGGTCATGAAGTCCGCAAGTGCCGCAACACGCAGCACAGAAACGCCCCTTTCCGCATATGCCCTGGGGAATGTCGCTGTACTGCGTGCCTCCAGGCTTTTGCCTGCGGTTTTCTGCAGCTGGAGGTAGGCGTCAGAGACCATCCCATAGCCTTAGGGCGCACTAATGTTGCGCCGCAGGCACGCCACAGGTGCCGCAGGGTAACGGTAATTAGCTTTGGTGTACACTGTCAAGGGGATAAATCCATAAACCGTGCCATCTTGTGGTCCCCAAGAGGGTCCCCAAAGAGGCGAATGAATCAAAGTGGCTACCTAACTCCTGAGGCCCTCAGGGCCTCCACAATGGAGAGGAGTCACATGGATACATATCCCATAGCGCATTGGGGATGGGCAACAAGTGCACCATTTGTGAAACGAAGAGGCCCAAGACGGAGCATGTACTAAATATGAAAAAGATGGGACATATGTGGGATGGGTATATATTACGTAAGCAAGAAGTGCCTGCATGTGTGCATCACTAAATTTCCGCTGTTCTTGCACAATTACCCAAAATGTGTGCCGTTGGCACCGCAGGATTAGCGCCCCTAAACCTGAGCACAGAGGCCTTCTGCATGTCAGAGACTGGGCATCTTGTGCGAGTGCTGCGGCACAGCTCCCATCATTCCCAGAGTCTGTTTGTGCATCAAACCAAACATTGCATCAGATGTGCTCTGATTGTCCATCTCGATACTTGCACAATGGCATGTGGTTCAGCAGTGTGAAATCTGGGACATCTTCGCCCCAGGACCATCATTGTCCCACCATGGTGCGGCAGCGGCGGGTGACGGAACCGCTCCTGTCTGTTGGGATGGACGGCTCACTGCACACAAGCAAAATTTTTTGGCTTCACTCAGCAATAAATCTACTCAGTTCAGTGACCCACCCCACGAAAATGAAGGCAGCGACCCCTGGCCAAGGCTGTACGGCGGTAGAAGAGTGTGTACCATAACAGGATGAGTGTGTGCCATGACGGGATGAGTGTGTGTGCCATGACGGAGTAAGTGTGTGATGAGTGGGCGTACCATAATGGGATGCGTGTGTGCCATAATGAGATAGTGCGTGAGTGGGCATTTGTCATAGTCATGAAAGCTTGGCATGTTTGCCAATCTAAATAGACGTGAAATAGAATCAGTAGTGGCAGAATCTGTGACCCAAGAAAGTGCCTCGCATGAAACGGCTCCCTGGCTTTCTTTGTTTGTTAGCTTTTGAACGCATGATAATCCATTAATTTTCAATTGAATGAATTAAACCGTATCAAATTGCATGATTCAAATGAATTGTCAGTCAATAGATTGGCTGAATTCTAAGTAATAATTGAAGTTACTGAAATCTCATGGGTTATCATTCAATTAATCCATTGTGTGAAATTTGATCAATCGATCTGTTAATTAATTATCAATCTGTCAATCAATCAGTGCAATGAATCAATATTGCACACAAGAGATGGTAGCAAACGTGCATCCTGTCCCTTTGGAATGGGCATGGGAAAACACTTTCTTCGCCCTGAAATTCAACCGCAGTCCCCTGGGGACAATTTTTTTTGCAAAACCATCACAGACCTGCGCCATCACAGATCACCAAATCCGTGGGTTTGTTGAACCAGAAGACATTCTCTGTCACTTTCGGCGTCGCGGATTGAGAAATAGTCATTCCGCCTGCTGTCATATTGGAGAAGATGCAATTCTGGTGGAATATGGGGTTGGCTCCTGCAGACAGAATTCGGCGGTGGGTGGAAGGTTAGGGAATGTGGGGTGCAGAGGATACCCGGAGGGGGGGGGGGGTTGAGGGCATCTTTTTCTTTGGAGGGGCCCAAATTGTTTTTGGGGAGGGAATTTCTACTGCTCCTTAGGAATTAAGGGAAAATGCTATTGCCTTCCGCAGTGCACCTCGAAGAGAGGCTAACAGTCAGCCAATCAGTCACTTAGTCAGGCAAGCAGTCAGTCAGGCAGTCAGTCGGGCAAGCATGCAGGCAGACAGGCAGACCACACAGTTTGGGTTTTTTCAGTGGCAGACTCGGCTGCAAGCAGTGGGGAGCCCTACACATAGCAGAACACTCCGCGATCGAGTGGTAATGCACTCGACCGCCAACAATCAAGTCGGCAGTGCGATTCCCGGCCGGCCGACCTGTAAGCTTTCCCTGACCCTCGTTCAAATCCCTCTGAGCACAAACTTTTGACCCCCCCCCGCCCCCATCCCCCCTCCAAAAAAATGTGATATCCAGTTTCAGGGGATAGAGGCCTGAGAATCAAAAAATCCATGGGGAGATCGTTTTATTGGGCCAAATAATGATTTTACAAGGGGTTGGACGTCCAATATCATGCCTTGGGGTATGCTACGTGAACGACCCCCAAAAAGGGGGAGGGGATACGACGCACGCACCTGCGCTTGATCTAACAACCTCTCTTCGAGGTGATTTGGGCGCACGCTGTTATCTCCCGCTGGTTTCTGCACGGATGCTGTTATTGCCTGGAACACGCTTTGCTTTTACGCGCTTGCCATCCACCACCACATACCGGGGGGGGGGGGGGGTTCAGCGGGTGAAAACATTGGAGGGGACAAATTTGGAAGCCCTGCCTTACACCAAATATTCCCTTCAAGTAAGGACACTATGTGCCAAGATGCGTGCAAGGGACAGGGGCAGCGGGGTGCCTCCGAGCGGTGCTGCAAAATACTCCCTGTCGGCAGAGAAACTGCGATGATTCATGGAAGGAATGCGGTGGCAGAGGGAGAGGTAATGTGATGGAGGATGAAGCAAGAGGGAACATGGAGATGGGCGGAGGGACTGCAGTGGAAGGCGGTCGACTACCCCTTGCTGCCACACTTTTTCCTTTTGAGCGGGGGAGGAGGGATAAGTTAACTTAGTGTCTCCGTGTGCCTGTCAGCGCCCATGGTGAGCCAGTGCCCAGGGGCAGAACCGCGGCGCTACGTGTACATTGAATACAACCAGGCGGGGAGTCATCACCCCTTCTGGGAACCTGGCTGTGCCCGCTTTTGAGTGGACTCCCGGGTGATGGCGGTCCAAAAGCTCGAAATGGAGCCCAAGCGGCCTAGCACGGCTAAGCATTTCCCAAAAGTACACTCGGGGGAAGTTAGAGCAATTGGCATTCAATGAAAGGGCCAACAAGAGAGACAATGAGACCTTCCACAACGACTCCACGACCATTTTCGGAGATTGAATTAGCCGTGAACGTCCCGTCGGCACCGTTGCGAACAAGTATGCCGATGGTGGCGCTTTTGATCTGTTTCGAGAACAGAACGTCACATGAAGGTCGGGGAAGCAAACCCAGGGTCAGAGAATCTTGGTGGGAGCACCTTGCTGCCCTTTCCACACACCCGGAGGTGGAACTGCAGGCAGGAAGAGCATGGTGGCCTGCTTGCATGGTTGCACCAGGATGCTGGTTGGGTTGGGGGCTACGGTGCGCAATCAGGGGGGGTGCATTGTTGGCACGCGGTTGTGCTCACAAATTTGGTGCGCATGCCAGCAGACTGTTGGTGTGCTATAATCACAACAGACTCCATCATGGTGAAGTGTGGTCGGGGATTTGCCATAAATACTTAGTAAGTGTGCCGGTTGGTACTTTCGGGTGCACTCACTGGTTTGTACTTTCAGGGAGGGGAATTGTTTCCTTTGCTTGTTCCAACCCACTGGGGAAAACTATCTTTAGTAGGTGAGAATGGGACACTGTGTGCGGGGCGGGGTGGGGGCTACTGGCCCTTGTCTTGGCACCTTAAGATGGAGGAGTTCAGTGTGACGCTCCCCCTCTGCTCTGTGATGCGATGCAGCTCCCTCCCTCCCTCCCTCACTCACTCACTCCTCTCCTCCCTCAATTCCTCCCTCCCTCCCTCCCTCCCTCCCTCCCTCCCTCCCTCCCTTCCCTGCCTCCCTCCGAGTGACCTTTCCAAAAAGGCAAGCTACCAACCAAAAATGCACATGAAAAAGGAAACCAGCACCAGTGCCCATCCCCCCATAGTTTCAGGAGTGGCGCGGGGCGGGGGTGTTGGAACATGAAGGGTGGAGGAGGCATCTCCAGTGGCTGCCACCCATATTCGAAAGTGCTCCGTTTGGGCTGTAGCCTGCCACATCGAACATCAATTTCTCATCCTTGAAGGTACTGTTGTCGGGTTGTGGGTTGAGGCGCAATGTCTGCATGTTGCAGTTGCATTTTGCTGTGTGTGGCTGCACACCCCCTATGCACACACCTTTGGGAAAGGCACGTTTGACTAAACCCCCCCTTCGCCTTCTCCCAAAGGACTGCCCCAAACCTCCTCGTGACAACTCTATTGAGAGGGCGCTGGTTCTGTCTCCAAAAATTCCAATGGCAGTTGCATCCAAAAGGAAACAGAAAAGCAGATGTTCGCCCCTACAGTGCCCAAGATTTGATTCCACCACACGAGGGCACCATCAGCACACCGAACCACTGAGTGCTCCATGCAGCGATGCATGACTTGTCTGTGATCACGCAACAGGCCCAAATGCTTGCAGTGTGTTGGCATGCCATGCTTTGCATGCTGTCGGCTGAACTGAAGAAGCGTCGTGCCTTGGGGACATGTTCCTTGAAGCCGCAATCAACGCCTTTCAGGCAAGTGAGTCGGTGACATGTTTGTTTAGCAAAGGAAGTCGTAATGATTCCGCGTATTTTTTCGGACGGGCTAAGCGAAAAAGTCTTTTGCAGGTCGTTTGAGCCCCCAAAATCAAAGGGGGCCTGGAAAAGGGACTCTTGTGACACAGTCTACGTAAGATGGTAGCCCTGAAGGCTGGTGGTTGCTCGAAAATGGCCTGGAAGATAATTCATTTTGATTCCCCCCCCTCTCCCGCCGTGTGAAGGAATTCGAAAAAAGTAAATGGTAATTGTATGTTTCTGCCCCCCCCCCCCCCTGCACACCCACTACCCAGGGCACTTTGGGAAGGGGTTGGGACACGCCCCCCCCCCCCATTTTTGAGTTGCGGAGGCAAAAAAAACAGAGTTTGGAGCGAAATGAAAAAAATTGGAAGGCAGTGCGATGGCGAAAAGAAATAAAAAAACAGGGTGTAACATCAGTACTAGTTGGATCATAAACAGAGTACTAAAATTAGGTGATGATGCTTTTACAAAAGGTTAAACATCCCCTCTGATACACCGGGGTATGCTACGCAAATACCCTCGCGCCTGCCCGTGTCTCACAACCTCTCTTCGAGGTGATTCTGCCCCACCTCCACTTTGTTATGGCGCCAAGTGCTGAGCATCGCCTCCCATAAATATGCATTGGCCAGCCTTGGGGCTAAAAATCACAGAAAAATGTGGTCTGAGAGGAAAGGGGATGTGGTAAAGGCGCCCGTCCATCTGCAAGAATTGCATACCTCGTTCGCAAAGAAATCCGGCGTCGCCCCATTGTACACGGCAACGGCAGCCCCGTTGTTGGTATCGGCATCGGCACTCGGGACGAACAACCGCAGGTGTGCGATGGTGTTGCACAGGAAACGAGGACTTGTATCCGGGCCATGCACCAGCAGACTGCCCACAACCCCTGCAGCACGGAGATACACACGCATTCCCTTCCTGCCCTCAGTCCAAAACGCAGCAAACAGGCATTTGCAACGCCGATAAAATCACGCGCGCCGGCTGCTTTCCCGGCACCCTGTTCCTCTTAATGGCCCTCACTATCAGTGGATGGGCTATCGAGGGGCCTCGACAGGCCTGCGAACAAGAACTCCCGGAAGACACAGCGTCTAACACACGTTTTTGATGGAAAGCACAACCTCGATCAACGCGGCCCCTCGGGGCTCACACGCTCGTCGCCTGGGTCGCTCACACAACCTTCACTCCTCGAGCCTCCACAGCGGAGGTGGACATCTGTGCAACTCTTGTTTTGATACGCATTTCGAAACGCGTCTGAGGTCATTGGGGACGGTTCTGTGCAACTTTGCATCCCAACACCCGCAGCGTGAGCGGGGGAAGGGACAACATGTTCTTGGTTGTTTTTTTGGCACACTTGAGTCCCAAATCAATTCAGAGAGTTCTGACTGGACATACGAGGGGGTCCAAAAACTGTTGATTACTCAGGGGGAAAAAAAGCAGACACAGACATGCACCACCCCTCGCACCCGACTGCTGCTCCTCATGCGCGTGTGTTTGGTGGTCTGCAGAGGGGGTGGGGGCGGCGTCCGCGTCCCCACCCATACGCCCCCGTTGCTGCGTCCTCTGACAACAGTGATTTCCAAGAACGATCCCACCATCAACAAGGACACGGGAGCAACATGGCGTCCAAAGCGTAACCCTCATCAGCACCAGGACCGGGCTGGAGGGCCTGCCAGCAAGGCTTGTTTGGGCTGCTCTTCACGGACACTGCACGCAGCCCACTCCAAATCCCTTTGCCAATCTATTGGCGCGGCCTGTCCCACGCTGTCCTCGGAGGCTCGGCGGTGGGAAGTCCTGCGGCGCCGCTGCTGCACCCCTTCCCCCGACCCCCCCCCCCCCCCCCCGCGCGGTATCTCTGCCCTCCCGAAGACATTGAGCTTCAGGGCCCGGAACAGCCGGCTTGACTCCGAGCGTCCAGTCTGTCGCAGGCACTCCTCTGTTTTCAGGAACAGCAGGGCACGGGGGGGGGGGGGTACCCAGTTAAACTCCAAACCGGCTGCCTGACTTGCGTCAGACAATCTCGCAGGAGTCCAGCGTGCACACTTTCATGTACAGCGCCAACCTTCCCAGAAAGGAATGGGTGTGTGGTGCCCACTGCCACCAAAGCAGTAAGAGTGTTGTGTGCTTCATGCATCGGCAACAAAAGGAGCCAGAAGAAGATTGTGAAGATGGCAGATGTGGTTGTGGTTGCCTGGGGGGCAGGGGGACTGCAAACTATGGGATGGCACACCGCCCACCGCGTGCGTAGCCTTTCGTTGTGAAAATCCACCAAATGGAGACCCACACACTCCCTAGAGCCCGCCATCTCCAATGACCCCCAGGCCCCCGGCCCCTGCACAGTGTCCAGACCTGGGCCGATGGTATTGAACACAAATCCTGCATGTCCAGTGGTATGAACCTGCACAAGAGGGGGATGACCCCAGGCACCGCCCAAGCCACGCAGAGACGCAGAGAACGCAAGACACCCGCAGAATGATGTTGTTGTGGCCCTGCAGGTTTCCTATGGGCTCCTCACGGGACCTTAAGAGCGGGCTGTTGCTTGGCGCTCTGCCGAGGGGGGGGGATTCCATAAAGGCTGGTGTCCAAGGCTGTGTCTTTTGTATGACCTGCTATTGTTGGTTCAGGTCGGTTCTGGGTCTGGGTCTGGTAAGATACCGGGCCTGTGGCCCTGCGCCTCATGCGGTGCACAGGGCCTAAGACCATGGGTGGTAGGTTTGAGGGGCCACTCTTGGCCACGCACAGTACAACGTGATCTCTCATGGCCAATCAAGGCCCTCTCCAACGATACGAGCGCCGCTGTCCCCCTCAGGTCCATCCGCTCTTCTTGTCCCTTTTGACCTTGTACCCGATCTGAGGGGCCTCACCGGATCCGACATCACTGCGGGGGAAAGGAAGGTTCCAGCGCTGATACCTGTCAGCTTTCAGCCTTCGCCTTTGGCCCGTCTCTGCAGCCCCCATCGCCAGAGAAAAAACGGCTCCGGTGTACACCGGGGTTCCAACCAGCAATCTTCACCTATTCACGTGCTGTGTTACCTCTGAACTATTTCTCGGCCACTCAACTCGAGGCGAGCCTCTCTTACTCCGCTCACCCGACCACTTAGCCAATCAGCCACTGACCGCTGCACTCCTGCCGCCACACTCTCTTCCTTGGCCATTGGACTCAGGCTGAGCCTCACACCGCTTGCCCACCCCGATGTGCACCTGGGTTCAAACCTTCAACCTCGCACGACCGCTCTCCATCCGCCACACGCTCGCCCCTTGCCACTGGACTCTGAGCCGAGCCTCTTGCCACTCGCCCTCTCCAGCGTGTACCACAGTTTAAACCCGTGACCTCCAACTGTCGCTCTCCGGCCACCACACTCTCTCCCTTGGCCACTGGACTCTAGGCCAGGAGTGTAAATGTGAGGGAGAGGTGAGGGAAATGCGGAGGGGTGGAGCTCGGTGGCTGACATTGAAATGTCCATTCCACTGCTCACAATTGCGTCTACTGCCCTCCGTCCACGCCCCTGCCCGCGTTGCCCCTCCCCCAGGGCATTTTTATCACCAAGCAAGCCTGCCAAAAAACAAGACAGGGGAGAGGAGGGGGGGTTTGGCACAAGGCCTCGGTATCTGATTGTTTGCCTTTGGCGGCGCCTATTGGCCTCTCGCCACTGCTCATTCTGACCCTCTGGTCGTGTCAACGGAGCCCCTGGATGACTTGTCCTGTTTGACTACTCCAGGGTTGGCTGTTCCGGAGACGGGCTGTTGCCCGTGCCGCTGCCCAGGTGCAGGAGAGGGGGGGGGGTTCATCTAGAGATGATCTCGGCAAAGAAGATTTTTTGGCTGAGAAAATTTCGACACCCCCCAAACTTTCGGTGTTGGACAACCATTTTTTGTTGCGGGAAATTTCGGCAGACTCAAAGTTTGAACGATGCTAAATCAGCAATCACCTGAGGGAAAAAAAAAGAAGAGCAAGGCCTAAGGTTGGCCCTCCATACTGAGAGGGATACTAACTCGAGGAAAGGATGTAATGAGGGTGCAGTATATGCCAAATGGGTGGGCACCTCTGGGGAGGTCATCAGAGACCGTCCCTCGAAAGCAGCAAATCCTTATCCCCCTCTTGGGGTAGAATTTTGTTGAAAATACAAAATGTTCAAAATACACCGGCGGCCTAGCCTAATACAATGAAACACTGGGCTCCATTAGCGTGCCCCTTGCCCTTGATGCACGCTTCTGCGGGGCTCTCAGGGACGCCTGAGAGGCTCTTGTCAGTAACTTGGACACAGAGGGCGCGCAGGAGGCACCTGGGGGCGTATTCTGGCTGCATACAGGGCGCATAGAGGACACATGGAAAGGGAGAATGAGAAGGGGCGCGGATTAAGCGCGGTATTTGGCAGCTTGTGTGCGGCCAGGGCTAATTTTGCCGTCAGGTTGTCGGGAACTATGCGCCATATCTTGTGCACTCTCATCATTCGATCCAGGATAGAGAGGAGCCCAAAATCAGAGTGCAAAGAAGCCAAGCAATATGGGGCAATCGTGAGGCAGCGCGTACCTCAAGCACCGTGGGATGCCTTGTGGATTTGAATGTGTTCTGAGCATACGTACCACCTGCCTGCTCCAGAATACAGAGGTTTTCCAGCTGGCAACTTTGCATCGTTGGATGGGCGGCCCCAGAGATGATTGCAGTCGTGATCTTACACTGGCAAAGAGAGAGAGAGAGAGAGAGAGAGAGAGAGAGAGAGAGAGAGAGAGAGAGAGAGAGAGAAAGAGAGAGAGAGCGGAAGGGAGATGGAGGAGAGGGAGAGGGAGGGAGACAGAGAAAGACAGTGTCTGTGTTTGTGTGACTCGTGGCCAAGACATCATCTTTCGTTAAAATACACTGCCACGCTACAGCTCTGTTTGCACTACCGCCATGTTTGGCATTTGCTGATTCTTAGAGCCTTTTCTGCCTGACGGCCCAACGAGCACCAAGACATGTGGTACCTGTGTGTGGCTGTGGCTGTGGCTGTGGCTGTGGCTGTGGCTGTGGCTGTGGCTGTGGCTGTGGCTGTGGCTGTGGCTGTGGCTGTGGCTGTGGCTGTGGCTGTGGCTGTGGCTGTGGCTGTGGCTGTGGCTGTGGCTGTGGCTGTGGCTGTGGCTGTGCGTGTGTGCGCGCGCGCGCGCGCGCGCGTGTGTGTGTGTGTGTGATCCATGGGCAGCAGTGAGTATGTGCTGACAGGGCCATCACCTCTTTGTTGCCTGTGGCCAACCCTTCTGTGCCAACGGAACAGTTCAGAGTTAAGTGTGCTCTGTAGATGCCCTGCTGTGGCCCATGGCAAAGAGGACACGGCTGAAATTCTGGTCCCCCCTGCCCAACATCTCTTCCGGAGCAATCGGCAGTGGAGAGGCAGGGTGTGCCACTTAGGCCTTCGCATTTGGGGGCTAAGTGTGGTGATTGCTGTGGTGCAGCTCCAGTGCTAGGGTGCTGTGTATGCCAGGTGGTAAGTGGGCTTGTGTGTCAGCGCGTTATGGCCTGTGGCGGGCCTCTTCCTGGGACATGGTGTTGATACCTTGTTTTGTCCTGCCTGACAATAATACCTGGCACCTCTGTATGTGGCAGTGCCGTGAGGGCAGGGGGAAGGTTGTGTTCCATGCATGCGTGGAGGTGCGGTCGCCAGGGGAGGAATGTCTGTGCACAGTGCTCTAGCGAGCATCACCTCTCTGCCGAGTGTTTTCCAATCTTTTGCAGTTGGTGCATGCCTCAGCTGTGCGCTATGCACACTGTGGGGCTGCTGCTTGAGGGGGAGTAGGGGGGTGGATTGCCGGTACTTGTGCTCTGCTTCTCGTGGCAGTGTACGGTCCCTGTGGCATGCGGCCGTCCCTCATTACTGGATAACAATAAAAATTTCCTCGAAAGGATGTGATTGTGCCGCTCTTGGCCATGTGCTGTGTAGCTGGAGGGAGGCATGAGCCCTGTGTTGAGTGTGCCTTGAAGCGCAGGTTGCATGTGTGCCTCCTCGACCTCTTCTGTTGTGCGCCTGTGAGGTATGCGAAGTCTGTGGGGCTTGTGGCCTGTAGGGCTTGTGCAGGTGTATTTCGTATATCCACGCTTCCTCACAATATGGAGCAAGGTTGCGAACGTGCATTCATATTGCATGCTTAGCCCACAGATGGCTGGACCACCGAGTGGTACCAGCGAGCCGCATATATCTCTCTCTCTCTTTCTGTGTGTGTGTGTGTGTGTGTGTGTGTGAGTATGTGTATGTGTGCGTGTGTGTGTGTGTGTGTGTGTGTGTGTGTGTGTGTGTGTGAGTGTGAGTGAGTTGGGGTACAGCCATCACGCACAACAGCAAACAAAAACACCACCGATGGCAACAATGAGACAGCCAACAGCAAATGGCGACTTTGACAGCGACAACCACAAGGCACCACCACCACAATGTAAACCAACAACAGCACCGCATTGGTCAGCATGGGAAGAGGAAAAAGCATCAAACACAACAACATATTGACCACTATGCCAGCACCAACAAATCGGATTGTGTTCCCTACCTCAAAGGAAGGCACCTCAGGCACCAGGGCAAGCGCATTCCAATCCAGGGTGGGAGGTTGGTGCCATTGTCACAGCCTCACCCTGCTCCTCTCTGTCCCTCTCTTAGCCACCGTCATGGTTGTGGGGAGGTGAGGTACGGCAGGAACACCAAAGCGGCCAGAACATCCACGGGAGATGAGCACATGTGCATGCTGAAAAATAAAGGTGTTGGTCCTATTTCAATGCCCAGCAAATGAGTGGAGGTCTGAGAGTGGTAGTTGGGGGCTATTCATCGGCAAACAACCAGCGCACGCCAGACCCTGCCACTCCGAAACACGCACACAACCACTTGCAGCAGAGGGGCGAACACATTAACCTGATGCCCCCCCCCCCCTCGCACTCGATCTTCGACAGCTGCAAAGAAATCCTGTCCAAAAATTTGCTCCCGCCCTGCGGCCAGCAGCTTTCACTTCAGTGTCATGCGGCACAGCACCTCAATTCTTTCTCCCTCTTGAACCAGGTTTATCAGCTGGCCTGACGTTATGGATGTTCTGTTGAATGCGTTTCTGTCCAGGGCACAGTGCTCGGCAGACTGAGTCAAAATCGACAGATGGCGACTCAGACTTGACTGATTCAAAAAATCGATGACTGATGGCTGACCGGAATCAGTCATTGGCGACCTTGACTGGCGACTGAGTCATGACCCAGTCTCCCCAAAAACTTGACTGAAGGAGGGACTGCACCACCGCTTCAGCTAGATCCTACTGTTTTTACAGAGTGCTACAGCGCAGGTTCAATTCTCGCCCATCGGCCAGCAATGGACCGATTGCTCGCCGATCACTGGCCAATCGCATCCACAGAGCGATCAGCAGAGCGATGGGCAGCGTGCCATGGTGCAGATCGTAATAGGATTCGAACCAGTGATCTGTGACTCCTAGTGTCTATTCAGTCACAGTCACTGCGCGACATCGTGACTTGACTGAGTCGACTGGAGTGGGGTGACCCATGACTTGACTTGACTGAGTCAAAAAATCTTGACTCGTGACTGACTTGACTGAGTCAGCCCAGCACTGGCAGGGCAAGCTGCTGGGCAGCACCAGAAACCAAGCCACTTGAACGTTGGGGTGGAACCAGAATGACCGCTTACTCACTCATGCACCCAACTACCCAGTCACCCACTCACTGATTTACTCACTCACTCATGCACTCACTCACGCTCATACACGCTCGCTCGCTCACCAGCTCGCACGCATGCACGCACTCACTCATTCAGTGAATCACTCAATCACAACAGGTGACAATCAGAACGCAGTTACCTTGTGGAACACTGGCTTTCCTCCTTGCACCTCGATGGCTGCATCCGCAAGGATGGGGACTTTCGCTGGCTTGACGGTCACGCCTTCTAGCGAACAATCCCCACAACCCTCCTGTCAGGGAGTGTGGACATGCACAATGCTACTGGTCACAGCGTTGCAGCATGAAAATACACACTGCCACTGGCCACATTGTCCCAAATCCATCTAAACTTTTGCCGTCCAGCGTTAAAAGGGGATAGAGATCCGTGTCTGCCCATGAGTGCACGCACATAGCAATACGGCACAAAACCACGATAGGCGCATCTTGAGGTCTGCCCAGCAGTCATTTGGGTATGAACGGGTGCTGAAACCTCCAGACCAGCAGAAGTGCACGTGTAATTTACAGGCCGAAGTTGACAAGAGCAATCTATGGCGACAGATTTTGCATTGCAACACCGACATGTGAAAGTAAACAAATGAGAAAATGATCGGCAATTTGTTGTTTGGTGCCTTTGAGGCTCCATCAGCTCGTGTTGCTCGAAAAATCCGTTACAGTTCTGATGATTCATTGCAACCAGCCCAACCTCCTCGTCGCAGATTCAACGCACTCCTACCAACCTCACTCATGACGGACCAATTCGTCTCTTGCTCTGATTCCCATGCAGTTTCTTGTTCTCCTCAGCTGAAATCCCTGATCCAATCGCACACGGGGCCAACACGACCCGCTGTCGTTCAGTCGTCCAACTCAGACGGCGCGATCCGTTTCTTTTTGATATCACACAAAAAAAGAATTCCGCCTCAAACACAAGGGGCACTGGAATCCCCCCCCCCAAAAAAAAACCCAACATATGTCATGCGGACATGGCACATGAGGAGCTGCACTTGCGTGTAGGCATATGGTAGCAATGATGCGGTACGTTTGTATTGTGGTAATAGGGTAAGAGTGCATACAACTGTGGTACAACAACAGCACCAAAGTCCTTTTCTACATGTTTGAAGATATTGGCGCCTCGGGAACCGCCGGTGCGAGCACAGATGCCCTACTCCGACGCGGTTGAAACTCAACAAATGATTCATAGACACGTGGTGATCATCCTTGCCAATCTGTCTGTACTCATTGCCGCCCTCCCCCACTTTGCACAACGTTGTTGACCCCGTCTTTGTCTTCATTGTGCTTCCCTTGCCCAGATCCCCCCGCCCCTGTGCAGTTGATTAGGCGCTGCTTTTGCCCTGCTTTGTGATCGGCGAACACAAATTCCTCACTACCCACCTGAGGGTCGACATATTATACAATCCTTGTATCTGCGTGATCCTTATTGATTTTTTTGCGGCTAGGGGTTGCATTTATAAATACTCCAAAGCTGCGGGGAATTCGCTTTCGCCGTCACAGATGCGTTCGCCCGTGATTGTACTCGGCCAGGCTCGTGTACTCGGCCAGGCGCGCGTTCACGCTCCTGGCAGCGCGCGCGACATATTGAAGTGTCATCTGTGGCCGTGAGGGTTCAAATCAAGGTGGCAAGGTCGAACCTGTTGACGGCAGGTACCCAGGTTTTTGGCTGTTTAGGTGCCTTTGTTGCTGGGCCACACCAGATTAAAAAGAGATGCAGAAGAGATGTAGAGTTACAGGGATGTACATGTCGGTGTTCAGAGCCACGACCGAGGATGGGGCATACCACAAAAATGAAGGCCTTGGAATGGTCCGGCGCCTCGAAAATCGTCCTTTCTGCCCCCAGTGACCCTCGAATGTGCACTGGCTTGTCCAAGATGACCTGCCACCGCAGAATGCGTTGGCGCGTGATTGGCGCGGGCAGATCAACACTTCTCAGCGCATGGCTCCACCACAATCTCAGGTGCACCAACTTTTTTTCATTTGACCCCGCACCCACACATCCTCTGGGGCTGGGTAGCACGCTCACCAAGCAACGGCGTGCCCGTGGATCCTCCTCACAGGATGCGCAGCACTTGGCCCAAGGATTCCAATCGCCAGCCACACAATCGCAAAACCCTCATCGGCAACACCGAATCCCGTGCCCCCGCGCGCTCCGGCACGATGCAGCCGTTGTTTGCCCTGCGCCCCTGGCCCCCCGGCAAACGACACCTGTTCCATGAACTCGCCGGGGGAAATCAGGATGACCGAATTGGTTGCGCAATTGGCCAGGCATTTGGTGAGGGAGATGTACAGTTCTGTGACGTTGTTGTGCTGTGGGGACGAGGAGGAGTCCGAGGATTACACCCGCAGTGGCCAGACTACGAGGTCCTCAGCCACTAACTGCCCCAGACACGTCGCCACACGGGAAACCCGGTACCACCCCAAGACAACGTGAGGCAGGCGTATACAGAGTTTCGGGCACAACACCCACAGCCCCTCCGTGCGGTTGCTGAGGGTAGCCACAGCGCAAAACGGGAGCCACTGCAGACGCCCCCGGCCACAGGGCCTACCCCCCGGACAGTCCTCGTGTTAGTCGACAGCACCGGATCGAGCAGGCGGGTAGACAGAATGCTTCGCAAACACAAGGATTCGGGATCCATTACGCTGAATGACATTGACGGGGCACCTTCACAGTAAGACAGTCTGCCAGTTCCTCCCCAAGACTGTCTTGGGGAGGAACCTGATGGGAAAGAAAAGGAGGTGCGTCCGCCCGTCACATCGGGGGCGGTCGAGGTGGGGTCGGTGAGCCACGTGCTGTGTATTTTGAAGGCTAGCTTGGTGGTTGGCGATGAGGGGAGAGGAGAGAGAAGGTCTGGGGTAACTGTGATGCCGGTGATGGGGGTGCAGAAGTCGTGCAAGCACGGGGGAGTGCCTGGTGGCGGCGGTGAGTAATTCGAGGGTTCGAGAGCATCGCCCGGGCGAGGCGCAGGTGAACCACAAAGGGCGTGGGGCAGGAGGACAGGAGGTGAGCGGAGGTTGGATACGCGAAAAATACGCCAATTGCCGGCGGTTGACAACCCACAAACATCGCGCAACCGTCCACCGCAATCGGTTAACTTCCATCCGCCTGCAGTTAATCGCGAGCCGCCAAGCCGTGTGTCTGCACTTTGCTTCATCAATGGAAACAAAGATTCACCGCCACTCGCCAACCATCAGGGGGGACTGGGCAGTCTAAGAAGATGGCACGCTTCAGCGGTGTGCATGATAAGCCCCTTGCCGGGAGCACACCTGGGCCCACTGGGTTTCTCGGTGCTGAGGAGAAGCCACGCCATAAATCTTGGGTTTGTTGCGAAGGGCGTCTGCGCAGAGATACGGAAGACGCAGACCGGCCGCGCATCCTGCGGCTCCTGGCGTGGATGGCATCCGCCCCCCTTCACAAGCAGCAGTAGTCACCCGGCGGGAATCAGGCCCGGGGGCGGCGGTTGGGTGGTGGTTGCGCTTGCTGTGGCATTGCTTGCCACTGCAGACGTGCTGCTGGCGGGATGCAGCAGGTCTGGCAGATGCCACAACCTGAACCCTCAGCCCAGTCCCAGTGCAGCCGGTTCGAACGTCTTGTGCGTCCTGTTTCCTCAGCAGGCCGACAACACCCCGCACGCCGGCCACACCCCTCACACCCACCACCATTCCACCAACCAACCGGTGCATCGAGCACACCAAACGTTCAAAATGCTCAACCGGCGGCGGCGGGGGCGGCGTCGGTGCACCCTCACACCCTCTTGTTCTGCCTCCCCCACGGCAGTGGCAATGGTGACCGCACTGCACGCCTCTACACTCTTGCTGAGGGGCGGGGACGGCTGACGCACCAAATGTTGTTCCTCAGGCAAATGAATCACAAGCACACCTGAGAAGATGAAGGAGCTGAGCCCTGTCACGGAATTGGTGTAGCCTACAGGGGGCAGCAGGCCGATGGCCTCGTCCTTGCGGCGCTGCAACGCTAGCGCGGCACACTTCTCTGCCGCCGCCGCCTGCAAGATTGCACGGTCGCAGGGCAGAGGGCATGCGACGGTGCTTGAGACTGTGGGCCATTTCTATCTGTTTGGATGTGTGTTTTCAGCCACGGCACCGCTGGTGAGCGTGTGCCTGCCACCATTGTTGGGCCCTCAATCAATACATTTAACACTGCAGCCCAGAGGAGAAACCGAAGGACAGGCAAAATACGTCGACGTTTGCCAGGCAAACGGTTGAGAACCGTTCTGAAAACAGCGCCGTGTGTGAGCAAGGAGGGGGGGATGCGGGCGAGGGAGCCGTGAACGAATGTAGGCCTGCGGGTTAAGGGAAACGGCTTACAGTTACCGGTGGGGGGGGGGGGGGGATGGCGGCCTGGGCTCCTCCGCCTGACCGACCCACCCACCCACCAACATCAGAAAATTGTTCCTCAGGAAAAAAAACAAAATGTATTAAAGGGGCCCGAAATTGGAGGTCAATTTTAGGAGGTCAGTTTTTGGGCGCCTCTTACCCCCCCCAGCGTGACCCCATTCCGTCTGGTTGTTGTTTCTTTATGGGGCCCTCGACAGTCAGCCGTTCTTCCCTTCGCATGTTGCGTCGGGTTGTTTCTTTCTGTCGGCCGCTGCAGCCGCTGCTCGTGCTGGTGTCGTTTCCGCGTTCGCGGAGCCCAGTGGTTGGTGTGCCGGGGCTGTGCTGGATGTGGCAGGATGTGCCGTTTGCGCGTCAGCGCCCCCGGTATAGTTAAAATACGCCACTGAGCCGTGGCCAGGAAAGGGCGTCAGTGTTGAGTAAAGCGGGGCAAATGACAGGCGCAGCAGGACAGTGAGGGGGGCAAAGATAACTGACAGGGGCCAGCGGGGGTGCGAGTCAGGAAGTGGTACCCGGTCCTTAATGGAAGACAGATCCCCACGACAGAACTTGCGCAGCCCCGTGCCCATGAGGCTCGTGGCGGTCGTCGGGGCCAGGCCGCCCAACGCCGGGCGCGGCGGCGTAGAGCCCGGTGACGTCATGGACGTCACTGGCGGGCGGGGGGAGTTGCTACGGCCCTGCGGGACTGGGGGCAGCGTCTGGGTGGTCGACTGAGGGCCGGTCCCCAGCGCTGAAATATCAGAACTCCGGCGGCGCCACCCTGAACCTCCGTAGGGGTTCTTGGATCCAGGGGCCCTGGAATGCAAGAAATGGGGTCACTGTGCACGTGTGTGAGAGAGGGGTATCACCATTTTTACCAGGTCTCCCGGTTGAGCCTGTATGGCCGTCCTTGGGTCAGGTCGCTCCCCATTGGTGAGGCCCACGGTGCAGGCCAGGGGTGCAGCCCTGGGTTGCCCCTCGACCAGTGCGATATGCACTTTCGGCCAGAACCTGGCTCGCTGCCCCAGGACGACCCTGGAAGTGGGGTGGTGGCTCCATGGCTTCTGCCGGGTCAGCTCCACGGTATTAGTTCAACAAGTGTGTGTATGAGGGGGCGGGGGGGTGAAGCCCCAATCCATTCAAACCATGAACGCGCACAGAATCACGCATCAACTCTCAACAGCCCCTCCTGCCAAGAAGCAACAAATACGCAAATTAAACAGCCCGTTCTTGGCACACTCTTCCTCCATCCGCTGCTGGCGAGATCCCCGCTCACTCATTCACGCACCCTCCTACCCAGCCACCCATCCAGCCACTACCCACTCACGCATTCACGCACGTACACACGCACGAATGCACTAGCTCACTCACTAACTCATTGGCTCGCTGTCTCTAACTCCCATTTCATCCACTCCACCCCACTATTATCCCTACGCCCACGCCCACGGCGACACCCAAGCCCACTCCCAAGCCCGCGCCGCGTTGCGCCACACTGCACCGGACCGTACCCCCCCCCCCCCTGCCTAACGGGGTCCTTAGCCTCAACATGGCGTGCCGGTGAACCCAGTGAGTTGGGTTACCGGCCTACGCTCAACGGCCAATGGAGGGAGAGTTGGGCCCAGGGGGCCACAACGGCCCACTGGCAGCCACACACCACGGAAACGGGCACCGCCAATGGTGGGCCGTGCCCCCCCCCCCCCCTCCCTCCCCATCCCCTGCCCCCTCCCCAGCAATAGCACCCCCCCCCCCCCCAACCAACTTGACCCCCGCCCCCACATTTTTTTGTCCTGGCTCTACTCGTGTGCACGACTCTCCCAAAAAAGTTATGCGGGGCCATCCGGGCCCAGGCACCTTACCCCTTCCGAGTGCAGTGTCCCCCCTCGCCTGCGCCGCACAGGGCCCGGACAACCGCGGTCGACGTGCCGAGGTGTTGCTCAGTTGTAGCGACGGGCGTGGTGGGACTCTGGCCGCCAGCAGGCCGCATGCAGCGGACATGAGCGAAGCGGAGGCGCCTGCCCATGGCCTGGCTGGCGGCCCCACCACCGGGGACTGGGAGAAGAGCCTGCCTCCCTGGGGCCGCGAGCGCCGCAATTGCATCCGGCAGCCACTGCGCGGCTGTGTGAGTAGACCATGGGATGGGGAATCAAGGACCCCACGGAATGGGCGGCGCGGCTCCGCCACAGGGGTGGTTTGAAGCCGAGTCGCCCTTGCGGACCCGGACTACGTCGAAAATGTGGGGGAGCCATCCGTGCACGAGTGGACGGGCGCCGCTTCCCCCCCTCGGACCGTGGGTTGGATTGGATTGAAGTTGGTTTTGTACACACCGTCCGTCCCCTGCGGGCACCAATCCATGGGACCTCAGGTATAGGCAATCTGATCATACTAGTATGGGTAAGGTATAAGGCCCCCCGGCCACCACCCCGGTGCCCGCAGTAGGGAGGGCATTCGGGAGGGGTAACAGTCCCCAATCCCCCAACGGCAGCCCCCAAGGTGAGCGCGCCACTAGAACGGGCATGTCTGAGGGGTAAAATGCTGTGCTGAGTAATAACCCTTAAACACACTGCAAGACTGCCTTAAATAATGCTTAACAGGATTAAAGGGCCTCCCCCGGGTCTTGTTCAGTGCGCCCTCCTAGAGCCGGACTCAACCGGCCGCGACGAGGCAGCCTAGCTTGTCTAGGTATAGCCGGCCTAATACTGGCGGCCATCCTCATCGTATCCCCGCGGGCCCTAACCGCCCAAGGGGGCCCTGGGTTCTGTAGCTGTTTGGGAGTTAAGCCCTAGCAGAACCTAGGGTTTTGGTTAAAGGGAGTCACACCCGCGACACGTTGGACCGGCTGTGAGGACTTGCTACTGTTAATCCAGGGTTATGACCCCTGGTACTGGTGCGTACTGTGCCTGCATGCAACGCCCAGGTCCGGGTGCAGTGGCTACTGCCCACTGCCCCAGTGCGGCAAAGTACCACAAGAGTTCCACTGCCCACAGCCCCAAGGCAGTGCGGCAGTGTGTTTCAAGAGTTCTACTGCCCACTGCCCGAGGGCGATGCGGCAGTATGTTGCGGGAGTTCCACTGTGCACTGCCCCAAGGCAGTGAGGCAGTGTTCCACAAGAGATGCACTGCCCACTACCCCACTTTCAGGAGTTCCGCTGCCTGTCCCCGGGTAGGGTGGCTATGTGCAGCAGGAGATCCACGGAGATTCACTGTCTACTGTCCCAAGGCAGTGCGACAGTGTGTTGCAAGAGTTCCACCGCCGACTGCCCACCGCCCCCAGGCAGTGTGGTGGTGTATTGCAGGAGTTCCACTGCCCACTGCCCCAAGGCAGTGAGGCAGTGTGCAAGGCTCCGGCAGGACTCAGGGGCACCAAGGTTTGGGCCCCGCGGGAGCTGCAACAGCACCGGCAAACGGAGCGGCAGGGAGTCCCCAGAGCGGCCATGGACAGAGATCGCCGGACGAAGGGGCAAACCCAGCCGCTACGTAGGTGCCACTCAGAGCGCGCACACGCACACACCCCTGCCCGTTTTGCTATTCCCGTAAGCAAGACATCCCGGCCATTGCCCCACCCCACTGCACTCCATCCCACCGCGCCAAGCCGCACCTCACCACACCGCACCGCACTCCGCCCCACCCCAGCCCATCCCGCCCCGCCCCACCCCACCCCACCCCACTCCACCCCACTCCACTCCACCCCACCCAACTCCACCCCACCCCACCCCACCCCATCCACACCACACCACTCCACTCCACTCCACTGCATTGCACTGCACTGCACTCCACTACACAACACTCGCTTGCGAAGAGGCCCCCGCCATGTACGCGGTGTAGTGTGCCGCCAAACACCTTGTGGGATGGGGGATGCTTGTAAAGAAGGCTATTGGACCAGACACCATGCTAGCCTTCAGGAAAGGCAAATCCCCTACACCACTGCAAAGAAAATTTTGCTTTGCACCGCAGACTGTGCATTTTGGTTTTACTTGTTTTGCCTTGGTGGCCTCAACCTTCCTCCACCAAGGACAGCCCAGGGCACCAAGGACAGCCCAGGGGTAGACACGGCAGTTGGATCAATGGGCAGCCCTCGGTGGGTGTCACGCCAGTCCAGGGCACTCTCTGTTGGTGTCAAAACAAATGCCATGTATCGAAGTGCCCGGTATGGCCGGGAATGCAGCGCCACCAGTGGCTCCGATTGCAATTCTGACCGGCCAATTCGCATGCCCCCTATGAATGTGATTGCACCATGTGCCCTGTCGCAGCGGAGCTGTGTCAAGCGTGCACCACACTGCTGACAACCATATGCCCACTGGCACAACCCGCAACGTTGGCGCGTCTTTCGCACACATCCGGACCGACACAGCCTGCGTCATGTTCAGATAAAAGAAAACCGCACGGAAACTATGCTCACACTTGTGCAGCTACCGTTGTTGGGACACTAAATCCACTAGGACTCCGCATCTTGTGCCCCTCGGGCTTGCCTGCCATAGGCACCTTTCGCGGTGACGACCAGTCCCCCCATCCCAACCCACCGCGCGTGTGCGTGGCAGGGCAGCCGTGGGGCACGGCCGCAGGGGCTTAGGGCAGGGTTTTGCTTGAGCAGAGGGGGTCCAAAGCAGGGGGGGAGGCGGTTCAGGAAGGGACCCCCCCCCCTTGCCAGAACATATCCAATACCCAGCGCATAGAAAAATTGTTGAACAATGATATCACTAAACTAACACACAACACACAAGCAAGCTTATAGCCAGCCCAATAACAGTGATCCTTTGATCTCAACACAGAACCAATAGGTCATCACAGTGCTCAATAGAAATTCATGCATTAGGCAACGCAGCTTGCAGTCATGCAAAGCCATTTTCCGCACTATTCTCACACACTTGCACAGCGTTGCCATTGGTACAACCAAAAATGCGCAACATTCCTGTTGCACACAGAAAACATGGAACAATAACTGAACACTCTTTGACATGCGTCGAAGGCGCGACGAAAAATCTGTCTGGTCACTGAAAAACCTTCCCAAAACCCAGGATTTCAGCTGACTTAGAGGGGAGGGGGACGGGGGGGAGGGGGTCAAGGGGAGAGGGAGAGGGGATCTGGGGGGGAGCCCCCCTGCCGGAACGAAAATGAAACCTAACCCTGCGGTTGGGGGTAGGCCATGAAGGCAAAGCAAGCCAGAGCAGGGGGGGGGGGTCTCGCCGGGGGCTGGTTGAGGCCTGGACGTCAGCCGTGCACATGCCCTTGCCCCGTCCCTTGTGCCCGTGCCTGTGTCCGTCCACTTGCACACCTTGGTGCCCGCCTGATTGGTTTGTCAAGCCCAAGAGGCTGCACCGGTCCTCCAGTCGCTTTCTCCAAATCAACGCAAAGTCGACGAAGGTGCATGTCTGCGGCCTGACGAAGAAACGCACCAAGAAAATGCGTGTGACGCTGAGCAAGCCAAGGGGGGCGGCGCCCACGGCACACGGAGGGCGCGCACAGCCACAAACGATGGTGACCACATGAAGAGGACGCGGCAGCAGGAATCCACCAAGATCCCTGAGGACCACGTGCCGGCCTGCCAGCGTACGACCAGGCGGGGGTTTCCGCTCGGGCGTGAATCCACGACCTCTGGGTGGGCTTTCGGAATTCGGCTTCGCGCCCGCGGCAGACGAGTCGCTGTGCTCGCGGAAGGTTCAATCTCGGGATCGTTGCAGCAGGAGCCGGGCGTTGCGACCACTCACCAGCCGGTCGCCCTCACGCCTGTCGGGCCCTCTCCAACTCTCCCGAACGCGCCCCTGTCCACTCTTCGCAACCCCCCCACCCCTTTCAAAACCTCATTTGACCTCACCACCCTCTCCATCTCCATCAGCGTGTTCCACCCGCCCCAACCCTCCGAGCAGTTCCCAGCCTGAATCCGAGTTTATTCGAACCGCCGAGTACCAGAGTCGGCGTGCCTACCTACAACACTGAGGCTTCCCACCCTGGAAAATCCGCTGTCACAGCCTGATCGGTTTCCTCGGCTCAGGTCACCAACACCTGCTGGCCGCTGGACCCGGGTATTTCGTGTCTCAACAAAAAACCTGCAGACTTTCATTCCTCTCTCTCCCCCCTGTGTGACATTCCGTCTGGTTGTTGTTTCTTTACGGGGCCCTCGACAGTCACCCGTCGGCCGCTGCGGCCGGTGCTCTTGCTGGTGTCGTTTCCACGTTCGCGGAGCCCAGTGGTTGGTGTGCCGGGGCTGTGCTGGATGTGGCATGGTGTGCCGTTTGCGCATCAGTGGTGCCCAGTGGTGCCCAGTAGTTGGCGTATTGAGGTTGTGTTGGTTGTTGCTGAGTCGGTTGACTGTTTTGCTGTCAACGCGCCTCTGTCCATAGGCCGTCCATGGCCTGCCTCGCTGTGTTTCCGTGTGCGTGAGGCCCAGGTGCCCTGCTCCCCTCTACTGCACGTATGCCACTTTTTTCTTCACCTAATTCTGCACTCCGCATGGTGAGGATTTCCTCAACCGAGGACCTAACTACTTTGTTGGTGAGGGGGAGTGGGGGGTCAAAGGAGAGCGTCATGGTACATATTCCCGAGCTCCGTTGTCGAGGAATCCTCAAGCTAAGTAGTCTTGCCTCTCCAGAATCCTAAGACGACAAATTGGTCTCCAAACCCCAATTGCAGCAAAACCCCCTGGTCACAACACCTTGTATGGCTGCACCCACCATTGTATCTGAGGCACATAATCAGGTTCGTGGATAGGCTGCACCAAAGCGGCAAGCATGACGTTGGGCATGAGATCACGGTTGTCCTCCATGAAGAGCTGAAGCGGGCAAAAAGCGAGGCAATCTTTTGGTTGGTGTCGTCACAGCAAGGGGACAAGCGAAGGGAAACATGGCGGGGGTGCTGTCGCCAAACAGGACAATTTCGCGGCTGTACTTGAAACCCGCGCTCCTCCATGCATGCCTATGGCGGGGCCACGAGAGGAGAAGTGCAGGTGCTTCCACGTGCAAACAAAAATGAAATCGTTCTCAGCAAAGCCACTGCACTACATGTTCCCCTGTTTTCGACGAGAACCACCAATCGAGGAGACAACAACTCCGGTTATTGTGCCTGCCCCCAAATATTGAGCTTAAGGCCCGATGGTCTGCGAAACTTGTCTCGTGGGGGATGACCTTAAAACAGCAGAGATGCAATTGAATTAGAATTGAATTAGACGGGTGCGTTACTTGAAAGCTCCAAAAAGGTGGTGGAAACACCAGAAATCAGACTCCCATCTGCCAACCACCCAAGCAAAACGATTGCAGCGGCATTTCCATCGCGGCCACGCGCAGCACTCTCACACACTTCTATCCATTGCTCATGCATGTTTACCCCTGCTCCCGTTTTCCCTGATAAAATGGCAGAAGCCAAAAAGTAGACAGCGGACAAAGCGCTGGAGCAACCCAAGTGTCCAGCCCAGATGACTATACCCGGACGACTCGGCGCAGATGAGTGTCCGGTCCGGTGCAGGTGAGTGTCCGGTCGGACCCAAACGAGTGTTCGATCCGGCAGAGACGACTCTCCGGCGCCAAAAACCCAACGTGCGGGTCAGCTCTCCGTAATTAGCCCCCATCTCCTCCTTCTCAACAAGCAGCTTCTGGTACCTGCTTTCATTGGGCCCCGGATAGGGCAGCAACAGCTTTGGATCCAGAATGCAAGGAATGAAACTGCGATCACCACGGTATAACTCTACCCCACCAGTTTTGCTCGTTCAGTCCTTGGCACATCCTCTTTTCAACTTTGGTCCACGAAACCAGTTGCACACAAAGAGGGACTCCTTCTTCGGGTGATTTACGAAGGACGAAGACATTTTCCGACTCCTGACATGGACCTTTATTTGAGGCAATTTAGGCAGGATTAGACTTCATATTACATGAATGGGAAAAAGGGAAAAGAATCTTTGTGTGCACTTGCAAACAGCTGAGCACGGGGGATATTCCAAGAAAACCCACCCACAAAAATTCTTGCAACCCAGGGGGAAATCACCCTTGGATGGTGTCTGAAGCCACACAAATCATGCTACCAAACACCGTTTTGTGCGCGGTTTCTACTGCATCAGGTCACAAACCTCACACAAACTGGGAAGCGTTTTCAAGGAGGATACGTGACAAGTTGCCAGCAGATATTGAATTTGGCGGGTGACATTGGTGGCAATGGTCCGCAACGCTGTCTTGTTGGCGACTCTGCAGATGTGGCGAAAGCAATTTTGGAGATGCCCCCCTACCGGGACCAACAACACGGGGTGGATCTGTGATCTGTGATCTCCTGCCTCCGGAAAGCAATGCCCAAAGAACAGTCGTGTGCTCACCCATCCACCACACACCCATCCACCAACCAGGGCATCAGGCGTTCGTACACAGCAGGACACAGCGGGGGGGGGTCATGCACGTCTTTAGCTGGGAAATAACGCGTGCTCCTGTTTTCGATTTCGATTACTTTGAAATTTCATACCACCCGTGAGCACAATTGACATCATAGTCATCTTTTGCATCATTCTGCGTCGTGGCTAACAACAGCGGTTGTGAGCCGAGACGGCGGTTGTATCACGCTGGTTTCAGGAGATGAGCCATCCTCGCCAGTGGCGCAAAAAGCCCGAATCTCTGCTGCCCGCCTTTTCAGCACCCGCGTGAACGCTTACCCTCGACACCAGGACTTTCGAACACGAGGCGGCAACGCCACAGTAGCATAGCATTGACGAGGGCCGTGCTTGAGACAAACAGGCGGGAAAGCTGAAGAGACAATCCAAGATAACCCTTTCGCGTCTGCAAAATATCGAACTCCACCTGCGGACCACAAATGCCACGGCCGCGGCTCAATGGCGCGGTCACCCGTTGTGGATTGTTTCCACCCATCCGTGCACATCCTGTGCCGTGCACAAAGCATGCACGGGCTAAATCCATGTGAACATACGACACCTGCTAAGGGCAAGCAATATTTCAAGTGCAAGGGTCACCCCTGTTGGTGCCCAATGCACATCGTTGTCGTGATCTTGTTCGGAGATCGCCTTTGCAACTTGCAACTCTTTGACCAGTGCCTAAGGTAGACAAGGAAAAAGGCAGCAAGAACCCTGCCGGGGGCATCTCATTTCGCCCGTTACCGTCCACCCAGCTTAACCTCCCTTGCCTTCGTTTGAGCCTCACAGCTTGGACAAAACAACATCTTACGGGAGGGGGGTGGGGGTGCCCGCCACGTGGTTTGGCAGAAACGTTTGCTAGTGGGCACGTTTGCTAGTGGGCACGGTCATCGATATGGGTTGAGGCAGAGTGATGCAGATCCAACATGGTGGATGGTACCTGTAGCACAATAGTGTGCGCATTGCACGCCATGAAACATTCGGCAGCGGCGGAATCCCCGGTCATCACTTGTTTGATTAGGCGAAGATATTCCTGCAATTGGATGCCCAACGGTTTCGGATATGGCTGCGGCTGTCGAGTGCCACATATTTTCGAAATGCGCACTTGAGCGTGTCTACTTTTTGGAGGAGACGCCGAGCCACCATGCCTTTTCGGCCGCAATCAATTGCCGACAAGAAACAATACACACACTTGGTACAATCGAAATGGGAGCGTTTCAAGTGAGAGGTTGGTTTGTTGAAGTAATCAAGCGACATTGTGTCAATGAAGGAATGAACACACGCGGACTTGCCCAGGCTGGGGCCTAAGCCGCCATAGAATGAATGAATGAATGAACATTGTGTCAATCTTCAAGATCATAGCGGATGTCTCGTCTCGAATCAACTACGTCTCGATTGCTTTGCCAACTATTTGTCCCTTTTGTGGACCTCACTACAACGGGGAATATTTGCGGACCACCGAGTCTACGTGCTAGGTTTACTTTGAACTAGGAGCGGATGGGTGTTGCGGAACGGGGTTCCACGATGCCGCTGTTGCTCAAGGCCTTTGGGATACCCCGATACGGCACAAAAGTTTTTTTGACGCCGTTCGTGCACTGCTTTGCAAGCAATGTATAGCGGAACTGCCCCTCAAGAGCCCATGACTCCCCCGCCGTGGCCCCAACTATAGAATGGAGGGCATGTCCGCCTGCATGACATTGTCAAATGTGGCAAACGCAAAATTTCCTTCTATTTCAAAAAATGTGTTCATGCACGGGTTTTCTCTAGGAAAACCGTGTACGTGCACGGTTTTCCCAGAGAAAACCCGTGCATGAACACATTTTTTCTAAAACCGGGTAGTTGGAGGGAAATTTTTATAGAAAAAAACCGTGTACAGGGAACACGGCCCCCTTGCCCTTTCCTCCTCTTTGAGTGGGCCTTTGGACAATGTGTTTGTCTTTCTCTCTCACTCTCTCTTTCTCTCTCCGTGTGTGTTTGTCTCTCTCTTTTTCTCTCTCGGTTTGTCTCTCTCTTTTCTCTCTCCTCATTTCTCTCTCCTCTCTCTCCTCTCTCTCCCTCTCTCCCTGTCTCTCTTTCTCTCTCTCTCTCTCTCTCTCTCTCTCTCTCTCTCTCTCCCTCTCTCTCTCTCTCTCTCTCTCTCTCTCTCTCCCCTCCCCCCCGCCCCGCTATCTCTCTCTTTGTTTCTTTCCCCGTCTCTCTCTCTCTCTCTCTCTCTCTCTCTCTCTCTCTCTCTCTCTCTCTCTCACTCTCACTCTCTTTCTTTGTTTCTGTGTTTGTGTGTGTGGTTATCTCTCCCTTTCTCTCTCTCTCTCGATCACCACAAAACACTCACACGCCGCACCCCAAAAACAACGACTCTGCCTAGACGGTGTAACGCACCGACAACGCGCAACACATCCATCCATCCATCCATCCATCCATCCTCTTTCTCGCTCTCTCTCTCTCTCTCTCTCTCTCTCTCTCTCTCTCTCTCTCTCTTTGTTTGTCTATCTCTCTCTCTCTCTCTCTCTCTCTCTCTCTCTCTCTCTCTCTCTCTCTCTTTCCACGGATGTGCACAATACTTAAGGAATATAACTCCCAAGTTCCGCCCCCAAAAAATTCCCTTATGTCGAAAACCATGTACATACACGGTTTTCTCAGAAAAAACCCGTGTACGTACACGGTTTTTTGGGTCCAGAAAACCGGTGCACGTACACGGTTTCTTTCTATAAAAATTTCCCTCCCTACACGGTTTTAAATCGTTTTTTGGTTTCAATTCTTAGACGACTTTTGGACTTAAGACTTAGATGGCCTCGCGAGATTCAAGTCATCAACATGCGGCATCATACCGCGATGAATGGTGGATCGTGCTTGCGGATTCCTTCGCTCACAATCTCGAAGAAGGCTTGCAAATCACCGTGGAGAATGCCCCAACACTCCTGCAAGGCAAGAACGACCCCGATTTTGGACCCGAACTCCTTCCCATATAATCAACCCTATTTTGTTTGCACCGTCTTGTTTGCTTCGCACATGGAACGGGGCACGATAATGATGCAACGCGCAAGCGAGGGCAAGGATTGGCCACAACCAAGGAAATTCCATTGGTTGAGGCTGAGGTCCAAGACACCGGCGACAAAACACAAACGGTTTCTAACACTACAATGCAGTGCGGCCCACCATGACTCCTTGCACGGATTTTGGCGACCTTTTCACTAAATGTAATGGCCCAAATATTGTTCCCATCGCTCAAATTCTCTAGCACCTCGTCGACCAACGTGCTAACCGTTTGGGCCATAGGCATCCGAAAGCTTGCAACTTTGGGGATCTCTTCATCTGGCCCTGAGGAGGGAAATGTCACACACAAGAAGAAAAAACAATACCCATCCCCATTGACCCTCGAACTCAAAACCCCACGCATTAGGTGCTTGCTTTGTGACGAATGTAGCACAAACCAAAACGGAAGAAGGCAACACCTAAGCGTCGCACGGTACGGGCGAGGGAGCTTGACAACGGAGGCTTGCGCAATATGTCGGTCTTGAGAGCGTCGGACTGCGGCAAAATGCGGGGCGGCATCAAAACACTCCACAAAGGCGCGTTGGTGAAAGAATGGGTGAACTCCAAACCCTAGTTTGCGAGCTTCACTGATGCCATGACCGCAAGTGCCGCACCGAGCCCAAACTTACAAACGCAGGACACTTTCATGCCTGCTTGTGGAGGCTCGGCCAAAAATATCCCTAAGTTCGAAACGCCTTGCTACGGGGTTGGGGGTAAAGTTGAATGATCCGCTCGGACCGCCAAACTCGGTTGTGCACGCTCGGTGATTGTGGAGACAAACCGCAAGATGCTCATGCAAAGCTGGAAATAATTGGGCGCCTTCATCTTCCAAGCTAAGCCCGACCATTGAGATGTCCGGAGTCAAAGTGAAAAGCACACTTCAATAGGGATGGCGAGATTGCACGGGACGTTCACGACATCGTAACAAACGAGCTATGAACGGATATGTATTGTGATGGCCCAAGCCCCTGCTTGAGTGCTCTTGCGAAATGTTTGCAAAACTTAGGGAACTTGCGTACACGTAGACAACTTTCCAATGCCGAGGCTCTCCTCTCACGGTGGCTGGCTTTGGTGCCAAGGAAAAGGGTGTCTCTTACAGGCGGTAGGAAATGGAGTTGCACGTTCTTGTGTGTGGTTCTAGCCGAACCGGGCACATTGTAAATTGTAAAGACAATACTAACAAATTGCTTTTTGTGACGCTCTCATATCCATGTGTGTTGCACGTTCTTGTGTCTTCGCCCTTGACACACCAACCTACCCACGAGTGACGAGAAGGACCACCAGGAGCCATGTGTGTTTGACATATGTGGGGTCACGTGAGGATGTGTGGATGAACTAGGCATCATGAAAGTACAAGAAGAAAGCGAACCTTGAACATGTTTCACGGTGTTTGTTTTTGGTTACCCAGTGAAGATTCTTGTGCTTTGCTTTTTGCCACTAGTTGAAGAAATGATAGATATAACGAGGGGAGGAACTATATATGTGTAACTAGAAATCAGATTTAACTAGGGGAGGAAGTGAGGACTTAATTGTTGATGATACTGTTGGCATACACTCTTCAGTGGGCAACGGCAAAGAAGGCACAAAACAGCAAAGAAATGCCCATAACCTCTGCGGAGATTGTATGGAATATGCACATGGCATACAATGGCCCGAGTCAGCGGGCAGGCTTTCATGTGTGCATTGAACGACTTGCTATATTGCGGTGCACAATGGGAGGCATAGACCTCTTGTGGCTAGGGGGAGGAGGAAAGATGTGGAGGGAGGATTCCTTTCAACAGGGTAGAGACAAACGCATCTACTTCTTTGCATTCCATTCTGGGGTCACGTGCAACTGCACCTGCAAGTCTTGCTTTCCACCAGGAGGTAGGGTACCGCCGTTCACCAAACTCAAACACAGTGTTGATTAGATTAGCCCAGACATCCGATTTTGTTGAGGCATAGGTACAGCATTTCAGTCCTTCTGATACAGCAATCCCAGCAATAGAGTCACAAGCATTGACACTGTCTTTTTCTGGAGATCCTCTTTAACGGAGCACCACTGTTTGTTGCTTTTGTCTTTTTCCGGACTGTCACCTGTCCCGTCCCTTGGTTCAGGTGTAGGACTGCTTCAAGCGACGGTATGACTGCCCCTTCGCCTTCTTGTTGTAGCTCGAGACTATATGCACGATCCAGGAACAGAAGAATCCTTGCCAGGGATGTAGAACCAGCAATAGGGGGGGGGGGGGGATTGAGCCGCTTTTTCATGGTTTACTGGCCTGAAACCGCCAGAAATGCCCTATTTCCGGGCACCCAGTGCTGGGTTGACTCAGTCAAGTCAGTCACGAGTCACGATTTTTTGACTCAGTCAAGTCAAGTCACCAGTCACGCCGCTCCAGTCGACTCAGTCAAGTCACGATGTCGCGCGGTGACTGTGACTGAATAGGCCCTTAGGAGTCACTGATCGCGGGTTCGAATCCTACTGTGGTCTGTACTGTGGCGATCGGTCGCTAACCCGATACAAACCAACAAGCAAATTGAACATGCGTCACCGATTCCAACCTGACCAGTATTAACGCTTCTCTAGGTAGGAAGTATTGTGCATCATAGAACGGTGTCATTGCTTCTCGCCAGCACATTGCTTGACTCGCGATAGAATTCCCGCAGCTAGATTTAACCTATGAGCCACGCCCAGCATGCCAAGTAAGACGGCATTGCTAGCAAAGGGGGTTTCTCATATTGTGGCATTTTGGAGGAAGCCAAGCTGCATGTGGAGATTGGCTCTGCTACTTTATTATCTTTTTTTTGGAGGTTGCCCATATTAACAGCAGGCAGCAGGCAGGGTTTCTTGTGGTAACCAAAATATAGATCTATGAATGTGACATCCGTAAGGTAACTCAGAATGCAGTGCATGAAATGCATGTTGTTGTCGCCGCGATGTGGAGGTGGACAGGCGTGAACATGTGTGTTTGAAGTGTTTCTTTGGATTTGTGTGCAGTTTTGCTCACTGTGTGCACCATTCTTGCCAAACAGAATTAAGAGATAAGATTGCGTGATGAAGTGCCTAAAACGAAGCCTTGTTTGGATGCCCCTATTCTCTATGCTCCCAGATGCGCGCTGTTGGAGCTGCATTTCACAGCACGAAGCCGGAACTCCGCAGCCGCAGCCGCAACTGAAACAGAAACCACCACAAACAATTTAATTTGGAAATTAGCCCGGTTGCAACGTGTTAACTACTCTTGGAAAGTTCCCCACGCCACGCAACGGGTGCATGGGTGGCGCCACCTGGCGAGGAAGGCAGCCACTGCGGCGGAATCTACGACGGAGCTTTCGGTGGCGTCACTCGCAATGCGGGGAGCGTTAGGGGTCCGTTCTCAATCACCCATTGAGAGCGGTGACACTTTTTCTATGCCATTCCCTCAACTGCGCACCCCAGCGGCGCGGTGGGCGATCGGTGTATCGGCTGCGTCGTCAGACCGCAGGCCATCGCTGCAGGGAGCAGGGATCGAACCAACGCTGTGGCATTTTTAATGCCGATTTCACAGTACATTACTGCCGAACGTGCGCTAAAAAATCGCGATATGCCAGCTTTCTTGATTTCACAAGTTTAGAAACAGACTTTTTCCACAATTTCGGAAACTTCTGTACATACTACTCTGATTGTCTTTTTTTCCTGCATGCATTGACCTATTTTTGGTAACAGTTTGATGCACTTTATTTCCACCGATGTACTTCGGCCGGCACCATGGTTTTTTTACAGTTTTCGAAAAAATGACGTATAATTTCTATCATTTTTTATCAGCATTTGCAATAGGAGCAGGCAGCAGAGTTGGTCTAAGATGGAGATCGTAAACAGTGGAATTCTGTGGAATTCTGCGCAGGCATCGGTTCGCACCCTAGGGCAGTCAACCTCTTGGTGCTCCGTCCCCTCCTCTTCCCTTCCTCCCTCGTCTCGATTGCTAGAGGGAGTACGAGGCGCGACTGAGTCATGACTGAGTCACCAGTCACGATCGCCGGTGACTGACTCGAGTCAGTCATCAGTCATCGATTTTTTGACTCAGTCAAGTCTCAGTCACCGCCTGTCGATTTTGACTCAGTCAACCCAGCACTGCGGGCACGGCCCAAAACGGCCGGAATGGCGGAAGCAGAGATGGAGGATGATGACGACTGAACCTGCATGCATTCTCATGCACGCACATGCACACTACACACACGATGCGTCTCCTATTGTACCTTGCCCTCCCTGAGGATGGCCGGATGATGACCTACTAGTGCTTTGCCACTCGGGAGAGTTCACCATACAGTAGTTCTGTCGGTAGAGCACAACAAATTTTTGTGACAAGGCAACACAAACCGGTTCCTCTATGCTTGAGAAGGATAGATAGGCAAATGACCCTCGCTGCCCGTGAGGACAAATTTGCTCACCTTTACTGTGCACTTTCAGGTTATGGCCGTTTGAGAACGTGTTCTTGTCTTGTGCTCTTGTCAATCGTCGCATGTCCTAACACACATTTTGCAACATAACACCAGGGCTGCATTAGCCAGAAATTGTGGGACTATCAGCATTGGGTGTTACGTCATTCTTTGCACGAATCCCTGTTGACCTTGTAAGAAAATCCCGGAGCTTGTGGCCCTCTCCATTAGGACAACACCATCACGCCACCTACTTTTTCTTTAATAGCGGAGGACAGATATTCCAAGGACGGATATTCCCGCCCATACGCCCATACGTTGATTTTTTGAGAGCAGAGAGCACAACACGAAACGGTCTTTGTCCCAGTTGCATGGGGCTGTGCACCGGGTTGAATATTGGGAGAACGTTAAAAGCAGTCAACATGAGCACGGACTTCTTGCAACCATCGCCGCTTAGAAGAAGTAAACGTGAGGCCTCAGTGCTTCATTTTCCGAGAGAGCAGTGAGCACAATCAGGCTCAACAACACGGGACGATATTTGTCTGGTCGGTTTGCCCATCTGCTTGAGCATTTGAGGATGCACCGGGAGGAATATCGGGAATATGTTTCAAAGCCAACATTAGCACGGACTTCTTGCTACCACTGTTGATTCAAAGAAATCAACATGAGGCCTCAGGGCCTGGTTGTCGCCTTATTCTTGTTTTTATCATGTGTGACGTCGTTGCCCACCACCCATGCAGCAGACATTGCCTCCGGTGGAATAAGTCTTGAGCCACAAGAAGGTGTGCATTCTTTGTCCTATACGGTTCTATACGGTGTTATTTGTTGGTCGTTTAGTGGTCCATTTTCGCCGAAAGACAAAACAAGCGTTCCCGTTAACAATGCATATTACCTGTCTCCCTTGTTTAGAATGTGAGTTGGGGTCTGGCACTACGGCTGCTTTTGTGTGTCCCAACGTCGACTTGTTGGTGGACAAGGGGCAATGTTATTGGGATTGCGGGGCTATGCAGTGCCCTGGTTGGGATGCTGAATCCATGGAGATCCTGTGCAGTGCGGCTGTGCTGTGTGTCGACCGTGGGTGCGATGGTATGCGAATTTGCAATGGTGATGGGATACTCCCCTTCCCCCTTCTCTGACATTTTACGAATTGATTCTATGCCAGAATGGGCTTTGTGCACCCTTTGCAGGCCCCTTTGTAGGGTGCGACGTTGAATCTTGTGCTTCCTTGCAAAGTATGGAGAGGCGCAAACACTGGGTTGTGCGCTTGAAGCCAGTGGTGCGCCAGGCGGAGAGGTGCAACATGAAAGAGGTCGAGTGGTGAATGCGTACGGGGCGATTTGTCAATCCCTCTTCCTGCTCTACTACAATGCAACGTTGCCCAAACCATGCGCTGTGCCCGTATGCCATAACACATATGCCACGAAGGCTGGGCATGGGCGTGTGGTAAGTGCGTTTGTGTGGAGTGTATGGCGGGTATCAGGCTGGGCGGGTGGATTTGGGGCATCAGAACCCCCACCTTGCCCGCCCACAGGGTGTCTTGGGTCATCATGCTCCTTGTTCTGATACAGTGTTGCCTCCCATGTTGGGTGTTGGAGGATGCATGCGGGCAGTTGTATGGCTGTGAGGCAGAGATGCTGCCCTTGAGAAAGCCACGCGGGAGCATGAGAAAAGTGCCAAACACAAGAATTGGATTTTGAATAAGAAATTAATGCGTGCCTCCAATTTCGTGCTAGCTTTCTAAGGCACCCCAGAAACAAGACGCCGGTAGCAGCTGCAGAAGTAGAAGTAGTCGCAGCAGCGAAGGTCCAATCGGAGAATACCACTGCTAACAAGCACAAGAGCAACCATCTGCAGCACCATCCCGTTACAATCACAACAACAGACCCACAGTGAACACCCCCTCTCGGGCCCCAGCGCTCAGCGCTCCGAGCAGCTCACTGCACCCTTGGTCAGCTGCAGCACCTCCTGTTTACACTCCCCGGCAGCAACAACGAACCGAAGCGGACAAACAGGCAGGGCTGTTGCGCACGTGCATCCATGCTCTTGATGCCTCTCACCTGTAGATACCGCTTTTGGCGAGAGTGCTTCCCTGGTGTGATTGGGGTCCATGGCAGGCTGCGGTAAAAATAGATAGGTGTGTGTGGAGCCCCTGACCCCCACCAAACATGAGGCTCGCCCTTCCTTAGAGGTAAAACTCGCAATATGATGAAGACTCGCACATTGCGAGTGTTCAAGATTGCATTTCCGTGCAAAATCCGCTGTTTGTGTTTCCTGCATCAAGCATGCATTTAAATTGAATATCTGCGCTTCGGGAGGCCATCCACCTTTGGGTTTTCACAGCTTTGCGCTTCATCACAAGTGTGGACGATTTGGTACGGATATTGGGCGACCGTGGGATTTCGCTGGACCAGCCACCAAAATCAGGTGCTTTGTTGTGCGCTTCTCGTCATCGAATGCTCGTTTACTCCGCTCGAGGGCCAATGGATAAGATCAAGAACAGAGGAGAAAGGAGACAGCTGTCTCGCAACGCCCCGGCAACTGGCACGTATCATGCGTCTTCAATGGATTGGTTGCTCTTTCACCATTAGTATGGCCGTGACGAGGTGCTCCTTTGCAGCTTTATGCTAGAAATGTATCCCCCACGAAGTGCCCCCCCCCCCCCCCCCGGAATACCCCCCGCACTGAAGACCCAAGTGGTGGGGTGCGTGCAGAAAACAGACCTTTACTATTTTGCAGCAGCATAAAATTGGAGCGCTGGATATCTGCCAGTGAGATTGTGGTGCGAAGGCGAGAGTTGCATGCGAGACCGCAGTCTGAGCTTCCTGTGCACCAACAGGCAAGGTGGCTGTGCATACCTACGCCATCCCTCCCTCCAGTTGTGAGCATATCTCACACAACCCACTGATGCCATCCCCTACGCTCTGCCCTCCTCTGCCCCTTATGGGCAGAGGGGCAAAGGGCAGGCAATGGGCAGCTGCGTCGCATATGCTCCTCTCTTTGTCGCGGCCATTGTGCTGTGGTTCGCTTGCTGTTATTTTCTCGTGGTTCTCGTAGTATTGTGGTGTTGATGAACGCGTGCTGGGAGAGGGCTCGGAAAGGGCTGGATCATCATCGAGTTCAGTGTGGCATACCGCATGTGTGTGCTCTTCTCACAGTGAAGCTCGACGTGAACATTCCGTTGCTATGGTTTGATGGCCAGGGCGTGGCCCTCTTGAAAGTCCCGTTTACTTTGACGCCCACCATCCATGCCTCAAGTGGAAGCGTTGAGGTGATCAATGCTGGAGACGGGGTGGAGACCATTCTGGTGTGGGTACAGGATCCCCACATGTTCGGTAGCATCTTCGGGACAGAGATTGTGCCTCCCGAGTCCGTAGTCGCCACTCTGCTCACCACTACAATCATCAGGGCCGATGGCAACGGGCACATTATTTCAGGTATGCACTTTCGGTTTTGGTTGCTCGTGTGAATTCTGGAAGGGTGTGTTGAGCTATACCTTTACAGCTGGGTCTCCTCCGTCAGGTATCCCACTTCAGTCAAGATGTTTTCACGCTTGTTCACGTAACACCCCCCCTCCAAATACCCCACGGCACAGATCTCGGCAAGACGCTCAATCCGGCCAAGGGGGTATTAATTTTGGGGGGTATAAACTTTGGGCGGGGAGGTGATGCATGTTCTTTTTCGCTTGTCGTTCAGTTTTGATTTGTGTTGGCTGCATGGAACGTTCAGATTCTGAATCTGATTTTGAACTGCACGAGGTGTACCCTGGACTTGATGGCCTTTCTGAGGAATGATGCGATGAGGCTGTCAGCCTCCGCTCTCTGACTGATTATAAATTTGACCCAGATGAGCTTTTTGAGGATGTGTGTGTTTCAGGTGATGGAGCTAGTGCAGCATGTTCTGCTGCTGTAGCCCATTGCCTCCATTAATGTTTGCACTGTCAAGAAGCAAACCCAACTCACTTCGCTGTTCAAGTGACCTTTGCAGTGGTGCTGAAGCTGTGGCCTGGATTTGTTCTTGTTCCGTTTGCTTGTAGGTGGCTCAAGGGGGTACAGATTTTGGCAAAACGCCCTTTAAACCCAGGGGAGGATACAATTTTTGGGGGGTATACATTTGGGCAGGGGGTTTATGCTTTTGTCAACGGCTCCCAGAACTTCTCTCGGGCGTGTTAGGTCATGAGAAGCCGAATTGAATCGCCCACGGGCCAGGGAACAGATTGTCGTTTGAAGGGTAGCGCAGTTGTTTTCCCACCCTAGAGCAACCCATGTCAAGAGAGATGCGCACGGGCATGCAGGGCACATCAACGGGGTCCACAGTGGACGAGCCCGCAATGGATCAAAAGGCTTTATGATACTGTGCGAAAAGGACACATCCAACTGTTGTGTTCGTATTCTTCCCCAGGGTGTGCATAACCTCCGAGCAAAATTTTCTTTTGATGCTTGAAAACTTCCTTCGCAATGTCTAGTTCCTGCTCCCAGCATTTCTGCACCAAATATACTCCCTAGAACATGCGGACAAGCAAGTGCCATACCATAGCCAGAGATGTAAAGCCAGTCGAACAATCTTGCATGCAACGAAAGATCCTGATTGCTGGCATGTGGCAAACTGGCCATTGCCAGGCAGGCAGTTGGAAGCAGTGGTTGGGGGCGACGGGCACGAGTAGCCACCCCTTGCTGTGCTCTCCCCTAGGTGTATCCGCTGGCCTATTTTTTGCTGCTTGCATACCCCTCCTGCGCCCTCTTCCGCGGAGGTGAAAAAGAACAGACAGAATTGGCCATCACAGTCCTGGAAGAGGCACAATAGGCTCGGTTGGATGCTGGAGTCTGCGGGGATCGTGACAGTGCCTGAACACCGCCTCCAAGCACAATGTGCACTGTGACGGCATGTATTCCCCCAGCTTGATGGTTCACGCCCAGCAGTAGCAGCCTCGAGGCTCGATCTGCGACTGCATAGGCATTTCCATTTGTGGTTCTGGTGCACCCCTGATGAACACAGAGCTTTAGAACTCGGTCTGTTCCAGCGCCGCTCGCATCCATTTCCTGAGGGACAACCTGAATCCCGCGGCGCGCTTTATCCCTCTCTGGCCTGAGCATGCCCCACACAATCTACGAGAGCCATCCCCCACACTCTCTTTAAGGGTCGGACCCGGGACCATGGGGAAAGAGATATGTCCTCGAACCTCTCTACTGACGGCAGGCTCTGTGGTGTGCAGGGGTATCCGACAAGGCACATGCGAATGGGGATGTGCAGATGTGGACATGGGGTCAAGTTGAAATAACATTTAAATGGAGGTAGAGTTAGCGCTGTAACGTCGGTGCTGCAGCCCCCCTCCTTAGCTTGCCCCCGCCCCCCTCCCCCCCTGTGGTGCATCCCCTGCCGTCTGCCTGTCGGCCACTCTGCAGCTGTTCCCGTCATATTCCGGATCCAGCTCCGCCCCGGCACTATCCCTCCCAACATGAATATCTACGTGTACCACAGCGGCCAGTCCAGTGGGATCCCTATTTCTGATATTGGGGGTACCATTGAGCCCTGCCCCAACGTGCCCGGCTGCTACACCGTCTGGTCTCCAACGACATCAACATTCTTGGCCGCTGTCAATCCACCAGGTCTTTGGAGCAAAGGGGCTTGAAACGGAAAACAACCCTTTGTTGAACATCATGATTCGGCTGTCAAAAAGCGGGATTCAAGTGTAGCAGATTCAGATGCTGAAAGTGTGATTCGGAGCAGAGGCTGGATTTTGAGTGCCCCTGCATGAGAAGGGGCTGGCTTGCTGACATGGGCCCTTTTGTTACCCGTAACAAGCAAAGGCCTACCCCATACCGGTTCGTACCGGGAGGGGGGGGGGGGGGGGGGCTGAATACTGTTGGGTTGGTAGGATACAACGTGTACTGTTGTCTGCATTGGACACCATGGCAGATATCGTGTTGCGTAGCAGTTTTTCAGCCACGTGACGTGCTGCCGCCAGCTCCAGCTCCAGCTCCTCTTCCTCTTGCCAGAGACCACATACTGTGAGTAAGCTGGAACTGCAATCCCCATCTGGAGTGCACATTTTGTGCCGTGTATGTACAGTTCCAAGGCAAAGGGGGGGAGTGGGGGGGCTATGATCTGGAATCTGGAAGCGCCCTGGAGGGGGGGCGGGGGGTTGAGATGCGTGGGGTTAGGCCCCGCGGGATACGAAGGATTGTCCTGTGCAGAGCAGTACATCTCTGCTTCGTAGACCACGCTGGTAGTTCCGCCGGGCTGGGTGAGGATCCGTCCCCTGCCGTGGTCACTGGTTGCGGTTGACTGGTCAATTTTCAGAGGTTGGTGTCAGACGACGGGAGTTGGTGGTCAACCAACGAAATTGGCTGGTGCTGGGCCTTTGCAATCACATTTTGGCTGTCTAGATGCCGACGTATTCCGTGCACCTCCCTCCAGGCAGCTTGGTTGCTGTTTGTGTCCCTCCCTGAAAACAGAGGAGAGCACGAGAGCACTCAGCACTGAGTGGAAGAGTCCGAAGGAAGCTGGGCGACTATCCAGGGCCCCGTAAGTCCATGAGTGCACGACATGTCGTGCAGGGGTTTCAAAATGCTGACACATCGAGTCAAAACAATGGGCTATCGCCTGCTTTTGCCGCGGAGTTATGAAGTGATTGCCAGGGGAGTGAATTTGGTGGCGCGCACATTGGGAAGTTCGGCAGTCTTGTTTTGGCACTACGAACAGCCCTGTGAAGGACTCAACCACCTTTTGCTTGCGTTCTGGATCAGACAGCCCAAGTCCCAGTGGAAGTCCGAACACTGCGAGTGCTAGTGCAAGTGCAAGTGCCCCTCCAAGTCCAAGCCCAAGTCCCAGTCCAGCGACCCCAAGTCCCAGTACAAGCCCAAGTCCGAGTGCGATGAGTACAAGCCCCAGTCCGAGTCCAAGTGCAGATTTGAGTCCAAGCCCATTTCCAAGCTCAAGCCCAATTCCAAGCCCAAGTCCCAGCCCCAGCCCCAGCCCAGGTCCTGCGTTTTGAACAAGGTTCCATGGTCTCGGCACTGAGGCAAATCGTACTGATTCGTAAGAGCATTGGCAGCCTTTGGGTCTACTAGGACGAGGGTTTCTTCGACCCAACACTCTGCCTCTCGAGAAAGCCCCAAATTACAATGGTGCCCTCACCCCTTACAAGGCCGGCTGCCCACTGCTGGACTCGCATTCTGTGGCCCGTGGTTGCAAGGGCCCTTAATGGCTATTCTGTATCTTTCAGGGACGTCGGGGATTGCGCCGGATTGGTGGGTTTTCGGTGGTCGTCGTCATTGTTGCCTTATTTGTGCCCACTGAGTGTCCCGTAGGGGGGGGGGGGGGTATGTGGGGTATATTCGGAAAGTTCTTGAAAAGGGCTATTTGGAACACCCTGGGGCTGCATGCTGTACTGACGACATGTTCGAGATTTTCGTCCGTTTCGGACAGGGCTGTGTTGCTTGCTGCCTCTTTTTGTCAACAGGCAGCTTCCATGTCCGCATACAGGACCACCTGCAGAAGCCTGTTTAGATCAGAGATGACAAAATAAGATGGTTGGATTTTGGAATGACACCTGATCCTCAAAGCCTGCAGCCCCATCCTGGCTTTGTCTGGGTGAAATTAGGGTACAGTGAGACCATTGCATGGCGCAAGGTCCGACTGACCAAACAGTGGACCTCACAACTGACAGCCTGTAGGCCATGCCTCTCAACACAGGGTGGGTGCCTGTGTTGTGTGTGCAAGCAGGCTGCAGGAATTGAAGAAATATGCCCCCATTCACAAGCAGGGAGATGTCTTCCCCAATGGGGTCCCAGCCCTTGTGGAGAGGGACTACAATGATGACGATTCGGATTCGGAATAAGCGATGGTCCCCTGTGCAGTGCTCCGACCCGTGCATCGTCTAAGTTCCAGCTTTGTGCTCAAAAATGTGCCCCCCCCCCAACCCAACCCAACCCACACATTTCTGAAACGGCATTTTCTCACAGATTTCAAAAAGTATACACATAACCCCCCCCCCCCCCCACGGAACGAACAGTTTGGCGCAACTGACCAAAAGTTCAGAAAACCCACGAAAAGTACCAAAACCCACCGCGTTGGCGCATTCTGAATGTCCCCGAGAGATATCACATGCGTGTCCTCGGCGCCCTTGATGGCTGTTCTAAATCATATCCGTGTCCTCAAGGCCCTCGGAAGCTCGGAGCAGGGAGCAGGGCCTGGCTGGATGCAGCACAACTGCATCAAGCCAGGTTCTGCTCCTTTTCTCGAGCGGAAGCCTCATCCACATCTCCAATTGGCAAGTGGAGGCAGCTTCGACCCATTTGGAGCGTGTCAAAGCAGTCAAATGTATTGGTTGTTGCATGCGGCGCAGTAATGCTTTTGGCCGGCACCAGCGAGGCATATGCAAGACAAAAAAGCAACGTGGGCGTGTGGTGGTGCAACCTTAAAGCATGCGGCATGTGGTGTGTATGCATTGTCACCGATTTTTTTTCCGAGGAAAGCCTCGTCGTTAAGCGGGTGGGACCCTCCAGCAGTCACCTTTGGCATTTTCAGGCTTTCTAAGATTTGGGTTTCCAGGGGTGATGAAATACCGCACACAGTGTGCTCTGCATGTTTCACTGCGCATAGCACACCTGGAGCTGTGGAATGAGGGCAAGGGGCGCTGGGAAGGTGAGGGGTGGGCAACGCGTGTGCTCGCCGCTCTTTACGCTGCATTTCTTCGTTGTCCGGCAGCCTGTGCCCCGCCGCAGCAGAACATGGCACTGGGCTGGGCAGACGACGACCGCGGCTGGTATGATCTGAAAGGCACGGGCTGCTGCAATGATTACTGCCGATGGCTCGGGAGCTGTGGGCCCCGCGGGTCGTGCTCGTGGTGGTCTTGCGCGCTGGCGGGCACGCGCGCGACGAACACTGAAGCGGGAGTGGTCCCGTTCCTGGGTGGCCGCAAATGTGCACAGCAAGGCAGTCTGTATGCACCCAGTCCCAGCCCCAGCGCAAGCCCCCCCAGTCCTGATCCAACCCCCAGCCCAAGTTCCAGCCCAAGTCCCAGTCCAAGCGCAGCCAGTCCGAGCCAAAGCCCGAGCCCAAGCCCGAGCCTCGCGAGTGCAAGCCCAAGTCCGAGCCCAGATTCAAGTCCCAGTCCCAACCCCAGTCCCAGTCCGAGCCCCAGCCCCATCAGTATGTGTGTCTGGTGTTGTTCTGGGGTGGTCCAATGAGGGAAAATGGCACGGGTTTGTGCAGTTCGCAATGCCGCCCTCACAATCAAAAACACAGGTGGAGAAGGATAGGCGTCTGGTGTCGACCTGAATCAAGCCCCCCCCTTGCCCCTTGAGGCAAAACTACGGCTATTGCTAACCTTAGTTCTGCTTGTGCTGGTGGCTCTGGTCCCCTGCTTCGCCCTGACCGGCCCTGTCCCCATCCCCTGAGCAGGCTGCAATGGATCCAATACTCTGCGACAAAACCCATGCATCTGTCCTCACCGCTCAATCTATGTGGCCTGTCCATGTGGGGTGCCGCTGGTCTCTATCGCCCACCGTGCCCCGGTTTTTACCCGGTGCCTGTGGATATGTATTTGCTTTGGCACGCACCTTCACCGCCATAGCACGTGCTGGCTACCCCGAGTGCCAGCGGCTGATGCTGTCTTAGCCCTGCTGAAAGGAAATGGCGGCTCATCCGTTGACAGGTCCTCCAGCGAGTCCCAGCCCGGATCCAAGTGCAAGCCCCCTGCACAGTTCAAGTCCAAGTCCGAGCTCCAGCGCAAGCCCCAATGCTTCCCCAAGTCCACACGCTAGCCCCAGCCCAGACGCAAGCCCAAGTCCGCAGGCAAGTGGATCTCCGAGCCCAAGTGTCAGCACTAGTCCGCGTCCAAGCCCAAGTCCCATCGCAAGCCCAAGCCCGAGCCCATTGGGTATGTTATGTTATGTTATGTTCACGGCGGGTGATGTGTGTTCCTGGGGTCATTGCCGTGTCCTCTTTGGCCTGTCTCCCTTGGCCCTCACTCAAGGCCTCACCTAAGCCCCATCTTCAGACTCACCCAAGCTTTATCCAAGCCTCATCAGTACGATGGACGTCCATTGGAGGCACCTGCGTGTAATTAGTCAGAAGGCGAGTCGTACGGAGGGTATTTGGGAAGCCCCCGGTTGGGTAAATTGTTGACCGCCGCCTTCGACCCAAAATTGCTGCGCCCCTTCAGCACAGGTGAATTCTTTTGGCACTGGCAAGATTTCAGGACCACCTGACTGAACCTCCTAACGATCAAGTGACCTCTCCTTTGAGGCAATTGCCCCCCCCCCCCCCCACCTCTTGAAAGTAAGACCAGGGTTCTTGCTCTGGGTCCAGCTGGTCCTGGGTCCCAAGAAAGTCCCTATTCCCTTTGGGGGGGGGGGGGGTTACTTTTGGGTCAGCCCATGTTGCTCCGTAATTGCGGTCTGCCACTCTTTTTGGTATCAAACTGCGAGTCTTCCCTAATTATAAAGCTGTGCTCAAGTCGGATGGGGAACAGCAGGTCAGGGCAGCTATTGATGCGCGTGCCCAACAGGAAGCAGTGGATGCTCCTGAAGAAGCACCTATCCACTCCCTCTTTCAAAGCAAAGCCAAAACCTGTCACCTCAAGGTTCCGATCTCAGTAAACACTTTCCGGATGATCCAGGATACTGTGAATGGTCCTCAATCCAATTGCCTTGCTGCTGTTCATGCGCCATAAGGGGGGCCCTATGTTGGTCCTGGACCTTGGAGGGGGGAGGTATTTTTTGGGGGGGGGGGGGGGGGGCTGAATTTTGGGTTTGTGTTTGTTTTCGGGCAAGGGCATTTGAGACTACATACAGATTGCAGGTATTGGACAGCTGCTTGCCAATCATTGCCTCGAGCTATTTCTAGGCTGATTAGCACCGCAACTATTTTCCTCAATTTTGGATGAATTAAGTCAAATGGGCACGATGGCAACGCTCAAAACGGACAAAAATGTTGCAATAACCACTACCCATTCAAACATATGGTTCACAAAGGGTACAATTTCCCTGTTGCACGATAATCACCCAAATGGTGTGCCGCAGGGTGCGCCTCAGGGCGCGCGGCAGGATTAGCGCCCCCACAGGCACAGGCACAGGCACAGGCACAGGCGCATGTAGATTCACCGCTCAAGCGAATCACAATATGCGCACGTTTGGCATGCATATCGGCCAGGGAAAATGACTGCTATGGTTCTTGCGAAACCGCCGTCAGCTTCAGGTAAGAACACAGAGGGATGCTGGTGTTGGGTATGATTGGAATGGATAGGATTTGACGTTGAACTTGGCACCTTTTACACGCTTGTGCATCGCCCATGTGTGGTGCCCGGTATTCGAGTCTGTGTCGCTCGGTCCATAGCTCGTGCATCGTGTGTGCATCGTTCGCGCGTGCGTCGGTGTATAGCTCTTGTATGGTGTGTGTGCTAATCATGCATCATCCTGTAGTCCGTGAATAACGTGTGTATTGTCTGTGTATGAGAGAGCAGAAGCGCAAGAATTTGGTGTCTGTGTTGGGGGCAAGCACGTAGTAGAGAGAGTGGGGCCGGTCCAGTTATGGTCGCAGTGCAGGATCCGTGGTGCTGGTTGTGCTAGGCAGGTATGTATGTACGTATGCCGCACCTGAGTGTCTGTTTCTGTACTCGTTTGTGTGTGTTTGTGTGTCTGTGTGACACCCAATACACTTTCAATCATGCTCAGAAGTCCTTCAGATTAGCTGAACCATGAGTTCCAACTTCTTGAGTCTGAATGCCCCCGTGACAGGCGATGCTAGCAGCTTCTTACCTGACCCCTGCTTTATTAACCCTGGCATTAAGTAGGCTGCATCAGATCACGGCCTTAGGTTGCAGGGCAGCAGCACTGTGTGTGTGTGCGTGCGTGCGTGCATGCGTGCGTGCGTGCGTGCGTGCGTGCGTGCGTGCGTGTGTGTTTGTGTGTGTCTGTGTGTGCGTGTGCATGCATGTGCATGAGCGGGAGTAGTGGAGCTTGCGGGCTTCTTGTCATCTGAATGTCAATGAATTAATTCCCCTTGCCCTGCAGCGCCTGCGGCGCGCAGTAAGCGCTCCCTGTGCCCAGGGGTGTAGGATACGATCCGGAGCCAACCAATCGCTCGCAATGTGATTCTGTTCTGTGTTAAGTGACCAACACCTTCTCGGTTTTACACATATGACAGGAATCTCGCAAGAAGTGTGGTGCTTGCTATGCGTCTATGCGTGCCCTCACGAAGTTCATGTTTTACCAGTGCATCCCTGTTGACAGTTGCGGCCTTACTCGCTCCCCTCAGTTATCTTTTTTTTGTGCTGCGCAGTGTGTGATCCCGTGCAAGCAAGTTTTCAGCACATTGAAGACAAGGGGTACCCGGATGATGATCGGGGCTGGTATGATACAAAAGGCAACGGATGCTGCAACGATTACTGCCGATGGATTGGAAATTGCGGAAGCCGGGGTTCGTGCTCGTGGTGGTCATGTGCGCTGGCCGGCACGACTCAGCAGAAAACAGCCAAAGGCGTGATCGCCTTTACGCCTGGGACGAAGTGCACAACAGCAGGTATTGTGTCTGCTGTTGGGTATTCCAGTCTAGTCCCCTTGGAACCGGTGCGGGTCGTTAGTGTGTGTGTATGTGTACGTGGGTGCAGCATGCCGGTCACGGTGTGTTTCAGTTGGGACCACTGACCATGTATGTTCAGTATTATTGTATGAACCTTTATTGTGTGAACGACTAGCCTTGGTGCAGCGGCTTGCTTCTGAGGAGGTCAGCGATGTCAGCGAGACGTCACGGCACGGTGCTCGCTGATGGAGAGGGATGACGTGGGTGAACGCACTGACTGGTCTCCATCGCACTTATGTGTTGGTCACAAAGTGTGTGTATATGTGTTGGTGTGTGTGTTTGTGTCGGAGTGCAAGGGGTCATCCCTCAAGGGATGTGCTTGCGGTATGTGGGCTACAATGGCGCCCCTGAGCACCATTTGGCCTTTGGACCGCAGCAGCACTCAGAACGGGCCACCCACCACGGGGCAGCCGCCCCCACCCCCATTCCAAGGAGACCCAGGGAGACACACTCACTCAAGGTGCTGGAAGATTTGGACTCCACCGCCCCATGCCCCCCAGATTGAGGCAGGGGGCACCCCATCCTCACCCTTGCTCCCACCGTCACGTCCCTGACCCTGACGCCCCCTGCCCCTGCCCCACACCTCCCCGTCATACCCTGCTGCTACCCAAGTATTCTCCACCTGTTCTTGACCCGCCCGCACCACAGCTTGCTGTTGGCTGATCCGCTAGCAAGAGATTGCTGCCCATGGGACTGGTATTCTGGGCAGAAGTACCCGGGGAGGCCTGCCCCAAAGCGCTGGGGGGGGGTAGAGCCTGCTGGTGGGCAGTGAGCAGGACATGGGGCCTGGACCACCGCTTGGCCGGAATCTAACCCCCCCCCTCCACCCCATATTCTCATGCACCGAAATGATATCACGCATGCATGCATGATAATATTTTGGACTGCTGAAATGATATCATGGATGCATTTTGCCTACCTGACCCAGCCCCAGGTAACGAGGCAAAACACTGTTGGTAAGGTGAATCACGACCGCAAAACACATGCCAGGACAGCAACCATGGACAGCTGTCATGCTGCTGGCTTGGGTCTGGCCTTGGGCTTTGCAGCTGCAACATTTTGGGGCTGAATTTCTAGTGGGTCAAATTGGTAGGATCAATATAACCGAGATCCTGGAAGTTCAGCGGGATGACTCAATCTCAAATTGTGTTGAACCCCACCGAAGGTATTTGTATGGCTGCTGCACTCAAAGGGCTGCCCAACTGAATTCTGTTGAAAGCAACAGGAAGAAGCCACAGAAGGGCGAGTGTCACTGAATGACTGTTGGGTCACCAGCAAACCCAGGGTGCACTTCCCTTTTGGCCCTTTTGGTGATTTATATCTTGCCCCAGTGTAGCTGTAGGAAAATACAGTAGAGACTAGTCACAAGCTTGACGTGCAAATTGTGTTACCTCCCAGCCTCTGCAGGCCCATGGTCGCAAGGGGCCTGGGGGACAAGGGGTGTCACCACACTGAACTCCCCAGCAATACCACGCGCCTGATATTATTTTGACGTGTGATATTATGTTGTGTGTGATACTATTTTGACTAGGCCCTGTTCTAGGTCTTTTTCTGTTGTCAAAACCCACTGGCAACATTCAAAGGAGGGCAAGAGCCTAGTAAGGTTTGGACCGCCATTGTGCAACACGGTTCGCTGCTAAGCAGCTAAGATGTGGGTTTATCTACTTTCAAACCGCCCAGGATCAAGGGACCCGCCACCAACGATAAGATCTCCCCCCCACACACACACTCCATGGAAGTGCCCAAGCTAGGGAAGAGAGGAACTCAAAGAACACGGACTTACACCTGGGAGACGTGGGCCCATGGTGATAAACAAACAAAAAGCACAGGGGAAGCATCAAGGCTGTGGACTTGGTGTGACCTGCCACAATCAAGTGAACAATATTATTACCAGCAACCAGCAAGCCCAACAACATCGCTGTGGGGAGGCCGTGTTTCAGTATTCCCCTAGGTTTGTTCCCCCAAACGCGGAACCCAGCCAGGCACGGCGTTGCTTGGGAGGCTGAAGGTTCAAAGGCTCCAAAGGCTCCAAAGGCCTTCGGACACCTTGTGGAATGGCGGCAAGCCAACCAAATGGTGGAGACTGCCACGTGCTCTGGCGTATCCCGACACATGCCTGAGGAGGTGGGCCGGCAGGTGCAAGTGGCCTGGCCCGCAAACCCTACTACAACACCGATTCCCACCCATTATCCTACCACCGTACCGTCAACACCCACCCAACCAGTCCCCACTCATCATCCTGCACCACCCATCACCCACCAAGCCGCGCCACCCACCACCAACCACACCGGATGGCACCCATGCCAGGCGGGGGAACAACTCGACCCCGCCTGTCACCGTATGCCACCCACCACCCCGGATGGCCCATGTCGCGCATGGGAAGGGAGACACAAGACACACACCGCGGACACAAGAGGGGGGGGAAAGGGGTACAAGATGGGCTCGCTACAAGGAGGACTAGATGCGGGAATGGACAGGCACAAGGTTGTTATATGCCTCCATTGGGGAAGTGACCCCGCAAGTGGACATCCTGAGGCCCAAAAGTCGCTGTTGGGGACGGGTTCCCCACCACTGGTATTGCATGCCCACCTGGATGTACCTGGCCAACGGCGATGCCCTCCTCTGTGTGGACCCGACACAGAGCAGTGAAACAAGGAAAGTCCGGGGGCTCCATTGGCACAGCCTACTAAGGGAAAGGAAAGGGAAGTAGAGAAGAAAAGATAGGCCAAGGAGGGAGAGGAAGGACACAGGGTGGTGAGAGGCCAGTGGGCACCACCGCCTATGGAGGGAAAGGGTCCAAGGGAAGGGCAGTAAGTGCAATTGGCCAATTGGCGCCGCCGGCTGCAGACCAAAACACACCAAGGTGTCATGCCAAACCCCCCCACTCGTGGTCCTCTCGGGAGCCTGTGCCAGAACCTCCCTCGTTACCCTCTTAACGGTGCTGCTGGGGAGGAGAGGTTTCCGTCTGGAGCCACTGTTGTCAACTCCATGGACAGCAAGCTGCCCGATCATGCCTCACTGAGGCTGGCCCCCCCGTTCCCGAGGGCCGACTGCCGTTCAGACCCTCTACCATTGCCATGGCCCTGGCCCTTGCCCCTGGCCACAAGTACAAGGGGAGAGGAGTAGCCCAACACGCCCTGGGGCTGGCTTCATGTACAATGGGGAGTTGCTGCTACGATGTAGCGGAGACGGGCGCGGCTGGGACCGGTTAGGGGGTGGGTGCTGGTGGCGCGCCATGCACCCCTGGTTGCGTTGCCTGCAGGACTCTGTTTGGATGGCGTGCAGAATCACGGTGAGACCGGAGTGGATTGCGGGGGCACCTGCCCCTTTCCATGCGGTATGATGCGTGGTGTTTGGCCTCCCCTTGTGCTCGTCTATGTTCATGTTGCATCCCAATGCAGAGGAACGCTGGTGGGCATTGGTGAGCGGTGCTTGTGGTCGACCATGCGGCAAATGCGTTTGGGACAGAGCGGGTTGCTGGACTATTTTGTATTGTGGAAACGTCGACTCCCACGCTGTCGCTGTCGGTCACCCTTCCGCCACCGCCGCCGGTTCGCGCCTGTTGCCAGCAGAGCAACTGAGGTCAGAAGTAGAGGCTCTTGTGACCCTCCCCGCACTGCTTCGCGAAGTACAGATGCCGAGGACATTTTCACTTGAAAAACATTGTTGGGTGGTTGACTGCTGTGTGCACTGTGCGTCCGCCTTTTGGGGCCTTGTGACGCCCCCCCCCCCCCCATCCCCGCTTCAAGTTTTCCACCGGCGGTTCGGTAGCCCAACAGGCTGCCCACCTCTCGTAGGTTTTATGAACCCGCCCTTCTCACCCCCAACCCAAGTGGACCACCAACCCACCTATCCATAAGTGGAGGATTCCCTCGTCAAAAGGCGAACATGTACGTTCACCCCCAACAGCCGTCAACTGCTGCAAGTTAACGGATGACCATCATCGGGCGACCGCCGACCGCCGACACGTCATGGGACCGAAACCCGGTTGGGGCACAAGTTCCGCGAAGCCGTCCTCGGCGCTCGGGTGTTGAATGGCGCCAGTCGGAAAGGGCCAATTATGGTTCTCTGGTACTCGGAGATCGCCTGGATGCTCTACCTCTGCCCCAACCTCCACCGGGTGCGCTTGTGTCAGGATGTCCCAGTGCCCGTGCATGTTCAGTTGTGGGCGGCTGTGCTGCATCCTGCACCCCTGCGCTGCGTGTGCCGTGCTGCTTCTGCGCTGACAGAGACGTGCAAAGACGGAGTCCAGAATGGGCAAGAGACTGGCGTGGACTGTGGCGGGCCCCAGTGTCCTCCATGCGGTATGCCGTTGTGTGCTGCCGCAACGTGTTGGGGAGGGCGGGAACAACCCGGAGCCTGACCCCGAAACGGAAGCATGCGCAAGAAGAAGGAGGCCGACCCCGGCGCTGCACGGTACCGGTGAGGGCCTAATCTGTCCCGTCGTGACACGATATTGTCTGTGGCAGCACCGCCACACCAACGTGAAGCATTTTGAGAACTTGGGGCAGAGGTGTTGCAATGTGAATCCATGTTGTTGTTCGACGCGTGAACGTGTCTGTTGAACAGTTGATGTTTGGAGGTATATCTCGACGGGACGAAGGGACACGACGGGGGCATGTCGCGGATAAACCCTGGGTTTGCTTTGAACTACACGCAGGAGGAAGCGGTTGGCCCACCCCCTAAATGCGGAGAACCATCTTTCCATCCAGCACCAGCGGGGGTGGGGAGACGGTGCCACGCAACAGTGCTGAGCTGGAGCATTCAGAGGCCAAAAAAAAGTTTGTGTACCTAAAATCGACCTCCAGTTTCGGGCCCTCTGATAAATTTTAAAATTTTTTCATTTTTTTCCGAAGAAAGAATTTTCTGGTGGGGGTGGGGGGGTGGGTCAGGCGGAGGAGCCCGGGCTGCCATCCCCCCCTCCCCCCCCCCCGGGTAACAGTAAGCCATGGCCTGGTTGTGCATACTCAACGTTGGGAGGTCCCAGTGCCTCCATGACACTGAGTCCTTGCAGCCAGATGTCTTGGCCGGTTGGTGTTTTGTGTTTTGTTTCCGTCGTGGCCAACCCTGCCCCATTGTCTCTGGCCACACACACCCTTGTTCAACACCATGTGGGCGTGGCCCGTGGCTGCCCCCTCAAACAGTTTTTGGAAGTTAGTGTTGCCGCCGTGCCAAGTTCCGGATTGGCCCACCCATTGACCCATGATACAAAGGCGTATCCTACTCACCCCGACGAGGCTGACATTTTGAGTCACAAATGGTGGATTAACCCCACCTGTGCCCACACTGCCCCCCGCTACCCCCCACCTTTATCACCCATAGCTGGGGGCTGGGTCGCAGAAACCCCCCCCCCCCCCAAGACCCCGGGAAACCTTGTATATTGAGCTCCCGGATCATGGCACTGGTTTTAGACCTGCCTCCAAACGTCAGTGGTTTCCTGTTTGAGGGTTTCTTGTTGTGGTTGCTGTTTGCCCAACAAAGCCCCTCCCCTCATCATTCAGTACATTGGCGGCCCACCAGTTGATTGGTCCTTGTCAAACTCCAAACCAGACCCAGTGCTAGTATCCGGCAAAAACATTGTGCGTGCGTGGCGTTATCTGGCGGGGCAATGGGCATGTATCCACAGCATCCGGCAACAAGGAGGTGTTGCATCCGGCAGCATCCAGCAAAGCATGATGTGAGCATTTTCCTCCCTTGTGCCACGAGGGGCCACTTGTTCAGATCTTTGCCCCCAACAGCCCCCACCCCACCCCCACCCCCCTCCAGGCCTCTGGCTACCACATAGGTCTTGACCATTGTTGGCTAGCATCTTGGTGCCAGAGGCGCCACAAAAAAAAATTTTCGAACGCCGGGTGTACATTTTTCTTTTCACTCTATGTGTGTATACCCAAAATGCCTGGAATTTTACGGAGAATTCAAAAAGTGATGGCAAAACCATGGTTGGGACTCTTCTCCGGACATAATGTGAACGCTTCAGATGATCACAGGGATGGCAGATCTCAACAATAGCTCAGTTGGTTGAATGCCTACCTCCTGGATTGAAGGTCGGTGGATCAATATCCAGTGTGCACAATTTTTTCACTGTTTGTTGTCTCTGTTCTTTCCCCTTTTTCCACACAGCTAGCTCATTGTGAAAGTATGCTGCAAATGTGGCATGACCATCCGAGGTGCCCGACTCAACCAAAACATTGCTTGCATTGGCCAAAGAAAGGCATCCGGCAGCTTCTGGTGGTATCTGGTGGGGGGTGGGGCTTGCATCCGGCAGCATCCGGCAACGATGTGCGCTCGAGTGTGCCAACATATGGCATGCCGGATACTAGTGCCAGGTCTGGTCCGAACCCCCTCAAGGGACTCAAGGGACAATGCCGTTGACTTAGAGCACTCCCAATAATTTCCCTTCGTGCTCTTCCACATCTCGGGTGTAAAGAACAAAAAGAAGAAGACAAAGAGAAGGGAAGCATTGATGTCAGTTAAGTGCCTCCAATTGAATTTTTGCCCCCCACCCCCCTGCACCGAAGTCTGCTGCCTGCCAGCCGGTGGGGGGGGCTCAGGACGGGGGTAGGGGGTCACTGCACGTGCTTTACCCTGGTCCATTCCGGTGCCATGCTCTAAACAGCAACACAGGATCGTGGACGCGTACCCCATCGGGCACCCGGAGTACTACAACGAGTACAAGTGCATCATGAAGCGGTGGACGTGGGTGGAGTGCGTGGTCTCCATCGACGGCAAAGCATGCTCCGGGCCCAGGTACGGCCCCAACTTCCCTGATCAGCCCTGCATGGAAAGCGTCACGCGGGCCGCCGCGAAGATGAAGATCATATTGGATCGGATGGTCGCGGTATGGCCCCGTGCCTCTTCGGTCCTTCGCGCTTGTGGTTGGTGTATCGTGAGCGGGGGTCACGCTTTTTGTGGATGCCCCAGGTCTCCTTTTGACAACTCGGCACCACTGCCCCGCCCCCCCCCCTTTAAAGATTGGGCCAAACTCTCTTCTGGGCCTTCGGCCGATCAGAATTTTCTCTGGCGCCTTTGGCGCCTCTAAAACCTCAGCACCACTTTTGGGGGGGGCGGGGGGATGGGCCTACCCCCCGAGGCCCCCCCCCCCCCCTTTTAAAAGGAGCCCTGGATGCCACTCTCACAGCAATCGGACATTGGCTGCATGTCCTCTCTGACCGTTCAGTGGATTTGCTGAACGTTGCCGGGCAGTGCCGTTGCCACGTGAGTTCCACGGTTTTGGGGGGCTCCATCTCGACATGAAGAGGCAAAGAGTGGGGGCCTTGTTGGATAGACACGCCACAGCACGACCGCATGCCGATCGGACCGTGACTCGTGTCATGAAGCTTCAGGAGCCCCAAGGGGGGCGATTGGGTGGGGACCAGGCCCCCTCCAGACCCCCAAACCCGTGCCCATTGGGAGCAGCACTTTTGTGGCCTCCACGCAGGGGCCGACGACAATACTGCGGCTCGTTGGGTGCTTTGGGGGGTTCAGTTGTGCTGCCGGAGTTTCCTGGTGGTTTTTTTAACCGTTTTTAACGTCCACGTCCGTGTGGGCGACGTGCTCAGCATTTGACGGAGGATTCAAAACGCACCACCAACAGAAGAACGCCGAACAGCAATCCTCCCTCGCCCTCAGCGGCGGTTCTCAGGGTGCAGAAGTACACTGAGACGCCATCCACGGGAAGCGCCCTGAGATGGTCAGTCAACCGACGGCCATCGATTCTCTGCCGGTGATCCACGCTTCAAAGTGCATCTACAAAAGGACCCGGCCCAGGAATTTTCATGTGCGCTTGGGACCTCCGCATCCCTCAAAACGATCAGTGCATCGTGGCGATCATTTTCAGGGCCGTGCGGCGGGGGGATGCCCTGGAACACGTCTGCTGCTGCAGAGACGGTCTCTGGCGTGCGTACGGGAGTGCCGTATCGCATGGTCTGTGTACCGAGCCCCCCCCCCCCCCAGTAACACGCTCCCCTGCCACCCAATGCCCCCCAGGGCAGAAAGAATTGGGAAGGCCCAGAGGAAGCTGGGCATGGGGAAAGGGACGAACAAGGGAGATAACAGGACAGGGCAGACCGCGCTCGCCGAAAACGGTGCAGAGCGCAGAAGAAGGAGAAGGAAAGGACAAAAGGCAAAGAATCATTGTGGTCGTTAGAAGCCCCTGTCAGGAACATTATTCTGCAGATGCACACCCCAGCGCGCACAAGTCAGTGCTGGAGTCAGCAAACCCCCGCATCGGAGTGCATCTGGATGCACCTGGTCAACGGTACGGGCAACAGCCCCCTAGACCCCCTCCCCTGCCCCCCTCGCACCCAGATTTCATTGTGGGAAAAAAATACAACTTACAAAAGGAAATATTGATTCGGGCAATTTTCAGTACACAAACTTTTGGGGTCCAGATCCCCCCCCCCTTTTCCCCCTTCCTCTAATACATGTGCTCGGTGCTGTCTCTGTCATCACAACGGATTCGGTCAGTGCGCCCCGGCCTCAGGGTTGATGGTGACCTGAGGAGTCCACTGAGACCCATTTGGATCCCCGCCCAGTCCCAATGCTCATCCGAACGCAGGAATTATTTTATTTTCTGAGGACAGCCCCCGAGGGCCACCAACCGCCAACCACCAACCGCCAACCCCCACCAACCGCCACCAACCGCCAACCTTTGAAGTAGAGAACGTCCCATGGCCATGAGGCAGAGAGCGTCCCCGTGAAAGTTATTTTCTGTTGGCGTTACAAAGGTCTCTTTTTTGTCTCTCAAGGACAGCCCTGGCCGGACGTCCGTGCCCAGCGGTCCACACCCGCATTCGCGTCCGCAGGTCGACAAAACACTGCAGGACTCCAAGGCCGCCAACCCCGGGTACCAGCAAGTCCTCAACAGCGCGGTCTCCATCCCACGCCCAAACATCGCGGAGCAGGTCCTCACGATCCCCCCGGGCACTGACACCTCCCAAGTCCGCGTCACGGTCACGGGCACTGTGGAGCAACTCGGCGGGAGTGGCACGAGGGGGGGCCTCACGGGGGTCGGAGCCGCCGTGTCCACCGTGGCGACCCTTGACTTCTCGGACCCCGACAAGCTGAGTGCCGCCCGCACGAACTTGCAGTCCACGATGGCGGCCGAGATGACCAAGAAGGCGGTGGAGCAACAGGCCGGACTGTCACGTATCGACCCGCCTCTTTCCATATCCGGCCCCTGACATCCGGGGGGGCGGGGGGAATTGCCATTTATTTTTTCGAATTCCTTCACACGGCGGGAGAGGGGGGGGGATCAAAATGAATTATCTTCCACGCCATTTTCGAGCAACCACCAGCCTTCAGGGCTACCATCTTACGTAGACTGTGTCACGAGAGTCCCTTTTCCAGGCCCCCTTTGATTTTGGGGGCTCAAACGACCAACTCTCAAACCCGCAAAAGACTTTTCCGCTTAGCCCGTCCGAAAAAATACGCAGAATCATTACAACTTCCTTTGCTAAACAAACATGTCACCGACTCACTTGCCTGAAAGGCGTTGATTGCGGCTTCAAGGAACATGTCCCCAAGGCACGACATCCCTGTCGCAGCCCCGTGGCAGCCCTGCCTCTCTGACGGACGGTGACTTCAGCGGGACCGACGTCACGTATTTTCTCACGAAGCATCTTCTCCACCGGCTTCCCAAGACCCCACAAAACGGTGACAGGGGGGGCAATGCCACTGGAGGCCCCCCCCTCGTGTTTTGCGCAGCGAACTCTTCGCTCGGGGCCACATGTGAAGGGGCTGGAGCCAGAGATGGTACGCCGTGAACGACGGCGGAACCTGCACAGCACGCGGAACTCGCCCACGGTCTCAGCCGAGGTCACCGGACGTGGGGATTCCCCCAAGGCCAAATGGAGGTCCCGGTTCGAATCCTACTGTGAGCCCCCTCCCACTCCCCCGTCAGCCACGATGCACGAACGCCATGCCAAAGGGGTTGGTAGAACAAGCTTTACGAGTGATGTGCGCTCGTCCTTGAGGTCCCTGGCCCGGCCTGTGGACGTGGCCCGTCCCCCATCCCCCCGCCTTTTTGACAGATAGTCCCCCGGTCGCGACCGTGTGGGCCCACAAGAACGGGGGCGTCGCATGGGGCCACAAGACCCCCCCCCGCCCACTTTATAAACACAGCCCGGGACTGGCTAACGAGACTTGAAGAGGGATGCCCCGGTCAAGTTCTGCGCCGCGCGCACGTCGGTGCACCCGTCGCTCACTAGTGTTCGGTGGACAGCCACTGACCAAAGGGAAGACGGATGAGATCGGGGAAGTCTGAGCGCAGGAACATCAAATGAAACGCAGGGCAACGCATGGCCCGCACACGTGTCTTGATCAGCCCCTGTGCGAATGTGAATCTGCGGGCGACGCAAGTCAGCGACGGTGCCATGTGGGACCTGAAGCCCCGCCTTCAGGGCCTCGGAGAGCGTTGGCTTCGGCTTGTGGAGCGGTGCCACGCAGCCAGCGCTCCGGCACGTGTGAATTGGGAGTGGGAGCATTGGAGCTGGTCCCTTGGCAAAGAGGGACCGGCCGCATTGGCTTTTCTGAACCCGGTGGTCGCTGCGCGTGGGCCCTTCCGACTTGATGATGGGGGGGGGTGCAGGGCAGCCCGCCCCGGCCCGCGGCGGGAGTAGGGGATCTTTTTACAGAGGGGCAGGTGGGGTTTTGGGCGGTGGGGGGAGTGGCGTGATGGGGGTGTGTTGGGGTTGAGCGCCGAAAACCCAGTGCCAAAGGCGCTACCACCCCGTTCCCATGCCAATGGGCCCACGCCCCCCTCTGCCAACCACCCCCCCCCCAATTACTGGAATGAAGCATCACGGCCCCGTGCGAATCACTTTTTTTGTCACCCCCAAGAACCTCAAGTTGATTGGCGTGCCACGCCGATCAACTTCGGGTGTATGTTGTGGGATGGATTTTTGTTTCCGGTGCCTTTGGCGCCATTTTCAGCTGCCGAACCCCGATACACTCATTCCGTCCCATGCCACTACATGGGGGCCCCTTGCACGGGGGGAGGCCTTGGGACAGGATGGACCCCCTCCCAACATAATCCGTGGAGCCGGCCTGTCATCTTCCCCTTCACGCCCCTCTCAGAGGAGGTCGTCAACACCGTCAACGGCATCACCCATGACCTGCCGGTGCTGGCCGCCGTGTTGCCCGCCGCGCTGCTGTGCAACGAGCCCCTCAATTTGGAGCCATTCCAGCCCGATTTCCTGTCCATCGACCCCCACTGCCAATGCGGGGCGCGGGTTGTGGTCATGGCCACGCGGCCGCTCCCGGCGTCCGAGTTCCCTGACCGTGTGTGCGGATCCACCTTTATGGAGGTGACATGGCAGGTACAAGTGCTGGAGGGCTAGGGATGCTGGAAGCCCCATTTCCCTCCCTCTCCAGCAGTGAGCCCTCGCCAGGGATGCATTGGAAGGGAAGGAACCTCAGAGGTGGCCGCAGAAGCGGTTAGACAGGCGGTGGGAGGAGGTTGCCAAAGCGGTTGGGGGCAGTTACTGTCGGTTACAAATACCATTGAATCCAGCACATGCCGTTAGGGGAGTAGCTGGGCGCCCTGGAAGGGGGGGGGGGGTCCCCCCCTTCCAATGCAATGCATCCCTCGCCCTCGACCTGTGGGATTGCTTCAGCTGCGCGCGGGGGCGGGCCTGGGTCTGCGGACGCAACGAATCCACAAGGCCGGGTATCAATCGACCGGGCGCATTGCACCACAATGCACACAGCGCGACGGGCCCATCGTGTTGAAGTGGTGTGTGGTTTCACGACGGTCACCAGCGTTTGGAAAAGCGGTTGGGAGGCAATTTCGGGCGATGCCCCCAGTTGGAGGGCTGTTGGGGGTGGGCACAAAGTGACACCATCACGCCAAAGCGTTGGGGCTAGCCCCCCCTTACCCCCCCCCCCCCCCCTCGAGCGGAAGAGCTGGGCGACTCGCCCTCGCTTGCCTCCTTCGTGGCAGGCCCTGAGTCGTTGTCCTCGTTGTCGTCGGTGAGCGGTGTCATGCATGCGCACATCCGCCCCGGGATGCTGGGGTCTGGGCCCCGCGCCTTGCCCAACTGCACAACCCCCAAGTGGTGGGGCTGAACGGAGTTCCCCTGATGCATCAGGGGCGCTTGGTTGGCATGCGGCCACCTCCGCCCGATTGAGGGATCCGCTGCCGGCCTTTTGTGCGGCTCGGTCTGGGTTGATTTTACGGGGGCGCATCATGCGCTGTGCGAAAAGCAGGCCATTCTGGACCCGTTTTGACCATTGGCCAAGGTGACCGTGATCACCGCTGTGTTCGCAGACCAGGACTGCCCCAGATTCTTACCCAGTCCAAAACCTCAGATCATGCTTCAAGACAAACCATGTTTCACACTGAAGATGCCAGAGTATGTAAACCTGCTGTTCTTGCCCTGCGGACGTGTGGTTTACGGGGTGGGCACGGGGACGCTAATGTACTATCGAGTGCTGTGCCCGTATGCGTACGCTGTGCGGACACGCCCCCGGTGTGTGTGCCTGGAAAGACTCATGCGGCTGAGAAATTGGGCGTCCATGGTGTACCCGGATGGCCCTGGTACCCTGACTGCGTTGGAGTAGTGATAGGCATGCAACTCACCCCATCTGCAGCCACCCCTTGTTGAGCCCAAGGACTGTGTGATTCGAATCTTCTTTCTGAGGTTATGTAGTCCACTCCCCTGTTTTGTGGTTTCCAGCCCTCCGAATGCCTGAGAGGGGCCCCAACACGCTGCCGCATAGTTGCCTCCGGTGAGTTTGCACGTGGAGGCAACACAGCTCGTCCGACGTATGAGTGCACGAAATGTCGCACTGTGGAAGCTCTGTGAGACTTTGGTTACCCATGGCATTGCAGACTCTGCCCACAGTCCGGCAGTCTTGTGCTATCGTGCAGTCTGCCAACCTCAGCCTTACATTAGAATGGCCACCAACCAGAGGAGGACCCCCCCCCCCCCAGAACCAGTTTGTCTGTTTTTTAATTAGGTCACACCCCCCCCCAGAACCAGTGACAGAGGGAAAATCTGATCGGGCCGTTTTTGGTACACAACTTTTTGGGTCCCAGACCCCCGCCCTCCCCCTTCTTCTTCTAATGCCAGCCTGCCCATCCTCCATCCGTCTGCCAGCCCCTCGCCTTTCTTTACATTCAGGGCTACGACAATCCGGTCTGTGGGGGTGTCAGTGGCACCGTCACGCAGCTCCTCACGATCCTGCCGACCCCCGGGACCTTCGCCTACGTGCCCCCCAGTGTCACACTGTCCGTCGAGGGCCTCATCGATGCCACGACCCTCGCGCAGTACCCCGTCGCCGCCACCGGCGTCGCGCGGGGCCAGCCCACCTGCTCCCACGACTTCGAAGTCACGCACGCCGACTCCGCCCCTGTGCCGGTGCGCGGGAAGTGCGGGACGTACGAGGTGACGCGGACGTGGACGGTCCGGCCCCACTTGGCGCAGTGCAACGGCCCCACGGCTGCGTCCTCCACGGCCACGCGGGCCATCTTTCTGAAGAACGACACTGCCGCGTGCTGTGCGCAGGAGGACACTGGTCCGTGGGGGAGGACAGGGGTTCCATAGTTTTCATCGCGCCCGGGTAAGAGAAGATTGATTATCCTCAGGGAAAATCACAGAGCGTAGGTTGGCGGTTGTCAGTTGGTGGTTGGTTGCTAGCCACTGAGTGTTGTCTGCCATCGATAATCCATCAACCACACACCCCATGATGGCAGTCATGTACAAGAGGTTTTCGTCAACAGCGGTGGTGCAGGAGGAGAGCACATGCTAGTCGGGCCGCGGAAGCCATAGTGTTGGCTACACTTGCCTGCCACACTCTCATGGTGCGGTGTGTGACCTTGGGACCTAGCCCGCATGATACCCTGCGTGACATGGTCTTTTTTGTTGTGTATCAGGAGGGGGGCGAGGTAGGGAGGTCCATCCCCCCCCCGGAACCCCGCAAATTATACTCTTACCGACCAAAAATACGTTTCCCCAGCGTTTGCAGATAAACACTTCGGCCAGTGCGAACACCCGGAAGTACAACTGGCGCACTCACCGAGCCCTGATGGAGCTTGTATGCATTGTGCATCCCCCTGCCGCCCGGATGTTGAGGGCGGCAATCATGGCACAGCAAGGGCATCAGGTGGCAATAGGCCCGTGGGCACCGCCACGCTTACCCAAGCGACATGATTCAGGGGAAGGACAAGGGTTAGTGAGAAGCCAATGGGCGCCGCCAGCTTCAAACAGCAATCCGTTCTGGCGTCATGCCTTACCTCCCTCGCGCTGTTCCATTCAGCGATCGCGCACATGGCGGTTCCCAACGCCAACAAGCACGCGTCAGCGAAGACGTGTCTGCTCAATTCCTTGGATGTGGCCCCGGCTTTGACGAATGAGCGGGGGGACGCTACGCCCGTGTCGAGTGTGTGCTGCGGGGCCAATGGGCTGGACAAGTCCACGTGCAGTTCTGGGAAAAGCTGGACTTTGGCCAACCTTGAATGCCAGAACCGCGGCCTCACGCTGTGCACCGCCCAACAGATTCAGGCGACAACATGGACTCCCCAGGATTGGCAATGCAGCCGGGCCGATTCCTGGTGGACTTCGGAGCAGTGTGGTGTGGTCCTCTCTCCCTGCATGTGTGCCTCGGTGTGAGACTTGAACATATATGTGTCTGCATGCGTTAGCAGTATAGGTGCCTGTCAGTCCCTGTGAGTGCACATATGGAATGCACATGCCCCATCTGTGTGCACTCCATCCAGGTCATGTGCTTTTTGCATGGGTGAGCCTTCCCTTCAGCCAGGAGGTAAATGTTGATGCAGTGCAGCCACGTCTAATGGGGACCCAGTTATGTATCTATTTCTATATCCACTTTAGAGCCAGGCCCCCACAAGGCCGTTTGGTCTAGTGGCATGATTCCCGCTTCGGGTGCGGGAGGTCCCGGGTTCGATTCCCGGAACGGCCCTTTTGTTTTACCCTGTTTCACCTCTCCCTCTATTTCACAGCTGCTGTTAAACAGGCATCAGTGCCGCAGCATGGTCGCATATGTGCCGGAACAAAGGCTCTGGAGCTGACCCTCGGCGCGTGCAAAGTGCCCCTTGACGAATGTACGGCTGAAGCCTGAGAATCGGTGCAGCTGGTGGTGCAGCTGGATGTTGGGCCCTGTTGGATGATGTCCTGTTCTAACGCGCACCATTGCCCATGTGGAGATTTTGCAGTGAGGCACAGTGGGAAACAAGGGATTTGTTTGTACCGCGCTTGCAGTCAGTGGCCTGTGTGACGACCTTGCCACCCACGGAAGCCCCAAGACTCACGTTTTCGCAGGGAAAAAGCAGAAAAGTTGTCAACGGGCCGTGGGGTAAATGGCACTAACGGGCCGTGGGGTAAATGGCACTAACGGTCTGGACAAACTCCCAATCGCACCCACAGCCTGCGTTTGGGGCGTTCACGTGCGTGCGTTTCTGCACGCGGCGGGGCCGGGTCGTAGCGCAGTGGGAAGGTATACCCCTATAAGCCGATGTGCAGCAGGTTGTTCTTTGTTTTCATGGCAGAGATCTATTGGACAGCGCCGGAGTCGTGCGCGTCCACTGCTCCGAGATTCCGGGCCAAGTCTGAGACCGAATCGGCCACGGTCCGTTGCTGTTCCCACGAGGGCACGCAGTGCGCCTCCATGCAGGGCGCGGCCTGCCTTCCCCAGGCCGTGCCCTACAAGCAAGCGGTGGCAACGTGTGCGGGCCTGGGGATGCGGCTGTGCACGAAAGAGGAGATGTGGGCGGGCGTGTGCTGCGGGGCGACCACCGATCAGTGCCGTCCATACGGCCGCCAGACCCCTGAGGCGGTGTGGACATCCGCGCCCGTTGAAGGTGTGCGCGCGTCCTGAGGCTCTAGCGCATCCGCATCTCCAACCCCAACCCCCACCCTCTGCCGCGTTCCAGATATTCATGCGGCCGAAACTGGGGCTCGGCCGACCCCTGCCGTCACGGAACACAAAGAGAGACGAGAAAGATGAGAGGAAGAGGTGAGACTTTTGAGCCTGTTCGGAGACGGATACCCTCGGGCCTCAGACCCACCCGCGCCTGCTGCAAAGCCGGTACACGAACATCAGTGGTCGCGAAGAGCACCCACCGAACTTTACGGTCAATAATTGTGCGTGAAATCTCTGCCGGCGGCGGCAAGGGCTCGGGGACACCGCGGGGGGCCGTGAATGCGGCCCTGGTCAGCAGTGGGACCAGCACGCCGTTCTGACCCACACCGCTCTGCATTTTGCCGCTGGGTGGACCCAAGCAACAAAAGTGGGTCACACGGAAAGGCAGAGCACCCCCCGTCGGCCGATTTCCCCGGCGCCGCTGTGTTGACCTGTGCTTCAGGCTGCGGGGAGGTGTTCATCGAGATCTACACGGGGGACAATGGCCGCAACATCAAGTGGTCCGTCCCAGAGGCCCCTGCACCCCTCGGGATCGAGTTCGGCCGCTACGGTGACTTCCAGAGTCGCAATAAGCGCGCATGTCTGTATCCCGGCGTACACACGTTCGTGACGGAAACGGCGGACTCTCCGGGCTGGGGCGGGAGAGCGGGCGGAGGGAATTGGCGCGTCACGTCTCACGGCGAGACCGTGGCAGGACCCGTCTGGCCAACTTCGTGGTATCAGTCGACGTCGTTTGTGGTGAGGGCAGGTGTGTGCACCGGGGCTTGCGGGGCTTCGAAAAGGCCGTGTGAGCCGGGGGTGAGGCACCTTCCAATGATCTGCCTATCATTGCTATTTCTTCGAGGTCTTGTGTTGGCTGCATCATTGCCAGGCCCGAGTGTATATGTGGGGAATTGTGGGTGTGGGGGTTGTTGTGGGTGAGAGTGAAGTTTTGTTCCACTGCTCGCCTTTGCAGCATGATGCCACCTGGTGACTTCTGGCGGGGAGTGGGTGGATGGGGAGCAGCGACTTGCTTAGGGGTGGGCTCCCCCTTGGACCCCCTCCCCCCCTCCGCTAGACCACCTCCCCCCTCTGCTCTAGTTCTGGGTTATGGGAACTTATTTCAGTGACCGGAAAAATTCTCCGTGGCTTTGGCGCATGTCAAAGAGTGTTTGCTGATTGTTCTATGTGTCCTCTATCTTCTTTGTCATACGCATGATTCTGCTCAGTGGTCTGAATATGATGTTTCTGCTGTGGCGTCAATTCAGGACTCCCTCACGTAATCAACACACAATAAACACAAGAATGTGAGATTCAACACCTCATGCCAAATCACAGGGGCTGGACCCCCTAGCCCCCGCACCCCTCCGCTCGAGCAAGGCCCTGGGGGGGGGAGTGTCAGGGATGGATATGATAAATACGTATTTAACTTGGTGCAGGTGAGGGGGGGGGGGGGTCTGGACGGGGCAGACAAAGTGGGCCGTCAGCCAGTGAAGGAGCCTAATTTTTTTTGGAGGGTGGTCTCAAATCAATCAGACTCCGTTGCACTGAAGTCTCCATCTGTAGCAGGACTGGAGCTGGAGGAACCTGATGATGATGATGAGGTATCTGAGTCACTTCCTGAACGGGAGACATCAGACATAGCACTGACTCAGGATCAGAAGGCGGCTTAGAATTAGATACATCCATTTTCCACCACTTAGCACCCTTGTCCTTTCACTGTATTGGGTACATTGCAACAGGGTCAAAAAACAATTTTTTGGGGGTCAAAAATGGTTGGAACTTTTTTTCACTGAATACCAGGCACACCATGACTTTTCTGGAGCCCCTTGTTGTGCTGATTCCAACAATACCATTTTCATTTGCTCTGAAATTTGGGCTCTGGGCCCATGGTCTTCACGTCTCCAGGTCCTCACTATCGTTTTAGGTCACTTCAAAATGTCACTTGTTTGGCTTGAGAATATCCCCCCCTAAGAACCCAACACTTTCAGCGCCAACTTTTTTTTCGTTCGGCAAGCACCCACCCCACCCACGTGAGGAGGGGACACCAGTCGCAGCGCGACCTCGGGGGGGGGGGGGGGTACACCCCGGGGCACACGACCAGTGGGCGCCACCAGTATTTTTAAAAAGTCCGCCGCGTCGGTTTGGGTTTTGGTAAATCGTACGTTGTCAACGGAGGGTGGGGGGAGGGGCATCACCCCCCTCCCCTGGGGGATGTATGTACTTCAGAATGATTGCCACGCCGTGATGATCATTTTCAGGCATTCTCTGGTGGGGTGAAGACATTGTTTCTCTGGGGGGGATCATGCAGCTGGAAGACAGGTGAGCAAACCGACTGCATTCGGCCTGCTCCACTGGGGTCATGGACCACACACAACACATGCAACACACAATGAAAACTTTCGACCATTGAATCCCGTTTATGTGTAGTCAAAATGCTGAATACCCCATTCAGATTTGAATGGGGAATTCAAATTCACCAAAAAACCTGATGATTTGCCCCCCCCCCCCCCCCCGCCCTGCTCACGCTCTCACCGTGAGATTCAGAACTGAACTGAACTGGCCCCCATGGGTTGTATCTGCTCGGATCCATGTGTCGGACGCCCATCCGGAGCCCCGAGCTGCGCGTTTGGAGCCCGCTTTTGCCAGGTTTCTATCACTGCACCCTCCTCCCCGTCAATCCCGCCACACACCCGGAAGCAACACGCAACACGCAACAATTCCCCAATCCGTTTTGTAAACCGCTCTGTCATTCCAGGCCGGCCGGCCGCTCCGGACCCCCCCCCCCCCCCGGTGCCCTTGCCAAATCCCAAGTTTGCGCCAAAAACTTGGCCGGGCGGCAGCCACAAGTCGGGGGTCGGCCCTCCAAGGGACGGCTGTTCACGCCCGAGAAGGCAAGGCTCTGTTTGGTCATCACTACCTTCAACATACAATCGAGATAGAGTGAAGTGCATAGAGCCGACATTTTATTTGGGTTTTGAAATCGCGATTAATAGAGTGTATAAAACCCAATGGCAGTGACAAATTTATGAGTGAGAGGAAAATAGCGAGTGAAAAAAGAGAGAGATGGGGAGAGCGAGAAGGTGGAATGGGGTGAGAGTGGGAGCAAGAAAACACTAGGTATCGAGTGCATCGAGAGTGATCACAAGCCAAAGCAAGATGGTGAAATCGAGAGAGAGGGAGAGAGATGGAGCAAGAGAAAATAGTGAGATACATTTACGATCGCCTTGTGTATCGAGAGAACAGTCTGTCTCGCTCTCGCTAGCGTATCCTGCTGCGCGGCTGGCGTCTGTTGTAGGCGGTTCGCCGATGGCAGCGGGTGCCTGCCATGTCTGTCGCTCGTGCGCTGTGCGGGGCCCCCCCATTCCCTCGTACCGTCACTCCACAGGCCCAGGACTCCAATTCTGGCGGCACCCCAACACGCACCACAGCACCGTCTTCTGGCACGCCCCCACTCGGCCCTTCGACCTCACCGGCCCCTCCCAGACCCAGTGCCTCTTCGACACGGCCCTCTACACCAGCGTCCTCGCCACGTACCTCTCGGGCACGGGGTCGTACCTGTGGGCCCACACCCGCACGGACTTGGCCCAGAACATGTACTTCTACGTCAATGGTGCCGCGGAGCTCTTCATGATCCCGTGGAGCGCCGGCGTGGACACGCGGGGGTGGGTGCACGTGTCCCAGGGGCCCTACGTGAACTGCCAGGGCCAGGCCCATAACCGGCGGCTGTACTGGCGCTCGTTCGTGGGGCAGGCCGTGTTTGCGCTCCCAAAGGGGGTCATCGTGTTCCCAGTGCCGGCAGGTGTGGCGCGCGCACGCTCCATCGGCTGCCCACACCCACTGCGATCCCCATCATTGAACGGCCGACAGCAGTCCCACCCTCGAGGCGGCGACGGGCTAACGAGCCGCCACCGAAGTTCCCGCAGATGTGCAGCATCTGCTGACTGGGCCATGGCACCACCTCCCACACGACCGTTGGACTTTGTGGCAACATCGGGGAGACTCCGGGGGGGGGGGGGGGGGGGGCTGCTGCCAGTCTCCCCCCCCCCCCCCCTCCCACTGAGTCTTCGTGAATGGCGAGAAGTCGATTGACACCACCGACTTGCAGGAGAGCAGCAACATCTGAGGGCTGTGCCCCCCCATCCCCCGTGGGTGTACTTAAACTCAGTCTGAAATCTCGGGCCTCTTGACTAAATTTCATTTTTTCCTGAGGACAATTTGTTTCTGATGTGGAAGGCGGACTTTATGTCAGTGGGGACAGTGCCGGGAAAAGGACGTGTGGAGTGCCTAGTCTGTGGAGACGACGTGAAGACCGCCGGGAACTACGTGCGCAATGCCAAACAATGTATCTGTGGGGGCATAGTGCACAATAGGTGCATCAATGAAAACACAGGGGCATTGTGTGAGTGCAGCCTCCCGCAGGTGCTCATACACAAGTTCAAAAAGTGGCAGAAGAGCCACGACCAGGCCACCTGACAACGAAGGGCAGCAACAGTGAAACAAAAATGGGAGCAAGTGGCGGCCCAGGACAGGTGGCAGCCAGGAACAAAAGTTTGGCTCACAGGGCTGCGGAGGACAGAATTGAATGGAGCGGAGAGGGGAGGAGAATGGCCAGGTTCTAGTGCAAGTGGACCACCAAAAGGGAGGTAGAACGGTGGCAGTCACCCACGACCACTTGGAGCGGCCTGTCCCTAGGTAATGGCAGTAGTAGGAGCAGTTAGGAGCAAGCCGGTAGCCCACAAACAAGGAGAGCATGGAGCACAAAGGCATGACAGGGCGCTAGTGACGCCACTTGCAGCAGCCCCCCGCGTGGAGGCAGCCATATTAATATTGGTAGCAAGCGCAGCCGTAGTGGTGGTGGGTAGTGCAGGGCACCTTGCGACAAGGTCAACAGTGCGTCTGCAAGGGCTACGGCAGGTGGAATTCAACGCATGTGAGGCCATGGTGGTTGGGCATGACGGCTTCAGAGTGCATGTGTGCGTAGCAAAGGGGCCACGACACACACAAGGACGGGAAATTCGCGTAAAGAGAGCGAATGTCGTTTGAGTGGAGAGGCCAACAACAAACATGGCCCCCAGCCACAGCCCCAGCACAAGCCCCAGCCGGTGGGGGCCAACCAACCAACGGTCCCACACACCAGAGGACAGGACCCAGTTGCGGACATGCCAGACGCACTGCCAGGGAACTGGTACCAGGTGCTAGGAGTGCGGTACCCTGGGGCTGCAACAGAGGAAATAAAGCGGGCATACAAGCAGCTCAGTGTCAAGCTAAACGCAGACAAAAACACGCACCACAAGGAGAAGGCTAAGGGACTATTCAAACAAATAGGGAAGGCAAATGACGGATTGCTAGACACGGGGCCCCGAAGACGGCACGACGCTGACATACTAAGAGGGGACAGGCGCCAACAACGGGAGGTACGCCACTGCAATAGGGGAGCTGTGACATACGACCCCGGACAAGAGGGCAGAAGGCCAGGGGAACCAAACACACCGACGATGCAACAACGCTTTGCATACGTGACCATGGATTTCATGGAAGCACAATACACAAGGATAGTACGGGCCCGCGAGTGGCAGCTGGCCCTCACGCCGATGCCCAACATGACCAGGGGTGAGGTGTGGTACCTCATATGCCCAGGACTCACGATGCCGGTGGTCCGGGTACGCATCGTGGCCGTGGGTGTGTATACCCCGCAGTGTAGCTGCCACCCACATGGGGTGTGCTACACACATGGAGAGTGGCAACCGGTTGTGCACATAGACGGGGACCTACCAGGAGAGAACGTCCTGGTCTCACAACCGGGCAGATTGCTGCCCGCTGATCGCCTAGCGCAGTTAATCGCGGCAACCTCCCGGAGGCGTTGAGGGGTTCAGCACAACGCCCAGGCACGCACATCCGACAAAATGCAGCACAGTGCAGCGCAACGCAAATTAGAGCAGCACAGGGCTGCACGACGCCCAAGCACATAGAGCTAATAGAGGCACACAAAGGAGATCAGCGCACAAACCTCGTAGGTAGGCCCCGGGGGCTCTGATTCGGCCCCGCCAATGGGTGGGCGGCCCTATCCAAGCACTTCGGAGGTTACCTGGACTAGGCCCCAACGGGAAGAGTGGCCTTGCCCGGGTAGCCGCGGCCGCCACGCCTCATAGAGGTAGCGCAACGCACAACGCAGCGTAGCACGCCAAAGCCGGCAGAGGCACACAGCGAAAGTTGCCAGCACACGATAGCACACAGCACACATTATAGCAGAACAAAGCAAAGCAGTGTACCACAACAATGGTGGCGGGTAGCCACACCACTTGCCGCAAGCACCAGCACCAGCACCAGCCCAACACCCAACGCCTAGGGTGTGGGCCAGACCCACCACACGGGCACTTCATCCACGCACAGCCACCGCCGCCCGCAAACAAGGCACGCGTGCAAGCCTCAAAGGCAGGCCCCGGGGGCTCGGACTCGGCCCCACCAATGGGTGGGCGGCCCAATCCAAGCGCTTTGGAGGTTACCCGAACTCGCCCCTGACTGGGGGAGCGAGCCACGCCTCACGGAGGTAGCGTAGTGCACAACGCGGAGGCAGCATAGCACACAACACAGTGCAGCACGCCAAAGCCGGTAGAGGCACACAATGAAACTCGCCAGCACACGACAGCACACAACGCACAATACAGGAGAGCAAAGCAAAGTAGTGTACCACAACAACAACGGCGGACAGCCACACCACCCGCCATGAGCACCAACACCAGCCCAACACCCAACACCCAGGGTGGGGGCCAGACCCACCACACGGGCACTTCACCCACACACAGCCACTGCCGCCCACAAACAAGGCATGCACATGGAGCATCACCAAGGGCCCACGACCCCACGCCCCACCGCCAACACGGCACCCACCACACACGCACGGCCACACTTACACACAACGTATAAGTGATGCTTCCCTGATGCACTCCCGGGAGCCATCACCATCCCGACCACGCCGGGAGGAGAAGGCAACCCAAACCTAAGTAAGGGGGTCGCCCTTGCGGGGGGTTGGCAGCCAGCTGCGTGGTTGTCCATTGGGCAGCGACCTGTACTTGCCCGCGAGTAGCTAATTTCTGTCACCGGGGCCTAGTGCAGGGGCCTTGAGCACGCTTATGAGACACGGCGTCAAAACCATTGGTGGTCACTGCACATGACCAACCAAGGGGTGGACTCACACGAGTCCCTAGCTCCGAGGCATGGACAGCCCGGAGTGAAGTCCTCAAACCGGGAGCCCCTCAGCAGCCCAGAAAGCAAAAGAGCAACAATGCACCACATTCACCACAGAACAACCCCAACAAACACCAGTGACAGGTCAGTTTGTAGATTTGGAGACATGTGCAAAAGTGCCCGGTGCCCCTGGCACCACCCAACTGCAAGTGGGACAACCCGACAGCCACAATGGGAGGCAGGGAGCGACATGCTGCCCCCCCGGCGCCGCACACCAGCAGCGGTGAGCATGCTAGCAGAAAAAGAAAGAGCCCGAAATTGGGAGGAACGCAAGCAGCAAAGCAGCTGGGCAGAGAGCCGCCCCACACACGGCAATGAGACGAGCCCCAACACGATACACAACAAGACACAAGGGAACCATGAGGTGCGAGCACTGCAGCAACCACCAAATGCGGTGCACGCCGAGCGAGCCATCAGTAAACACCCCCCCCCCCCCTCCCTCGACAAGGTGCCCACGTACTCCACAAGGGCGGGGGCCCCGCCCCGCGCGCCGGGAGGTGCCCGCCACGGGGGTGGCAACAGGGCCGTGACCAGCCAACCGCGCGTGGGAAAGTCCACGTCGTACGGAGATGTGAAATCCTCGTACGGGGGGGCACGCGGGTGGGACAGGATGGGGTGCCGGCCAGGGCACCCAGGAGCGCCAACAGAAAGGGGGAGGAGCAACACAGACACACAGAACGCAGGAGCCACACCAGGAGGGACAAGGGCCAGCACAGCAGACAAGGAGGAGGGGCACAGCGAGGCACGAGAGGCAACCAGAACAGCGGGAACAGGGAACCAGAATGGAGGGGATGGGAGAGCGTGCGCATGGGAGGCAGTAACAACAAAGGGGATGGCCTGGCCAGCCAGCCCCATCGCTACCGGGTGCCAGGGCAACCCCTGCTCAACGGGCATCAGGCGGTGGGTGTCTCCCGCGGCCCAGATGGGCTGTTTGCACAACAGGAGCGGGAGCCCATCGGGGGTAGACCAGCCGTGAGGGGAAAAGGACATATGGTGGACCTCCGGGACAGCGCGTGGAGGAACAGGGCACCTGGGCCTCACGCACACAGAAACACAGCCAGGCAGGCTATGGACGGCCTGTGGACAGAGGTGTGTGGACAGCAAAAACAGTCAAACGACCCTGGCAACAACCAGCACATCCTCAATACGCCAACTATTGGGCGCCGCTGACGCGCAAACGGCACACCATGCCACATTCAGCACAGCCCCAACACACCAACTACTGGGCTCCGCGAACGCGGAAACAACACCAGCAAGAGCACCGGCCGCAGCGGCCGACAGAAAGCAGCGACCCGACGCAACATGCGAAGGGAAGAACGGGTGACTGTCCAGGGTCCCGTAAAGGAATAACAACCAGACGGAAAGTCACACAGGGGGTCGGTTGGCGGCTGGGCAGGGCCCCAAAAAAATGATCCCTCCCCCCCCGCCCCCCGTGCCCTGTGTTACATTTCCCACATCAGATGTGGTGGTGAGTACCCCTCCAAACTCCACTGCCTTGGGAAAGGCTTTGTGTGGAGCATCGCCAGCGCCGGCGTGGGAGGGACACCAAGGGGCAGAAGCGGCGCCTGTGAGCAGAGGCACGCCTGTCCCATGCTCCCTGCGGCTGCTGAGGATGAGCCAGGGTCCCTAAGCGATGGCCTGGTCCAGGGCACAGTCATGTGGCGGTGGCTGTGGCGGACCGCATTGAGTGTGGCACTGATTTTGATCCGGCCCAAACCCACGGGCCCTCGTCGGACCCTCCCCCTCCGACCTGCCCCGGGGGTTGTGCTCAGTGTTCGGCACACGGGACGGGGGGTGCGTGGGTATATGAGGGCAAAATGTTTGGCTCTCTGTTCAAAATTTCACTTTTCCCCTGAGGACAAATGAATTTTTTTGGTTTGGTTTGGGGGTGAGTTGGCGGGGGGGGGGTCCACCAGATGCCCCCCCCCCCGCCCCAGTGGATAGGCACATCCCTGGCCCCACCACGTCCACAGGCCGATGGGATGAGCTGCGCAGCGTCTCGCTGGACGCCGCAGTGCAAGCGCAAGTCACCCCCTCGCCCGCCCCCGGCGCCGTCTCGTACCTCTCGACAAGCGCCCGCGGGGCCACCATCACCGTCGTCGCCCAGAACTGCCACTGCTACGTCGCGGTGCACGCCCCAACCGCCCCCGTAGGCCCCTCCCCGGCCCCCGACGCGGCCGTGTGCCCCTGCGCTGCGGACGGCCTCGCCTGCGCAATGTACGTGGCCGTGCGCTCGGCCCTGGACTCTGCCGTGGCGCAGTGCATCGCGGGCACCTGCCCCCGCACCCGCGACTGCGTGGTCGTTACGGGCCACGCGTACGGCGGCACCGTGGCCGGTGTCCTGGGCGCGGCACTGCGTGCGCGCGTCGTGAGCTTCGCCGCGGGCCCGGCGCTTGTGCCAGGCTGCACAGTCGACACCGCCCGGTGGGTCCGGTACGTCGCCGCGGCCGCGGCGCCGTCCCCGGACGCCACGGGGCTGGTCGCGGACGTGCGCACCGCCGGTGTTGCGGGCCGCGCGCACTATGGGCTACCGCTGCTGCTGCCCCCCGGCGCACCCACGGCGGTCCCCTTCGCCCACGGCAGCAGCCCCGCGTGGGCGTACGCGGCGGCCGCCTTTGCGCCCGCGCCGCCGGGGTACAGGGAGCTGCTGCAGCGCGCGCACCCGCTGCCGCAGGTGGCGCCAGGGGGCGAGCGGTGCGCGCTCCCGCAGGGCTGCAGCTCCGGCCAGTGCCGCGCGGCGGTTTCCGGCGGGTGGCAGTGCCTGCAGAGCCTTGGGGGGCGCTGCATCAGGGCCGCGGACTGCGCCAGCGGGCACTGCCTCTACGGCTTCTGCCGCAGCTGCACGGCGACGGCAGGCTGCCCCGCGGGCCACACGTGCGGCCGCTACGGCACGTGCGACGTCGTCAAGGCGCTGGTGGGGCAGCCGTGCGCCGGCGATGGCCAGTGCCTGACCGGGGTCTGCGCCGGCGGGTCGTGCCGGCAGTGCCGCGACGTCGCGCAGTGCGGGCCTGGCGAGGACTACTGCGACCCGCAGGGCCACTGCCGGTGCCGCGCAGCGCTGGGGGGCGCCTGCACGCTCGACGTGGAGTGCCGCAGCGGCGCCTGCATCGACGACGCGTGCCGCGAGTGCCGCGACCACGCGGACTGCGGCGCGGGGACCGTGTGCCCGCAGCACATGTGGCGGTGCGTCGACCCGTTCGCGGTGGGGGAGGCGTGCCTGGAGGACGCGGAGTGCGGCACCGGCGTTTGCGAGATCTTCGAGTGCCGCGCATGCCGCCGCACTGAGGACTGCCCAGCGGGGCACGCGTGCAAGAACTGGCGGTGCGAGGCGCTCCGGCGCGTGGGCGAGTCCTGCCGTGCGGACGCGGACTGCGCGTCGGGCGCGTGCGACCTGTTCTTCTGCCGGGAGTGCAAGGGCATCCGGCAGGGCTGCAGCAACAACGACTTCTGCTCCTTCTGGACGTGCGAGGCGCCGCGGGCAGAGTGGGCAATCTGCTCGCAGGGCCACGAATGCGCTTCGGGGCTCTGTGAGGCGTTCCAGTGCCGGGACTGCACGGGCCAGAGCACCGGCTGCACCGGGCGGCAATTCTGTCTGGCCTGGCAGTGCCTGGAGCCGTATGCCAATGGCATCCCCTGTACACGGGATTACATGTGCGACTCCGGCTTCTGTGAGGTCTGCCCTGCAATGCTGCATCGCGATGTGCCTGCCATCATCCGCTGTTTTGTGGTCGCTGGCCCACGGGGGGCGTTTGAATGGGGACCCCGACCCCCCAGTCCCCCTTCCATGGCGAGCAGCGCCTTCACAATGGGGCCGACAGACGGCATCACAGCTTGTTGGGTGCTTTGGGAGGTTCAGTTAGGCGTCTTCCGCAATTTCCTTTTCAGTTATGGTCATTGGCCCCACTTTCCTGAAGTTAGAATGTTCGTGGGGAATCCACACATCCCCCCCTCCCTTCGTGCCCCTCCCCCCCCCCTGTCGCGCTGCGGGTGTTGGGGTCGAGAACTACACTGAAACACATGCACTAACCATTCTTCAATTCACATGCTGATCCCGACAGCGGACCATTCTAGCAGTCGGCATTTCTTTGTGTGTCTTGGCAGCGGACACAGGTTCAGGAGCCCAGGACGAGGGGCTTAGGGTTTACACAGGGAGGGCGTGTTGTGGGGCTGTTATGACTGCTGTTGTACGTGATCTGTTGCCTACTCTCCCACGCATTCCGGTGTCCACGATGTACGTTTTCGACAGACCTGTGCGCGTTTTACGGCCCTTGAAAAGCCAGTCATTCTTGTGGCTCTGCATGTGCTGCCTGTTGTGCTGTCACTTCCACACACACACATAACAGACCACGCGTCACGATACGGGTCTGCGGCTTGTGTTGTCGGCGTCCATCCCACAGTTACAGTACCTGGGGGATTGGCAATGCTCCACAGCACTCAGCGATCCCAAACGAAAAACCCCAGCAAATTTGCATATTGCGGGGCCTTGGCATCTCAGTCTCAAGTGCTTTGGGCATATGGGTGCCAGCAATGTGCCTTTACAAATTGGCCGATGCCAGGCCAGACCTCGCCCAGGTAAAGTGTGTGTGAAAGATTGGTTGGTGTCTGAGCTGGCAATGTGCCCATCATATTCCAAGCAATGTGCATTGTACACTGGGGCATGTGCTATGGGACATGGTTGGTATTATTGGAAGTTGGTTCGCCAAGGTGGTAGGTTCTCCGGCAACATGGCCCCATGCATGCTATTTGCTCAATGTTTGGATTGATGTTAAGCGAAACTGATTTCGCCCTCAATGGATTTGAGCTATTTGTAAACCAACAATCAAATTGATTGGAACCGCCAACACGCCTTCAATATTCAATTCATATATTCATAATCAATTCTGATAGCTCAAACATTGAGGGAGAAAGCACATTCATTTAACATCAATCCAATCAGTGCCTCCTCCAACCCTCGTTGGCACAAGAAATTTGCCTTGGCATCTCTTGTTGGCTCAAGTGGCTTGCACTTCTTAGGCAACTAGCTACATGTGGGCTAGGCAGCCAAAGACCCCCCTCCCCCAGCACATCCCATACCTTACTTTGCTTCATTGTGTGTCTCACTTCACACGCAACAAGGCATAGCTGTTTTTTGCTTCACCATTTAGCCCTTCCCGCCGTACCGTTGATACCCTAGCAAGCAGATGTGTGTCTTGATCTAACAACCCTAAACAACCGCCACAGCCCATCTGGTTCACAAGATGCCATACTGCCGTTTGAGAGCCGTTTGAGAGTCCCGGTATTTAGGAGGCTCACCTCTTTGGTCCAGGTATCCGCCCCTCCCCCTCCCAGGAGTATCCGGGCGTGCCAATCGGCACACCTGCTCAACCTTTATGCCAAATCCCCCTCCCTGGCCTCCATCCGCACTTAAAGACGCAGTGCGCATGCAGTGCAAATTTTTTCATGTTGGCAACTTTTTTTGGCTCGTTTCCTCAAGTTTCACCTATTTTTTGGATTGTTGGTATTTGTGTGAAGAGGGGGAGAGAAATGGTCTTTGGTCATGATTGAGTGAGTTGGCCCACGCAGTGTGCACAGCTCGTTTGCAACCACATTAGTTGTCTCCGCTTCTTTGCCCTTGCTGATCCTTTCTAGGTGGATATTGGATCATGATCATGGGGAATCAGCTGATGACTAGTACATTCATTTCTTTGCACTCTGGAGTTACGTGAGATGGCAAGGGGTTATGTAGCCATTTCATTTCTCCTTGCGATGGCACGGGTTACACAACCATTTCTCTTTTCCCCAAGGCGAGTGTGGCACTTGCCACTTGAACGTGTACATCCTGCATGCCATTGCATAATTGTACTTTAGTTGCATTCAAGTACATAGTCGTAGGCAGCAGAATATCCCCCCCCCCTCTCTCTTTGTCCAGCCCCCCCCGCCCTTGGGGGATGGACATGGGGGGGGAACTCGGAAACGGCACCAGCAAGAGCACCAGCCGCAGCGGCCAACAGAAAGCAGCAACCCGACGCAACATGCGAAGGGAAGAACGGGTGACTGTCCAGGGTCCCGTAAAGGAATAACAACCAGACGGAATGTCGCGCAGGGGTGTACATTTCTCCTGTTGCTTTGCCCTGTTGTACAAAGGTGGTGGGTGGTTGTGGGTGGGTTTCCTTTCTGGTGGGATTTACGTGATATGTGCGCAGTGTAACAACCTTGCCTTAGTTATGAAGGGACATTGGGCTTGGCCGGGCCTGGGGTCTGGGTGACCAAAGGCACTGAAAAGACAATTTGATCGAGGGTGGCATGCCACAGAAATGTTGATGGGGCAGGGTTTGTGTAGCCATGCCATTCCTCCCGGGCCTTGGGGAGCCCAATACGACCGGGTTCACGTAGCCTCAGTGCCTCCCCCCCACCCCTCCTTCCTGGGGGGCCTTTGGCTACTTTTACTGTTTGTTTAATTGAGGAGTGTCATCCCCCCCCCACCCCACCCCCAAATTTAGGCCCTTGGGGAACAGCAGCTTCTACGCCTGACAGAGATTTCGACATTTGCCCCCAGAATTTAATGAGGGAAAAAGGAATTATTTTTTGCACCCAGCGCCCCCCCGTTCCACAACACACAAACAAGTGTGTTGCAGGAAGTACCAACTGGCAAACCTGATCCACCTTTGTTGGACCAACTCCCCCCCCCCCCCCCCTGTCCACCACCGGACCCCTCCCCATCCCCAAACGATGTCTCCATATCTTTTGTAGGCCCTGTGTGTCCAATGCCGTGGCCAAGGCCTCGGCACCAGCCAAGGCTGCCCGGCCCATCAGTTCTGCACTTTGGTGGGAACCTGCACCGACCCTTTCGGCAACGGCGTGCCTTGCGACGCAGACTGGCAGTGCTCCAGCGGCATCTGCGCTGGCGTAATCTCGAATAACGGGTTCTGCAGCCAATGCCGGGGCACCGGCCTTGGGAGCGAGGGCTGCAGCGAGAGCCAGTTCTGTTCTCTGGGAACCTGCGAGAGCCCCCGCAGCAACGGAGTGCCCTGTTCGAATGACTTCGAGTGCTCCAGCGGCATCTGCACCGGAATCATCGGCAAGGCCGGAGTCTGCGCGCAGTGCCGGGGGTCCGGCCTCGGGACGAGCGAGGGCTGCAGCGCGGACCAGTTCTGCTCGCTGGGCGCCTGCGACAGCCCCCGCCGTAACGGCGACGTCTGTTCGGAGGGCTGGCACTGCGCGAGCGGCCAGTGCGAGCTGGCGTTCTGCCGGCAGTGCACCGGCTCGGGGATCGGCACGAGCAAAGGCTGCGCGACCGACGAGTTCTGCGCGGCGTGGCAGTGTACGCGGCCGTGGGGGAACGGCCACGCGTGCTCGCAGGGCTGGGAGTGCAACAGCGGGATCTGCGACGCCTTTCAGTGCCGCGAGTGCGTGAAGGGCAGCTGCAGCTCGGGCCAGTACTGTCATGCGTGGCAGTGCAAGGGCAAGCACGGCAAGGGCCATCCGTGCGTCGAGTCCCGCGTGTGTCAGAGCAACTGCGAATGGTTCCACTGCCAGTGAGCGGGGGTTTCGGGAAGGGATGAGGGAAGCGGTTTTTGTTTGTTTGGCGTCGGGACGGTCCAGGACCGCCGCCCGCAGTTTGCCGCCCACCGCCGACGGTTGACTGACGCGGCTGCAGGCGATGGACCCCCAACCGCCGGCGGTGAACCGCCAACCGCCACCCGACATTTGGACGGTCAACTGACGGGCCGTTGGCGGTTGTTGGCGACTGCATTGAGGTACTCTACGCCCCGAGAGCCACGCCCTTGTCAGAGCAACAGTCGGTGTCGCTTCTGCTACTTTTGGAACCGTGACCTACGTTGCCCTTTGTGCATACGCCCCCGTGTCAGAGCAACGGCAGGCGTTTTCCCGCAAAATTTTGGGATTTTAGTGTTGCTCTCGCAACGCGGGGGGGGGGGTAATGATGCAATGGCAATGCCACTGTGATCGCGCTTTCGGGCCTTCGGGCCCACTTTGAGGGAGCGGTGCCGGTTTTGAACAGCAAAGTGACGGAAACGGATCGTTTTTTTTTTGTTGTTGCAACGGGGAAAGTCCTGCGCGCGAGGCCGCTGCGCAGTTCCGGTGATGGGGAGCGGTGGGGGCTAGGGCCGGGGCAGGCGATATCGCGACGCCTCGCAGCCTCATATTTGACGGTGTCAGGGGCTGGCGCCGCGGCGTGGCCCACGAGTTGCGCGTCGCGACACTGCGCGTGCCGGGAGCCCCCCCCCCCCCCGCCGCCGGCCCAGGGCATGGGCGTCGCGGTGCGGCCGCGGCAGGAAGAGCGACGGAGGCATCCGGCCCGCAAATGGGGCACGGACGCGCTTCAGAGGACACGACGTGGTCGTGCGGATCGGGGCCCTCTGACGATAGGGGGGCGGGGGGCGGGCCAGTGCAGGCGCCACGCCGGCCCTAACCCCCATTCCGCCCCTTTGCCAGAGCGCCCAGGACCATTGAAAAGGCGACCGCCCTCCGGTGGATGTTCCCCCTTCCGCCCCCAACACTCGGCATTTCAGTACTCGTGCGGTACTGAAGCGCGGCAGGTGCCGGCCTCGCGATCGTTGGGTCGCGGGCTCGCCTACCAGAGCCGGCTTTGTCTGCGAATTTCCTACCCCCTCCCCACCACTTCGCACACACATTTTGCACGTGTTTTGGGGTGGAGAGCACCCTCCGGAACTCACAGTCAGGGGGATGGCTGCATGTGAGGCCTCTGCCGGCGCCGGCAAGAGAGTGGCTGCCACAGTGTCAGTGACGCTGCAGTGAGCAGTGGGACACGCATTCCACGCTGCTCCCCCCCCCCCTCCCCGACTCCCTATGGACACTGCAGCATGTCGCTCAGACGACAAATCACTGGACACTTGTTGTACCACGCAGCCGCCAACCGGCTTTCATGGAACTCCCCCCACCCTCCCCCACCCCATATTACATTTCCCGCATCAGTGATGGTGAGCACCACCAACTGCCAGTGTACTTACCGGTTTCAGTTTTTAGAATCAGGCGTTGGCTTCGGCGTGTGAAATTCGCAGGAAATTGGAGAAAATTTGGAGAAAAATGAGACAATGTGGGACAAATTTCCCATTTTTCCCTGTCCCATTTCCCTCATTTTCCCACAGCCGTACCACCCTTCCCTCAGATGCGTTTATTGAATTTTGCTAACTGAACTGGACGGGAGGCGGGAGGGCGGAGCCTGAGGGGGGGGGGGGGGATCTAGTTACCATCAAACCGCGGTCGGTCCCCATCCAACCGCCATCGGTTACCCTCCAACCGCCGTCGGGAGGGCCGGCCCACGCCCGCGACACCTCCCCCTGCCCCAGGTCTCGAAAGTTGAGGTCAGCGCTGTGTCAATCAGCAAATAGCAAAATAGCACTGCACTGCCAAAAGGAGTGAAGTGTCACGCGACTGTACAAAATATATAAAAAATATAATGAGAAATAGCGAGAGGGAGGGAGGGAGCGACCGCCATCCAACCGCCATCGGTTACCCTCCAACCGCCATCGGTTACCCTCCAACCGCCATCGGGTACCATCCAACCATCGAGCTGAGTTTGATGGACGCCAGCAGTGCTTTTTCTCCTTCCTCTTTGGGACTGCACCGGGTTACCCACCTAAATCTGGTCCAAGGGTGGATTCGGACAGCGCGGCGCCCACAGGAGGGCCTACGACGAGCAGACCTTGTCTCCAGTCGGCGGCCCTGCCCTGCCATGCTTCATGGGGGCGGCCGAGCGGGTTGGAGGGTAGGGTCTCCCTGCCGCTGGCCTTGCAACGGACCCCTTGTGTATTAATGGGCCTCTGCCTTCCCAACTGTGGGTGCTTGTGTGGCGTCGTGAGGCTTCAGGGCGGCGGGGGGGGGGGGGGGCAAACGCCGCTGTCTGGCCAGGCCAAGCCCAAGCCAAGCCAGCTCCAGCCCAGAATGCCCTTCACCACCTTTTGCAGTAGCGTCCAGGGCCTGAAACATCCAGTGCACTCTTGTTGATGACGCTGTCCAATTCGTTCAGTCGGGCCATGCACAGGACTTGTGACCGCAAGGGCAGGGGCATTTGCAGAACCGAGTGCTGCATCATGCCGCCTCGTTGGTGACGCACTCGCCGTTGTAGTGGGCGGCTTGCCGGTGCACTCAAACTGCCCGGTGGTGCTGACATGGCGGAAGCCACAGAGTCTCCAGTGCAGGAGGGTGGGGGTTCGAACCCGACCAGTACCGGAGGGTTGCAACTGCGACGGGGTTCCTGCCCGCTTGTCTGGAGACAGGTCAAGGCTGACTGAGGAGCCTGGACCAAGAGGACCAATAGGAGAGGACACTGCTGCCCCAGAGAGAAAAAGGCGTCTGCCCCTAAACATGCATGCCCCCCCCCCCCCCTCCCCGCAGCCACATCCACTTCTGGGTTGGAACAAGCAATGCATTTCTAACACTTCAAATAATCATGTACAACCGGAAGTACCAACCAGCATACTTACCAAGCCTTTATGCCCCCCCCCCCCCCCCACACACACACACCCTGTGTCCCGGGTGTATATGTAAGCTAAGTATCTGGCTCTTCATCCCCCCCGACCCCACACACCCATTTATGCTTGGCGACCGTGTCCCCAGGACCAGTCAACCAGCCCCAAATAATGGGTCTTGAAGCAACAGCCCCTAATCCAGAGACCCATGCTGGCTTCCCTCTTTGATATGGTGCCCCCTCCCCCCCTGACACACTCATCTCTCTTCCTCTCTTTCTCTTTCTCGCGAGTTCAATGACTCTTTGTGCTTACCGACGTGAACAAATGGTGTGGGGCTCCATTTAGAGGTGCATTGGGGCTGGTGCTGCAGTTGTACAGGTCACGCCGTAAAGGTGGGGGCAGGCTTTGTGCCAGGGCCCCCCGCGGCCACGCCGTCACCTATGGTCTGTACAACTGACGCTGAAGTCAAAACTGATGCCTTTTTGGGCACATTTAGTGGTACCAGAATGCATGCCTCAGCATCATGATCAAATCATGGTGATCATCTGGGCCATATATCCACGGAGCACGCAGATGACATCCCCAGGTTTGTTGTGAAATAATCCGGTGCTTATCATTTCTGCTGTATGCATTCATATGTGGCACAGGCACTACTTCTACGTCAAGCGCTACTGGTGTGAATCACACGTTGGCTGTAGGTGGGTTGCATATTGCCCACTGGGAATGCATTCATATGTGGCACAGGCACTACTTCTACGTCAAGCGCTACTGGTGTGAATCACACGTTGGCTGTAGGTGGGTTGCATATTGCCCACTGGGAATGTCGTGAGATGTGGATATTACAGGATTTGCAGTTTGCTGTGTGCAATTTGCGTTTTGGTTAACGACCAATCGGTGCATCATTTTGCAAAGTAATGTCCTCTCTGGTGAAGTCAGTTCCAGGTTATATTGATGGTCCCGCCCCATTTCCCCTATCTCTAGGACTGTCACTTTGCAACTGTTCCCTTGTCCAGGTGCCCATTGCCGCTCTTATGACAGAATTCTCTGTGCTGTACATACAGCTTGAAGCCTGCCCAGCTTGTGGAGCAAACCTTCACCAATTTTTGGAACAACTGCAATTTTCCAGAATTGCGCTGCAACGTGGTGCCGGATGTCTTGTCCAGACACCAGTGCAGTGTCCTGGATGATCCACGTCTATAGCCTATGCCACTGCCCCATTTGTCACTCGTGGGAGTACTCCATCAGCATGCTGGTTGGCAATGTGCGAAGTATTTGTTTCTTTGGAGCAAATAAATGAGCAATGAACGGCCTGGCCAGCCATCAGCAGGCGCCGTTCAGTGCAAAAAAATAAATGAGCAATGGCAGGGCACGCATTGGTATAGTACAGTGGCTGCAGACTCCTCTTGTTTGAAACGTTGTTCAGTGTCTGCATGTTGGCCTGCGTGTTTCCATTTTCCACTGCCTCTTTGTGTGCACCTTAGTGTTTACATAGATATCACACTGATTCCTGCTCTTTTCTGCTTCTCTTTCAGCATGATACTGCTTCTTCTGGGGAAGTCGCAGGCACGGTGCGCGCATGGTGCACACACGGTGCGTATAGATTTCAAGCTGCGCAAGGAGGAGGTCCTGAAAATTCCAAGAATTTTGAACAGTCATCTTATAGCCACCAACAAGATACAATCATCAAAGCCCCAACCAAGGAACCAAATGCAACCATTTGGGGTCCCATAGGGCTATCCAAAATCACCCGGGACAAGTATACCATATTTTGAGGACCTCAAAGGGACACTGTTTTGAGGGCTTCTGATCAGGGACCATTTGCGGTAGTTTTAATCCAGTGGCAGGCACAGTGCGCGAGCGGTGGGCAGCCACCCCCTTTGATCATTCAGAAGGCATTTTCATCAAAATGATCAAATTTTGAACCAGTGATCAAACTAGGAAACAACGCCACATGCTGGGGCTGATTTTTGTGTTGTATTGTTGCTGATGACGGGTGACAACAGGCATAACACACTTACAATGTGGCATTTTTTTGCTCAGTGCCTCCCATCTGTTTAAGTGGGGCTTTTTCATCTATGGGGGCGCACTGTGCCCTGTGCCCGCGCTGTGTGGAAAGACTCCCTATGGGTCATTCGAGAGGGATAGTATGCACAAAGTCGAAGTTGCCCCCCCCCCCCCCCCTGTGACCTGGCACCAGTATAAAAACCCTCAGGATGGTAGCTCGCGGGCCAAGGGCCTACCTGCAAAGCCGACAGCACAGAGAGGGGAGGGTGCAAGCGCAGGGGAGAGAGACACGTCAACAAGCGGGGCAAGGGTGTACGGGGACGGTGAGGATCAGGTAGACAACTGGTGCGAGCCGTGCGGGGCGCCGCACTGTGGTATTCCTCTCTGCAAGGGGGGACGTGGGCGATCGGGTGATCGGAAGCATGGAGGACTGGCGGAGGTTGCAGACGGGGAAGTCATGGTGACTGTGGTGGCGGTAATGAACGTGGACAGGGCGCTGGTCAATCTGGCGGCTGTGTGGGACCGCTGGCGGCGGCGTGGACGGTAAGTGGGGTAGGCCATCGGCGACAGCAAGGCGGTGCAACCAGGTAATGCCCCCCGGTGGCTCCCGGCTCTGTGGCGCTCTGTGCGCTAGCCTTGTGCCTCGGCCACCAAGGCAAGCCAGGGGTGCTGTCAGGGACGGTGGTCAGGCAGGGGTGGGAAAACGGGACGGGTGGGTGCGGTCAACGGCGACAACGGGCGAGACGGATGGCGTTCTATAGGTTCTTGTGCACGTTGCGGTCAGTGCCCCCTCCCCCCCCCGTCACAACGACGGCGGCAAGGGCGTGTGCTCATGCGGTCTGTGAGCTGGGGCTGAGTGGCAATGCTGAAGCATGGGGGCGTGGGGTGCCTCGGTGCCACTGCCCAGCCGGAGAGGGGTTGATGAGAGGTGAACAGGGGAGCCAAGGACGAGAGCTCAGGAGCAGTGGTGAAGCAGGGGCTGTGTGGGTCCCACGCCACTGCCCGGGGACCGCATCCGAAGGGCGTGCGGTGACACACAGGGCAGGGGTTAGCAGGGTCGGCCCGGGGTGAAAAAGATGACAACAGTAGAAGAGTTGAAGGTCGTCCGAGACGTGGAAGTGGGCAAAGGTCATAGGTCGTGTAAGAGGAGTGCGGTGAAACATGTCACCTAAAAGCTAATGTGACCAGGCCAGTGCAGCATAGAGGGCAGCGGGACAGGAGCCATGCAAAAGTGCGACCACGGGGGATTGTTATGCCTTTGCAGGCACCACACCATGGCAGCACGACAACGGCCGATCACGAGAGCCTTGCTCAGTGCAAGGGAGGCCAAACAGCGAGTGAATCTCAACACTCTACCGGTGGACCGCCGGTAGAAACACATAGCTGTGGTCGACGTGATCCGCGTGGACGACGTGTGCGATAATGCGCCGGGGGATTCGGCGGCCAGTGACCTAACGGACGCCAAGGGGCCGCAGTGGTATGACTTTGGTGCGTTGGCGGACATCACTTTAGCGACGAGTGCAACGGCGTCATGAGTTCTGATACCGTTCATTCTCCAAGACCAATTTCTCTTGTGGGCATGGGTGTGCAAAGACACTGGAGAGGATCAAGTGGCCATTCCGCGGAAGCTTCCGGGGCTGAAGAACTTTGTGCAGGGTACGTGGAGGCGGGCGCAGGATGAGCTGATCGCCCACGTGATGGAAAGCGAGACCCGATGGGCGGCGGTACAGGCTGTACTAGTGACAACGGTCTCGGCGGCGCCGTTTAAGAAGAAGTTGAAGGCGGCAACATGGGTAGAAGGGGAGCCAGTCTTCAAGGGTGAGAAGACTTTCCCCCTGACAGCGGATCTGAGTGCGGAGGCTCAATATGGAATGCTGGCGGTGGCCAGCCACATGGCATGGGCAGAGGCCCTCCACCCGGGAAAGCAGTCTATGTGTAACCCGGCCCTCTGGTGGAACCGGGGCGATCTCCAAGTGGCGCAAGATGAAGATGAGCCGGAAGTGGACCGGGATGTGGTCCGGCAGCTGTTCCGACTGGCCCAGCGTGGAGCGCCCCAGGCTGCCCCTAGGAGGGGGCACCGGCATCCGGCGGACGTGCCGCTGCAATGTCGCCCTCCACCAGGAGTGGCCCCGGGTTGGAAGCCGCCTTTGCAGCGGGTGGCAGACGAGATTGTCCGGGAGCATGTACTAGTAGGATCAGCGCGTACACATGTGTGCCAACTCTTGGAGTGTGATCATGAGGCCCTAGGAGAGCTACGGACGGCGGCGACCCTTGGAGATGAGTGGACACGCCACCTCGTGTCTACGGCCCAGGAGGACCCTCTGCCTGAGAGTGGGGTGCCGCTTGCGTGGTGCTATCCGGAACGCCGACATGGCAGAAAACGATAGGTATATTCGGAGAGAGAAGCACGATCAACGGACGGAAGTCAGTAAGCAACGAAGAGACGCAAATTTACCAAAAGAGGTCTTCTTGGTCCTAGGCAAACCAACACGTGCAACGGCATCAATGTCGCCTTGGAAGCCGCTTTGGGACGGGGTCGACCCCGTAGATGATGAGGCCCGGGGGAGGATCTCCTTGAGGTGTTTTCGCAAAGTTGCAGGTGCGCTGCACAAAGGAATCCAGGTGGGGGGTCGGTCAGTTCGAGCAGAGTCGGAGGAGCCCACGGACGATGATGAAGTGCCCCGCCGTCCGAAGCGTGGCGCAAAGCAGGCAGGAGGGTCCGCAGAGCGAGGCCGCGAAGGCAAGGGCAAGGGCAAGAACAACGGCTGAGGTATCCGATGCTATGAGTGTGCTTCTACTCACCCGTGGTCCCAGTGCAGGCTGGTGAGTACGAGCCGTGGAAGGAACACCGCAGCAATTGTGGCAAGGAAGCCCATCTACAGGAGCTTTGTGAGGCGACCCGGGCAAGTCGTGAGTGGTATGTGGCAAAGAGAAGGTATTCTGGTTTGTCTTGCCTGTGTTGGTGTTCCTGCTTGTTGGTTTTTGATTGATGAAAACCTTGATAGATTTTCCCAAACTGCAAAATGACAAAGGACAGGTACACACCAGCCCAAATACCGGATCGAAATCAAAGTCAGATGATAATCCTTCCACTTCAAAGCATAAGTAGCAAAGAGGGGCCGCCGATAGACAAATGTAGATCTAAATACATAGCTCCAATGATTTATAAGCAATATAGATGATTCTATCTGAGAAAACTAACATGACTCAGATCCCCAGGATAGTTCTAAGCACTTCATGTGCACTCTTGTGGATGCAATGGTGTAGGTTAGGAATCAGGGGCATAGGAGTTAGGCCAGACACAGGATATGGCTTGGCTAGCATGGCCAAGCAACTCAATTAAAAATCAGTTAAAAAGTACGACCATAATAAGTGATAGAAGCAATTGAGTATAGGGGTCTTGAGGTGGGGGACCACTAGACTTAACCTACAAGGCCCAAGGCAAAAAGTGCCTACTTTATTTCGGTATTACCTCCATGAAGGAAGATACCTCCGCTCACTTGAGTGGTAGGGGTGAACTTCATGGGGGGCTAGGGTTATAACCCTAGTTACTTTGAGAAAGTGTACTTCAAGCTTCAAAAGAGTGATAAAAATGATTAAGTGTTAGTCTCAACATCATCCCAAGGTTTAGGGGGGGCTTGGCCTGGATCAAGTAGCCCAAGAAAGACATGGTAGTGACTTTTTCTTACTCCCTCCTGGAGTACTAGTTGATCAAGCTAATAGGACCAAGGAAAAAGGCTCAAATTTCCCCAAAGTTACCTCGGCAATTGCTTTAAATCAGCCAATGACACTCCCATCAGTTCATAGAAGCTTACCACACTGCAGGTACCCTTGAAAAACAGTGTAATGTATTGTGAATGATGTCACTTCGATCGGGCATTCCTCAAAAGTCGCCAGCGTGCGACGAAAACTTTTGGTAAAAATTTGAGGTAGTGGGGTTTGAACCCAAGACTCCCTCCCTAGAGTGCACATGCTTGCCCACTAGGGTACAATAAATGCACTAATGCGGACCGCCATCGCTGTATAAACAGCGTTTTAGTAAAACGTTTCGAACAAGGACCAGTGCGGAACAATACTCCCAATGGAGAGCACAAATCTCTAGGAGCTGAAAGAAATAGAAAATGGAACCAACACGGAGTGAATTCTGTGGTTTAGCGAAACGGTTAACAATTTAAGAAGTCAAATCGCTAAAAATTGACGAAAAGACGTTGGAAATCGTCATTTATAGTCCAAAACCTAGGGTCCAAGACAGGCGCAACAGAAGCGTACTACCAAAAAGAGGTGCAGAAGCGTAAACCGCTCCTAGATAAGAAGGTATGAGCCGTGCTTTTCAAAGCTTTTAAAACAAATTTTTGCACCGTTGCACCAAAAATTTTATAAAATTGAGGAAAAAGTACTTAAGAGGCAACCACACAACAAAGCAGGCGGACAGCCCGCCTCTGTAATAGGACTGCAGGGACCCCTTGAGAATCACATATATTTGAACTGTTGGTGGGGGAGTGCACCCCCAGAAATCTGACATCGATGAAATATTTAGATGACAAATGATTACACAATCAATCAGTAGTAGATATCATGTCAAAGAGTATTTGTATTATTCGGGCACAGTGATCCCCTACTCAGAGAGTTGCCATTGTGCAACTGAAGTAACTGATTTTTACAGCGCAACATTTTCTGATTTAACTATTTTTTATCATTGTTTTTATTGTAGATCTGAGTGCCTGAATTCATTTTTCGGCATGCTATATTTATTTTTCAAACAGGCATGCTTTTAGATCACTTGGCAGTGATCAATGTCTGGATTTGATTGATTTGCTGCATGCCTTGGGGATCAATGGGAATCAGAGATAGACACCGCTAATCTCCAAGGTCAAGTGCATCGCCGAAGCTGCCGAAGGATTCAACGACCTCACCATCATTAGCATCCGTTCCGCCGTCTGCCGTGAGGACACGGTGTGGTATCACTGTCACAGAGTGAGGTGTGCTGCTTGACGACAGAGGATGCCAAGGCGCCGCATGTAGTCGCGCTGCCACCGCCGTCATCAGCGGCGCTCTTCAGCGCCGCATTGGGTCTGTGGAGCCGCCACTACATCTCCGTGATCATCAAATGGCCAGTATGTCGCGCAAGCCGCCAACATCGACGAACGGCGGCGCTGACGCCGTGAAAATCTGCTGCTGCGGACAGCGCCGTCAAGTGGCGCTACTAGTCAGTGACTTTTCTTAAACTGGCCAGCACCGCTGTCAACGCCCTGGCGCCGCACGCCGATGACTTCGCTGAAGCTGTCCGGCACCGCTGTCAACGTTGTCAGGCCGCTGGTCACTGCCTTTGGTGCGGCTGTCCAACACTGCAGGCAGCGCCGTAATTTCGAGTGCTGTGGCGCCGCTCTCCAATGATTTCCTTGAAGCTCTTCCCGCCCGCGCTCATCACCACTTTGCTGTTGTTTTCAACGCGCGCCGCCGCCAACAGCGCTACCATTCGTTTCCAAGGCTGTTTCGGCCGTTCGGCCTTTTTGCGAGCAGATGAACTTGAGACGTCGACAACGTGAACAGGAGAGGAGATAAAATTCTTAAACCTTTACAAGGTTCTGCAGGGTTGTAGAGTGCAGGCTAGAGGGTAGGATACTTTTGTCAGCTATTTTGGTTGGCTGTTTGTTTATCTGTTTTGTCTTGTATGATTTTACTTTTACTTGGTGTTTGGTTTTGAGTCCCTGATTTGATGTGAGATGCTGATGAATTGCTTGCATGCTTGCTTGCAGACTGGCCCTGCGTGTTTTGCGGTCAGTCTACTATCGATAATGCAGCCCTGATTTCATACAGGAGCTGAAGCTTTTTTTCCTTGTACCCTCCCATCGTTGATTTACTTGAGCTTGTCATTTGTTACTCGAAGGATTGGTTTGATTTGATTGCTTGTATTGGATCTTGACTTGAATGTTTGTGCCAGTGGCTCTGATGTAGGACCTGATTGTCTTGCTTGTGGTGATTGCATGATGTTGCCTGCTGGATGCTTGCATGCTGAGCTGCGAATGAGTTTGACTTTTACTTGTTGTTGGCGCCGTTGCGTCCAATTTTTGCTGGAGGGGTGGCTGCCTTTCCCTGTTGGTGGCGCTGTGTTGCTGTATGGTTTTTGGTGGTGAACGCCGGCTTGGGGTGTTCCCAGCCAGCCAACATTTCTTATTATATAACAGCTCTTACAGATAGGGGCAGGTGGGCACGTCAGACGTGACACTGTGGTAAGTGATCACTACCCCCCTTGGGCAGAACAGGACAGCAACTGTGACAGCCGAGTGTTGGTGAATGGAGATTGAATTTTTTTTGGTGGATCTTATTTTTGTCTGAGTGTCTATACGTCTGCAGTTTTGGTTGTGCTGTTTTGGTTGTCGTTTACTTTGGTATTGTATGTATATCAGTATTATTTACCATGCTGACGTACCAGTATATACTCTTTTACAAGCGGATACAAATACCAGTCAGGACAGAGACACAGCAGCTAGCAACTGAAATGCCACTGCACATGTTACCATACGGTATGGTGCTTTGTGTATGTTCTGTTGTGGTTGACTGCTGACACTGACTGACTGACTGTTGTTGCGAGGGCGTTGTGTTGTCTACAGTCTGTCGAATGTTCCTTCTTCTGTGCTGCACATGCATGTTGTACTTGCGTGGCTGCTGTTGTCCACCATGCACAGGCAAGTTCAAACCTTTCAATCTCCAATGGTGGACGGAAGTGGGATATCTCAGTGGACTTAAATAAAGATGGCACAAGAAGACGACGGGGCTGTGTACATTACATTTCAGTTTTGCCGAACTGATTTTTTTTTTCAGAAGTGCAGAACTCCCCTTCAGTCTTTGCCTGCTTTGCTTTGTGTTGTCCCGCCCACCCACCCATTGTTTTTGTTTTATTCCGCGAAATGGGGTATTGTATGGATTCTATGTCCTGCAGCCCATTAGACCTTTTTCAGCTGGGCAAGCCACTTCTGTTAGGCGTGGCTTACAGCTTGGTGGGGGAGTGTAATAGGACTGCAGGGACCCCTTGAGAATCACATATATTTGAACTCTTGGTGGGGGAGTGCACCCCCAGAAATCTGACATCAATGAAATATTTAGATAACAAATGATTACACAATCAATCAGTAGTAGGTATCATGTCAAAGAGTATTTGTATTATTGGGGCACAGTGATCGCCTACTCAGAGAGTTGCCATTGTGCAACTGAAGTAACTGATTTTTACAGCGCAACATTTTCTGATTTAACTATTTTTTATCATTGTTTTTATTGTAGATCTGAGTGCCTGAATTCATTTTTCGGCATGCTGTATTTATTTTTCAAACAGGCATGCTTTTAGATCACTCGGCAGTGATCAGTGTTTGGATTTGATTGATTTGCTGCATGCCTTGGGGATCAATGGGAATCAGAGATAGACACCGATAAGTTTTCAATAAACTTATTACAGCCTCTCAGGTATGTTACTAACATGTCACACACATGCATTGTGTTCCTGCTGTTAGTTTCGTTAAAATGCTACGGTTGCCACCGCTGTGTTTGTTGGGTGTTTGGGCGTTCACTTCTCTTGCTCTGCACAGGTCAAAACAGGAATCAAAGGTATGTTAGACGAATGGAGTACGCAGCGCGCACGTAGGGTTAGAGTATGCGCTGTGCTCGCGATGCATGTGCCTAGTCTAGGCATCCACACGTTGTGGCACTTTCCCTGCGCATTTATCCACTCTTTCCTTCTCTCCACAAGTCAAAAAAGAAAGCGCTCGCTCGTGCTTGCCTCGCCGTAGCGTTAACATAGGGCTGCTGTAGCAGGCCAGAGCACAACACCAATCCTTCAAATCAGGGACGCAGTTCTGATTTTGTCCTAAGACCTTTCATAGTCCCTGAATAACATGATAATAAAACAATCATGATATCTCGATAATTGTAACATACAAACACACACAATCTGAGCGTCTTTCATTTATCTACATTATGTAATGCGCAGCACTATGCAACAATCTGAAGTGCGCGCGTGTGACTGCTGCATTCCCCTCCCAAGCTCACTGGTACCCTTGTACCATTGGGCTGAGCCCCAGTTTGTTTGTTATATAAAAGAGTGGCAGTCACACGCAAAAGCTTTGATAACCAAAACAAAACTGATATTGTCTTTTCATGCAAAAACAATTTTTCATGTTGCATGTTTGTATACCACCGGTTCCACTGTTTTCTGGTAATGTGTGTCTTTGGTGATGGGGATCCCATGCTGAAAAATCTCAGAAGTCTATTTTAGGAAATTCAGTGGGGCTCCAGGCAAGTGCTTGCACATACAAATGGAAACTCAAATGTAAATGTGCACCACAGCAGCCATGTGGACAAACAAAGAAACATTCATGCCAATGTACAAAACCCATTCACTGAAGTCATATATAGATTAAATTAATTCTGAGATTCATTCTCTGGATCTTTCATTTGACTTTGTTGATGCTGATTGGACTCCTGAGCAGAAGTCACAAAGGTTGGCCTCAAATGCAAAAAGGCGTGGAACCCAAAGAAAATGGTGGCATACCATGGCAACGTCATTTTGACTTTGTTGACTTGTTGAACTCTTGTGATTCTTGGATGAACCTGAAAAATAGGCAAGGAGGAGGAAGCAAGCTGGTGTAACCTTTATTAGGGCCCTGCCCATTCCTTGGGCGGCCCACCCTCTTTATTTGGTCACCGATACATTACATAATGCAGTGCTGGTGTGCTGCAAACCCGTACTGGCACATTGCCATACCCTGACGCAACCCTTGCGCTGTGTGTGCCGTTCACTACTGTTTCAGTGAGACCCACGCACCTGATCTAATGGATCAGTCACAACTCCACTTCCAAGATCCTCAATACACTGGTACACACACACACAGCAGAGCGCACACACTCAAACACCGTGGATGTGCATACACACGCGTGAGCGCAAGCACTCGAACGCTAGGAGCGCACTCCCGTGCATATATGCCAGAAATTTAAATTTCAGTCAGACTCATCAAAAGCGTCAAAAACAAGGCAAAGGTGCATGTTTCTGCAACCTTTAGAGCACAAAACAGTGCTTGTCTGACCAAAACTGGTCGCTGAGACAAAAGTCACTTTTACATTCAGCTCATTTCAGCGAGATTCAGGCCCAAAACTGGCCAAACTTGCAAAAAGCGCGAACCAACACACGCCACAACGGAGAACCTTTAGAAAATTTTTTTTATATCACCTTCAAGTCGACGCCTTTTCCTTTCGTCGTCGTCCTCGGATTCGAAGTCCTTGTGTCCGCGGTTGTGTTGTCCCACTGGCAGTCGTGGACTCTCGCGTCGGCCTCTCTTCCGTGGCGCCACACGTGGACCTCAGCGGCGTCGCTTCGTGCGCGCCGGCCTGCGTTTGCGCAAACCCCAAACCTTCGGGACGACTTGGGCACTCTCTCGTGGACGCCGCCTAGTTTTTGCTGTCATCTTCGTGCTGACGCTGAACGCTTCCGTCAGCGCTGCACCCAGCGTCGTTTCTCAGCGCTGTTTTCTGACCGCAACCCAGCGCTCGTAACACACGAAGTCCTCGAACGCTGCAGCTCTTTTCTTCCCAGGGCCTTGACGTTCTTGGCCCACCCAACACTGGCGGCAAACCCAAATCCAGCGCTGGATCATATGCGTCGCTTAGCGCTACAGCTTGACACATCCTCAGAAAGGCCCCTTCATGATATTCACGTTCACGAACGGAAGTTGCATACCAAGACTCTTCTGTCCCCAACTCTTGCAGCACGTTGCGAAGCTTCCGCTGGTGTTCACCAAGGAGCATTCTGCCGCGTCTGCTGCTTCTGTAACGTTAACCCGAAAAAAAATTAGACACCCAGAAAGTGGAGGCACCCCAACTGTCCTCAGTGTTCAGGCTGCGCAGAACGTTCCTCAACTTGTCCTCTTCGGCGGGTTGTAGCACTGCCCTGTGCATATATTTGGTGAAAGGGGGGAAAAATTTGTTCCCGAACTTGGGACGTAAATGCAGATCTCTGCGTCTTGCTCTGCTGCTTTAAACTTCTCCACAGCGGCCACAATTCTTCGCAACCTCAATCTCAACGATGTCCGAAAATTTTCCCAGTTAGGACAAAATTGTAGCAGGCCAGAGCACAACACCAATCCTTCAAATCAGGGACGCAGTTCTGTTTTTGTCCTAAGACCTTTCATAGTCCCTGAATAACATGATAACAAAACAATCATGATATCTCGATAATTGTAACATACAAACACACACAATCTGAGCGTCTTTCATTTATCTACATTATGTAATGCGCAGCACTATGCAACAATCTGAAGTGCGCGCGTGTGACTGCTGCAGGTGCTTCAAACGCTTAGGCCTCGTTTTGCGCTGTGCAGTTGCTCACCATTTTCTCTCTTTCTTCTGCAGGAAGCAAGGTGAGAAGTGCATAATACACACGATGCATTAATCGCTTAGGGTGGTTTGTAAATCGCCATAGGGCTGTTTAAACGCTTAGGGTTGTTCTTGCGTTCGATGTCCTTCGGCATACTGAAGCGGTATGGGGTGCTTCACCCATACCCGCTGCCCAGCCTGTGGCGCTCTTCGCCAGGCCGGATCACGAATTTTCCTGTTGATGTTACGGCATCCTGATTTCCGTGGGATTTCTGTAAAATACCCCAGAAATCGTCTTTTTTCGTCTTTTTTGGGCTGGCGACGACAGTCGCCGCCTGCGCGACGCAGCTCCAGATCGAAGTTTTATTCTTCGATTTCTGAAGATTTTAATCTATTTTATTATAGATTTATCGTTTTTAGAAATAAGAGAATATAGCGTGACCTTTTTCGCGGCGTTCCGCGAAGGTCCATTTTTGCGTAAAGTGGCACGTTCACGCATTTTTCAAAAAATCCTGAGGCGATCCCAGGAATCGCCCAGGCGCCCATGGTGTGGCCCAACAGTGGGCCTTTTCATATGTAGGTTGAATTGGCACAGAAACGCGTCGTGTCGGCTACGCGACGCGTTGGGGGGAGACACGCGAAATGAGTGTTTTTGACTCAAAAATCACTTTATTTCATTGTTTTGCGCCCAAAAACCACTGTTTGGCCCAGTTTGGGCAGGATCTCAGTGGAGATCCTGATGGCGACGCCTCGTAGCCGTCAGATTTTCTGATGGCGGCGACGCCGTCGCCTTCATTTCGTCTTCTTTTTTATGCTATTTTATAGTATAGAATTGTTACATATACATATTACATGTCTACATGTTTATTATTGTCTACATATACCTTCATCTCTTGCCCAGGACGCCAGATTGTGTCATGGCCGAGGCAAGGATTCCAGAAAACTTTGGAGATACCCAAATTCGAGTTCGCGTCTTGGATTTCGTGGGTTTGGGGTTGCGCATGCCAAGGGAGGCTTGGAGGTTCCCCTCCCCCCAAATGCTTCCAAAGGTTTCTGCCGACGCCAACGCCACCAAGGGCGTGTGACGGCCTGCGGACGGCGACGACGCCCAGACTGCAGGAGTACGCGGATCGCTGATCGCTGTTCGCTGGGAAACTGCAGGAGCTAAGGTCCAGGGCATCAAACATGATGAAGGAGGAATTCCTTGACTCCTACGATGGATAAGACCATGGCTTCCCCATGGACCCTATGAAGCCCCCAAGTCTATCATCATCACTGAGCGACGACCACAGCGACGACGACGCCAGGTACCGAACCGCACAAGCAGGCGCGTTAATTCGTCGCCTTGGGTTGGTTGATCCTCCGGAGGTCCCACCCTAAATAGGCGTGGGGCGCCTTGGGTAGGAAATGACCCTAAATTCCCCAAATTAGGCGCATTAATTCGTCGCCCTGGGTTGGGAATCGACCCTAAAAGGCACGAGGAATTCGTCGCCTTGGGCAGGAAATGGCCCTAAATTCAGTCGCGAGGAATTCGTTGCCTTGGGTTTGACCCTAAATAATTTTTTTTGAATTTATTGAATTATTATGTTTCCATGCCCATGGAGAAAAAGGGCCAGTATGTGCGCCTAAGCGCCATCGGTCAGGGCGGAAGGCCCTGCAGCGCCTCTGTTCATGTAACTACAGGCCACAAGGAGTGCCGGGGACCAGTGTGGTCGCCTGGGGGGCAATTGCCCTATGAATATATCAAGATCAAAAAAAAAAATTTACATGGATGTGGCATGTAAATTACTTACGAAGCCCCCCCCCCCCCCCACTGTTCTGTTGAATCAGTTGTGAAACCAGGGCAGTGCAGGGGTCAGAGCGCCTCCTTGGCCTTGCCTTCCTTTGGATATAGGCAAGGCTTCTAAGGAGGGGGGTGAAGCGGTATGGGGTGCTTCACCCATACCCGCTGCCCAGCCTGTGGCGCTCTTCGCCAGGCCGGATCAGGAATTTTCCTGTTGATGTTACGGCATCCTGATTTCCGTGGGATTTCTGTAAAATACCCCAGAAATCGTCTTTTTTCGTCTTTTTTGGGCTGGCGACGACAGTCGTCGCCTGCGCGACGCAGCTCCAGATCGAAGTTTTATTCTTCGATTTCTGAAGATTTTAATCTATTTTATTATAGATTTATCGTTTTTAGAAATAAGAGAATATAGCGTGACCTTTTTCGCGGCGTTCCGCGAAGGTCCATTTTTGCGTAAAGTGGCACGTTCACGCATTTTTCAAAAAATCCTGAGGCAATCCCAGGAATCGCCAAGGCGCCCATGGTGTGGCCCAACAGTGGGCCTTTTCATATGTAGGTTGAATTGGCACAGAAACGCGTCGTGTCGGCTACGCGACGCGTTGGGGGGAGACACGCGAAACGAGTGTTTTTGACTCAAAAATCACTTTATTTCATTGTTTTTCGCCCAAAAACCACTGTTTGGCCCAGTTTGGGCAGGATCTCAGTGGAGATCCTGATGGCGACGCCTCGTAGCCGTCAGATTTTCTGATGGCGGCGACGCCGTCGCCTTCATTTCGTCTTCTTTTTTATGCTATTTTATAGTATAGAATTGTTACATATACATATTACATGTCTACATGTTTGTTATTGTCTACATATACCTTCATCTCTTGCCCAGGACGCCAGATTGTGTCATGGCCGAGGCAAGGATTCCAGAAAACTTTGGAGATACCCAAATTCGAGTTCGCGTCTTGGATTTCGTGGGTTTGGGGTTGCGCATGCCAAGGGAGGCTTGGAGGTTGCCCTCCCCCCAAATGCTTCAATACACACGATGTGTGGTGAGTAAGGTACGTAAGCCGAGGAGGAGCTCACCTCCTGGTTGAGTTCTGTTTTGATTGGTTAAATTTGGTTAATGTTAGGACTAAAAAAAATGTTGTTCTTTGCCCCCCTTCCCTGCATACAAATGATGCACTAAAGGGCTGTAGGCCACGCGCTGTGCACACGGTACAACCCTTGTTTAGGCTACCCAGGGCTCCGCCCTACGTTCTATAAGAGAATGGGCGGAGTCCTTAAGTTTGCTTGCTTGCAGGACGGTTTGAGGACAGTTCATTATTTTTCAACCGCAGACGTGTATAATACAGCGAGGTTGGTTAGGTTCCTCAGCCGCAAACCGTCCTTCACCCGCCTTTATTCTCAGGTTGGAAAGGGAGGTTGAAGTGGTGCAGCAGCAGTTGCCTTCAGCGACTTCCCATTTTTCGCCCAAGCTAAAAAGGGCGCTGATCACACAAACAAAGTGGGCCAGTGGACGACTTCATCGAGTACAGCCCTTACAACACGCTGTGCGCCCAAACAGTGCACCTCTCCCTCCAAGCCCTGTCAGGGAAACGCGTGGGGGCGTCCCTGGCAGGCCATGGTTGCCCAGCGGCGCTATGTTCGCTTGCAATTTCAAAGGGGAGCCAATAGGGCTCGTGACGTCTTTGACATGGCCACCTAGTAGCGTGTGTAGGGGTTAGGGTCAGCGGGCCTGGTAGGGAATCCCTGCGGTTGTGCTCACCCTACCTTCGAAGGCTGGTGCTGGCATTAGTGAGTGTAGTGTAGTGGTGTCTGCTGCTCCGCGTGCTTTTCCTCACGGGCAGGGGAGTGTTTTAGTTTTTGGCCATTAGAAAAATGGGCGTTTTGTATACCCTTAGCACACTTGGGCACCCATCCCCTCTAGCAGGTAGGGCTTTTGCCGTCTTCCCCAAAAGTTAGGTGCCAGCACAGAAATTGGGCGCCCTAGGCCTGACTAGGACCTTCGGTCTGACATCAGCGAAGCCCGAAAGGGAGCCATGCCGGGGAGTGAAGTGAGACACACACAGACATACGTAGCACACTTAGGGGTATGGTAACACCGCCAAGAAGGGTAGAACCCCATGGGTCTGGACCAGTTAGGGGTCCTAACTGTGGGCACGCCTGTCCCCAAGGAGGGTGGACACACCTTGCTTCACAGCACCTTGCTTGTCATTCCCCCCTGGACTAGGAAGCCACCGCTCTTCGTTGGCTCCCCAAAGTCGTAACATTAGGGCATATCCCATGCAACACGTGGTCAACAAGGCACACACTCGCTGGGTGGCTGCAAACCTGATAAGCCGCCACCTGGTTCACGCTGGTAACCACAGGCCGCTTGAGGAGGGGGTTGAGTAGGGTTCAACTAGGTGTGGTGTGCAAATCCCGGTACGTAGGGTGGGACTACAGGGCACAACCTAGGCAGGGGCTGGACTCCAAAGGCAGCGGATGTGCAGGTGTTTGGAAAACCGAATCCGATGGGGGGAGGGCGTTAGTACAATCACTGAAACTGGAGCTCTACCGGAGTCTTGAACGTGTCCTGGTGCACACTGATTAGGTCTAGTTGTCGGCACAAAAGTGATCACTGCCCCTGGGAGTTTAGAAAACAGAGGGGGTTGCGAGTAAAGGGCCTCAACTGTAAGTTCCAATCTGGGGAGAATCTGTTCAGGTAGGCCGGCGTGTTCAGGTGACCCGCAGTTGAAGTGGTCGTATGGAGGTGGTGAAAGTGCTGCCCTGGGTCGTTGATGGTGCCGGAGGGCTCGGGGCCGGCAAGACCAGTGGGGCAGGCACGCGAGGAGTCGACCTGAACGCTGCTATTGGGGGTAGAACCGGAGACTCGGACACCAACGGAGGCAAGAGCAGCAACAACTGAAGCAAGATCCATGTTGAGTGTTATCCGGCAGAAAATCCCAGTCTATGAAGAAAATTGATGCGGATTATTCTAAATACATCTGAGTGTCCAAAACTGTCTGAAAAGATTTATATAAATCCAATTATGAAAAATGTTTGGCCGATCTGGCCCGCGAGCGCGCGTCAGCGGCAAATGGCGATTCCAGCTAAATGATCGGAACGCGGCGGATTTACGGAGAATGGACCGCGGAATCAGATCCGGCATATCAGAAATATATAGGTCTGATCCTGAGCCTGAGCTGCGAGGCGGCGATTCCGCCGAAGCAAAGAAAATGACCAAAATGTAGCCAATCTGGACAGAATGTCTGAAAATCTGAGCAGATGGGGCTAGCCGCACTTACACTCCCCCTCCAAAAACACACTGGGGTGTGTCGCTACGTCAACGAAGAACGTAGTGCGGGTAAGTCCCAGAAAAAAATAGAAATGTAGCCTCCATGGGGCGAAATCTGCTTGATCTGACCTGATTTGGGCTGAATTGGCACTGAATCAGGCTGGATGAACCTGAAATGAGACAGAATGAGAAGTGACTAACAGTCCTCCGTGCAGTAAAACATTAGGTCAAGGGCTAAAAGGCATGTAAACGTATCGAGAATCGATACCAAACCATGCACTGGTTGAGAATGAGGTAGATTATTGGTGGATTGAGTGGGGGGATCAAGAAATGGAGTGACATCTCAGCGCTCTGGCACAGTGTCGCTGTCGCGGGCACGCTACGGTGTCCTCGCCGAACTCTACATCGTGTTACTCCCGCTTTTCTCGTTCTGAAAAGTGCAGCATGTGCTTCAGATTTGGCGCATCTGGTGGATGATCACAAAATTCAATCTTGCTGAATCAATTTGGGCAGAGATGAAGGAGATTAAACAATCACAGAGAGGGAAAACACATACAAATGTAGTCTACAGACCCTAAGTGAACCACAGAAGGTAGGGTTGTTTTTCTGTGCACTTAGATCTAAACAGATCTTCGAGGAATGTGGGGAGATGACAAGGAAATCAACCTAAATTGTCCTACAATGAGGCACATTCATGAGATGGAGGTGAAATGAAGCGGAATGTCTAGAACTGAAACTACTAACACTTTCGTTTAGACTAAAGTTAATATATATTGTCGTTTATTCAGCTCAATTGTGCTTTCCGGCACGTTGGTTCGCGAGCATCTAACAGATTCTATGAAAATGTGGATCATGTGATGATGCATCATGATGGGACATGCTGGCCCTGAATCCTTGGCATGTAACGCGCCGAAGGTTCGCTGAAGGCGCTTTACTGACAGTATATAACTGAGAGACACCGAATTTACAGTGGCGGTGGTGTCAATCGACTTGGACAAGGCCAATCTTTCGATGGAGTCCCACAAGACACTTGGATTCACCATTTTCGACAGTTTCAGGTCGGATTGAGCTCACATTGGCGTGTGCCAAAAATACAACGAAGCTTACGGACTTCAGAGGTTGCTGTTAGAAGTCCCTAGAGCTCCTATGTGAAAGTTGTCTGAACAATTGACGTCTGGGTTTCGTGTTTTGGTTCCACTGTTGCACAGAATGATGGACAAACCTGAGAAATTCAAGGTAAATTCAAGGAATCTGGATCTGAATCTGGACTTTGACTTCAGCATCACGGCAAATGAAGGTAAGATCTGAGTTCCTGGCGTCGCAACTGGTGCAGCCAGTACTACAGGGGGTGCCTGTAGGGGTGAATGTCACCGGCCGGTGTTTTTACTATGTACATTTGCTTCCATCTGCACGAGTAGCCAAATTCCAAAAATGCACAGACCAACAGAGACAAGATTACCCCGAATCAGCCTGAATTAAGCCTGAGTTTGGTTTTTTCTGAACACGGCAGCACACTCCGTGGCTTTCGGCAGCGTATCTACGCCTTGTCTGCCGAACGGAGACCAAAAAAAAAGTTGATTGACGTCAAATTATCAAACATTTGCAGTTCTCCACATCAGTTCGAAATCAGGAAGAATGAACATTGGATTGAGCAGAATGTGGTTGGGGCGTGGCTGAAGTCGGCCACGCACGAATACATGTGACCACCAACCTGTCTGGTCGGGCCCTCGTACGGCTTGGGCGCTGCAAATCAGCGGCCGAACTTGAAGCTTGGTCTTCATTTGGCTCCTGGGCTGGCCTGACCGCAGGAGGGGGTATCGACGGATCAGCCCTGGAATGTGGCTGCTGAGGGCCGTAAAAGGCTGGATCTCGATTCACCACAGCTCTTTTTCCGTCGCTCTCCACTTGTCTGTCTGGTTTCGACAGACAGTCTGTCAGGAGTATGCCAATTTCGGGGTGCTTCTTGAGGAAGTCGATGAACCCCTTGGTGTACCCATGGACAAAAGATTGGGCTGGTTCCCAGTTGTTGTGACTGGAATCAAAGCCCCTCCATTCACATAGAAATTCCCATTCGCCCTTGGCGTCACGTCTTGCTTCTAAAATCCTCTTGAGTTCGTACTTCCCCCCTTCGATGACCCGATCGGACAAAATTTTCGAAGTCCAAAAAAGGGGTTTAACCCGATCCTTGGGGGAGGGGATCTCTCTCTTGAGGCGATCGCCCGAAACGTCAATTTCCCTGCTGACATCCACACGAATCCTCCACCTGTTCTCACCAAGACGCGCTGTAACAGCGAATGGCCCCTCCCACAAGGGAAGAAGCTTATCATCTCCGTCCAGGGTGGTTTTGGATTTTCGAAGCCAAACTCGATCATCGACTTCAAAATTGTGGGGGTTTTTTCGTCCTTGATTCTGGACCCAAAGCCAGTCAGGTTGATGCTTCTCGATTAATTTCGAGACAGTTTTATCTGCTCGTTGGACTTCGTCCAAAAACAACGAAGCATCTTTACAGGGGCGAGGATTATTCAACGGCATGTTCCACCAACACTTCTTTCGTCCAAAGACAATTTCATTTGGAGAAAGGCCATGATACAAAGGCGTGTTGTGGTAACGGCGAAGCATGGCGAACAGAATCTCAAGCCAATGGAAATCCTTTTCACTCGCGAGCTCCTTACGAAGCATATTTATAAGTGAGCGGCCGGCTCTTTCGCCAGGCAGCGCTCGATGCGAGTGGATTTCACATCGGAGGTGGTGGATTCCAAGGCGAGCACATAATTCTCTCCACCATTCGGAGGTGTACTCTTTGCCTGAATCTGTCACCACCTCGGATGGGACGTCCCAGCCTCCCATCCAGGTCTGCGCGCACCATTTGGCGGCAGCCTTGCCAGTCATCGACTCAATGTTGCAAGGCAACACTTGAATGTAGCCGGAATGACAGCACTGAATAAGGAGCACTCGATTGACCTTTTTGTTGGTCCAATGGCACTCTTCGTCATCGAGTTCACCGAGATAGAAGAAATCACTGGTGACTCTGTTAAAGAGGCGCTCCGGAATAGGATGAGGCCTCAGATGGCCGTGCTTCTTCGCGCTGGGAGGCGTCGAGACAGCACATTGGGCACATCCGGCGGCTACTTTCATGCAGTGAGTATATAGCCGTGAGCCAAACAACCTATGTTTAATCATCGACCACAGTCGACGGCCATGTGCGTGGGGGGACTCCCATTTATGCCACCAGTTTAACACTCGGGGGGCCAGGGCGTCTGGTACGCACAATTTACCCTCCATCCACAGCTTCCCCCCATCCAACGAGTACTCAGAAAAAATCCCATCCTTGTGAGCATCTTTGGATTTGAGATTTCCAAAGACCTCTTTAAACATGGGATCCTGCAGATAATCGGACGTCCAGTCACGGATGATAAGGGAATCTTTCGGCAGGGGTGGAGTTTTGGCCGGATCTCGACGCTTAATGCCCTGGATCAACCGAAATCGACTTACTCGTCGGGTATAGTCAAACCGTTTCACACTCCCTGAGGAGGGATCGGTGACTTTTTCCACGACTTTCAGTGTTTTGGTGCAGATCTCATGAGCATGCGCCGGATCTGAGATGGCCGTGATGTCATGGCACGGTAATGCGTGCTGTTTAACAGCGCATTGCATGCATGCACGTCGAATGAGTTTCTTTTCTTCTTGATCCCATTCGATTATTACATGGCGGTCCTGCTCCGTACCATGGATGTTGGTACTTTGCAGCCCCTCTGAAGCGGGGTAAGCCCATCGGCTCAGAGCATCCGCTACCGTGTTGTGTTTTCCAGGCAAATACGACACATGGAGGTCAAACAGAGAGAGAAATTCGTGCCATCTGGCCCGTCGACCAGCTGGGCTCGCGACAGTATCAATGTGTTCAGTGGCCCAATACTCCAGAGATCGATGATCCGTCAGGATCTCGACCTGATTGGTGCCAACCCACGATTGGTACTTTTTTAAAGCACAGATTATGGCGTAGGTTTCTTGCTCACGCGGCGACCATTGCATTTGGCGTGGGGCTAGCTTCCGAGACCAAAATGCAAGAGGGTAATGATCGCCGGTGGCTTCATCAACCTGTTCAAGAACAGCTCCGATCGCGTACCTAGAAGTGTCGGTTCTTATGTAGAAGGGTCGGTCAAATTGGGGCACATGCAACGTGGCAACTTCACAGAGGGCCGCCTTCAAGTGATGGAAGGCCTCCTCGCACTCGTCAGTCCACTTGACACGAACCTTTGAACCTGCCTTGCCTGCATCTCTCCCTACCTTCAATAATTCAGTGAGGGGGGCAGCAAATTTGGCATAATTCGGCACAAAAGTGTGGTAAAAATTGCAACAACCCAGGAATCCTCTCAACTCCGTGATCGTCTCGGGGCGCTTCCACTTCTGAATAGCGACGAGCTTCCCTGGACTGGGTCGTCGGGTGCCATTCTCTAGGAGAGAACCACAAAATTCGACTGATTTTAAAAATAATTTTCCCTTCTTTGGCCCACAAATCAGCTGATTAGCATCAAGAATGTCCAAAACTTGGTTCAGCTGCTTTTCATGTAGGGCCACCAGCTCGGCTTCGGTCAGTCCCTCCCCCTCCGTCGCGATGATTATGTCATCTATGTACACACTCATAAAGGCACGAAGCTCAGGATGGGCTGTAAAAAGCACATCCTCCATCATTCTTTGAAAAAACGAAGCGGCGTTCTTCAGGCCCATGGGCATGACTGTCCACTGGACTGGGCCACATGGCGTGCACATACAAGTGAGAGGTCGGCTGTCCTTCCTCAACGGCATTTGGTGAAAGCCGTGACGGAGATCCAGCACAGAAAACAAACGACCTCTTGCCCTCTTGGCGATTTCCTCCTCAATGAGGGGCAGGGGGTGCGAATCCGCCTTGGTTTCGGCGTTGAGATTGCGAAAATCAACAACCATTCGCCAACCATCAATAGTGTTCTGGTCTGCAGGCGGCGGCTTCGGGACTGTGAAGGGCGCACAGCACCATTCGCTGGTCATACAACCCTCAAGCCAACCAAATTCCCTGAGATTTCTCTCGATGATTTTTCTGAGGATCTCATGTTTATGTCCATGGTTCTCATAAGGACGCTGTTTCTTCGCCTTGTAACCTTCACGAAGCTCGATGAAGGCTTCACCGAACTGCCCACGGACAGGGGGGTCTTTGATCAACTTCCCCGAAAGGGTTGTGTCCTTCCGTTCCTCAAAAATCTTTTCTCTTGCCTTGGAACACAATTCAGTGTCCACCTGATCGCCAGGAATTACTGTCGAAAAAACTTTGGCGACTTCTTCGGCCTTGGCAGGAAGAATCTTCTTACGGATGTCCCTAAAGAGGTCCGTATCAACTGCCTCTTGAAGATAGGTGGGTCGAGTGTCGACATTCCAGAGATTATCTTCGTGATCCAGCTCCTCGAAAGGATCTATGAAAGCTTCCACAGGGGGTTTTTCATAAAAAACTCTGAATTTGCGGCGCGATTTAAGATTTTTCTTCGCCCGTGCACTGAAGATTCTTTTCGATGTCGATCGTATTGGGGAAGAGGGAGACGAGGCGGATCCATTTGACGTTGGATCACCTTGGATATCTGACGGACAAAAATCAGAAAAAATAGATTCATCATCAGTACCACGCTCAACCTCAGATTCAGACCCAACACAGGAATCTGTACTAGAATCAGCAGAATTAGAGTCAGAAAGCTTTCCATCCACCAGGAATGCAAGCGAACTCCAGTACCCCTGTGGCAGGGGACCTGTGTCGTCCCTGGCATACAGCTTAATCTTCCTGGGAAGTTCGATGTAATCTACACAAATGTCTTGTAATTCCTGAAACCAAGGCTTGTCGTCCCACAGGGGCACAACTAAAATTGCCTGGGTTTTATCTTGCTTGATTTTGTGGATGACCTGCTGGATTAAGTGAAACGGAGGATTAATCCACAACTTCTTGTCCCATTTATGGGTCCAAGCGTCGCTAAAGTGCTTGTCAAAGCGCTTGTTCTTACGACTAGCAAAGGCATCATACTGTGGCCAAAAGGAATGGTGTTCATGAAAATATTCACAAATTGCATCGCGCCATTTGTCGACAATTCTGTAGGATGAAGAGTGCCAGCGCGAAGGGCGTCGTGGCTGGGAGTCCCTACGAAGACATTCTAACTCTCGGGAGTAATCGGCACTCCCATTCACCTCGCCAATGGTGACATCTTCGCCAAATTTTGGTGTAACTTTTTGCTTCAAAAATTCTTCTGCACTTTTAAACCCTGCGTGCAAAAAACGAAATTCAGGACGCTCCAAGGGACCTGACTCCAGCAAAAAACAAGGCCGATGACCTACGGGCGCCACCCTATTCTTGCGAAGCCAAGGATGGCCCAAGTAACGGTCATACTTTATGTCGGCACGATAGAAGTAGTCATCCTTAAGGACAACTTCCTCCACATTACCTTCTTCCGAAAAGGTCTTGAGCGACCAAATGAGTTGATATATAACAACCGCGTTGCCCACCTGCGAGAGAATGTCCAGAAACTCCCTCGAGGGTAACAGGATGAGGCGACTCAAACACGCAGTCGTCGGGTAAGAACGAATTGGATTGGAGATTTACCTCTGATCCATTGTCACACAAACAAGTGGCGAGCTGGAAATTTCCCTTGCAATCAGAGACCCACAGCTTTGTGACAAACTGACGGGCCCTGTGCTTGGACTGTACACCAACCTCGTCCACTACAACAGAAGGATCCGCTGCCGGATCCAGGGGAGAGGAGACAAGCGACCCTACCTCAAGTAATGGTCGATCAGGAATCTGGGGATCATGCCTGAAATCGCCTGGGGAGGGACGATTTTCGTGGCTCCCCTAGGCGTTCTGACCTCCAGTGGCTGCGGTAACATTATGAACACACCCTGATTCGTCGACCCACTCATCCTGGAACGGATCATCTGCTGGATTCAAGGCATTTTCAACGTAATCTCGATCCGCATCGGACACCTGATCTGCACCTGAGACCTGATCCACAGGATGGTTGCCCTTTCCACGTCCACGGCCACGGCCGCCGGATGATGGACCACCACCATCGCCACGCCCTCTGCCCTTACCAGAGAAAGGGGTTCCTGAAGGATTCTCTTACCTTTACCCTGTGATCCTGGAGCATTTCCTTTGTTTGTACCGGATTGAGGGGTTTGGCCTGGATTTCGATTTCCGCCTCCGGCGTTGCCATTGGGATTTTTCTGGCCGTTCGGCTGCCCACCGGAGCCGGATGGAGTCCGATTTCCTGTGCCTTGGGACCCGCCAGGGCCTCCAGTATTTTTGTTTCCACCGGAGGGGGTCGGATTACCCTTTCCCCCTTTTCCACCATGCACCTGTCTGTCATTCCTGTCTGAATTCTGAGGATTACTGATATTTTCACCAATCACCTTGTGATCGTAAGGAGACCATCGGTGATTACCAGTAGAATGCGACTTAGCTCGGTTCGTAGAACCTAAAAGAAGGCAGATGTTACAGTGATCCTGAACATTCCGGGTGTCATTCACCTTTTTGTTGCCCTTTTGGGCCCCATTTTGGGTGTTTTGCTGGGTATTCTTGTTTCCCCCAAGACCCTCATGGAAATTTTGATTGGCGGCGTCAGCGAGCCGCTCAACCTCTTCCCAGAGTTCCTGTGGGGTGAACGAAAACACCCAGTTCTTGGCCTTCAGGCGATGGCCATGGAAACTTACTCCCCTGTTGAGGACTTGGACAAACAAGTCCCGATCCTCGTGTTCATTAAACTTGATTTTCCACGTGTTTTCAGTGAATTTCACTTTGGAAAACGACGTGGGGGAACACTTTTGAAGTGATTCCCTGACGGAGAACCTGTTGGCCGAGGCATCGAAGCCTTCGACCTCCGCCCACCAGGTCTTGACCTTTTCTTCGGACTGTTTATTCCGAAGGGTGGGGGCTGTTTCTGAGGGGATCTTGTCAAAAATCAGATTTTTCAGCTCAGCACTAGAAAATTTTTCGCCTGAATGTTCAGATTCTTCCACTAGATTCCAGAAGCGCTGTCTCTTGTCTTGCACTTCGTGCAAGATTAATCGCGAGAACGAAGGAAAATTCTTCAACATCTGGTGGTAATGGTCCTCTGGCAGCCGGGATCCACGTACCTCCAACTGTTCCCACACCTCATCAAAGGTAAGGGGGGAACTTGAATCCTCACGATCACTCCAGGTCCTGAGCCAAGTGTTGGCCGGCGCTCCCTCAAGGCAGTCCAAGAGGGCCATCAGGAACTGATCATCTTGGAGTTTTTGAGTCTTAACCCACAGTTTAAATTCCCGTTGGAACTGAGGCCAACGTCTGGGGTTTCCATTATACTTCGGTTGCTTGGCAACCTGACGAAGTCGCAATGAAGTAGGATTTAGAAGTGAATCCAGCCCAACACCGGCCGTAATGGCAGACACCTTGGCAGCATCATTCGCCGCACCAGCTCCGGCGAGGGTCTGGGCGAGCAACAGCTGGGCTAATGCATTGGAATCAGCAGCAGGAGGGGCAGTACGGGAGGCAGTTCGCTTGGCATTCTGAGACTCAGTCCTAGCCTTCGCCGTCCTACTCTGAGATTGAGAGATTGTAACCCTTTCCTTTAGCTTGGTCCTGCTGATCCTTGCATCGGTGGTCTTGGAGTCCACCGAAGGAGCAATTGAAAAAATTTCTGTCGCCTCCTCCGACGGTTCTGTTGTTTGTTCCACCGATGATGCGCCCTCAGATCGCATGTGCGTCTTGAAAAGATCTTTTATTCCCAGCGTTTGAATGATGAGTTGCATTTGATCTTTGAGCAATTGGAGCTCAGAGTCTCGCTGGAATCTGCAAGAGCAGTCGGCAGGACAGTACATACCGTGTCCTGAAGGGCCTGAGCAGGCTGTCGGACCGCTAATCTCAGTGGTCCGCAGCCAGGAGTCCACTTGGGGAGCTCCTTCAGCCCTAATTTCCAGGCTTGCCTGCCTGGCTGCCTCTAAAATTCCTTCCTCAACCGCGGCGGCTAGATCGTCGCGGATGGAAACAGGGGGATGAGGGGCGGAGGGCCCGGCAACAGGTGCCTTGGTCTTCTCCTTCCGGAAGGGGTTTGCCTCCCAGATCTGCAAAAAAATGGCAAAAGAGTCATCTTCTTGAGAACGCCACCACATCCTCGTATTAATTTCTTCCTGAAGTAGGAAAAAATATTCCATTAAAAAATCAGAGGCGATTCTTTCTTGTCCTATCAGCTTAGACGTGGCTAATAGACAAAGGGCCTCAAGCGCCTCAAGGTTACGGGTCACTTCTGAAGACAAATGGTTGTCCCATTGTGCCCAAGAGGCTGGTCGATTATAGGTAGGTACCTCACCTGGACCACCCATCTCAATGTCGTCAATGTCGGCGTCGATGGTCTCAAAATGTGGACATTGGTAGGGAGTATTGGTACCTGCCAGGTCCGTAAGCTCCACCGGAGCGTTGCCATCGGCGTAGGCTGGCAGATTCCAGCTACTTGATGGCCAATTTCGACTGGGATCTTGATGGTAATCTGGGCCTCCACAGCTGCTGATTTGTGCCCTTCTTGGGCAGCTTGGGCTTGCGCAAGGCATTCCTCTCAAGGCCTCGTTCGCACAGCACCACGGCAGCGTAATTGTTACGTCTCCAGGAGCGGCGGAGTCTACGGGGCCGTACTGGGGAGCTAACTGTGGTTGGGACACCAAAGGAACAACATTCAGGTAGCCTCTGCTACCATGAAAGTGCTGCCCTGGGTCGTTGATGGTGCCGGAGGGCTCGGGGCCGGCAAGACCAGTGGGGCAGGCACGCGAGGAGTCGACCTGAACGCTGCTATTGGGGGTAGAACCGGAGACTCGGACACCAACGGAGGCAAGAGCAGCAACAACTGAAGCAAGATCCATGTTGAGTGTTATCCGGCAGAAAATCCCAGTCTATGAAGAAAATTGATGCGGATTATTCTAAATACATCTGAGTGTCCAAAACTGTCTGAAAAGATTTATATAAATCCAATTATGAAAAATGTTTGGCCGATCTGGCCCGCGAGCGCGCGTCAGCGGCAAATGGCGATTCCAGCTAAATGATCGGAACGCGGCGGATTTACGGAGAATGGACCGCGGAATCAGATCCGGCATATCAGAAATATATAGGTCTGATCCTGAGACTGAGCTGCGAGGCGGCGATTCCGCCGAAGCAAAGAAAATGACCAAAATGTAGCCAATCTGGACAGAATGTCTGAAAATCTGAGCAGATGGGGCTAGCCGCACTTACAGGTGGGCACCCCGGACTGAACCGACGGCACGGGTACCTAGTCCAGCGCGTGGGCGCATTCTTGGTACTACACTGCGCGGATTAATGTGTGGTGGGAGGCTGGGGCAATAGCACGCACCGACCATTGTCCTGCAAACAAGATACACGGCCTGGTGGTGTTCCGACGATCCTCAGTGTTGCTTCTCCCTTGGTGCCGGGGAAGTGTACCTCCGGGGGGAGCCAAAACTCCTGCAGGAGTGGCCCGAAGGAGACTCCCAACGGGAGGAGGGGATGTCTGGGGTGTACCACCACCTCCTGAAGCTTGCAACCTCCTCAGTTCGGTTAGACACAATGAATAGATGGGCACAAGGAGATTAGTTTTTCTTCTTACGCTGGGACAGAGTCTCAGCACGGGTTAGTAGCTGTCCCTCGTTGTTGTCAACGAGGTAGGAACGAAAGATGGGGTTGATACTCCCATTTGGCTGTAGAAAGGCGGACATGGGCTCCCAGGTTGCCTAAGATAGCCCATATCCGTCCCACAGGGTAAGGAATTTCCAGCCCTGTTTATACTCGTGGTGTGCAATACCTGCAACCACGTAGTAGCCATCGACTGCCATCTCATCAGCAGTAATTTCTTCCAGTTCGTCTGCCTTCTCAGGGTTGGCAGCGTTCTCTAGGTCGATGCGCTCCACCTGTGTGTAAGACAGACGCCAGTCCGCCCAGGACAGTTCGTCAGGCGAGTGGTAATGTCTCAGCTGTTTAGGTGCACAAAGCAGCTCTCCACCCAGGCGGGGACTGCACCTCACATGGATCCTCGATCCATCTTGTTTTATAATGCGGTAAGGCCCGAAGTAAGGGTCCTGCAAACAGTTGCGGGGCCACCTGGGCAATCGCGAGTGGTGTACCAGCACAAGGTCCCCTACCCTGAAGGTGGCAGGAAGTCTTCTGTGGTTACGCCTAGTTAACTCACGTTCTCGAACGTGTTTCAGGTTAGCTCTAGCCCGGTTAGCCAGGTCCTGCCTATGTTCCAGCCAGTCCCCTATGGCGCTCTTGTAGTCCTCTGGAAAGGGGGTTTTGAAGAACCACACAGGACGCCCCCGATGGAACAGCTCGTGGGGGGTATAGCCAGTTGAGGAACTGTCCTGAGACTTCATGGTTAGGACAGCCCAAGGTAACAGGCGTACCCAATCTTTGGTACGCTCCTGTTTCATCAGAATCCTCAGGTTCGGCTCCAACACATGGTTTTGTCTCTCGCACAGAGGGTTAGAGGTGTGAGTGTAGGGCACACCTGTGGTCACATGGACGTTCAGGGCGTCCAGTACTCGCTTGTACCATCCGGTGTCACTCCGGATACGTACGTCCTTGTCAGAGTGCAGATCCTTAGGTGCCCCATAGTGTTTGAACCATTGTTCAACCAAAGTTTTCACAGTCTGTTCCCCTGTGATCTTTTTGTTGCAGGGAAAGGCACGGGTGAAACGGGTCAAGCCACAGGTGACAACCAGGCAACTCTCATAACCACCAAACTTAGGCAGACCGTGGATGAAATCCACGTACGACAGAGAATTAGCACAGTAGGGGATAGGCAGACTGGAGACCAGTCCCCGGTCAAGTGAGTTGCTCTGTTTGCTGGCGTGACAGCCACATGAGTCCACTATGGACTGCATACGAGCACGTAGCTCAACGCAGGTTAGATGCGAGTAGAAACGCTCCCTGAAAAAGTCAACAGACCGGTTGCACCCTGTGTGCCCAGAACTGAGATGGGACCACTGTAGGCAACCATCCAGCCGTGCCTCAGGCACAACTATACGGTCTTCATAGTACAGATATTGGTTATCTTTATACCAAATTAGAATTACTAAATTAGCACGAACGAAAAGACGCACCAAAAGAAAAAATAAAGGCGGAAATCGTTTTTACTGACCTCAAAACCCCCCCATGAATTTTTGCGCCGCTGTTTGGCGAGGTCAGCGGCAAAATCCACACATCCAGACGTCAGCGAGAACAGAGAGGGGAACCAGACAAGACAGTGAATCCCGTGCGTGCCCCAAAACAACTAGCAAAGTGCATGTCGTAGAACTAGGCCAACGAAGCGTGAACACGACGAACATCAGTGAAGCAAAACAAAAGCATGTTCCGACGCGGCGAGGTATGTAGCCGCCAAGAGACCGCCACGCCCCAACAAGCGCGACGCCGAAGAAGCACGAGGCCAACACGGGCAGAGACAAATGGACGCATTCAAGATTGCACTACGGGCAGGGCAAGGAAATACAAGGCAAACAAACACCAAACAACCACACGTAAAAGCGCTTACTTTTGGGCGCCGCCAAAACCAACGAGTGGAGGCACCAAGCTAAAATGCCCCGCGCCAAATACCGACAAATCCTCGTCCTCATGCCCTTGTTTATTTGTACCACATGACCCTTGGTCACCGACCAAACCGAGGTGAACACCACCACGAGGCGGAGCAGAAACCGAAAGGGACATGGCGACACGCCATACCAACACGCCAACAAAACAACAAGCCGCTAAGCAACACACGACAACGAGACATGACACAAAACTACCCCACAAACACGAAACACCAAAATACAACGAGCAACCATACAACACCACATGACAACGCAAAAATCTGCGTGCCAAGACACAACACGGAACCGAACGCCACACAACAACACACAAAACAACACAGCACGACGCAACACAACACCACAACACGCGCACCGCCACAACACAACGAAAGAGCCAAGCAACACCACACAACAAACCACAACACCACGCGCAACATCACACCACGCCACGAGACAAAACACAACGCCACGCGACAAAACACGGCACTACACGACACAACAATGGCGCACAACCAACATACCAACTACACAACACCACGCGACAACGAGACACAACTCGTTGGACTTCGTCCAAAAACAACGAAGCATCTTTACAGGGGCGAGGATTATTCAACGGCATGTTCCACCAACACTTCTTTCGTCCAAAGACAATTTCATTTGGAGAAAGGCCATGATACAAAGGCGTGTTGTGGTAACGGCGAAGCATGGCGAACAGAATCTCAAGCCAATGGAAATCCTTTTCACTCGCGAGCTCCTTACGAAGCATATTTATAAGTGAGCGGCCGGCTCTTTCGCCAGGCAGCGCTCGATGCGAGTGTATTTCACATCGGAGGTGGTGGATTCCAAGGCGAGCACATAATTCTCTCCACCATTCGGAGGTGTACTCTTTGCCTGAATCTGTCACCACCTCGGATGGGACGTCCCAGCCTCCCATCCAGGTCTGCGCGCACCATTTGGCGGCAGCCTTGCCAGTCATCGACTCAATGTTGCAAGGCAACACTTGAATGTAGCCGGAATGACAGCACTGAATAAGGAGCACTCGATTGACCTTTTTGTTGGTCCAATGGCACTCTTCGTCATCGAGTTCACCGAGATAGAAGAAATCACTGGTGACTCTGTTAAAGAGGCGCTCCGGAATAGGATGAGGCCTCAGATGGCCGTGCTTCTTCGCGCTGGGAGGCGTCGAGACAGCACATTGGGCACATCCGGCGGCTACTTTCATGCAGTGAGTATATAGCCGTGAGCCAAACAACCTATGTTTAATCATCGACCACAGTCGACGGCCATGTGCGTGGGGGGACTCCCATTTATGCCACCAGTTTAACACTCGGGGGGCCAGGGCGTCTGGTACGCACAATTTACCCTCCATCCACAGCTTCCCCCCATCCAACGAGTACTCAGAAAAAATCCCATCCTTGTGAGCATCTTTGGATTTGAGATTTCCAAAGACCTCTTTAAACATGGGATCCTGCAGATAATCGGACGTCCAGTCACGGATGATAAGGGAATCTTTCGGCAGGGGTGGAGTTTTGGCCGGATCTCGACGCTTAATGCCCTGGATCAACCGAAATCGACTTACTCGTCGGGTATAGTCAAACCGTTTCACACTCCCTGAGGAGGGATCGGTGACTTTTTCCACGACTTTCAGTGTTTTGGTGCAGATCTCATGAGCATGCGCCGGATCTGAGATGGCCGTGATGTCATGGCACGGTAATGCGTGCTGTTTAACAGCGCATTGCATGCATGCACGTCGAATGAGTTTCTTTTCTTCTTGATCCCATTCGATTATTACATGGCGGTCCTGCTCCGTACCATGGATGTTGGTACTTTGCAGCCCCTCTGAAGCGGGGTAAGCCCATCGGCTCAGAGCATCCGCTACCGTGTTGTGTTTTCCAGGCAAATACGACACATGGAGGTCAAACAGAGAGAGAAATTCGTGCCATCTGGCCCGTCGACCAGCTGGGCTTGCGACAGTATCAATGTGTTCAGTGGCCCAACACTCCAGAGATCGATGATCCGTCAGGATCTCGACCTGATTGGTGCCAACCCACGATTGGTACTTTTTTAAAGCACAGATTATGGCGTAGGTTTCTTGCTCACGCGGCGACCATTGCATTTGGCGTGGGGCTAGCTTCCGAGACCAAAATGCAAGAGGGTAATGATCGCCGGTGGCTTCATCAACCTGTTCAAGAACAGCTCCGATCGCGTACCTAGAAGCGTCGGTTCTTATGTAGAAGGGTCGGTCAAATTGGGGCACATGCAACGTGGCAACTTCACAGAGAGCCGCCTTCAAGTGATGGAAGGCCTCCTCGCACTCGTCAGTCCACTTGACACGAACCTTTGAACCTGCCTTGCCTGCATCTCTCCCTACCTTCAATAATTCAGTGAGGGGGGCAGCAAATTTGGCATAATTCGGCACAAAAGTGTGGTAAAAATTGCAACAACCCAGGAATCCTCTCAACTCCGTGATCGTCTCGGGGCGCTTCCACTTCTGAATAGCGACGAGCTTCCCTGGACTGGGTCGTCGGGTGCCATTCTCTAGGAGAGAACCACAAAATTCGACTGATTTTAAAAATAATTTTCCCTTCTTTGGCCCACAAATCAGCTGATTAGCATCAAGAATGTCCAAAACTTGGTTCAGCTGCTTTTCATGTAGGGCCACCAGCTCGGCTTCGGTCAGTCCCTCCCCCTCCGTCGCGATGATTATGTCATCTATGTACACACTCATAAAGGCACGAAGCTCAGGATGGGCTGTAAAAAGCACATCCTCCATCATTCTTTGAAAAAACGAAGCGGCGTTCTTCAGGCCCATGGGCATGACTGTCCACTGGACTGGGCCACATGGCGTGCACATACAAGTGAGAGGTCGGCTGTCCTTCCTCAACGGCATTTGGTGAAAGCCGTGACGGAGATCCAGCACAGAAAACAAACGACCTCTTGCCCTCTTGGCGATTTCCTCCTCAATGAGGGGCAGGGGGTGCGAATCCGCCTTGGTTTCGGCGTTGAGATTGCGAAAATCAACAACCATTCGCCAACCATCAATAGTGTTCTGGTCTGCAGGCGGCGGCTTCGGGACTGTGAAGGGCGCACAGCACCATTCGCTGGTCATACAACCCTCAAGCCAACCAAATTCCCTGAGATTTCTCTCGATGATTTTTCTGAGGATCTCATGTTTATGTCCATGGTTCTCATAAGGACGCTGTTTCTTCGCCTTGTAACCTTCACGAAGCTCGATGAAGGCTTCACCGAACTGCCCACGGACAGGGGGGTCTTTGATCAACTTCCCCGAAAGGGTTGTGTCCTTCCGTTCCTCAAAAATCTTTTCTCTTGCCTTGGAACACAATTCAGTGTCCACCTGATCGCCAGGAATTACTGTCGAAAAAACTTTGGCGACTTCTTCGGCCTTGGCAGGAAGAATCTTCTTACGGATGTCCCTAAAGAGGTCCGTATCAACTGCCTCTTGAAGATAGGTGGGTCGAGTGTCGACATTCCAGAGATTATCTTCGTGATCCAGCTCCTCGAAAGGATCTATGAAAGCTTCCACAGGGGGTTTTTCAAAAAAAACTCTGAATTTGCGGCGCGATTTAAGATTTTTCTTCGCCCGTGCACTGAAGATTCTTTTCGATGTCGATCGTATTGGGGAAGAGGGAGACGAGGCGGATCCATTTGACGTTGGATCACCTTGGATATCTGACGGACAAAAATCAGAAAAAATAGATTCATCATCAGTACCACGCTCAACCTCAGATTCAGACCCAACACAGGAATCTGTACTAGAATCAGCAGAATTAGAGTCAGAAAGCTTTCCATCCACCAGGAATGCAAGCGAACTCCAGGACCGCTGTGGCAGGGGACCTGTGTCGTCCCTGGCATACAGCTTAATCTTCCTGGGAAGTTCGATGTAATCTACACAAATGTCTTGTAATTCCTGAAACCAAGGCTTGTCGTCCCACAGGGGCACAACTAAAATTGCCTGGGTTTTATCTTGCTTGATTTTGTGGATGACCTGCTGGATTAAGTGAAACGGAGGATTAATCCACAACTTCTTGTCCCATTTATGGGTCCAAGCGTCGCTAAAGTGCTTGTCAAAGCGCTTGTTCTTACGACTAGCAAAGGCATCATACTGTGGCCAAAAGGAATGGTGTTCATGAAAATATTCACAAATTGCATCGCGCCATTTGTCGACGACTCTGTAGGATGAAGAGTGCCAGCGCGAAGGGCGTCGTGGCTGGGAGTCCCTACGAAGACATTCTAACTCTCGGGAGTAATCGGCACTCCCATTCACCTCGCCAATGGTGACATCTTCGCCAAATTTTGGTGTAACTTTTTGCTTCAAAAATTCTTCTGCACTTTTAAACCCTGCGTGCAAAAAACGAAATTCAGGACGCTCCAAGGGACCTGACTCCAGCAAAAAACAACGCCGATGACCTACGGGCGCCACCCTGTTCTTGCGAAGCCAAGGATGGCCCAAGTAAAGGTCATACTTTATGTCGGCACGATAGAAGTAGTCATCCTTAAGGACAACTTCCTCCACATTACCTTCTTCCGAAAAGGTCTTGAGCGACCAAATGAGTTGATATATAACAACCGCGTTGCCCACCTGCGAGAGAATGTCCAGAAACTCCCTCGAGGGTAACAGGATGAGGCGACTCAAACACGCAGTCGTCGGGTAAGAACGAATTGGATTGGAGATTTACCTCTGATCCATTGTCACACAAACAAGTGGCGAGGTGGAAATTTCCCTTGCAATCAGAGACCCACAGCTTTGTGACAAACTGACGGGCCCTGTGCTTGGACTGTACACCAACCTCGTCCACTACAACAGAAGGATCCGCTGCCGGATCCAGGGGAGAGGAGACAAGCGACCCTACCTCAAGTAATGGTCGATCAGGAATCTGGGGATCATGCCTGAAATCGCCTGGGGAGGGACGATTTTCGTGGCTCCCCTAGGCGTTCTGACCTCCAGTGGCTGCGGTAACATTATGAACACACCCTGATTCGTCGACCCACTCATCCTGGAACGGATCATCTGCTGGATTCAAGGCATTTTCAACGTAATCTCGATCCGCATCGGACACCTGATCTGCACCTGAGACCTGATCCACACGATGGTTGCCCTTTCCACGTCCACGGCCACGGCCGCCGGATGATGGACCACCACCATCGCCACGCCCTCTGCCCTTACCAGAGAAAGGGGTTCCTGAAGGATTTCCCTTACCTTTACCCTGTGATCCTGGAGCATTTCCTTTGTTTGTACCGGATTGAGGGGTTTGGCCTGGATTTCGATTTCCGCCTCCGGCGTTGCCATTGGGATTTTTCTGGCCGTTCGGCTGCCCACCGGAGCCGGATGGAGTCCGATTTCCTGTGCCTTGGGACCCGCCAGGGCCTCCAGTATTTTTGTTTCCACCGGAGGGGGTCGGATTACCCTTTCCCCCTTTTCCACCATGCACCTGTCTGTCATTCCTGTCTGAATTCTGAGGATTACTGATATTTTCACCAATCACCTTGTGATCGTAAGGAGACCATCGGTGATTACCAGTAGAATGCGACTTAGCTCGGTTCGTAGAACCTAAAAGAAGGCAGATGTTACAGTGATCCTGAACATTCCGGGTGTCATTCACCTTTTTGTTGCCCTTTTGGGCCCCATTTTGGGTGTTTTGCTGGGTATTCTTGTTTCCCCCAAGACCCTCATGGAAATTTTGATTGGCGGCGTCAGCGAGCCGCTCAACCTCTTCCCAGAGTTCCTGTGGGGTGAACGAAAACACCCAGTTCTTGGCCTTCAGGCAATGGCCATGGAAACTTACTCCCCTGTTGAGGACTTGGACAAACAAGTCCCGATCCTCGTGTTCATTAAACTTGATTTTCCACGTGTTTTCAGTGAATTTCACTTTGGAAAACGACGTGGGGGAACACTTTTGAAGTGATTCCCTGACGGAGAACCTGTTGGCCGAGGCATCGAAGCCTTCGACCTCCGCCCACCAGGTCTTGACCTTTTCTTCGGACTGTTTATTCCGAAGGGTGGCGGCTGTTTCTGAGGGGATCTTGTCAAAAATCAGATTTTTCAGCTCAGCACTAGAAAATTTTTCGCCTGAATGTTCAGATTCTTCCACTAGATTCCAGAAGCGCTGTCTCTTGTCTTGCACTTCGTGCAAGATTAATCGCGAGAACGAAGGAAAATTCTTCAACATCTGGTGGTAATGGTCCTCTGGCAGCCGGGATCCACGTACCTCCAACTGTTCCCACACCTCATCAAAGGTAAGGGGGGAACTTGAATCCTCACGATCACTCCAGGTCCTGAGCCAAGTGTTGGCCGGCGCTCCCTCAAGGCAGTCCAAGAGGGCCATCAGGAACTGATCATCTTGGAGTTTTTGAGTCTTAACCCACAGTTTAAATTCCCGTTGGAACTGAGGCCAACGTCTGGGGTTTCCATTATACTTCGGTTGCTTGGCAACCTGACGAAGTCGCAATGAAGTAGGATTTAGAAGTGAATCCAGCCCAACACCGGCCGTAATGGCAGACACCTTGGCAGCATCATTCGCCGCACCAGCTCCGGCGAGGGTCTGGGCGAGCAACAGCTGGGCTAATGCATTGGAATCAGCAGCAGGAGGGGCAGTACGGGAGGCAGTTCGCTTGGCATTCTGAGCCTCAGTCCTAGCCTTCGCCGTCCTACTCTGAGATTGAGAGATTGTAACCCTTTCCTTTAGCTTGGTCCTGCTGATCCTTGCATCGGTGGTCTTGGAGTCCACCGAAGGAGCAATTGAAAAAATTTCTGTCGCCTCCTCCGACGGTTCTGTTGTTTGTTCCACCGATGATGCGCCCTCAGATCGCATGTGCGTCTTGAAAAGATCTTTTATTCCCAGCGTTTGAATGATGAGTTGCATTTGATCTTTGAGCAATTGGAGCTCAGAGTCTCGCTGGAATCTGCAAGAGCAGTCGGCAGGACAGTACATAGCGTGTCCTGAAGGGCCTGAGCAGGCTGTCGGACCGCTAATCTCAGTGGTCCGCAGCCAGGAGTCCACTTGGGGAGCTCCTTCAGCCCTAATTTCCAGGCTTGCCTGCCTGGCTGCCTCTAAAATTCCTTCCTCAACCGCGGCGGCTAGATCGTCGCGGATGGAAACAGGGGGATGAGGGGCGGAGGGCCCGGCAACAGGTGCCTTGGTCTTCTCCTTCCGGAAGGGGCTTGCCTCCCAGATCTGCAAAAAAATGGCAAAAGAGTCATCTTCTTGAGAACGCCACCACATCCTCGTATTAATTTCTTCCTGAAGTAGGAAAAAATATTCCATTAAAAAATCAGAGGCGATTCTTTCTTGTCCTATCAGCTTAGACGTGGCTAATAGACAAAGGGCCTCAAGCGCCTCAAGGTTACGGGTCACTTCTGAAGACAAATGGTTGTCCCATTGTGCCCAAGAGGCTGGTCGATTATAGGTAGGTACCTCACCTGGACCACCCATCTCAATGTCGTCAATGTCGGCGTCGATGGTCTCAAAATGTGGACATTGGTAGGGAGTATTGGTACCTGCCAGGTCCGTAAGCTCCACCGGAGGGTTGCCATCGGCGTAGGCTGGCAGATTCCAGCTACTTGATGGCCAATTTCGACTGGGATCTTGATGGTAATCTGGGCCTCCACAGCTGCTGATTTGTGCCCTTCTTGGGCAGCTTGGGCTTGCGCAAGGCATTCCTCTCAAGGCCTCGTTCGCACAGCACCACGGCAGCGTAATTGTTACGTCTCCAGGAGCGGCGGAGTCTACGGGGCCGTACTGGGGAGCTAACTGTGGTTGGGACACCAAAGGAACAACATTCAGGTAGCCTCTGCTACCATGAAAGTGCTGCCCTGGGTCGTTGATGGTGCCGGAGGGCTCGGGGCCGGCAAGACCAGTGGGGCAGGCACGCGAGGAGTCGACCTGAACGCTGCTATTGGGGGTAGAACCGGAGACTCGGACACCAACGGAGGCAAGAGCAGCAACAACTGAAGCAAGATCCATGTTGAGTGTTATCCGGCAGAAAATCCCAGTCTATGAAGAAAATTGATGCGGATTATTCTAAATACATCTGAGTGTCCAAAACTGTCTGAAAAGATTTATATAAATCCAATTATGAAAAATGTTTGGCCGATCTGGCCCGCGAGCGCGCGTCAGCGGCAAATGGCGATTCCAGATAAATGATCGGAACGCGGCGGATTTACGGAGAATGGACCGCGGAATCAGATCCGGCATATCAGAAATATATAGGTCTGATCCTGAGACTGAGCTGCGAGGCGGCGATTCCGCCGAAGCAAAGAAAATGACCAAAATGTAGCCAATCTGGACAGAATGTCTGAAAATCTGAGCAGATGGGGCTAGCCGCACTTACAGGTGGGCACCCCGGACTGAACCGACGGCACGGGTACCTAGTCCAGCGCGTGGGCGCATTCTTGGTACTACACTGCGCGGATTAATGTGTGGTGGGAGGCTGGGGCAATAGCACGCACCGACCATTGTCCTGCAAACAAGATACACGGCCTGGTGGTGTTCCGACGATCCTCAGTGTTGCTTCTCCCTTGGTGCCGGGGAAGTGTACCTCCAGGGGGAGCCAAAACTCCTGCAGGAGTGGCCCGGAGGAGACTCCCAACGGGAGGAGGGGATGTCTGGGGTGTACCACCACCTCCTGAAGCTTGCAACCTCCTCAGTTCGGTTAGACACAATGAATAGATGGGCACAAGGAGATTAGTTTTTCTTCTTACGCTGGGACAGAGTCTCAGCACGGGTTAGTAGCTGTCCCTCGTTGTTGTCAACGAGGTAGGAACGAAAGATGGGGTTGATACTCCCATTTGGCTGTAGAAAGGCGGACATGGGCTCCCAGGTTGCCTAAGATAGCCCATATCCGTCCCACAGGGTAAGGAATTTCCAGCCCTGTTTATACTCGTGGTGTGCAATACCTGCAACCACGTAGTAGCCATCGACTGCCATCTCATCAGCAGTAATTTCTTCGAGTTCGTCTGCCTTCTCAGGGTTGGCAGCGTTCTCTAGGTCGATGCGCTCCACCTGTGTGTAAGACAGACGCCAGTCCGCCCAGGACAGTTCGTCAGGCGAGTGGTAATGTCTCAGCTGTTTAGGTGCACAAAGCAGCTCTCCACCCAGGCGGGGACTGCACCTCACATGGATCCTCGATCCATCTTTTTTTATAATGCGGTAAGGCCCGAAGTAAGGGTCCTGCAAACAGTTGCGGGGCCACCTGGGCAATCGCGAGTGGTGTACCAGCACAAGGTCCCCTACCCTGAAGGTGGCAGGAAGTCTTCTGTGGTTACGCCTAGTTAACTCACGTTCTCGAACGTGTTTCAGGTTAGCTCTAGCCCGGTTAGCCAGGTCCTGCCTATGTTCCAGCCAGTCCCCTATGGCGCTCTTGTAGTCCTCTGGAAAGGGGGTTTTGAAGAACCACACAGGACGCCCCCGATGGAACAGCTCGTGGGGGGTATAGCCAGTTGAGGAACTGTCCTGAGACTTCATGGTTAGGACAGCCCAAGGTAACAGGCGTACCCAATCTTTGGTACGCTCCTGTTTCATCAGAATCCTCAGGTTCGGCTCCAACACATGGTTTTGTCTCTCGCACAGAGGGTTAGAGGTGTGAGTGTAGGGCACACCTGTGGTCACATGGACGTTCAGGGCGTCCAGTACTCGCTTGTACCATCCGGTGTCACTCCGGATACGTACGTCCTTGTCAGAGTGCACATCCTTAGGTGCCCCATAGTGTTTGAACCATTGTTCAACCAAAGTTTTCACAGTCTGTTCCCCTGTGATCTTTTTGTTGCAGGGAAAGGCACGGGTGAAACGGGTCAAGCCACAGGTGACAACCAGGCAACTCTCATAACCACCAAACTTAGGCAGACCGTGGATGAAATCCACGTACGACAGAGAATTAGCACAGTAGGGGATAGGCAGACTGGAGACCAGTCCCCGGTCAAGTGAGTTGCTCTGTTTGCTGGCGTGACAGCCACATGAGTCCACTATGGACTGCATACGAGCACGTAGCTCAACGCAGGTTAGATGCGAGTAGAAACGCTCCCTGAAAAAGTCAACAGACCGGTTGCACCCTGTGTGCCCAGAACTGAGATGGGACCACTGTAGGCAACCATCCAGCCGTGCCTCAGGCACAACTATACGGTCTTCATAGTACAGATATTGGTTATCTTTATACCAAATTAGAATTACTAAATTAGCACGAACGAAAAGACGCACCAAAAGAAAAAATAAAGGCGGAAATCGTTTTTACTGACCTCAAAACCCCCCCATGAATTTTTGCGCCGCTGTTTGGCGAGGTCAGCGGCAAAATCCACACATCCAGACCTCAGCGAGAACAGAGAGGGGAACCAGACAAGACAGTGAATCCCGTGCGTGCCCCAAAACAACTAGCAAAGTGCATGTCGTAGAACTAGGCCAACGAAGCGTGAACACGACGAACATCGGTGAAGCAAAACAAAAGCATGTTCCGACGCGGCGAGGTATGTAGCCGCCAAGAGACCGCCACGCCCCAACAAGCGCGACGCCGAAGAAGCACGAGGCCAACACGGGCAGAGACAAATGGACGCATTCAAGATTGCACTACGGGCAGGGCAAGGAAATACAAGGCAAACAAACACCAAACAACCACACGTAAAAGCGCTTACTTTTGGGCGCCGCCAAAACCAACGAGTGGAGGCACCAAGCTAAAATGCCCCGCGCCAAATACCGACAAATCCTCGTCCCCATGCCCTTGTTTATTTGTACCACATGACCCTTGGTCACCGACCAAACCGAGGTGAACACCACCACGAGGCGGAGCAGAAACCGAAAGGGACATGGCGACACGCCATACCAACACGCCAACAAAACAACAAGCCGCTAAGCAACACACGACAACGAGACATGACACAAAACTACCCCACAAACACGAAACACCAAAATACAACGAGCAACCATACAACACCACATGACAACGCAACAATCTGCGTGCCAAGACACAACACGGAACCGAACGCCACACAACAACACACAAAACAACACAACACGACGCAACACAACACCACAACACGCGCACCGCCACAACAAAACTAAAAAACCCAAGCAACACCACACAACAAACCACAACACCACGCACAACATCACACCACGCCACGAGACAAAACACAACGCCACGCGACAAAACACGGCACTACACGACACAACAATGGCGCACAACCAACATACCAACTACACAACACCACGCGACAACGAGACACAACTCAAAACAACAAACCCACCAACGCGATACACTACAACAAAACGAACAACCAAGAAACGCCACACAACAACGCAAAATACTGCACCATACACCCAACCGCCACGCAACAACACGCAACACCGCGTGACATGACATGACACCATATGACACAACACGACACAACCCAACGCCACGCATCAACACACAACGCAACACAACACGACGCAACACAACACCACAACACACGCAACGCCACAACACAACGAAAGAGCCATACAACACCACACAACAAACCACAATACTACACAACACCACACAAGGCCACACGGCAAAACACAACACCACAAAATGTAACACAGCGCCACACGACACAACAATGATGCACAACCAACATACCAACTATACAACGCGCCGCTAGACAACACACGACAACGAGACGTGCCACAACACAACGCCAAAGAACGAAAACCACCAACATCCAACGAGCAACCACACAACACAACACAACAAACCACAAGGCAACACACCACAAAAGACCGCCACACGAGACGCCACCACACCGGACGGCACGACACGGCACCACACGACACAACATGCCGTAACGCAACGCCACGCGACGAAACACAATACCAGGCACCACGACACAACGCAGCACCACGAAACGCGCAACGCAACCAAAACACAAAGAGAAAAATGCGCAACGCAACAACACAACAATAGACGCAACCCGTTGAGCCCGCCAGGTACCAACACGCAACGCGACGCACCACAACACACTGCAAAGCCACACCACACGACGCAACGTAACTGAGTACTCCCCAGCTCTACCCATGGGCTGGGTGCCGGGTGCGAAGCCCCGGACGGCAGGGCCAGGGCACTGCCAATAGGCGGTGTGCTAACAGTGTCGGGTGCGCGCACGTCCCAGCGCCAAGCACCATCCCCAGGGACCCCGCGGCCCCTAGTACCGGCCGCCTTGGCCCTGGGAACGGTCAGCGACCCCCCCTAGAGGACGGCTGACCAAGCCTCCCCCTCCTCTCTTCCCCTACGCGCCCGCCCACGCACCGGGCCCAAACCGAAGCCCAGACACGCGCCCCTCCTGGTGCTCCTGCCCCAGCCCCCCCCACGGCCGCCCCTCTGCATGCCCCGTCGGCCCCTCCCCCCTGTGCTGCCTCCTCTCCTCGCCCCCTGTTGCCTCACCCATCCCAAAACCCTCCCTGACCCTACTTCTCTTGCAGGCTGGCAGCGCCTGAGCGGCGCGCCCCCAGGGCCCCGCATCGGCGGCCCGCCGCGTGAGGGTGTCAGCCACACCGAGGAGGCCCCTATGCGGGGGCTTCAATGGCGCAGCAGGGTCAACAGGGGTATGATGGGTGTGTGAGTGGGTGAGATTTTATGAGAGACAGTCTATGAGAATGAGTTTATGAGAAACAGTCCCTGTTCCCGTCCGGCTGGACGCCCCGGTATCGGTATCCAACATCCTTTAGGTACGGTATAAGGCCCCCCGGCCACCACCCCGGCGCCAACACCAGGGAGGGCGTCCGGGAGGGGTAACAGCCCCCGATCCCCCAAAGGCAGCCCCAAAGGTGAGCGCACCACTGGAGGGGCATGTCTGCGGGATAAACAAATGCGCTGAGTAAAACCCTAATGTAATAATTAGTGCCTACTGCCATAAGTAATGCTCAACCGCGTAAAACGGCCCTCTCCCGGTGCCGGTTCAGTACACAGCCCCCAGAGCCGGACCCGACCGGGCGTACTGAGGCGAGCCCAGAAATGGGTATGGCAGGCCAGACTTTAAGTGCTGGTAGCCACGCCTCAGTACACTCCGTGGGCTCATAAGGCCCACGGGGGCCCCAAACAGCGTTACGTTCGGGAGTTAAGCCCCGGCGGTGTCTGGGGTTGTTCCTGGTTGAGAAGACTCACGTTGAGTCCCAGATACTGTTACCACGGGGTTATGACCCCTGGTACTGCCTGCTTACTTGCCTGCTGCTGCTAAGAGGTAGGAGGGAGTACCCACGGGTCCTGCCGGAGGCTCCAAACACCCCCTGGGCTGGGCTCCCCGTCCCCCCCAGGCCAGTGCGCCCGGTTCTCCGAAGATACTGGCCCCGCACTGGCCTTGCAGGAGGCTCCGAACACCCCCTGGGCAGGACTCCCCGTCTCCCCGGGGCCGGTGCGCCCGGTTCTCAGAAGATACTGGCCCCCCACTGGCCTGGCAGGAGGCTTCGAACACCCCCTGGGCAGGACTCCCCGTCCCCCCCGGGCCGGTGCGCCCGGTTCTCTGAACAAGATGGCCCCCCATTGGCCTGGCAGCAGGCTCCGAACACCCCCTGGGCAGGACTCCCCGTCCCCCCTGGGCCGGTGCGCCCGGTTCTCTGAAGAAGATGGCCCCCCATTGGCCTGGCAGGAGGCTCCGAACACCCCCTGGGCAGGACTCCCCGTCCCCCCCGGGCCGGTGCGCCCGGTTCTCTGAAGAAGATGGCCCCCCATTGGCCTGGCAGGAGGCTCCGAACACCTCCTGGGCAGGACTCCCCGTCCCCCCCAGGCCGGTGCGCCCGGTTCTCTGAAGAAGATGGCCCCCCATTGGCCTGGCAGGAGGCTCCGAACACCCCCTGGGCAGGACTCCCCGTCCCCCCCGGGCCGGTGCGCCCGGTTCTCTGAAGAAGATGGCCCCCCATTGGCCTGGCAGGAGGCTCCGAACACCCCCTGGGCAGGACTCCCCGTCCCCCCCAGGCCGGTGCGCCCGGTTCTCTGAAGAAGATGGCCCCCCATTGGCCTGGCAGGAGGCTCCGAACACCCCCTGGGCAGGACTCCCCGTCCCCCCGGGCCGGTGCGCCCAGTTCTCTGAAGAAGATGGCCCCCCATTGGCCTGGCAGGAGGCTCCAAACACCCCCTGGGCAGGACTCCCCGTCCCCCCCGGGCCGGTGCGCCCGGTTCTCTGAAGAAGATGGCCCCCCATTGGCCTGGCAGGAGGCTCCGAACACCCCCTGGGCAGGACTCCCCGTCCCCCCCAGGCCGGTGCGCCCGGTTCTCTGAACAAGATGGCCCCCCATTGGCCTGGCAGGAGGCTCCGAACACCCCCTGGGCAGGACTCCCCGTCCCCCCCGGGCCGGTGCGCCCGGTTCTCTGAAGAAGATGGCCCCCCATTGGCCTGGCAGGAGGCTCCGAACACCCCCTGGGCAGGACTCCCCGTCCCCCCCGGGCCGGTGCGCCCGGTTCTCTGAGGAAGGTGGCCCCCCATTGGCCTGGCAGGAGGCTCCAAACACCCCCTGGGCAGGACTCCCCGTCCTCCCCGGGCCGGTGCGCCCGGTTCTCTGAAGAAGATGGCCCCCCATTGGCCTGGCAGGAGGCTCCGAACACCCCCGGGGCAGGACTCCCCGTCCTCCCCGGGCCGGTGCGCCCGGTTCTCTGAAGAAGATGGCCCCCCATTGGCCTGGCAGGAGGCTCCGAACACCCCCTGGGCAGGACTCCCCGTCCCCCCCAGGCCGGTGCGCCCGGTTCTCTGAAGAAGATGGCCCCCCATTGGCCTGGCAGGAGGCTCCGAACACCCTCTGGGCAGGACTCCCCATCCCCCCCAGGCCGGTGCGCCCGGTTCTCTGAGGAAGGTGGCCCCCCATTGTCCTGGCAGGAGGCTCCGAACACCCCCTGGGCAGGACTCCCCGTCCCCCCCGCGCCGGTGCGCCCGGTTCTCTGACAACGGCGGCCTCCCATTGGCCTGGCAGGAGGCTCCGAACACCCCCTGGGCAGGACTCCCCGTCCCCCCCAGGCAGGTGCGCCCGGCTTCAGGGGAAACAATGGCTCCCCAAGAGACTAGTGGAGGGCTCTAACCACCCCTTGGGCTGGACTCCCCGCCCCCCCAGGCTGGTCTGTAGAGGGTGACAGCCCCCCCACGGGCCTGGCAGGATGCCCCGACCACCCCCCTGGGCTGAGCACCCCCCTGCTTCCCCCGGCCGGGAGTGCCCGGTGGACGTGGAGGCGCAACCCCCCGGCAACAGATCTCCCCCCCCCCGGACCCAGGTGCCCCGGTGTGCGAGGCAGCAGCCAACGAGTAGCGCGCAGGGGCGCGTTTCCGGATAGATTCTAGTGTACGGGCCCGTAAGGCCGGCCGCCGTAGGCCACCAACGCGCGAGCGAGAGCAGGTTCCGGCGCCTGAGCACTGAGCGACCCGGAGGAAGGGATACGCAGTGCCCATGCATGGGCTTCCGGCCTGCGACTCCCTGCTCTTGCTCTGCAGCCCAGTGACACAACATGTTCCCGTTGACGCCCGCAACTCCTTACATGCAGCGCCCTCCTATCCCCGGAGGCCCCTCTGCACCACACCCCGCGGGGTCCCAGGCTTTTGCCGCCCCCCCCCTCCCCCACTATACCCACACCCCATGAGCGCCCCACCAACCGCTCGTGGAGGTTCACTCCCAGCCAGCGTACCCCGCCTATTACCTGCGGGAGCCGCGGTATGGGCTTCCCCCGCCCCCCCCGCCGCCTTCGCCGCTCCCGACAGTACCGCCCCCGGACCACCGTGACCTGGAGTTGGCCTACCTACGGGGCCACGTGGCAGGCCTGGACCGCCGCACCGAGGGGCCTCCGCCCCCTAAGGAGGCGGCGCAGAGGGCGCCTCCGGCACCGCAGGGCCCTGCCCCCGACGCGGTCGGCGAGGCGATGCTGGCACTGCTGCTGGCACCGGCGAGGGAGACGGAGCCCAGGCAGGACCGCCGGCCCCCGGCACCTGCGGAGCCGCCACGCCGGCCCCAGGGCGCAACCTACCGGAGGTCCCGCTCCCCCAGACGGGACCTACGCGACGATCGCCGAGACCACGGCCGTACAAGCCCCGGAAGAGGAGGCCGCACTGCCCACCGCCGGCCCTACCGCTCCCCAGAGCGGTACTACCAGCGCCGGTCCGAGGAGCGCCCCTCCGGACACCGAGCCCCCGCCGTTAGCGGTAGAGACCATACCCCCGACCGCCGGGATAACCGCTCCCGTCGTGACCCGCCCGGATCAGCCCCCGGGCCGGGCCGGGAGCCATGAGACCCCGACGACCGGCGCCGGTACCGCTCCCCCAGCCCGGATACCGCTAGACGCCTGAGGTATGATGCGCCAGATGCGGGGCGCCGGCCGCAGTGGGAGCCCCGTACGGCTCCCGACGCCCAACCCCCGCATGTCCCGAGGGACAAGCCCCCGCGCAAGCGGCAGCGCCATAACAAGGAAGGCAGACAGCCTGCGGTGCAGTCGCCCGCGGGCACCCCGCACAGGCTACCGGTGCACGCTCTGGCGGGGACCCAAACGATGCCAGGCCTCCTGGCCCCCTGTTCCCAGCAGGCATGACTGCCACAGGACGGCGCCCCCCGCAGGCCCCAGAAGCACCGTATCGGTGTCACGCAAACCACCCGGGGCCTCCGGGGCCCGGGCTACGCCTCCCCGAGCGGGGCAATGAAATCCCCCCAGCAGCCCCGCGCCGCGGACCCTCCGACTGTCCTGCACATCCGGCGCCTCCCCACAGGGTGGTCCCGCCGTCACCTGGCGGACCGTTTCATGTGGCTGGATGGGGCGGAGGGGGTGGCGGAGCCCTTTTATGGAGGAGAAAACCACGGGTACCTGACCTTCCGCGCCCACACACAGGCGCTGGCGGCGTGTACGGTAGTCAGCGCTGCCCTGGGTACGGTAGCGCCCCCGCCCGGCCGCCTGCCGGCGGCAGTCCACTGTGTCAACCGCAGTGTCATCCGGGACCTCACCGTGCACACACAGCGGGACGCCCCGGGCGAGGAGCGGCACGACACGCCGTCCGCCGGGGCTGCCCCCCCGCGCATGGACCGCCCCTCCCTCAACGAGGATGACGTCCGGCGCCTCATAGCCGGTGCCGTTGGCGGAACGCAGCAGGTGGTACATCCACGGCCGCAGGAGCCCGCCCGGGCGCCCAGAGCCGACGCGGTTGGTAGCGCCGGCCGCCCCCTATCCCGAGGCCCCCCTCCGGCGCAACAGGCGCCCATCTCCCGGGAAAGAGACCCAGCGTTGCCCGGGGGCGGGGCAGCCCCTGAGCGAAGCCCAGAGGTCACCGCGGCTCGGGTGAGCCCGCCTGCGCGGCCGCGAGCCGCAGCCAAAGGCCGTACCAGCCAGCTTAGCCGGCGTATCCTGGCGGCTACCGGGACGCCTAGTGACCCCGGCCAACCGGCTGCCGGGCATGCCAGCGCAGGGCCCCCCCGGCCCGGCCCCTCGGATGTGGCAGCTGAAGGCGTATCCCAGGACCTCTTGGGCGCAGATTGTCGGGAGAAGGGCCATCAGCAAGCCCTCGCCAGTGCCCCAGAGGCCCCTGCGGCCCACCCCCAGGCACCCGCTGGCAATCCCATGACCGCCCAGGCCCACGACGGTGCTGAGGCCTCAGCTCCCCCGACGGGGGGCCACCCCCCGGAGGGACCCGCCTTGGATTGGTGTACAGTCTGTCGCTTCTGGCGCCCCAGCCCATGCGACCAGTGCCCCCCGCAGGGAGCCCCCCAGGAGGAAGACGAGGCTGCGGAGCTGGCCCCGGAAGGAGAAAGGGAGCTAGGGCCCCGTGAGACCTCGCCCGCTCTCGAAACTCCTACTTCGCACGCGGCGGATGACCCTCCGCCCCCCCCCATTGATGTGGATGCGTCCCAGGGCACGGCCACCCAGCTGGCTGGCCTCCTGGATGATGAAGCGGGCGCCCTCAGCCCGCTGGAGCCCCTACCGCCGGCGGTAGAGTTGGATGCCGACCCTGCACCGCCGGCAGCCGGCCGCGCCGACAGCCCGCCGGGCGAGCTGGGCCCGCACGAGTCCTGCCTGGCGGCGCTCATCGCCGATACTGCCCTGGAGGAGGCGAACCCCTGCAAGGCCCTGGATGTCGCTGTCTTCCTGGACAGCGAACGCCTGTCGGCGGTGGGACGCCGCATGCGGGCGGCGGGCCAGGACACCACCCCCGTCCCCGGCCCCCATTCCCCGGAGGGAGACGGCCTCCCTCCCCTCCTGGCCCAGTATGCCAAGAGGACCCGCGAGCTGCTCCAGCTCGTGGGCTATACCCTGGGGGTCCCCTCCTTCTCCCTCTCCAGCTGGGAGGGAGATGCCATCCCGGCTCCTCACCCGCCGGGACTTGGGATCACGGTGTATTACGTGATCGAAGGGAGGGTGCAGCTCCGCCTCCCCACCCCCCAGGCCGGCTCGCGCCCTGGGTGGTGGCTCCAGGCCATGGCATATGCGTATGCCTGGTCTGCCCCACCCCCGCCCCGGGCGGTCCCCTTCATCCCCCCGGATACCAGGGCCCTCGTGCTGATATGCCAGAGCCCGGTACATGTCCCCCGGGGCGCGCCGTCCACCCCCCCCCCCCCCCGGTCCAAATCTGCGTCAAGCGCGGGGACCGGTACACCCCAGTCGACACGGCGAGCAGGGACCTCGGGGACCACAGGGCCACCCTCACCCCACCCGGAGGCAACCCCCTGGCCATCGCTACGCCCATGGTGGCCAGGGCCACCTACGACAGGGGTCCGGGGGGATTCGTCATCGTCCCCTCGGCCCTGGGGGCCCAGCAGCTCCGCGACGCCGACTGGAAGGGATGGAGCGCCTCGTGGGTCAGCTACGCCCGGGCCCTCCAGCCGCCCAAGCCAGTCGGCTTCAAGGTCCTGGGGGCGCGGGCCCCGGCCCTACGAGACTGGGTGCTCCCCAGGCTCACGGGCGAACGACCAGCGGGGACTCCCTCCCTGACCACGGTGTTTGGCCTCATCGGGCGTGACCTGCGGGCAGCCCAGGAGGCAGCTGGCGGCTCGGCCACACACACCGACCCCCAGGGCGGGCCCACTTCCTCAGAGCCGGGCCCGGAGCCGGAGCACCCAACTCCCTCGCAATCCCAGAATTGAGGGCACCCCGGAGGACGTGCACGCTGTGGGCTACCTGTGGCTCAACGTCCGGGGCCGGTACCTCCAACAGGGCCTCCTGGCGCAAGCTCTGCACATGGCAGCACGCCGCCCTACCCTCCTAATCCTGGCTGAGGCCAAGTCCTGGGCAGGCCCCGAGGACCCCCCCTTCCAGGACTACGCCCGTCACGTTGTTCTCCCCGCCCAAGGCAAGACGGGGGCGGGCCTGGAAGTATACGTCCGCACCGGGACAACCACCCGGGCTTCCCTCCTCTGGGGCGCGGAGGATGCCAACGCCCTCCTCATGGAGGTCCTCACCCCGTGGGGTCGGCATCATGTGCTGGCAGCCCATGCCCCCCAGATCAGCATAGGCGTGGAGCCTTAGGTGAGATGGTGGGCCGCCGTCTGGAGGGTGGTCACCTGCCTGGTCAACCCGACGACCGTCCTGGTTGTCACGGACACCAACTCGGCGGCCCGACCGGCAGATAGAGGGACCCCGCGCCCCGAGGACACCGGCTACCGCACGTTCCTGAGGGCCTTTAACCTCAGGGACTTAGTGGACCTTCACCCGGTCCCGCAGGACACATACTCCTGCTTCGAGGGAGCCGCGCGCTCCCGCATCGACACAGCCGCCTGCCACAGCGAAGCGCAGTTCACCATCGCCTCGTACCACTACTGGGCGAGCACCCTCCTCTCGGACCACCACGTCCCCCTCCTTCTCACCGTCGCCTTCCCGGTGAACCGGCTGGACAAGCCCAGCCCCCATACGGTCTCCCGCACCCCGGAGTACCACCTGGGCCCAGTGGCCCTGTTCCCGGCCGACATGGCCGATTTCCACAACTCAATACTCCGCAGGAGAGCCTTGAACCCCCATCTCGCCCCGAATCGGTGGCTGAAAGGCCTGCAAAGGGCCATCTACGATTTGGCCCACGCCACGGGCAGGGTCCGGGCCCTCCGCTTCCGGCAGTACCGACTCAAGACGCGCCCGGCGGAGCGAGCTCCCCCCTCGCGGGCTCCCCAACAGCCCTTCCCAGCGCGCAGCATGCTCCCCACGGTGGGGCCTTTTACAGTGATGGCCCAGAGCATATTGGGCACCTCAGCAACGGCGGGGCACACCCTCAAGCGGAGCCTTGTGGACCTTGGGAGAAGCCCAGCGCCAGCAGAGCCTCCGGGGGGTGAAACGCAGGGCCCTCCGACGCAAGCAGGAAACCCTAAATTTGAAACGCACCCCAGAGCAGTGGAGGGAGGTGCAGCGTCGTAGCAGGGGCCCCCCGCGCGATGTCTCGGAAATCCCCCTGGACAGCAAGGCGCTCCTCAACCCCAGGGAGATGTTGTCTGCCCTGTACCTGAGCCGCCTACGTCTCCAGGGCCATAGCTACCGGATCCGAGATGACCCCGACCAATGGGCCTACTTCCAGAGGTACCTGGGGCTCCTGCCGCAGCATGCCCCGCCAGCCCGCGGCGACTATGTCCAGCCCCGCCACCTCTGGGAGGTGCAGTCGGGGAAGGCCCGCGGCCCCGACCTCCGCCTACCCGAAGCGGACGTCTGCATCAATATAGCCTGGTAGCGACACCTGACGGAGGCGGACCAGAAGACCCTGTGCACCGTGCTGCGCAGCCCCCCAGTCAGCCGCACGGTGGGCAGGCGGGGGCGGGTTACCCTGCTTTCTAAAAAACCCGGACCAGCCGGTCCAGGAGGCGAACCTCCAGGGGATAACCATCTATTCCCACGTCTCCAAACTCGAGCCCACGGCCTTCTATGCCGTGGCGACAGCCGTCTACGCGCGGGCCCTGGGGGACCCCTGCCTAGTGGTTCGGCATGCGGGGTATATCCCTCCAGGAGGTCGTCCGCACGGTGCACATGAAGCTGGACCTGGCCAGGCTTCAAAACCGGATAGTAGACGTCCTGATCACGGATCTCGCGAAATTCTTCGACGTAATCGCGCAGGACATTCACCCTATAGTGGGAGCCCGGGTGGGCCTGGGAGAGGCCGACCACCTCGCCACCCATACCGAGGGTTCCTCCTACAGCCTGCCCTTGGGCCCCTGGCAGTTCCACACCCTGACGCAACTCCTTGGTACGCCCCAGGGTACCGTCCAGGGGGTCCATGCGGGGGCGACGGTGGCGCTCCCTTTCTTGCGATACATGGACATCGCATACCGGTCCTCGGCGGTGGAGTCCTCCCGCTTCCCGGGAGGGCTCCACCCGCTTCCCACGGCGGAGAAATACTCCCAATGGAGGACACAAATCTCCAGGAGCTGAAAAAAATGGAAAATGTAACCAACAGGGAGTGATTCCTGTGGTTTAGCGAAAAGTGTAGCGATTTAAGAAGTCAAATCGCTAAAAATTGGCGAAAGCACGTGAGAAATCGTCATTTTTACACCAAAACTCAAAGTTGCAGACAAGCGCAACAGAAGCGGACTTCAAAGACAGGGTTGCGCAAGCGTAAACGGCTCGTGAAAAAGAAGGTATGAGCCGTATTTTTTAAAGTTCTAAAGGAAATTTTTGCACAGTTGCATCAAAGTTTTTATAAACTTTAGGGAAAAGTATTCAAACTCAACCCACACCACAGAGCAGGTGGACAACCCACCTCTCAGGTATGCCAGTGTCATCTCACACGCATGCATTGCATTCGTGTTGGTAGCTTCGTTAAAACGTTAGGGTTGTCAAGCGTTGTGTTCGTTCGGGGTGTCGGTGCTCCTCTCTCTTGCTTTGCACAGGTCAAAACAGGAATGAAAGGTATGCGATGCGAATGGAACGCGCAGCGCGCACGTAGGGTTAGAATATGCGCTGTGCTCGCGATGCATGTGCCTAATTGAGGCATTCACACGCTGTGGCGCTTTCCCTGTACCCCAATTCACCCTTGTTCTCTCTTTACAGGTAAGAAAAGAAAGTGCTTGCTCGTGTTTGTGTTGCCGTAGCGCTAAAGTAGGGTTGCTTAAAACGCTTAGGCTTGTTTTGCGCTGTGCAGTGCCCCACTCTCTCTCTGCTTTCTGCAGGAAACAAGACAAGGGCAGCATGCATGACACACAGTGCATTAATCGCTTAGGGTGGTTCATAATTCGCCGTAGGTTTGTTTAAGCCCGTAGGGTTGTTTTGCGCTCGTGATTTTCTCGGCATTCACATGACGCGTGGTGAGTAAGGTAGGTAAGCCCAGGACGGGCTCACCTCCTGGTTGAGTCACGCTTGTGATTGGTTATGTTGGGTTAAATTAGGAGAAAGAGTGGGGAATTGAAGGTAAGAACAACAGGAAATGGAGAGATTGTGCATACCTGTGCATGCATATGACGCATCCAAGGGTAGGCCACGCGAAGTGCGCACGGTAAACCTTGTTTAGGTTACCCAGGGGCTGCACCCCACGTTCTATAAGAGAACGGGTGGAGCTTCTTAAGCTTGCTTGCTTGATAGGGGCGTTTGTAGACAGCGTATTATAGGGCAGACTGAGAAGCGTATAACACGTGGAGTCTGTCTTGGTTCCTCCGCTGCAAACGCTCCTGCATCCGCCTTTGCTCTTCAGGTGGGAGGGTAAGGGTGATTGGTGCAGTCCCACTTCGGCAGCGCTAAACTATGCTGCGCGGATCACAAACAACAAACTGCAACTCAACCAGGAGTGGTGAGTGCAGTACAACTTCATCGCCATCCACGCTGTGCACACACCCTGAGCACTCCCTCCCTCCAAGCCCTGATAGGGAAACACGTAGTGGCGTCCCTGTTAGGCCACAGCCGCTTAGTAGCGCTGTGTTCTCTTGCTTTCTCACAGGAGGGTCAGTAGGACCCGTGACTCCTTCAACAGCAACACCAAGTAGCGTGTGTAGGTGTTAGGGTCAACAGGCCTGGCAGGAGTTGAGTGCAAGTGATGAGTGCTCACCCTGCCTTCGAAGGCCGGTGCTATCGTTAGTGAGTGTAGTGTAGTGGTGTCTCCTGTCCCGCGTGCTTTTCTACGTGGGCAGGGGAGTGCGTTAGCTTTTGGCCTCAGCTAAAATGGGCATTTTGTATGCCCTTAGCACACTTGGCCACCCCTCCCCTCTAGTAGGTAGGGCCTTTGCCGTCTTCCCCCAAGGATAGGCGCCAGCACAGAAACTGGGCGCCATAGGAGTGGTACTAGTAACTGACTAGGACCTTCGGTCCGACATCAGTGAAGCCCATTGAGTTGGGAGCCACGACCGGGAGAGAAGTGAGACACACACAGACATACGTAGCACACTTAGGGGTAAGGTAAACCCAGTAAGGAAGGGTAGAACCCCATTGGTCTGGACCAGTCAGAGGTCCTAACTGTGGGCTCGTGTGTCCCCAAGGAGGGAAGGCACACCTTTCCTCATTACACCTTGCTTTTTTATTCCACCCTATTGTAGTAAGCCACCGTTCTTTGTTGGCTCCCCAAGGTCATTACATCAGGGCAGTCCCCATGCAACACATGGTCAACAAGGCATACACTCGCTGGGTGGCTGCAAACCTGATCAGCGGCCACCTGGTCCACGCTGGAAACCATAGGCATGGGTCTGCAGGGCACAGACAGGGTCAGTGCAGTGCTCAGTAAGCAGTAGTCTGTGAAAAACCAATGGCCTTCGGCCAGGGAGTGGTTGTCACGGGGGGCTAACGGTCCTGTCCTGCGATGCAATGCGGGGCAACTGTGACAACTGCTCTTACACCCATACACAGGCACGTCTGCACAAGAGTGCTCACTGCACCTGTGAGGTTAGAACACAGTCAATAGACTGACACAGGGAAATGAGTTTTTCCTTTTACGCTGGGAAAGAGTCTGGGCACGGGTTAATAGCTGCCCTTCGTTGTTCTCAACGAGATAGGAGCGGAAGATGGGGTTGATACTCCCGTCTGGTTGTATGAAGGCTGACATAGGTTCCCAGGTTGCCTCAGATAACCCATAGCCATCCCATAGGGTTAGGAATTTCCAGCTCTGTTTATACTCTTGGCGAGCAATACCTGCAACCACGTAGTAACCATCGACTGCCATCTCATCGGCAGTCATCTCTTCGATTTCGTCTGCCTCCTCTGGACTGGCAGCGTTCTCTAGGTCTATATGCTCGACCTCACTGTCGCTGAGGCGCCACTCATCCCAAGACAAATCGTCAGGGGAGTGATAGTGCCTCAACTGTTTAGGTGCACACAGCAGTTCACCACCTAGACGTGGACTGCACCTGACATGGATCCTGGATCCATCTATCCTGATGATACGATAGGGTCCAAAATAAGGGTCCTGTAGGCAGTTACGTGGCCAGGAGGGTAGGCGTGAATGGTGAACCAAAACAAGGTCACCAACCTTGAAGCTGGCAGGTCGCGTCGGCTCAGTTCACGGTCACAAATGTGTCTCAGGTTAGTCCCAGCCTGGTTAGCCAGAGACTGCTTGTGTTCCAGCCAACCTCCCACAGGGCTCTTGAAGTCCTCAGGAAAGGGGGTTTTGAAGAACCAAGCAGGTCGTTCTCCATGGAACAGTTCGAGGGGGGTGAAACCCGTAGAAGAGCTCCGCTGTGAGTTCATGGTCAGCACTGCCCAGGGCACTAGGCGTACCCAGTCCTTGGTACGCTACTGTTTCATCAGGATTCTTGAGTTTTGCTCCACCACACGGTTCTGTCTCTCACAGAGAGGGTTAGACGTGTGGGTATAGGGCACACCTGTGGTTACCTCCACGTTGAGGGCATTTAGCACTCGTTTGTACCACCCAGTGTCACTGCGGATGCGTACATCTTCATCAGAGTGCACCTGCTTAGGTGCTCCATAGGGTTTGAACCATTGTTCGACAAATATTTTCACAGTCTGCTCACCTGAGATTTTCTTATTGCAAGGGAACACACGGGTGAGGCGAGATAGGCCACAGGTGAGCACTAGGCAACTACCATAGCCGCCGAAGCGTGGTAGGCAGTGGATGAAATCCACGTAGAGAAGAGAGTTAGCACAATAGGGTATGGGTAAGCTGGAAATCAAGCCCCTATCCCTACTGTCGCTCTGCTTGCTGGCATGACAGCCACAAGCATCCACAATGGTCTGCATACGCGACCTCAGTTCAGTCAGGATTAGACTAGAGTAGAAAGTAAGAAAAAGTGCTTTTCCAATGCTTTGAGGCATACTCTAGTTGTATTAGAGATGCACTGAGCATCCAGGCATTTCTATCTTAGTATTGGTCCCACCAAAACTGGTGATAACACATTTTGACCTATGGAACCAAACACCCAATCAGGATATGGAGTGGACCCCGTAATCCCCTTTCAAAGTGAGGCAAATCATCTTTTCCTGAGTTGACTGAGAACTGACATAACCAAGGCAGAGCCTATGAATTTATCTATGTTTTTCCATGAATTCTTAGCTATCCTAGTGGTATGCACCCTAGGGGGCTGGGCACCTCTTTTTGAGAGGTCCTGGGTTCAATTCCTGGGCAGCCTAGCTAAGTAGGAAGATCCCATGTGACATGGCAGTGACCTCATCGCCACATGCCCTGCCACCTCAGCACATATGGGACCCAAAACAAAGAGTGCACATCTCCTGAGATGGCACTATGGAGAGAGAGTGACCATGGGGCAGTTTTCCAACTCTTTTCCAAAACATTTTAGCTATCTTTGTGAATATGCATTCCGATATGACCTGAGTGGCAGTTTCTGTGAATATCCTTTCATCTTTCACTGTTTACACTGCAGCCCTTCATGGTTTGATCCTGATTCTCTTCTCCTTGCATACTATTGGCTTGGGCTATCCTGGATTGACTGTATTTCATCAAACAAAAGCTTTTCATCTCCAAAAACAAGCAGCAGGAAACCCTACACCAACAGCAAGCAGCAGGAGAGGCAAAACACAGTGCTGAAACCACTGTAAACGTTTCTGGTAGCAAGAGGCAGTCTGTCTCTGCGCACCGGCAGCAACCCCGCGCCGTACATCCAGTGCGCCGAGTACAGGCACATATAAGCAGAAGGGTGACTGAAGATGGACACAAGGAAGGAGGACGCCGACGTGAAGACAGCGCCAGCGCCTGAGGCACCGGCAAGGCCAGCACCTGGCGCTGTACCTTCGGCGGAGCCCTTACATGGGCCAGTGGAAGCGGCTGAGGACTCGCTGGATGGACTCCAGACGGCCTTCGGGGCCCTGTCAGTCGAAGAGGTGGTCTCTCAGCCTGTGAAGAGGAAGAGAGAGAGCGAGAAGGATGCAGCAGACGAAGCAGACGAAGGAGAGGAACAAGGGCAAGACCTGACGATTGACCCTACCTTCGAAGGCGCACCAAGCGCTTCTCGCCTCCACGCATCACCCTCTCCTATGACCACCACACTCCCAATTCCACACCCAGCCGCTGCAACATCCACTCCCATAACCAACACGCCTATGGCAGAGGGCACAGGCTTTACTGGCATCCCTCCCTACCCCGCCTATGGTATGGGCCCACCTACCACTGCGCTCCCTGAGGCAACTAATGCCAGTGAGCCTGTGGCTTCCAGCTCTGCGCCGCGATGGTATGCGGCTGAATATCCCCATCCACTACCCGCTACTGGAACCTATGTGGATGTTCCTGGGTATGCACCTGGCTATGCAACCTTGAGTGGATTGAGGAGAGGACCTGAATCTCTTGGTGGCAGGAGTAGAGGATCGGGAAGATCCTCCAACAGGTCCCTGACGCGGTCGGAGATCAACGAGGTGCTCCGAGGAGCCACTTCAAAAATCGTGGGCGACCTCACTCAAGAAATCCGAGAGAAATTGGAGCCCCTGATGATCCCGCCCCAAGCGTCACCTACCACGGTGGGAATGTCACCCCACAGAGTACAGGCTAACCACCTGGCGGCAGGGTTGACAAACACCCTGGGGAGCCTGAGGAGCCGACCGATGCCGACTCCTGCAGCTATACCGAGAAGTCCATTCGTACCGAGAACGGCCCAGCCGCCCTACAGCCACGTGACGAACTCGATGAGGGCCGAGCTGGACCGGCTGGGGCTGACAGCCTTAAGGGCAATGGTGGACGTGGAGCCTTATGGCTCTAGTGATCTAGGCGGAGACCCCTCCGATGATGAGCCGCCGTCGATGACTTCAACTTCGCCCTCGGAGGACGATGACCCGGAGGACCCTGACGACCCAAAGGGGGAGAAGAAGAAGAAGAAGAAGAAGAAGACCCGACGCCCTGAAGGACGCAGGTCTCAGGAGGCGAAGGCTATTGCCACCTCCAAGATCGTGGTGAACCTGCCTGAGTTCACAGGCAAGGACCTCAGCGAGTTCGCTGAGAATTTTGGCCGGTTTCTCCGATTGACCGGTCAAACCCACGCTAGTGGGCGAGTCAAGTGCGATCTGCTCCTGCAGTGCTGCAAGACCAAGTACCTGGAGAAGCAGGTCAGGCAGATCGTGACTAACTCCGCCACCTTTGCCGATGTGTTGGTTGCCCTGGAGAGGCAGTACCCGACCTACGAAACCGACCTCTCCATCAGGGCCGAGATCCATAACCTGCCCGTGCTGCCCAACAACCCCAAACCTGGCAGGGTCTCTGAGCTGTTGGCTGACCTGGATCACTGGGCTGGACGACTGACGGCCGGTTCCTACAGCAGCGACGACCTGCTGTTCTGGTTGGTGGCCAAGCTCCCTCGAGAGCTATGGGACGAGTGCCGTTCGACGGCGGAGCGCAAAGCTAGATCCCTCCGCTACGAGGATCTATGCGTGCTACTCCTGGAGCTGGCGCTGGAGAAGGAGAGCGACCAGCACTTGAACAACTACCGTCCTGGAGGAGGAGGTTCTGGAGGTCATGGCAAAGGGTACCAAGGGTCCCGACCTGGGCAGGGGACTACCCCCAAACACGCCCACGCCCGTCTCATGGAGAACGTGAAGGAGCTATTCTGGTGTGATGCCAGAGACGAGCAGGGCCACCTGCAGCACGCCCCTGACTGCGAGCAGCGAGACTACTTCGTAGTCCAGGGGAAACAGCAGGAGAAGAACACCGGCGCCAAAGCGAAGCTGCCGGATCATTACAGGTGCACCATCACGTGTGCATTCTGCGGGAAGCGGAAGCACTACGAGGATGAGTGCTACCATAAGCAACGCCTATCGGCGAAGCTTAAGGGTGAAGATCCTGGCAAAGGCTCAGGCAAAGGTGGAGGCAAAGGCAAAGGCAATGACTCCGGCAAGGGCAAGTCGAAAGGACGTGGTCAAGGGCAAGACAAGGGTCAAGGTGGACGAGGAGGAGGCGCTAACCGCCAGCCCGACAACAAGAACAAGGACAAGAACGGAGGCAACCCCAACCCTAATCCAGGGGGGAACTCCGAGCCTTCTGGAGGACAGTCTGGTCCTACCACACGCTCACAAACGCAGGCCCAGCAAGAACAAGGAGCCAAGCGTGAGCATGAAGGTGGTGATGACGGCAACGCTAAGAAGAGGAGCCGTTTCATGAGGATGGTCCGCAAATTGCGGAACAAGGGGTTCGAGGTGACCTGTCCCGCGGAGTTCTGACGGGGACGCTCTGGTGGCACCCAAGACCTGGTGTTTTGGGTACGTATCCGACGAGGGGGACGCGAATACCTGGGGGTATTGGATACTGGCGCCACAATATCTATAGTGGCCAAGTAAATTTTACCTTGTGGGAGCCTGAAGAACACCATGACCACCGCTGCTATACGTATGGGGGATGGACATGTGGTGCACAGCTGCAGGGACTGCGAAGTGGAGGTACCTATGGGCTCCCGGACTATCGCCCATCGGTTCCATGTGATGGACACTGAGGCCTTCGACTTTGTACTGGGGACTGACTTCTTCGTACAGCACTCCCAGATACAATCCCTGACGCTGCAAGCACCCTACCTCCTCTACGTGGACCACGGCAGTGGCAGAGAGTCTGTGCCACCTGAGCAGTCGGAACATACCTCGAGTTACCTGAGACTATCGAAGGAGGAGCCCTCGAACATGATGGCGGCCTCCAAAACTGAGGACTATCAACTATTGGGGGAAGTCCTGAACCAAGGTCTGAAGGAGTTGGGTTACTCTCGAGAAGACCCGAGTGTGGAGTTGTTCGCCAGCGACAAGCAGCATGTACTGGACCTTTACTGCAGCAAGGGAAAGAACTGCAGCTACAAATTTTAGTGGCCCTCTTTCGGGATGGCCTACGGGAACCCCAGGTTCAGTGAACTGGGGAAGGTGCTGACCAAGGTGGCGTTGGAACCTTCCCGTATGGTCCTGTGTTCCCCCGATTGGGGAGCCCATGGGGGCAACGAGTACTGGCGAAACCTCCTGGACAGGCTGACTATCAGCTCTGTTCGTTTGCCTGATGAGGCCATCTACGTGCCTCTGGTACGCAAGACGCCTATTGGGAAGCCCGGATGGGGGAGTATTCTTAGCGTGGTGGACGGAGGTCTTACCTCCATTCCCTGGGAGGATCTGGACCCCACTCTGGTCCAGGCTATACAACGAGAAAGCGATGGACTCGCCTTGGGTGACTTGAAGGATCGACTACGACCTCAAGATGCTGTTGAAACTACACCCGGAGGAGATGAGTACGTCGTGACTGACACCAACGCCCCCAACTCTCCCTGCCATGTACCTGTTCCTGATGGAGTCTCTGAGTGTGGACTATCTGAGCTACCTAGCTCTATCCACTCAGATGACGAAACTGAGCACGACGCCTTCTTGGTGCAGACTTGCGTGGAGGAAGTGGAGAACGCCGAGTACGTCGCCCCACTAAAACCCCTACTCTCCATGAGGGTGGAAGACCCCGTGGACGAGGAGCTGGACCCACGATCCAGGCTCAGGGAGTATGTGGATTCCAAGAGGAAGTTGGTGGCTAAAAAGCTATGCTACGCGAAGCCTACCCGCAGCTCATGGCCACTGAAGCAAGGACGTATGGGAGACCTATCCCAATTGAAGGAGGACCTCGAACAGAAGATCACCACCTGGCAAAGGGAGGTAGATCTTAAGCTCATAAAGAGCGTGTGGGGCGCCCATGTGAGGACCCCAGAGGAGGACGACCTCTCGGAGGAATGTGTATGTGAACCCCCTCGAGCGTGCCTATCCTGCCATCGTCCAGCGGAGATGGTTGAACAAGACATTCTATATGCCTACCAAGGGCTGAAGGACACTACCACGGGCGAAGAGTCGGTGGAGGACCACCTCCTGACGTCTATTCACGGGGCAAGCAACTTACACTCCGACGAGGATATGGAGGACAAGATCAAGGTATTGGACCCGCGGGTACAGAAGCTTATAAGGACCTATCTGGAGGTGTTTGGAGAACTACCCCCTCCAGCCTCATGTGACAAGCTGGTACAGATGGACCTCAAGCTGAAACCCGAGTTCGTGGGTCACAAGATCCGGAGGAGACCCTATCCAGCTCCTAAAGAGCAGGCCGATGAGATTGAGCGACAGATACAAGAATGTATCGACGCTGGCCTAGTCCGGGAGTACAAGGACGGGGACTACCCCCTACACTGCAGCCCCTGTTTCCTGGTGGCTAAACCTGGGTCTACAGCCAAACGGCTGGTAGTGGAGTACGGAGAGCTGAACAAGAAGACGCTGAACCACTCAGGGTCCATTCCCAATATGGAGTCTACCCTGGAGAAGATAGCCTCCTGTCGCTACAAGACCAAAATGGACAAGAGGAGCGGATTCTGGCAAGTGGACCTGACGCCCAACGCACAGGAACTACTGGCCTTCATCACCCCTCAGGGGAGGGTGTTCAAGTGGAAGGTCATGCCGTTTGGCGTGGCTAACACACCCGCTCTATTCCAAGAGCTGATGAACAAGATCTTGTCCATCCTACGAAGGAGACCTAAGGTGCAGGAGCTCATATCCCGTGGTGCCCAGATGGAGGCTCACATCGACGATGTATGCCTCGGGACCAATACCCAGGAGGATCACCTAATCCTCTTGGGTGAGTTCTTTGCGGTCTGCCAGGAGAACCACACACGACTCAAGCTGGAGAAGTGTGAGTTCATGCAGGAGACCATGCAGTACCTGGGGTTTGATGTTGGCTATGGGTGGTGGACCCCAGCGGCCTCTAAGGCCAAACCCCTGATGGATGCCAAGGTACAACACGAAGACCCCAAGAAAGGACTTCATGATGTACGCAGTTTCATTGGGGCGTGCAACTTCTATCGCCGCCACATCAAGAACTTCACCTATACCAGCGCCGTTCTGACGGACTTGATCAAGAAGAGTACTACTTGGCGCTGGGGCCCACAAGAGCAACAAGCGTTTGACGAGCTCAAAGACAAGGTAGCCAACGCTAAGTGCTTGGGCGTGCCTAGGGCACAAGGGGAGATTATCCTGGTGACCGACGGCAGCAATGTGGGCGGTGGTGGAACGTTGTTCCAATGGCAAGCACTAGAGAAGGAGGAGTTCGACTCGGCCATTTCCCAATGGGGGACGGAAGGTCTCAACCGAGATGGAACCCTCAAGCACAGCTACCCTGACGACAAGTGGGTCCTAGTACCTCTGGGCCACTGGAACTGGAAGTGGAACCAGGCCAGGGGGAACTACTCCACCTATGAGCAGGAATTGCTCGCGGGTATGCTGGTGCTATCCTCACAAGCACGACTGTTGGGGAGTAACCCTGTGGTCTGGCTGTGCGACCAAGAACCAGTCCGCAGTTTCCAGAAGGGTCCCCCACCTGAGAAGGCCAAGCTACGGCGCTGGTGGACCTACCTCAGTCAACTACGGCTGACGGTACACCATATCCAGGGAGTGTAGAACGAGTATGCCGACTACATCAGCCGCAACAACTTCGACGCCCTGATTGGTGCCCGGTCTGAAGCGCTGGCTAAGGAGGCGTTCAGCCGTATGGACGTCCACCTGGACCTCAACATGACGATGATACGCCCCCTGGATGGACTCCAACAATCGGAGTACCTGAAGGAGTTTGGGGATATCTACAAGCGCCTGGAGAAACGCCTTGAACCCCTCCTGGTCAACCAAGACCAGTGGAAGAGGGACAAGAGCTACCTATGGCACAAGGACCGCATCGTGGTGCCTAGTGACCGAGTCTCAGCGCTGCTGAAGTGGACCCATGAGTCCAGTGGTCATGTGGGTGCTGACCGTACCCTGAGGCTGTTCAAGCAGTGGTTCCACACTACGTGGACTGACGACCAACTGCGGAAAACCCTCCAGCCTATCGTGGACAAGTGCCCGTGCAGGTCCTGTAAACCAGGGGATATCAGGGACAGGGGTCTCTACTCGACCCTGCCCATCCCTCACTGTGCTGACAGTGTTCTATACGTGGACTACACGGAGATGCCGAAGTTCGGGGGCTATGACTTCGCCCTCGTGGTAACCTGTGGGTTGACCAGGTTTACCAGGGTGTTCCCATGTACCAAGCACATTACCGCGGAGGAGACTATCAAGATACTCCTGGAGGAGTGGTTTTGTGCCTATGGGGCGCCCAAGGAGATCAACTCCGATGAGGACGTACGAGTACCCTCAGATACCGGTTGGTACAGGAGGGTCCTGAGATCCCTCAATGTCCAGGTGTCTACGGGGATTCCCTACTCGCACACGAGCAACTTCCTGTGTGAGCGACAGATCCGTGTCCTGAAGGAGAATGTACGGATATGGTGCAAAACTGAACGCACCAGAGACTGGGTGAGACTACTCCCCGTCATATCCTTGATGATGAACTCCCAAGAGAGTTCAGCTACTGGCTACTCGCCCCATGAGCTATTCCTAGGGCGCCCGGCTTGGTTCCTACATGCCCCCTATCCAGAGGACACCCATTCTTCTGTGGGTGAATGGGTCCAAGAGCAACAAGCAAAGGTGGACAAGGCCAAGGCTATGCTCCAGAGAGTGAGGGAGCGTCAGTGGAACAAGAAGAACAAGCACCGAGTACCGGCCACCTACCAAGAAGGGGACTGGGTGCTGGTGCACCACAGTCGACTACCCGCCTGGCCACGCTCTACCAGCGATGACCCATACTTCGGGCCGTACAAGATTCCATCAGTGGATGGACACCGTATCACCGTGCGGTGTTCTCCCCGTCTAGGGGGGACCCTGGTGTGCGCTGCTCAACACCTGAAGCGCTACTATGATCCTGAAGACCTCTGTGGGGAGGAGTGGGAGCTGAACGACGAGGAAATCGCCGCTCTGGACCTACAAGGGGCTGCCAGCCCTATGGAAGTTGAAGGTGAACTCCCCGACATGAACGCCGAGGAGATGGCTAAGGAAGGCTTCTACCTGGTGAAGTCTGTCCTACGCCACCGCTATCGCCAGGGTTTGCGCTTCCTCACCCTCTGGAAAGGGTTTGGAGTCGAAGAGGCCACCTGGGAGCCCTTCTCTGCATTTGTTCTACCTGAGGGACGCCTAAACTCAGTTCTGGTTGACTACTTGTCCCAGAACAACCTTGTTGAGTTGCTGAGGCTCGCTGAGACGCTTGCCTCCAAGACTAAAGCTAGGGACTGAACCTTGTAATAGGTTTAGGTGTAAAGATCGCTAATGCGATCGCGCGCGCATGTAGACACGCTTGAAGGTAAAATAAGATAGACATTTAGAAAGCGAGGAGCAGCGCATTTGTAGGTATTTTATGTTATACATTTCTGTGTGTATACAGACTGATGGGATGACATTAAGTTCTGAGAAATGTTTGTTGATTTGTATCGCGCTGCGCTTGTGAAGGATTTGGGATCTGAAGGATTTTGAAAACACAAGGAGATTTGGAGATTACAAAGAAAATACATCAACAAGCAGAGTATCATTACAATCCCATCAGTCGAAAAATCTTGGAGATCTTCGGTATGTCTGCTGTGCAACGGGCGTCATCGTCAAGGAGTGCTTCAAGCTGTGGGGACAACGGCCTCTGTGAGAGCGATCTGCCCAGTACAGATTCCGGAGCGCCATGTGACGACTTGCTGGATGCCAAGGAGATGATCAGTCGCCTGCTTGAGGCGGCACGTGCCCAGCACGCTGAGGAGCTGCGTGCAGAGCGGAGGCGCGCTGACAAGGCCTGCAAGGGCCTTCATCGCAAAATACGGGTGCTTGCGGCTCGTATGCGGCAGCGGCAGCAGGATGACCAAGGCCGCTTTGAGGCCGCCGAAACGAAGGTCGCCGAACAGAGTGCTAGGATAATTTTGTTGGAACGAAGACTGGCGGCCAGAGATGACGAAAACGCCGCATTGAGAATACGCGTGGAGAATTTGCTGGCAGCCGTAAAGGAGACTGGCGCCATGCAGAGCGCCGCAGCAAAGTTTCAGGGTTGACGATGAACAGGAGTGGCCAGTAAGAAGCGTCCGGGGACGTAGCCAGAGGAGTAATGTAGGTAGAATTTTATGGGTGCGTTGTATGCATTTTTTTTTGTTGTGAACGCTTTGTGCTTCGCTTTTGAACGCGCTATGCTTCACTTCGTATGTTATTAAATTTTATGATTACTACTTTGCGTTTTGTGTTCCGCTCCTGCCTTGCAGGTGGATTCAAATGTCAACGACAGAATAAAGTGCCGAGAGTATGGTGAGCAACAAAGCACACATTTGTGGTGTGTTGCTTGTTGCATGCCTGCTTGGTGTGCGTGCTATCTGTCAGTGTTCCCCTTTGGGTTGTCTTTTTGTTGTCTTTTCTTTGTCCATCATTTTTTATGTATTTTGGACTGGTTGTCTGCCTGCCCCCTTTGGGTAAAGACACGACCCTTATTTCATTTTTGTATTTCACTTCATATTTTTTATAGTTAAGGGTGCGACCTTCCATGGTGAGTTGGTAGGTGTTTCAGGGTTTCTATCTCTACAATTCTGTATGGGTGGTATTTTTCTGTCTGCCGCCTGCAGCAACTGCTGCCCATAATGGGCGATGATTAGATGTACGGTAAACCCCCTACTGTTTAAGGAGCGTGAGGCTCCAAACCCCCAATCCCTAGGGTGTGCGCGTGATGCGCTGAGTGGTGCGTGAGGTGCCCCGCCCGCGCTGCGTGATGCAGCGATTGTTTTTTTGGTGCGCGATGCATCTTTGAAAGTGCTGCCCTGGGTCGTTGTGGGTGCCGGAGGGCTCGGGGCCGGCAAGACCAGTGGGGCAGGCACGCGAGGAGTCTCCCTGGATGTTGTTATTGGGGGTAGAACCGGACACTCGGACACCAACGGAGGCGAGAGCAGCGACAACAGAAGCAAGGTCCATGCTGATTGTGGTCCGGCAGAAAATCCCAGTCTATGAAGAAAATTGAGGGGAATTATTCTAAATACATCTGAGTGTCCAAAACTGTCTGAAAAGATTTAAATAATCCATTTATGTAAAATTGTCTGGCCGATCTGGCCCGCGAGCGCGCGTCAGCGGCAAATGGCGATTCCAGCTAAAATAGCAGAACGCGGCGGATTTACGGGAAATGGACCGCGGAATCAAATCCGGCATATCAGATATATATAGGAAATATCCTGTGACTGAGCTGCGAGGCGGCAATTCCGCCGAAGCAAAGAAAATGACCAAAATGTAGCCAATCTGGGCAGAATGTCTGAAAATCTGAGCAGATGGGGCTAGCCGCACTTACACTCCCCCTCCAAAAACACACTGGGGTGTGTCGCTACGTCAACGAAGAACGTAGTGCGGGTAAGTCCCAGAAAAACATAGAAATGTAGCCTTGATGGGGCGAAATCTGCTTGATCTGACCTGATTTGGGCTGAATTGGCACTGAATCAGGCTGGATGAACCTGAAATGAGACAGAATGAGAAGTGACGAACAGTCCTCCGTGCTGTAAAACATTAGGTCAAGGGCTAAAAAGCATGTAAACGTATCGAGAATCGATACCAAACCATGCATTGGTTGAGAATGAGGTAGATTATTGATGGATTGAGTGGGGGGATCAAGAATTGAAGTGACATCTCAGCGCTCTGGCACAGTTTCGCTGTCGCGGGCACGCTACGGTGTCCTCGCCGAACTCTACATCGTGTTATCCCGCTTTTGTCGTTCTGAACAGTGCAGCATGTGGCTCAGATTTGGCGCATCTGGTGGATGATCACAAGATTCAGCAAAATTGAGGTTCAATTGGAGCAGAGATTAAGGGGATGAAGCAATCACAGAGAGGTTAAACAAATACACATGTAGTCTACAGACCCTAAGTGAACCACCGAAGGTAGAGATGTTCTTTTGTTCACTTAGATCCAAACAGATCTTCGAGGAATGATGGGAGATGACAAGGAAATCAATCTAAATTGTCCTAACATGAGTAAATTCCCTGAGATGAAGGTGAAATGAAGCGGAATGTGTACAACTGAAACTACCAACACCTTCGTTTAGACTAAAGTTAATATATATTGTCGTTTATTCAGTTCAATTGTGCTTTCCGGCACGTTGGTTCGCGAGCATCTAACAGATTCATTGAAAATGTGGATCATGTGATGATGCATCATGATGGGACATGATAGCCCTGGATCCTTGGCATGTAACGCGCCGAAGGTTCGCTGAAGGCGCTTTACTGACAGTATATAACTGAGAGACACCGAATTTACAGTGGCGGTGGTGTCAATCGACTTGGACAAGGCCAATCTTTCGATGGAGTCCCACAAGACACTTGGATTCACCATTTTCGACAGTTTCAGGTCGGATTGACCTCACATTGGCGTGTGCCAAAAATACAACGAAGCTTACGGACTTCAGAGGTTGCTGTTAGAAGTCCCTAGAGCTCCTATCTGAAGGTTGTCTGAACAATTGACGTCTGGGTTTCGTACAACAATGGCAGAATGATGGACAAACCTGAGGAATTCAAGGTAAATTTGAGGATCCTGGATCTGAATCTGGACTTTGGCGTCAGCATCACAGCAAATGAAGGTAAGATCTGAGTTCCTGGCATCGCATCTGGTGCAGCCAGTACTACAGGGGATACCTGTAGGGGTGAATGTCGCTGGCCAGCGTTTTGATTATGTACATTTGCTTCCATCTGCACGAGTAGCCAAATTCCAAAGATGCACAGACCAACAGAGACAAGATTACCCCGACTCTGCCTGAATTAAGCCTGAGTTTGGTTTTTTCTGAACACGCCAGCACACTCCGTCAGCGTATCTACGCCTTGTCTGCCGAACGGAGACCAAAGAAAAGTTGATTGACGTCAAATTATCAAACATTCGCAGTTCTCCACATCATGACATAAACAGAAAGAATGAACAGTGGATTGAGCAGAATGTGTTAGGATGGCTTCCTCAATTCGGCCAAGCACGAATACATGTGACCACCAACCTGTCTGGCCTGGCCCTCGTACGGCTTGGGCGCTGCAAATCAGCGGCCGAACTTGAAGCTTGGTCCTCATTTGGTTCCTGGGCTGGCCTGACCACAGGAGGGGGGATCGACGGATCAGCCCTGGAATGTGGCTGCTGAGGGCCGTAAAAGGCTGGATCTCGATTCACCACAGGTCGTTTTCCGTCGCTCTCCACTTGTCTGTCTGGTTTTGACAAACAATCTGTCAGGAGTACTCCAATTTCGGGGTGCTTCTTGAGGAAGTCGATGAACCCCTTGGTGTACCCATGGACAAAAGATTGGGCTGGTTCCCAGTTGTTGTGACTGGAATCAAAGCCCCTCCACTCACACAGAAATTCCCATTCGCCCTTGGCGTCACGTCTTGCTTCAACGATCCTCTTGAGTTCGTACTTCCCCCCTTCGATGACCCGATCGGACAAGTGTTTTGCAGTCCAAAAAAGGGGTTTAACTCGATCCTTGGGGGAGGGGATCTCTCTCTTGAGGCGATCGCCCGAAACGTCAATTTCCCTGCTGACATCCACACGAATCCTCCACCTGTTCTCACCAAGACGCGCTGTAACAGCGAATGGCCCCTCCCACAAGGGAAGAAGCTTGTCATCTCCGTCCAGGGTGGTTTCGGATTTTCGAAGCCAAACTCGATCATCGACTTCAAAATTGTGGGGGTTTTTTCGACCTTGATTTTGAACCCAAAGCCAGTCAGCTTGATGCTTCTCGATTAATTTCGACACAGATTTATCTGCTCGTTGGACTTCGTCCAAAAACAGCGAAGCATCCTTACAGGGGCGAGGATTATTCAACGGCATGTTCCACCAACACTTCTTTCGTCCAAAGACAATTTCATTAGGAGAAAGGCCATGATACAAAGGCGTGTTGTGGTAACGGCGAAGCAATGCAAAGAGAACTTCCATCCAATGTGAATCCTTCTCACTCGCGAGCTCCTTACGAAGCATATTAATAATTGAGCGGCCGGCTCTTTCGCCAGGCAGCGCTCGATGCGAGTGGATTTCACATCGCAGGTGGTGGATTCCAAGGCGAGCACATAATTCTCTCCACCATTCGGAGGTGTACTCTTTGCCTGAATCCGTCACCACCTCGGATGGGACGTCCCAACCTCCCATCCAGGTCTGCGCGCACCATTTGGCGGCAGCCTTGCCAGTCATCGACTCAATGTTGCAAGGCAACACTTGAATGTAGCCGGAATGACGGCACTGAATAAGGAGCACACCATTGACTTTTTTATTAGTCCAATGGCACTCTTCGTCATCGAGCTCACCGAGATAGAAGAAATCACTGGTGACTCTGTTAAAGAGGCGCTCCGGAATAGGATGAGGCCTCAGATGGCCGTGCTTCTTCGCGCTGGGAGGCGTCGAGACAGCACATTGGGCGCATCCGGCGGCTACTTTCATGCAGTGAGTATATAGCCGTGAGCCAAACAACCTATGTTTAATCATCGACCACAGTCGACGGCCATGTGCGTGGGGGGACTCCCATTTGTGCCACCAGTTTAACACTCGGGGGGCTAGGGCGTCTGGCACACACAATTTACCCTCCATCCACAGCTTCCCCCCATCCAACGAGTACTCAGGAAAAATCCCATCCTTGTGAGCATCTTTGGATTTGAGATTTCCAAAGACCTCTTTAAGCATGGGATCCTGCAGATAATCGGACGTCCAGTCACGGATGATCAGGGAATCTTTAGGCAGGGGTGGAGTTTTGGCCGGATCTCGACGCTTAATGCCTTGGATCAACCGAAATCGACTTACTTGTCGGGTATAATCAAACAGTTTCACACTCCCTGAGGAGAGATCGGTGACTTTTTCCACGACTTTCAGTGTTTTGGTGCAGATCTCGTGGGCATGCGCCGGATCTGAGATGGCCGTGATGTCGTGACACGGCAATGCGTGCTGTTTAACAGCGCACTGCATGCATGCACGTCGAATGAGTTTCTTTTCTTCCTGATCCCATTCGATGATTACATGGCGGTCCTGCTCCGTACCATGGATGTTGGTACTTTGCAGCCCCTCTGAGGCGGGGTAAGCCCATCGGCTCAGAGCATCCGCTACCGTGTTATGTTTTCCAGGCAAATACGACACATGGAGGTCAAACAGAGAGAGAAATTCGTGCCATCTGGCCCGTCGACCAGCTGGGCTCGCGACAGTATCAATGTGTTCGGTGGCCCAATACTCCAGAGATCGATGATCCGTCAGGACCTCGACTCGATTGGTGCCAACCCACGATTGGTACTTTTTTAGAGCGCAAATTATGGCGTATGTCTCTTGCTCACGCGGCGACCATTGCATTTGGCGTGGGGCTAGCTTCCGTGACCAAAATGCAAGAGGGTAATGATCGCCGGTGGCTTCATCAACCTGTTCAAGGACAGCTCCGATCGCGTACCTAGATGCGTCGGTTCTAATGTAGAAGGGTCGGTCAAATTGGGGCACATGCAACGTGGCGACTTCGCAGAGGGCTGCCTTCAAGTGATGGAAGGCCTCCTCGCACTCGTCAGTCCACTTAACACGAATCTTTGAACCTGCCTTGCCCGCATCTCTCCCTACCTTCAATAATTCAGTGAGGGGGGCAGCAAATTTGGCATAATTCGGCACAAAAGTATGGTAAAAATTGCAACAACCCAGGAATCCTCTCAACTCCGTGATCGTCTCAGGGCGCTTCCACTTCTGAATAGCGACGAGCTTCCCTGGACTGGGTCGTCGGGTGCCATTCTCTAGGAGAGAACCACAAAATTCGACTGATTTTAAAAATAATTTTCCCTTCTTTGGCCCACAAATCAGCTGATTGGCGTCAAGAATGTCCAAAACTTGGTTCAGCTGCTTCTCATGTAGGGCCACCAGCTCGGCTTCGGTCAGTCCCTCCCCCTCCGTCGCGATGATTATGTCATCTATGTACACACTCACGAAGGCACGAAGCTCAGGATGGGTTGTGAACAGCACATCCTCCATCATTCTTTGAAAAAATGAGGGGGCGTTCTTCAGGCCCATGGGCATGACGGTCCACTGGACTGGGCCACATGGCGTGCACATACAGGTGAGAGGTCGGCTGTCCTTCCTCAACGGCATTTGGTGAAAGCCGTGACGGAGATCCAGCACAGAAAACAAACGACCTCTTGCCCTCTTGGCGATTTCCTCCTCAATGAGGGGCAGGGGGTGTGAATCCGCCTTGGTTTCAGCGTTGAGATTGCGAAAATCAACAACCATTCGCCAACCATCAATGGTGTTCTGGTCTGCAGGCGGTGGCTTCGGGACTGTGAAGGGTGAACAGCACCATTCGCTGGTCATACAACCCTCAAGCCAACCAAATTCCCTGAGATTTCTCTCGATGATTTTTCTGAGGATCTCATGTTTATGTCCATGATTTTCATACGGGCGCTGTTTTTTTGCCTTGTACCCTTCACAAAGCTCGATGAAGGCTTCACCGAACTGCCCACGGACAGGGGGGTCTTTGATCAACTTTCCTGAAAGGGTTGTGTCCTTCCGTTCCTCAAAAATCTTTTCTCTTGACTTGGAACACAATTCAGTGTCCACCTGATCGCCAGGAATTACTGTCGAAAAAACTTTGGCGACTTCTTCGGCTTTGGCAGGAAGAATCTTCTTACGGATGTCCCTAAACAGGTCCGTATCAACTGCCTCTTGAAGATAGGTGCGTCTTGTGTCGAAATCCCAGAGATTCTCTTCGTGATCCAGCTCCTCGAAAGGATCTATGAAAGCTTCTACAGGGGGTTTTTCATAAAAAACTCTGAATTTGCGGCGCGATTGAAGATTTTTCCTCGCCCGTGCACTGAAGATTCTTTTCGATGTCGACCGTATTGGGGAAGAGGGAGACGAGGCGGATCCATTGGACGTTGAATCACCTTGGGTATCTGACGGACAAAAATCAGAAAAAATAGATTCATCATCAGTACCACGCCCAACCTCAGATTCTGACCCAACACAAGAATCAGTACCAGAATCAGCAGAATTAGAGTCAGAAAGCTTTCCATCCACCAGGAATGCAAGCGAACTCCAGGACCGCTGTGGCAGGGGACCTGTGTCGTCCCTGGCATACAGCTTAATCTTCCTGGGAAGTTCGATGTAATCTACACAAATGTCTTGTAATTCCTGAAACCAAGGCTTGTCGTCCCACAAGGGCACAACTAAAATTGCCTGGGTTTTATCCTGCTTGATCTTGTGGATGACCTGCTGGATTAAGTGAAACGGAGGATTAATCCACAACTTCTTGTCCCATTTGTGGGTCCAAGCGTCGCTAAAGTGCTTATCAAAGCGCTTGTTCATACGGTTAGCAAAGGCATCATACTGTGGCCAAAAGGAATGGTGCTCATGAAAGTATTCACAAATTGCATCGCGCCATTTGTCGACAACTCTGTAGGATGAAGAGTGCCAGCGCGAAGGGCGTCGTGGCTGGGAGTCCCTACGAAGACATTCTAACTCTTGGGAGTAATCGGCACTCCCATTCACCTCTGCAATGGTGACATCTTCACCAAATTTTGGTGTCACCTTTTGCTTCAAAAATTCTTCTGCACTTTTAAACCCTGCGTGCAAAAAACGAAATTCAGGACGCTCCAGGGGACCTGACTCCAGCAAAAAACAACGACGATGACCTACGGGCGCTACCCTGTTCTTGCGAAGCCAAGGATGGCCCAAATAAAGGTCATACTTTATATCAGCACGATAGAAGTAATCATCCTTAAGGACAACTTCTTCCACATTTTGCTCTTCCCAAAGGTCTTGAGCGACCAAATGAGTGGATATATAACAACCGCGTTGCCCACCTGCGAGAGAATGTCCAGAAACTCCCTCGAGGGTAACAGGATGAGGCGATTCAAACACGCAGTCGTCGGGTAAGAAGGAATTGGATTGGAGATTTACCTCTGATCCATTGTCACACAAACAAGTGGCGAGATGGAAATTTCCCTTGCAATCAGAGACCCACAGCTTTGTGACAAACTGACGGGCCCTGTGCTTGGACTGTACACCAACCTCGTCCACTACAACAGAAGGATCCGCTGCCGGATCCAAGGGAGAGGAGACAAGCGACCCTACATCAAGTAATGGTCGATCTGGAATTTGGGGATCATGCCTGAAATCGCCTGGGGAGGGGCGATTTTCGTGGCTCCCCTAGGCGTTCTGACCTCCAGCGGCTGCATTTACATTGTGAACACAGCCTGATTCGTCGATCCACTCATCTTGGAACGGATCATCCGCTGGATTCAGGGCATTTTCGACATAATCTCGATCCGCATCGGACACCTGATCTGCACCTGAGACCTGATCCACACGATGATTGCCCTTTGCACGTCCACGGCCACGGCCGCCGGATGATGGGCCACCACCGTCGCCACGCCCTCTGCCCTTACCAGAGAAAGGGGTTCCTGAAGGATTTCCCTTACCCTTACCCTGTGATCCTGGAGCATTTCCTTTGTTTGTACCGGATTGAGGGGTTTGGCCTGGATTTCGATTTCCGCCTCCGGCGTTGACATTAGGACTTGTCTGGCCGTTCGGCTGCCCACCGGAGCCGGATGGAGTCCGATTCCCTTTGCCTTGGGACCCGCCAGGGCCTCCAGTATTTTTGTTTCCGCCGGAGGGAGTCGAATTACCCTTTCCCCCCTTGGCACCATGCACCTGCCTGTCATTCCTGTCTGAATTCTGCGAATTACTGACATTTTCACCAATCACCTTGTGATCGTAAGCAGACCATCGGTGATTAGCGGTAGAATGCGTCTTAGCTCGGTTCGTAGAACCTAAAAGAAGGCAGATGCTACAATGATCCTGAACATTCCGGGTGTCATTCACCTTTTTGTTGCCCTTTTGGGCCCCATTTTGGGTGTTTTGCTGGGTATTCTTGTTTCCCCCAAGACCCTCATGGAAATTTTGATTGGCGGCGTCAGCGAGCCTCTCAACCTCTTCCCACAGTTCCTGCGGGGTAAACGAAAACACCCAGTTCCTGGCCTTCAGGCGATGGCCGTGGAAACTTACTCCCCTATTGAGGAGTTGGACAAACAAGTCCCGATCCTCGTGTTCATTAAACTTGATTTTCCACGTGTTTTCAGTGAATTTCACCTTGGTAAACGACGTGGGGGAGCACTTTTGAAGTGCCTCCCTGACGGTAAACCGGTTGGCCGAGGCATCAAAGCCTTCGATCTCCGCCCACCAGGTCTTGACCTTTTCTTCGGACTGTTTATTCCGAAGGGTGGCGGCGGTTTCTGAGGGGATCTTGTCAAAAATCAGATTTTTCAGCTCGGCACTAGAAAATTTTTCGCCTGAATGTTCAGATTCTTCTACGAGATTCCAGAAGCGCTGTCTCTTGTCCTGCACTTCGTGCAAGATTAATCGAGAGAATGAAGGAAAATTCTTCAACATCTGGTGGTAATGGTCCTCAGGCAGTCGGGATCCACGTACCTCCAACTGTTCCCACACCTCATCAAAGGTAAGGGGGGAACTTGAATCTTCACGATCACTCCAGGTCCTGAGCCAAGTGTTGGCCGGCGCTCCCTCTAGGCAGTCCAAGAGCGCCATCAGGAACTGATCATCCTGGAGTTTTTGAGTCTTAACCCACAGTTTAAATTCCCGTTGGAACTGAGGCCAACGTCTGGGGTTCCCATTATACCTCGGTTGCTTGGCAACCTGACGAAGTCGCAATGAAGTGGGATTTAGAAGTGAATCCAGCCCAACACCGGCCATAATGGCAGACACCTTGGCGGCATCATTAGCCACACCAGCTCCGGTGAGGGTCTGGGCGAGCAACATCTGGGCTATTGCATTGGAATCAACAGCAGGAAGGGTAGTACGGGAGGCAGTTCGTTTGGCATTCTGAACCTCAGTCCTAGCCTTCGCCGATCTACTCTGAGATCGAGAGATTGTAACCCTTTCCTTTAGCTTAGTCCTGCTGATCCTTGCGTCGGTGGTCTTAGAGTCCACCGAAGGAGCAATCGAAAAAATTTCTGTCGCCTCCTCCGACGGTTCTGTTGTTTGTTCCACCGATGATGCGTCCTCAGACCTCATGTGGGTCTTGAAAAGATCTTTAATTCCCAGCGTCTGAATGATGAGTTGCATTTGATCTTTGAGCAATTGGAGCTCAGTATCTCGCTGTAATCTGCAAGAGCAGTCGGCAGGACAGTACATACCGTGTCCTGAAGGGCCTGAGCAGGCTGTCGGACCGCTAATCTCAGTGGTTCGCAGCCAGAAGTCCACTTGGGGAGCTCCTTCAGTCCTAATTTCCAGGCTTGCCTGCCTAGCTGCCTCTAAAATTCCTTCCTCAACCGCGGCGGCTAGATCGTCGCGGATGGAAACAGAGGGATGAGGGGCGGAGGGCCCGGCAACAGGTGCCTTGGTCTTCTCCTTCGGGAAGGGGCTTGCCTCCCAGATCTGCAAGAAAATGGCAAAAGATTCATCTTCTTGAGAACACCACCACATCCTGGTATTAATTTCTTCTTGAAGGAGGAAAAAATATTCGAATAAAAAATCAGAGGCGATTCTTTCTTGTCCTATCAGCTTAGACGTGGCTAATAGACAAAGGGCCTCAAGCGCCTCAAGGTTACGGGTCACTTCGGAAGACAAATGGTTGTCCCATTGTGCCCATGAGGCTGGTCGATTATAGGTAGGTACCTCACCTGGACCACCCATCTCAATGTCGTCAATGTCGGCGTCGATGGTCTCAAAATGTGGACATTGGTAGGGAGTATTGGTACCTGCCAGGTCCGTAAGCTCCACCGGAGCGTTGCCATTAGCGCAGGCTGGGAGATTCCAGCTACTTGATGGCCAATTTCGACTGGGATCTTGATTGTAATCTGGGCCTCCACAGCTGCTGATTTGTGCCCTTCTTGGGCAATTTGGGCTTGCGCAAGGCAGTCCTCTCAAGGCCTCGTTCGCACAGCACCACGGCAGCGTAATCGTTACGTCTCCGGAGGTGGCGGAGTCTACGGGGCCGTACTGGGGAGCTAACTGTGGTTGGGACACCAAAGGAACAACATTCAGGTAGCCTCTGCTACCATGAAAGTGCTGCCCTGGGTCGTTGTGGGTGCCGGAGGGCTCGGGGCCGGCAAGACCAGTGGGGCAGGCACGCGAGGAGTCTCCCTGGATGTTGTTATTGGGGGTAGAACCGGACACTCGGACACCAACGGAGGCGAGAGCAGCGACAACAGAAGCAAGGTCCATGCTGATTGTGGTCCGGCAGAAAATCCCAGTCTATGAAGAAAATTGAGGGGAATTATTCCAAATACATCTGAGTGTCCAAAACTGTCTGAAAAGATTTAAATAATCCATTTATGTAAAATTGTCTGGCCGATCTGGCCCGCGAGCGCGCGTCAGCGGCAAATGGCGATTCCAGCTAAAATAGCAGAACGCGGCGGATTTACGGGAAATGGACCGCGGAATCAAATCCGGCATATCAGAAATATATAGGAAATATCCTGTGACTGAGCTGCGAGGCGGCAATTCCGCCGAAGCAAAGAAAATGACCAAAATGTAGCCAATCTGGGCAGAATGTCTGAAAATCTGAGCAGATGGGGCTAGCCGCACTTACAATCTTGTGCTATGGGTTTGAGTGATTCTTTCCCTGGACACCCCTCCCTGAGATTGGTTGTATTTTTAGGGTGATTTTTCTGCTCGGGGTGGTGCGTGTGTTTCGCTCCGCCCCCTGGCCTTGATGTGCGATTCACAGGGCCTGGTCTTCGGGATATTGTTGTCGTGGGTTGGTCAGCAGGTATTGTATGCCCTCTTTTGTATAACATCTTTTATGACCCTGTGTGTGTTTACCTCGGTGTTTTCGTTTTCGCCTTTTGTGTTTCGGTAAGTTTTTCTTTTCCTTTTCCTTTTTTATATTTTATACGGTGGTACATTTTCTTACGTCTGTGTGAGTGTGTTGTGTTACTTTACTTGCTTTTATTGTAAGTGTGTGCATTTGTGCGTGTCCATGGCATGTCAAGGCTGAGTGTCGATGAGTTTTGCGTCAGCCTGCTCAGTTTTTATTACAGATACAACAAATACAGTTACGCGTTTGGCTTCATGACAGCTGATAAAAATTTTGCAGGTTAGGCTCACCTTGTCTTCATGCACGTTTTTATATGTCATGTGCATTAGCATAGTTGTTGTTGTGTAGTGTGTAGTTTCTAACCTCAGTGCTTGCTGTTCAGGGCGCGAGTGAAGTGGGAATCAGAAGTTTCGGTTTGGTGAATATTATCAGGTATGACTGAAGATTAGACACGTCTTTTATATGATATGAATTTTTCTCCTTTTGCCTTTGCACTGCAGCAACAGCGAATGGGCATCACGTGGACGAAGCGCTCAAGGGTCTGAATTCGGTGCAAGAGCATCAAACAGAATGCATTCAGGTTAATACAGGTTAAGTGGATTTTCTGTATATTCCTGCAGGTTTGCACTTTCAGAGAATTGGGCAGAGCAAAATAATCACAACACCGTCCACGCTGTTTGTGCTGCAGGGCAGGCAGGGTATTAATGTTTGTACATAGTCTAACCTTTTTACGGGCAGGCAATCGCGAAAATTGTTACAGCTTTTCTGACAGCCCTCCCCCCCGAATCCGCTCACAGCACTGTAGCGCCTGCTTAGCCATTGCTGCAGACAGTTTTTCTGTTTGTAGGCAGGTCAGTATGCTGTGTCACACGCCCCCCCTCAACACCTATGCCTATCCTGACTGGTATGTAGGGCTGCAGTGAAATTCTGTAGCACGCCTCAGTGACTTTTTTTTTCGGGTGTGTGTTTGACTGTTTTTTGTTTGACACCCTGCTCTAGGCTGTCTACAGCAGCTCGGCCCCCCCCCCCCCCCCACACTAGTGTAAAGATCTGAGTGTCTATTTTTTCTCAGTCAGCCATTTGCTGAGGTGCCCCCCAGCAAATAGCTTGGGAGGGGAGTGTAATAGGTTTAGGTCTAAAGATCGCTAATGCGATCGCGCGCGCATGTAGACACGCTTGAAGGTAAAATAAGATAGACATTTAGAAAGCGAGGAGCAGCGCATTTGTAGGTATTTTACGTTATACATTTCTGTGTGTATACAGACTGATGGGATGACATTAAGTTCTGAGAAATGTTTGTTGATTTGTATCGCGCTGCGCTTGTGAAGGATTTGGGATCTGAAGGATTTTGAAAACACAAGGAGATTTGGAGATTACAAAGAAAATACATCAACAAGCAGAGTATCATTACAACCTTACCCTTACCTGCCAAAGCGTATGTGTGAGTGTGCTATTCCTAAGGTCGTGAGAGCAAGCTGCAGAAGTGGTGTCCTAATTATACCCAAGTCTGCACGCTTGCTAAACCTGGAGGGTTGGCTTATTGATGCCACGGGGTACGCCCCGGGTCTCCCCTCCCCTAAGCGCCCAATTTCTGTGCTGGTGCAAAATCTTTGGGGAATACCCAGCGTACTAATCCAGGTATTGTTTTCCCTACCTATCTGTCTACTACAGGGAGGGCCGGCCAAAAGCTATGAAGGCATGAAAACGCCGTTTTGCTAAGTGGCCAAAACACTGACCTAACCACTGCCACAGCCCACCAACCCTGCTAAAATTGCAGGAAACGGGTGGGACAGTGACACACGCACTACAGGTCCTACACACCCTACAGTGGCACCATCCTGGTGGGCGAGCACTGCGGGAACTGGCTCAAGCCCCCAATCAGGAATACCACTCCTACACGCACACTCTACTGGGTGTTGTTGAAGAACATGTCGTGGGTCCTAGCGACCCTCCTGTGAAGAAGACAAGAGAACACAGCGCTGCTAAGCAACTGTGGCCTGACAGGGGACGCCACAACGCGTTTCCCCTGCTAGGGCTTGGAGGGAAGAGGTGCTCTTGCGTGCACGGCGCAGATGTCGATGGAGTCGGACTCCCTGCTCTGCCACAGGCAGAGGGGAGTTACTTGTTTGTGTGATGTGCGCCCTTGTTTAGCAGGGCATGAAAAAAATGGTATGCTGCTGCACCAATCACCCTACCTGCCCACCTGTAAAGCAAAGGCAAATGAAGGGGCGTTTGCGGCGGAGGAACCAAGCCACACTCCCTGTATTATACGGTTCTCAGTGTGACCTATAATACACTGTCCGCAAACACGCTGAAGGATCAGCTACCCCTTTCAAGCAAGCAAGCGTTAAGGGACTCCTCAGGTTCTCTTAAAGAACGTACCGAGGAGCCCCTGGGTAGCCTAAACAAGGTTTACCGTGCGCACTTCGCGTGGCCTACCCTTTAATGCGTGTGTGCATGCGGGAGTATGCACGACTGTTTTGGGCAAACCTGCCCATCCGCACCTCAATCAGGAACTCCACCAGGGGGTGGCCCCGCCTGGGCTTACTCACCTTACCTACCGCTGGAGAGAGAGAGCAGGTGAGGGGCGCACGCGAAGAATGTTGCTATGCACTTGTGTGTATGTCTAATCACCCTGATCTGACCTCTAATCATCTGCAATCTTTCTAATCAATCCCTCTATCGCGTCCTATCGTTGTTAGCGCTGCTACAAGACTCGTTCACAGAGACACGAGACGAGCAATGTGTATGCGGCATACGAGACGAGCATACCTGTAGTTTATACCTGATTCATTGAAGTCTTTTTCGTTGATTTTCGAATTCTTGAATTTTTGATACTTCTATTAGTGTAGGTGGAATCTGTATGTTTATTTATTAATGTGTGTCTCGTCATTTTCAAGACTACGTGAGACATACGTTTATAATGCCATTATTTCTCCATTTTCCGGCGCTTCGCTAGGAGCCGCTCCTGCGCGCCGCCATTTTATGCGTAGGAATTTCTTGATTTAAAAAAATCTAGAGATGACTATAATTTTTATAAAAATGTGCTTCTGATGCACAATTGGATTCTGCTCAGGTGTGTTGTGTTAGAAAAATTCTAAGCCGTCATTTGACGGATTTTGGTGTCGTCGGTTCGTTTTTGCGTGGATCCGTCCATAATTCTCCCATTCCTGCCTCTGCAGATACCCACGCGCAGCCTCGCTGAGTAGGCCGTGTTCTGGCCGAAACGCAGCAACCTGGAGAGACTGAGCAGAACCCAAGACCCCACCAAGGGGCAATTTAATTTTTTTCACGACTCCCTTCGCCCTAAGACAGGTCACAGGTCGCCAGCAGGTTTACGAGAACCCATGCGAGTGTGTGTCTATTGTGTCTTGCGTTGGGTTTGTGTCGCGCTGCGTCTTGGAGGGAGGGATGCACATGCACATGTTTTGGCATGTTCCCAAACTAACCCAACCAAGCCACAGGAGCCCCGGCAGCGCCATGAGCGCTGAGTCTTCTGTAGGCAATGTTACAAACAGAGCAGCAAAAGAGCGCCAGCCATGGTGAGCGCCCATTTTTCTGTGTGAGGGAAACTTTAGGTATTTGAAAGTAGATGTGGAAACCAAGGAAAGGCCAAGAAAAAATCCCTTTTTCCTAAAATGCGACAGTGCGGTCACCACAGCACAAGGGGGGAGTAAGAAAAAGTGCTTTTCCAATGCTTTGAGGCATACTCTAGTTGTATTAGAGATGCACTGAGCATCCAGGCATTTCTATCTTAGTATTGGTCCCACCAAAACTGGTGATAACAAATTTTGACCTATGGAACCAAACACCCAATCAGGATATGGAGTGGACCCCGTAATCCCCTTTCAAAGTGAGGCAAATCATCTTTTCCTGAGTTGACTGAGAACTGACATAACCAAGGCAGAGCCTATGAATTTATCTATGTTTTTCCATGAATTCTTAGCTATCCTAGTGGTATGCACCCTAGGGGGCTGGGCACCTCTTTTTAAGAGGTCCTGGGTTCAATTCCTGGTCAGCCTAGCTAAGTAGGAAGATGGCAGTGACCTCATCGCCACATGCCCTGCCACCTCAGCACATATGGGACCGGAAACAAAGAGTGCACATCTCCTGAGATGGCACTATGGAGAAAGAGTGACCATGGGGCAGTTTTCCAACTCTTTTGCAAAATATATTAGCTATCTTTGTGAACATCCATTCCGATATGACCTGAGTTGCAGTTTCTGTGAATATCCTTTCATCTTTCGCTGTTTACACTGCAGCCCTTCATGGTTTGATCCTGATTCTCTTCTCCTTGCATACTATTGGCTTGGGCTATCCTGGATTGACTGTATTTCATCAAACAAAAGCTTTTCATCTCCAAAAACAAGCAGCAGGAAACCCTACACCAACAGCAAGCAGCAGGAGAGGCAAAACACAGTGCTGAAACCACCATAAACTTTTCTTAGAAACACTCACGGAAGAAGTCCACTGAGCGATTAGCGCCAGTGTGACCAGAACTGGGATGGGACCACTGTAGGCACCCATGCAGTCGTGCCTCAGGCACATCAATCCGGTCCTCGTAGAAGAGGTACTGATTGTTTTTATACCACTGGTGCCCGTCAATGACACGGGGTTCGAGACCAGTGCTGAGGGTTTGGAGAATTTCTTTATACTCTGACTGATAGTCGGTTAGACTCCAACCCTCCAGGATTCCAGCAGTTGCGCATGGACAGGTCAAGTTGGACATCCATATGCTGGAAAGCCTCTTTGCCAAGCGCCTCAGAGCTCTCACCTATAAGCGCATCGAAGTTATTGCGCGATATATAGTCAGACAGTTCATTTTTTATACCGGGGATATGATGAACTGTCAACCTGAACTGGCTCAGGTAAGTCCACCAACGCTTTAGTTTTGCTTTCTCTGGTGGTGGGCCCTTCTGAAAAGGCTTCAGAGGTTTTTGATCACATAGCCAGACAATAGGGTTAGATCCCAGGAGTCGGGATTGTGACGAAAGCACCAACATACCGGCCAGGAGTTCCTGGTCATAGTTGCTGTAATTGGAACGCGCTTGGTTCCATTTCCAATTCCAGTGTCCCAGTGGCACCAACCGCCACTCACTGGTAGGATAGTCATGTTTCAACGAGCCATCACGGTTCAGACCACTAGTACAATAATGGCAGTGGGTTAGTTCAGCGGGGTTAAGCTCTTGCCATTGGTAGATTGTTCCACCCCCCCCCACTTCACTGGCATCAGTGATCAGGACTATCTCGCCCTTAGGGCGGGGCAGTCCCAGGCAGTTGGAGAAGGCAATTTTCTTATTCAACTCCTGGAAAGATTCCTCCTCTCTGGCGGTCCACCTCTAGGGAGTAGTTTTCTTGATTAGGTCAGTGAGGGGGGCAGAGAAGTACGTAAAATTGTGGATGTGACGCCGATAGAAATTACAGGCGCCCACAAAACTCCTCACATCGTGTAGACCCTTCTTAGGATCATCGCGAATCTGCATGTCCTGTAGGGGCTGCATCTTAGACGCGGCTGGTTTCCACCAGCCATAACCCACGTCGAAACCCAAATATTCCATGCGGTCTTTCATAAACTCACATTTTTCGAGTTTAATTCGGAGATGGTTTTCTTGACAAACAATGAAAAATTCATGCAGGAGAAGGACATGGTCCTCTTGGGTATTAGTACCCAAACTCACGTCGTCGATGTGGGCTTCCATTTCATCACCCCGAGAAATCAACTCCTGTACTAGAGGCCTGCGCCTCAGTATGTACAAAAATTTGTTCATTAGCTCCTGGAAGAGCGCTGGGGCATTAGCCACCCCGAAAGGCATGACCTTCCACTTAAAGACACGACCCTTAGGGGTTATAAAAGCGAGCAGCTCCTGAGCTGCGGCGGTTAGGTCCACCTGCAAGAAACCAGAGCGTTTGTCCATTTTTGTCCTGTACCTGCATTTGGCAATACGTTCCAGGGTATTTTCCATGTTAGGAATACTCCCTGAGTGGTTCTTGCTTTTCTTGTTGACCTCACCATAGTCAACAACCAGTCGTAGGGCAGTCGACCCTGGTTTAGCAACCAGGAAACAGGGACTGCAGTGATGGGGGTAGTACCCCTTCTTATATTCTTCAACGAGGCCAGCATCAATACATTCGTGGATCTGGCGCTCGATTTCTTCAACCTGTTCCTGTGGAGCGGGATAGGGACGACGCCTCACTCGCGTCTTTTCAAATTCAGGTTTGAGTTTCAGGTCCATCTGGACCAGGTTTTTACAAGAGAGGGGGGGCGGCAAGGCGCCAAACACCTCCTCATAGGTTATCAGCAGTTTCTTCAGTCGAGGGTCAAGGTTAAGACTCTCGAGTTTCTGCAGGAAATCCTCCTCAGCATGGAGGTTGCTCCTTCCATGTTCTTTCTTTTTCTGCCGATCAGCAGTTTCGGCAGGCACGGAACCATCGTCCCACTCAGGGGGACATTGCTGCCCATACTGCAGATAGTACACTAGCGGTATCTCAGGATCAGGCAGCGTATAGGAATCATCGTCCTCCTCAGACCAGATGGAGGATTTCCAGGTCTGTCTGAGGTATTGCAGCCGCTCTTGGCGCTCAATACCTTCGGCCTTCCGGTACAACAGCCGCCGGAGTTCCTGAGTGTCATGCTCAGACAGTGGCATGTTATTAGAAGCAGGCCGCGCCAGAGCATCAGGACTCCGGGCCCCGGGTTCACCTGTGTGCATAGGCTGCATGTGTAGCACTGGCTTCCGAACAGGGGAAGCGGGTTCTGAGGTCGACTCTAGATCTACCTTCTCCAGCAACAGCTGGGCTAGGAAGGCACAGTGTTTTAGGTCAACACAGCTGGGATCAACAGGAGGGATAGTGCTGGCGATCTCAGACAGTTGGTCGTCAGCATCCTCCTTAACAGCTGCAGGTTCCAGATAGCCATCGGGAGATTCACACCCTGTAAGTGTGGCAGATAGGTGCTCAGGAGATCGGTTTTTGAGATCAGAAAGGGTCAGGCCACGATTTTCGGCCGTGGCCTCTTTCAGTAGCACCTGGGCTAGGTCACACAGGGGTACAGGATTGAGAGATCCATCAACGATGGATAAGAAACTGGCCCACTCAGGGGCCTGCATAGCTGTGTCTGAGTCTTCAGGCACATAGATGGGACCGTCGGGGAGTTTCACTCTTCCCACGGTCATTCGATCTAGCATACGGCGCCAGTAAGCGTGTTCACCAGAGCAGCCCCAGTCAGGGGTGTACATGACAACCCTTCCTCCCTCATAAGTGATTTTGGTTAGAACCTTCGCGAGCAGGGAGAAGGGAGGGCTAGGATACGCTAGGCCCATTGCTTTCCAGAAGAAACGGAAAGCGTTGTTTAAATGTTTTGAGCAGTACAACTGCATGATGTGCTGTTGTCGGCTCGCAAACAATTCCACCTGGATCTCATCCAGGTTTACCTGAAGGGCCACCAGTCCATTTTCAAGAATGTGACGGTCCAATTGGTAGTTTTCAGTACGATAGTTAGTCTTGGATGCGTAGCGCAGCCCAGACTCTTTTCGTCCTGACAGCTCCCAAGGTACGGAGAAGAGCCCACTGCCAAAGTTGCAGTGCAAAGAATAGGGGCGCTGGACAGACAGCATTTTTACCTGGGGGTTTCTTCGTAGGAAGTCGGTACCAATGACGATGTCAAAGGCGTCGGTGTCCAGCACTCTGCAGTGTTGGGTCAGAGTTTCGTCGCGCAAGCATATAGTCACATCGACTCCCCCCAAGGAATGGATGGTACGCCCATCCCCTACTCTTATGGCCACGGTCTTAGTTTTCTTGATAGTCCTTAGCAGGCGCCGGGCCACTATGGAAAGTGTTGCACCGGTGTCAAGCACCGCTCGAAAAACTTGATCCCCAATTTTCACGAAGATGCAGAAAACCAAGTCCTCCCCTTCGGAGCCGCCCCCCTACTCCTCATCAGGGAACTTGACATCCACCCCTGCAGCCATGAGGGACTTGGCCATCCAGGCCAGTCGCCTCTTCTTGGAGTTATTCCCCTCAGGGGAAGCGTTATCCCCCTGTGGGCGCTTCTTGGGGTCACCTGCGGCAGGAGGGAGAGTAGCAGCGGGCGCTGATGAGCGTCTCCGGGGGTTAGGGGGTCCACCTTTGCCATCCCCCTTGCCACCTCCTTTACCACCTTTGTCCCCATTCGGGGGATTTCTGGTGGGTGTTTGGGTCTTCTGGCGTTCAGCCTCCTGTGCCTTGAGTTTATCACTCTCGCGTTTCTTTATGTGACATTCGTCTTCGTAGTGACGACGTTTGCCAGAATAGCCAAAGGTGATGGTACATCTGAAATGCTCCTGATGGGTCAAAGGTTTCCCATCCTTGGTATGCTGCTGTCGTTTCATCTGCAGCATACAGCTACTGCGGTGATCGCAGTCAGGGGCATGACAAGGCCCCCCCTTGTCATTGACAGGTTTGCAGTAGAACAGGGGGGGTGTACCTGCATCAGGCTTAACCTCATTCATGGCACGTAGGTTACTCCTCCCTTTACCACCTCCCTGGTTGGTGTTAGTGGGATTTTTAGGCCCTTTCCCTTCGCCACATTCGGGGGTAGGGGTACCACCTCGACCCAAGTGCTTCTTGAGGAATTTCTCCATGTGGGAGTCATTCTCCCTCTCAAGAGCTAGCTCAATCAGCAGGTCCACCAGTTCGTCGTACGAGTGGGTCCGGCTTTTCCTCTCAGAAGTAGCGCAGCAGTCATCCCACGTACGTGGGGGGATCTTACTCATGAGCCACAGGTGGGGCTCAGTGGCCCCGTAGGAGCCCACGTTCATCCGTGAAAACAGATACTCCAGGTCGCACACGTATTCAGAGACTCGCGCAGCGGAAGGAAACTCAGGGAGCATAGGTAGCTCCTCTATCTGTGTGCGCACACTGAGGTCAGTCTCATAGACTGGGAATGTTTTCTCCAATCTTTGGAGTACCTCTACCCAGGTTGAACAGGTTTTCACAATCAGTTTCACCTGTTTTTGCAAAAATTTCTTTTTGCAGGAGCGGTTCAGCAAGGAGCATTTGGTGGCCACATCCACATGGGATTGGCCAGTGAGCAAAAGAAACTCAGCAAATTCTTATGCCCATTCAGGCAGATTTTTCGGGTCGAACTCCGGCAGTTCTAGGTGGATGTTCGCCTGGGCAATGGGTCTGCCCATCTTCCCACCCCCCCAAGGTTAGGCCAGAAGGAGAAGGAGATACGCTGGCAAGAAGTGCCAGTGCTGGCAGCCCTCTTTTCTCAGTCTCCGTCACCGGCACGTCCTGTAGTTCAGCAATAGGGACTGTCCTGGCGCGAGGATGAAAAGGGCTGGGGCAAGTGACCTTTGGTAGCAACCTGGACACCCTTGATCTTTTGAGATCATCAGCCAATGTGCTCAATCCGGGTGAAGGTGAGAGTCGCGCTGGCTTGGGTAAGGGTTCAGTGATGCCCAATTTAGCCTTGACAGCCTCTGATAGTGCTGTCACATCCGGGTCTACCGATCCGGATAGAAGTTTGGCCCAAAGTTCGGCCGTACGATCCAGAGCCCCATGGGTCGGCTCTGGGCGAAAAGGATTCATTATCGGCAGGTCTGGATGCCTTGCTCTCGGGTGTTCGTGTACTCTCGGTCGTCTCGGTAGTGATACTGTGTCCGCTATGTCTGTAGATGGCCCAGAATAGAGGAAGGAGCCCATCTCAGTTTGGGGTGGCGACCCGAGAGCATCAAGAGGTATTTCTCCATCCTCTCCTACGGTGGACTTGTGGTACTCTTCGTGGAGCATGAACTCGTCCATCCTCCTTCGTAGGTCCTCTTGTTCTTCAGGACCAACTCCAAGTACGGTAGAAGACGACGCCGGACAAGCCGACCGGGCGATGGAAGCTTCGACACGCCTGCGGAGCCTTTGCAGGCTGTCTTCACCATGGGCCGCTAAGGTTTCTTGGTTAATGGGATTGTTCTGGGCGGATTTAGTTCTGCCCTTCTGTGCTCTGGATCTTCCTGAGACCCAGATGCTGCTCTGAGTGGCGGTTCACTCTTTGGGTGGGCTACACTGCCATGTTGCACTTGTACACTTCTGATCGGCCAGGTTCGGGAGGACAGTTGAGTGGACATGTTTAATGTGCTTTTCAGTGTTCTTTTCTTGTGCTTCTGCTCAGAGTCGGTTCGGAAGGTTCTCAGGGTTTGCCTCTGCTACCGAAAAGATCTCCTTGATTAGTGCCCTATAGACCTTGATGAAATCCTGCAGGTTTTTGATGGTGAAATCCCAAAACCAAAGGAGCAAGTAGAGCAAGAACAGGATGTGGATGGAATCAATGAATAGTTTGAAATCCAGTGTAACACAGAAGGGCTGCAGATAGACAAAGCAGGTACAAACACAGAGATTCAATCACAAATGGATAATACAAAAGATTTTATATGAAACCTGGACTCACTCCAGCCTCCAAGATAGCATCAAGCACTTCATGTGCACTCTTTTGGGTGAAATGGTGCTGGTTAGGAATGTGGGGCATAGGTGTCAAGCCAGACACAGAATATGACTTGACCAAGCAACTGAATTCAGAAATAGTTAAAAAGTAGAACCACATTAAGTGGTAGTAACAATTGAGTATAGGGGTCTTGGGGTGGGAGACCACTAGGCTTAACCTCCAAGGCCTAAAGCATGAAATGCCTATTTTATTTCGGCATACCCTCCATGAAGGAAGATACCTCCCCTCAGTTGAGTGGTAGGGGTGAACGTCATGGGGGGCTAGGGTTATAACCCTAGGTACTTTGAGAAATTGTACTAAAAGCTTCAAAAGAGTGACAAAAATACTCAAATTAGTCCTAGCATCAACAAAAGGGTTTTAAGGCGGGCTTGGCCTGGATCAAGCCCTCCAAGAAGGACATGGCAGTGACTTTTTCTTACTGCTGCTGGTACACAACGTCAAATCTGCCTACATGGTGCACAATGCACCGCCGCCGCCCCACCGCCCCGGGGACCCGCCCATGAACCCAGTAGACACAGCCACCTACCTGGGGGTCCAACAAGCGGCCACCGCAAACGGCGTCACCCTACCACGGAACCTGATACGGCAGCTGACACGGACGCTGGTCATAGCACGCATTGTGGCACTCTCCACCCAGGCCCTGGCGTACTTCCTGCAAGCGGTGCTCAACGCCGCTATAGGGTTCTAGGCCTTGCACCTAACGCGCCCCCAACACATGCCACAAGCGGCCGCTACCACGGTACGGCGAGCATGGACCATCCATGGCCACCGGCCCACATCACTACCTGCAGCGGTGCGCGCGGCGTCGCCACCGTACTACGGAGACAACACGGATCACCTCGTCAACAGCGCGTAAACAGCTCACACCGCGGCCCACCTGCCCCGTCTCATGCACAATCATGAGCCGGAGGTGCGAGAAGTCTTCACGCTGACACTGTGAGAGGCCCAGTACCATCGCAATACCTGCCCCCAATACATAGTAAGAAAAAGTGCTTTTCCAATGCTTTAGGGTATACTTTAGTTGTATAAGAGGTGCTCTAAGCACTCATGCATTTTTATCTTAGTATTGGCCCAACCAAAATGGGAGATAACACATTTTGACCTATGGAACCAAACACCAAATCAAGTGAAAGTGCTGCCCTAGGTCGTGGATGGTGCCGGAGGGCTCAGGGCCGGCAAGACCAGGGGGGCAGGCACGCGAGGAGTCGACCCGAACGCTGCTGTTGGGGGCAGAACCGGATACACGGGCACCAACGGAGGCAAGAGCAGCGACAACGGAGGCAAGATCCATGCTGATTGTTATCCGGCAAAAAATCCCAGTCTAAGAAGAAAATTCATGCGGATATTCCTAAGTACATCTGAGTGTCCATATCTATCTGAAAAGATATATAAAAATCCGATTGTGAAAAAATATTTCGCCCATTTGGCTCGCGCGCGCGCGTCAGCGGCAATTGGCGATTCCGGGTAAATGATCGGAACGCGGCGGACTTACGATGAATGGACCGCGGAATCAGATCCGGCACATCAGAAATATATAGGTCTGATCCTGAGACTGAGTTGCGGGGCGGCGATTCCGCCGAAGCAGAGAAAATGGCCAAAATGTAGCCAATCTGGGGCAGATCTGCGAAAATCTGAGCAGATGGGGGTTAGCTGCACTTACACTCCCCCTCCAAAAACTCACTGGGGTGTGTCTCTACGTCAACGAAGAACGTAGTGCGGGTAAGTCCCAGAAAAAAATAGAAATGTAGCCTCGATGGGGCGAAATCTGCTTGATCTGACCTGATTTGGGCTGAATTGGCACTGAATCAGGATGGATGAACCTGAAATGAGACAGAATGAGGAGTGACGAACAGTCCTCCGGGCAGTAAAACATTAGGTTAAGGGCTAAAAAGCACGTAAACGTATCGAGAATCGATACCAAACCATGCCCTGGTTGAGAATGAGGTAGATTATTGGTGGTTTGAGTGGGAGAATCAAGAAACCGAGTGACATCTCGGCGCTCTGGCACAGTTTAGCTGTCGCGGGTACGCTACGGTGTCCTCCACGTACTCTACATCGTGTTACTCCCGCTTTTCTCGTTCTCAAAAGTGCAGCATGTGCCTCAGATTTGGCGCATCTGGTGGATGATCACAAGATTCAGCAAGATTGAGAATCAATTTGAGCAGAGATGAAGGAGATGAAACAATCACAGAGAGGGAAAACAAATACAAATGTAGTCTGCAACCCCTAAGTGAACAGAAAAACATCAGCGTCAACGAAGTTAGGCAAAGCCGTAAACAGATCTTCGAGGAATGAGAGGAGATGACAAGGAAATCAACCTAAACTGTCCTAAAATGAGCAAATTCCCTAAGATGAAGGTGAAATGAAGCGGAATGTCTAGAACTGAAACTACTAACACCTTCGTTTAGACTAGAGTTAATATATATTGTCGTTCATTCAGCTGAATTGTGCTTTCCGGCACGTTGGTTCGCAAGCATCCAACAGATTCCATGAAAATGTGGATCATGTGATGATGCATCATGATGGGACATGATGGCCCTGGATCCTTGGCACGTAACGCGCCGAAGGTTCGCTGAAGGCGCTTTACTGACAGTATATAACTGAGAGACACCGAATAGTCCTTTATTTACAGTGGCGGCGGTGTCAATCGACTTGGACAAGGCCCATCTTTCGATTGAGTCCCACAAGACACTTGGATTCACCATTTTCGACAGTTTCAGGTCGGATTGAGCTCACATTGGCGTGTGCCAAAAATACACCGAAGCTTACGGACCTCAGAGGTTGCTGTTAGAAGTCCCTAGAGCTCCTATATGAAGGTTGTCTGAACAATTGACGTCGGGGTTTTGCGCAACAGTGGCAGAATGATGGACAAACCTGAGGAATTCAAGGTAAATTCAAGGAATCTGGATCTGAATCTGGACTTTGGCTTCAGCATCACGGCAAATGAACTTAAGATCTGAGTTCTACTACAGGGGGTGCCTGTAGGGGTGAATGAATGTCGCTGGCCAGCGTTTTTACTATGTACATTTGCTTCCATCTGCACGAGTAGCGCAATTCCAAAGATGCACAGACCAACAGAGACAAGATTACCCCGGATCTGCCTGAATTAAGCCTGAGTTTGGTTTTTTTCTGGACACGGCAGCACACTCCGTGGCTTTCGGCAGCGTATCTACGCCTTGTCTGCCGAACGGAGACCAACGAAAAGTTGATTGACGTCAAATTTTCAAACATTCGCAGTTCTCCACATCATGTCGTAATCAGGAAGAATGAACAGTGGATTGAGCAGAATGTGGTTTTTTCAAGTCGTCAGAACACTCACATTGGAATAAGTGGTCGACGGGGCGAGGCTGGAGCTTTTGTAGGAGTGGGACATGTAGGAGGGTTTCGAACCTACACCCGTGAGCCCTAGTGACGAGTGCCATGACGCCCTGGATAGACGACTGTTACCCAGATTATGGCGTCGGCGACTCAAGTCACGACGGGTCTCCCTCAATTCGGCCAAGCATGAATACATGTGACCACCAACCTGTCTGGTGGGGCCCTCGTACGGCTTGGGCTCTGTAAATCAGCGGCCGAACTCGAAGCTTCGTCCTCATTTGGCTCCTGGGCTGGCCTGACCGCAGGAGGGGAGATCGACGGATCAGCCCTGGAAGGTGGCTGCTGAGGGCCGTAAAAGGCTGGATGTCGATTCACCACAGGTCTTTTTCCGTCGCTCTCCACCTGTCTGTCGGGTTTCGACAGACAGTCTGTCAGGAGTACTCCAATTTCGGGGTGCTTCTTGAGGAAGTCGATGAACCCCTTGGTGTACCCATGGACAAAAGAATGGGCTGGTTCCCAGTTGTTGTGACTGGAATCAAAGCCCCTCCACTCACATAGAAATTCCCATTCGCCCTTTTCGTCACGTCTTGCCTCTAAAATCCTCTTGAGTTCGTACTTCCCCCCTTCGATGACCTGATCGGACAAAAATTTCGAAGTCCAAAAAAGGGGTTTAACCCGATCCTTGGGGGAGGGGATCTCTCTCTTGAGGCGATCGCCCGAAACTTCAATTTCCCTGCTGACATCCACACGAATCCTCCACCTGTTCTCACCTAGACGCGCTGTAACAACGAATGGCCCCTCCCACAAGGGAAGAAGCTTATCATCTCCGTCCAGGGTGGTTTCGGATTTTCGAAGCCAAACTCGATCATCGACTTCAAAATTGTGGGGGTTTTTTCGGCCTTGATTCTGCACCCAAAGCCAGTCAGCTTGATGCTTATCGATTAATTTCGAGACAGTTTTTTCTGCTCGTTGGATTTCGTCCAAAAACAACGAGGCATCTTTACAAGGGCGAGGATTATTCAACGGCATGTTCCACCAACACTTCTTTCGTCCAAAGACAATTTCATTTGGAGAAAGGCCATGGTACAATGGCGTGTTGTGGTAACGGCGAAGCAATGGGAAGAGAACTTCAAGCCAATGGAAGTCTTTCTCACTGGCGAGCTCCTTACGAAGCATATTTATAATAGAGCAGCCGGCTCTTTCGCCAGGCAGCGCTCGATGTGAGTAGATTTCACATCTCAGGTGGTGGATTCCAAGGCGAGCACATAATTCTTTCCACCATTCGGAGGTGTACTCTTTGCCTGAGTCCGTAACCACCTCGGATGGGACGTCCCAACCTCCCATCCAGGTCTGCACACACCATTTGGCGGCAGCTTTGCCAGTCATTGACTCGACGTTGCAAGGCAACACCTGAATGTAGCCAGAATGACGGCATTGTATAAGGAGCACTCCATTGACCTTTTTGTTGGTCCAATGGCACTCTTCGTCGTCGAGTTCACCAAGATGGAAACAATCACTGGTGACTCTGTTAAAGAGGCGCTCCGGAATAGGGTGTGGCCTCAGATGGCCGTGCTTCTTCGCGCTGGGGGGCGTCGAGACAGCACATTGGGCACATCCGGCGGCTACTTTCATACAATGAGTATATAGCCGTGAGCCGAACAACCTATGTTTAATCATCGACCATAATCTACGGCCATGTGCGTGGGGGGACTCCCATTTGTGCCACCAGTTTAACACTCGGGGGGCCAGGGCGTCTGGTACGCACAATTTACCCACCATCCACAGCTTCCCCCCATCCAACGAATATTCAGAATAAATTCCATCCTTGTGAGCATCTTTGGATTTGAGATTCTCAAAGATCTCTTTAAACATGGAATCATGCAGATAATCGTTCGTCCAGTCACGGATGATAAGGGAATCTTTCGGCAGGGGTGGAGTTTTGGCCGGATCTCGACGCTTAATGCCCTGAATCAACCGAATTCCACTTACAGGTCGGGTATACTCGAACCGTTTCACACTCCCTGAGGAGGGATCGGTGACTTTCTCCACGACTTTCAGTGATTTGGTGATAATCTCATGGGCATGCGCCGGATCTGAGAAGGCCCTGATATCATGACACGGTAATGCGTGCTGTTTAACAGAGCATTGCATGCATTCACGTCGAATGAGCTTTTTTTCTTCTTGATCCCACTCGATTACGACGTGGCGGTCCTGCTCCGTACCATGGATGTTGGTACTTTGCAGCCCCTCTGAAGCGGGGTAAGCCCATCGGCTCAGAGCATCCGCTACCGTGTTGTGTTTTCCAGGCAAATACGACACATGGAGGTCAAACAGACTGAGAAATTCGTGCCATCTGGCCCGTCGACCAGCTGGGCTCGCGATAGTATCAATGTGTTCGGTGGCCCAATACTCCAGAGATCGATGATCCGTCAGGATCTCGACTCGATTGGTGCCAACCCACGATTGGTACTTCTTCAGAGCGCAGATTATGGCATAAGTCTCTTGCTCACGCGGTGACCATTGCATCTGGCGTGGAGCTAGCTTCCGAGACCAAAATGCAAGAGGGTAATGATCACCTGTGGCTTCATCAACCTGTTCAAGGACAGCTCCGATCGCGTACCTAGAAGCGTCAGTTCTTATGTAGAAGGGTCGGTCGAATTTCGGCACATGCAACGTGGCGACTTCGCAGAGGGCCGCCTTCAAGTGATGGAAGGCCTCCTCGCACTCGTCAGTCCACTTGACACGAACCTTTGAACCTGCCTTGCCCGCATCTCTCCCTACCTTCAATAGTTCAGTGAGGGGGGCAGCAAATTTGGCATAATTCGGCACAAAAGTGTGGTAAAAATTGCAACAACCCAGGAATCCTCTCAATTCCGTGATCGTCTCAGGGCGCTTCCACTTCTGAATAGCGACGAGCTTCCCTGGACTGGGTCGTCGGGTGCCATTCTCAAGGAGAGAACCACAAAATTCGACTGATTTTAAAAATAGTTTTCCCTTCTTTGGCCCACAAATCAGCTGATTGGCATCAAGAATGTCCAAAACCTGGTTCAGCTGCTTTTCATGTAGGGCCACCAGCTCGGCTTCGGTCAGTCCCTCCCCCTCTGTCGCGATGATTATGTCATCTATGTACACACTCACGAAGGCACGAAGCTCAGGATGAGCTGTAAAAAGCACATCCTCCATCATTCTTTGAAAAAACGAAGGGGCGTTCTTCAGGCCCATGGGCATGACCGTCCACTGGACTGGGCCACATGGCGTGCACATACAGGTGAGAGGTCGGCTGTCCTTCCTCAACGGCATTTGGTGAAAGCCGTGACGGAGATCCAGCACAGAAAACAAACGACCTCTTGCCCTCTTGGCGATTTCCTCCTCAATGAGGGGCAGGGGGTGTGAATCCGCCTTGGTTTCGGCGTTGAGGTTGCGAAAATCAACAACCATTCGCCAACCATCAATAGTCTTCTGGTCTGCAGGCGGCGGCTTCGGGACTGTGAAGGGTGCACAGCACCACTCGCTGGTCATACAACCCTCAAGCCAACTAAATTCCCTGAGATTTCTCTCGATTATTTTTCTGAGTATCTCATGTTTCTGTCCATGGTTCTCATAAGGACGCTGTTTCTTCGCCTTGTACCCTTCACGAAGCTCGATGAAGGCTTCACCGAACTGCCCACGGACAGGGGGGTTTTTGATCAACTTCCCCGAAAGGGTTGTGTCCTTCCGTTCCTCAAAAATCTTTTCTCTTTTCTTGGAACACAACTCAGTGTCCACCTGATCGCCAGGAATTACTGTCGAAAAAACTTTGGCGATTTCTTCGGCCTTGGCAGGAAGAATCTTCTTACGGATGTCCCTAAAAAGGTCCGTACCAACTGCCTCTTGAAGATAGGTGGGTCGAGTGTCGACATTCCAGAGATTCTCTTCGTGATCCAGCTCCTCGAAAGGATCTATGAAAGCTTCCACACGGGGTTTTTCATAAAAAACTCTGAATTTGCGGCGCGAAGAAAATTTTTTTAGCGTCCGTGCGCCGTAGATTCTTTTGGATGTAGATCGTATTGGGGAAGAGGGAGACGAGGCGGATCCATTTGACGTTGGATCACCTTCGGCATCTGACGGACAAAAATCAGAAAAAATAGATTCATCATCAGTACCACGCTCAACCTCAGATTCAGACCCAACACAGGAATCAGTACTAGAATCAGCAGAATCAGAGTCAGAAAGCTTTCCATCCACCAGGAATGCAAGCGAACTCCAGGGCCGCTGTGGCAGGGGACCTGTGTCGTCCCTGGCATACAGCTTAATCTTCCTGGGAAGTTCGATGTAATCTACACAAATGTCTTGCAATTCCTGAAACCAAGGCTCGTCGTCCCACAAGGGCACAACTAAAATCGCCTGGGTTTTATCTTGCTTGATTTTGTGGATGACCTGCTGGATTAAGTGAAACGGAGGATTAATCCATAACTTCTTGTCCCATTTATGGGTCCAAGCGTCGCGAAAGTGCTTGTCAAAGCGCTTGTTCTCGCGGTTAGCAAAGGCATCACACTGTGGCCAAAAGGAATGGTGTTCATAAAAATATTCACAAATTGCATCGCGCCATTTGTCGACAACTCTGTAGGATGAAGAGTGCCAGCGCGAAGGGCGTCGTGGCTGGGAGTCCCTACGAAGACATTCTAACTCTCGGGAGTAATCGGCACTCCCATTCACCTCTGCAATGGTGACATCTTCGCCAAACTTTGGTGTAACCTTTTGCTTCAAAAATTCTTCTGCACTTTTAAACCCTGCGTGCAAAAAACGAAATTCAGGACGCTCCAAGGGACCTGACTCCAGCAAAAAACAACGCCGATGACCTACGGGCGCCACCCTGTTCTTGCGAAGCCAAGGATGGCCCAAGTAAAGGTCATACTTTATGTCGGCACGATAGAAGTAGTCATCCTTGAGGATAACTTCCTCCACATTGCCAGCTTCCCAAAGGTCTTGAGCGACCAAATGAGTTGATATATAACAACCGCGTTGCCCACCTGCGAGAGAATGTCCAGAAACTCCCTCGAGGGTAACAGGATGAGGCGAATCAAACACGCAGTCGTCAGGCAAAAAAGAATTGGATTGGAGATTTACCTCCGATCCATTGTCACACAAACAAGTGGCGAGGTGGAAATTGCCCTTGCAATCAGAGACCCACAGCTTTGTGACAAACTGACGGGCCCTGTGCTTGGACTGTACACCAACCTCGTCCACTACAACAGAAAGATCCGCTGCCGGATCCAGGGGAGAGGAGACAAGCGACCCTACATCAAGTAGTGGTCGAGAAGGAATCTGGGGATCATGCCTGAAATCGCCTGGGGAGGGGCGATTTTCGTGGCTCCCCTAGGCGTTCTGACCTCCAGTGGCTGCGTTAACATTATGGACACACCCTGATTCGTCGACCCACTCATCTTGGAGCGGATCATCTGCTGGATTCAAGGCATTTAATTCATAATCTCGGTCCGCATCGGACACCTAATCTGCACCTGAGACCTGATCCACACGATGGTTGCCCTTTCCACGTCCACGGCCACGGCCGCCGGATGATGGACCTCCACCGTCGCCACGCCCTCTGCCCTTACCAGAGAAAGGGGTTCCCGAAGGATTTCCCTTACCTTTACCCTGGAATCCTAGAGCATTTCCCTTGTTTGCACCGGATTGAGGGGTTTGGCCTGGATTTCAATTTCCGCCTCCGGCGTTGCTATTGGGATTTTTCTGGCCGTTCGGCTGCCCACCGGAGCCGGATGGAGTCCGATTTCCTGTGCCTTGGGACCCGCCAGGGCCTCCAGGATTTTTGTTTCCACCGGAGGGGGTCGGATTCCCTTTTCCAGCCTTCCCACCGTGCACCTGTCTGTCATTCCTGTCTGAATTCTGCGAATTACTGATATTTTCACCAATCACCTTGTGATCGTAAGGAGACCATCGGTGATTATCAGTAGAATGCGACTTAGCTCGGTTCGTAGAACCTAAAAGAAGGCAGATGCTACAGTGCTGCTGAACATTCCGGGTGTCATTCACCTTTTTGTTGCCCTTTTGGGCCCCATTTTGGGTGTTTTGCTGGGTATTCTTGTTTCCCCCAAGACCCTCATGGAAATTCTGGTTGGAGGCGTCGGCGAGCCGCTCAACCTCCTCCCAGAGTTCCTTCGGGGTGTACGAAAACACCCAGCTTTTGGCCCTCAGGCGATGGCCATGGAAGCTGACTCCCCTTTTGAGGACTTGGACAAACAAGTCCCGATCCTCGTGCTCATGAAACCTTATTTTCCACGTCTCTTCGGTGAATTTCACCTTAGAAAAGGACGTGGGGGAGCACTTTTGAAGTGCCTCCCTGACGGATAACTTGTTGGCAGAGGCATCGAAGCCTTCCACCTCCGCCCACCAGGTCTTGACCTTTTCTTCGGACTGTTTGTTCCGAAGGGTGGCGGCAGTTTCTGAGGGGATCTTGTCAAAAATCAGACTTTTCAGCTCGGCACTAGAAAATTTTTCGCCTGAATGTTCAGCTTCTTCCACTAAATTCCAGAAGCGCTGTTTTTTGTCTTGCACTTCGTGCAAAATTAATCGCGAGAATGAAGGAAAATTCTTCAACATTTGGTGGTAGTGGTCCTCTGGCAGCCGGGATCCACGTACCTCCAACTGTTCCCACACCTCATCAAAGGTAAGGGGGGAACTTGTATCCTCGCGATCACTCCAAGTCCTGAGCCAAGTGTTGGCCGGCGGTCCCTCAAGGCAATCCAAGAGGGCCATCAGGAACTGATCATCTTGGAGTTTTTGAGTCTTAACCCACAGTTTAAATTCCCGTTGGAACTGAGGCCAACGTCGGGGGTTTCCATTATACTTCGGTTGCTTGGCAACCTGATGAAGTCGCAAGGAGGTAGGGTTAAGAAGCGAATCCAGCCCAACACCGGCCGTAATGGCAGACACCTTGGCGGCATCATTCGCCACACCAGCTCCGGCGAGGGTCTGGGCGAGCAACAGCTGGGCTAAGGTATTGGAATCAGCAGCAGGAGGGGCAGTACGGGAGGCAGTTCGCTTGGCATTCTGAGCCTCAGTCCTAGCCTTCGCCGTCCTACTCTCAGAACGAGAGATTTTAACTCTTTCCTTTAGCTTGGTCCTGCTGATCCTTGCATCGGTGGTCCTGGAGTCCACCGAAGGAGCAATTGAAAAAATTTCTGTCGCCTCCTCCGATGGCTCTGTTGCTTGTCCCACCGATGAGGCGCCCTCAGACCGCATGTGCGTCTTGAAAAGATTTTTTATTCCCAGCGTTTGAATGATGAGGCGCATTTGATCTTTGAGCTCTTGGAGCTCAGCATCTCGCTGGAATCTGCAGGAGCAGTTGGCAGGACAGTACATGCCGTGTCCTGAAGGGCCTGAGCAGGCTGTCGGACCGCTGATCTCGGTGGTCCGCAGCCATGAGTCCACTTGGGGAGCTCCTTCAGCCCTGATTTCCAGGCTTGCCTGCCTGGCCGCCTCTAAAATTCCCTCCTCAACCGCTGCGGCTAGATCGTCGCGGATGGAAACAGGGGGATGAGGGGCGGAGGGCCCGGGAACAGGTGCCCGGACCTTCTCCTTCGGGAAGGGGCTTGCCTCCCAGATCTGCAAAAAAATGGCAAAAGAGTCATCTTCTTGAGAACGCCACCACATCCTGGTATTAATTTCGTCCTGAAGGAGGAAAAAATATTCCGTTAAAAAATCAGAGGCGATTCTTTCTTGTTCGATCGGCTTAGACGAGGCTAAGTAACAAAGGGCCTCAAGGCTACGGGTCACTTCTGGGGACAAATGGTCGTCCCAGTGTGCCCAAGAGGCTGGTCGGTTATAGCTAGGTACCTCACCTGGACCGCCCATCTCAATGTCGTTCAGATCGGCGTCCATGGTCTCAAATATTGGACATCCGTAAGGAATGTTGGTACCTGCCAGCTCCGTAAGCTCCACCGGAGCATTGCCATCGTCGTAGGCCGGAGGATTCCAGCTGCTCGATGGCCAGTTTCGACTGGGATGATGGTAATCTGGGTCCCCACAGCTGCTGATGTGCGCCCTTCTTGGGCAGCTTGGAACTGCGCAAGGCATTCCTCTCAAGGCCTCGTTCGCACAGCACCATGGCAACGTAATCGTTACTTCTCCAGAAGCGGCGGGGTCTACGGGGCCGTACTGGGGAGCGGGCTGTGGATGGGATGCCACTGAAGCAGCATTCAGGTAGCCTCTGCTACCATGAAAGTGCTGCCCTAGGTCGTGGATGGTGCCGGAGGGCTCAGGGCCGGCAAGACCAGGGGGGCAGGCACGCGAGGAGTCGACCAGAACGCTGCTGTTGGGGGCAGAACCGGATACACGGGCACCAACGGAGGCAAGAGCGGCGACAACGGAGGCAAGATCCATGCTGATTGTTATCCGGCAAAAAAATCCAGTCTAAGAAGAAAATTGATGCGGATATTCCTAAGTACATCTGAGTGTCCATATCTATCTGAAAAGACTTATAAAAATCCGATTGTGAAAAAATATTTGGCCCATTTGGCTCGCGCGCGCGCGTCAGCGGCAATTGGCGATTCCGGGTAAATGATCGGAACGCGGCGGATTTACGATGAATGGACCGCAGAATCAGATCCGGCACATCAGAAATATATAGGTCTGATCCTGAGACTGAGAAGCAGAGAAAATGGCCAAAATGTAGCCAATTTGGGGCAGATCTGCGAAAATCTGAGCAGATGGGGGTTAGCTGCACTTACATCAAGATGTGATGTGGACCCCTTTATCCCCAAGCTATAGGCACTAAAACATCTTTTTCTGGGTTGCTGAGGCACTGATATACTGAAGGCAGAGCCTATGAATTTATCTATGTTTTCTCATGAATTCTTAGCTGTCCTAGTGGTATGCACCCTAGGGGGCTGGGGCACCTCTTTTTGAGAGGTCCTTGGTTCCATACCCAGTCAGCCTAGCTAAGTAGGAATATCCCATGTGACATGGCAGTGACCTCAGCGCCACAAGCCATGCCACCTCAGCACCTATGGGACCCAAAAACAAAGACTGCACATCTCAAGATGGCACTGTGGATGAGAGTGAGCCCTTCGGGCAGTTTTCCAATCAGTTTTTCTCAAACATGTAAAATATTTCATCCTGAGTTGCAATGTATGCTAATTGCTGTGGTCTATTGTTGATAGTTGTCTTTATCTAACTCTTTGTGACTGCAGCCCTTCATGCTTTGATCCTGATCTTCTTCTACTTGCTTATCTCTGGCTTGGGTTATCCTGGATTGGTTGTATTTCAACAATAAAACATTTTCCTCATCAAAAACAAGCAGCAGGAACCCTACACCAGCAGCAAGCAGCAGGAGAGGCACAACAAACACACAGTGTTGAAATCACTATAAAACCTTCTGGTAGCAAGAGGCGGACAGTCTCTGCATACCGGCAGCAACCCCGTGCCGTACATCCAGTGCGCCGAGATCTGTCATATATAAGCAAGAAGGGCGAATATGGACACAAAGAAGGAGGACACCGACGTGAGGACGGCGCCTGAGGCACCAGCAATGCCAGCACCTGGTGAACCTGGACCTGGACCTAGCACTGTACCTTCGGTGCCCTTACACGGGCCAGTGGACGTGGCGGATGATTCGCTGGAAGGACTTCAGTCGGCCTTCCGGGCCCTCTCAGTCGAGGAGGTGGACACCAATCCTGTGAAGAGAAAGAGAGAGAGAGAGAAGGATGCTGGAAAAAGCATGGCAGACGAAGGAATAGACCATGGGCACGACCCGACAAGTGAGTCGACCTTCGAGGGCGCACCAAGCGCTTTGTAATAGGATTGGCAGCATTAGCCAGTCCTGCAGACGCATGCGCCAGATGTCGCGATTGTATGGTGACGAGTACAGGCTTAAACAATTATTGTCTATTGACATTGCATTATGAGCCTGATTTTTCATTATCAGTTTTTCAAGCATTTTATTTATGTCTTTTTGTTTAGGCATGAATCAGCGTAAGAACTGAACCACTAGTTCACTAACAATCACAATTCAGTGGTTCCGTGTTGTGCCGCTGGAGTTTGGGTTATCTGGGATCATTGGGATCATCCGAGGTATTCGCAGAACATGGAAAACCAATCAGACTCCAATCACAGTTCAGTTTTGTAATTGGAGTCTGATTGGTTTTCCATGTTGTGCGAATACCTCCGATGATCCCAATGATCCCAGATAACCCAAACTCCAGCGGCAGGACACGGAACCACTGAATTGTGATTGATAGTGAACTAGTGGTTCAGCTTTTACGCTGTTTCATGCCTAAACAAAAAGACATAAATGAAATGCCTGAAAAACTGATAATAGAAAATAAGGCTCATAATGCAATGTGAATAGACAATAATTGTTTAAGCCTGTACTCGTCACCATACAATCGCGACATCTGGCGCATGCGCCTGCAGGACTGGCTAATGCTGCCAATCCTATTACACTCCCCTTCTAAAATATTTCATAGTCTACACAAGACTTTGCTAGACTTGAAATGTTTGATAAAAAAACATATAGGAGTGGTAGCACTTGCATAGCGCATGCTTGCTGCTCAGCACCCCACTGTGGGCTGTCTACTGTACACAAACAAAGTGGGTGCTGCAAGTATAAGGAGTGGGGCTGAGTGAAAAATGCTTTTATGCATCTCCCAGGGGAAGTATGTGGGGCTCACCTTTAAAGTACTCAACACAAGACAACCACAAAATGAATACCCACTAAAAAACTCAGCCACTTGATAGATCCTTTAATATTAAAATAAAAAGGAAAATAACAGAGCTACCCTGCTGGCTGTTGCTTCTCTGACTGCCGGCTGTTTGAACAAAAAAACAAACACTCCACAGACAAGAAAAGCCAAAACAGGTGTGTGGGGTTTCACTCTGTGTTTCAAAAAAACACACAACAGACTAGAAAAGCAAAAGACCTCAAGCTCTAGCATGCACAGCACAAACAAAACATGAGAAGTCGTGTTTGGTGCTACAAATGTGCACGTAAGTGCTCTGCCTGTGCTCAGCAAAAGCGAAGTAGCGCCAAGGGACGCCACAAGGGGTTATACTTGCATCATGGGCCACTGGCGCTAACAGACAGCCTGGCCGTGACATATATCACTGGGCATATAAGCCCTCATACAAAAAGAAGATAGGCCCATGCATCAGCGCTATAAGAGAAGGCGCTTAGGGCACTTACAACAGGCAAAATGAGTCTCATTGACTGAGTCAATTTGCACATGCATGCCATGTAAATCAGATGCACAGCAGGCGCGTACATTACAGCGCAACTGTAAGCAATTAGCGCCCTCGCAGTCTTTGCTTTGCTGCCCCCTGCCCATTGTCCCACTTTGGCTGGGACATGTCCTCCAGGAGCGCGAGGAGGGTCTTGGCAGCTTGCTGCTGGCGCACTTGTTTGCCGCCACGATTACCACGCCGCTTGGTGGGCCCAGGGCTCGCCTCGCAGGAGCTTGGCGTGTCAACCACAGCCACAGCGCCTTCATCGGCGGCGCAGTGCGCGCTGGAACGCACATTCCTTTGCGTGCGGGAGTCTGTCGCAGCTGGCTTTGCTTTGGCGCCGTGATTAGCGCCATGCTGCCTGTACTTGGGCAAACCAGCACCTTGTGCGCCTCCCCCAGCGCCATTTGCAGAGTAATTGCGCAACGCAGCAACTTGGGCGCCTTCGGCAGCGCCATTGTGAGTATCTGCTCGCCGCGCAACAACTTGGGCGCCTTTGGTCGCGCCGTTCTGAGTGTCTGCTTGCCGCGCAACAACTTGGGCGCCTTCGGTCGCGCCAGTCTGAGCGTCCGCTTGGCGCGCAGCAGCCACGCTTGAGCCGGAGGCCTCTTGTAGAAGCCGGTCAACCTTGTTGTGCAGCTCACGTTGCAAATCTACCAGGATCTCCAACTTCTGCACAGCGCACACAAAAGGGCTCTTGCGGGGAACAAAGAGCGAACGGATGAAACTTGCCAACAGCACATGGTACGCAGCGCTCTCTTCTTCCTCTAGCGCACGTCGCAATTTGCCTGGATTGTTGGTGAAGTTCACGCAGCGCCAACCGGCAAGTTCAGTCCAACCTGAAACCTCAGTCTCCAGCGCCGGCAGATCTCCAAGCTGGACCCAACTCAATATTGCTGCACTCCAGCGCTCCGTCTCGCTTAGCACGGCTGAACCAACAGCTGATCGCATGTTGCATTCGCCATCAACCCTACAGTGATCCGTGTTCTCAGTCGAAAAAACTGAACTGTAATTGGAGTCTGACTGGTTTTCCATGTTCTGCGAATACCTCCGATGATCCCAATGATCCCAGATAACCCAAACTCCAGCGGCACGACACGGAACCACTGACTTGTGATGGATAGTGAACTAGTGGTTCAATTTTTACGCTGATTCATGCCTAAACAAAAAGACATAAATAAAATGCTTGAAAAACTGATAATTAAAAATCAGGCTCATAATGCAATGTGAATAGACAATATAAATGTTTAAGCCTGTACTCGTCACCATACAATCGCGACATCTGGCGCATGCGCCTGCAGGACTGGCTAATGCTGCCAATCCTATTACAGCTTCTGGCCTCCACGCATCACCCCCTCGTACAACCACCACACTCCAAACTCGAGACCCAGCCGCTACAACCTCCACTCCCATAATTAACCCGCCTATGGCTGAGGGCACAGGCTTTACCGGTATGCCTACCTACCCTGCCTGTGGTGTGAACCCACCTACCACTGCGTTTCCAGAGGCAACTACTACCAGTGAGCCGGTGGCCTCCAGTTCTGCGCCGCGATGGTATGCGGCTCACTATCACCATCCTCTACCCGCTACGGGAGCCTATGTGGATGTTCCTGGGTATGCAACCCTGTGTGGGCTGAGGAGAGGACCTGAGTCATGCGGGAGCAGGAGTAGAGGATCGGGGAGATCCTCCAACAGGTCCCTGACGCGATCAAAGATAAATGAGGCTCTCCGAGGAGCCACCTCTGAACTTGTGGGCGATCTCACTCAAGAGATTCGGGCTAAACTAGAGCCCCTGATTCCGCCCCAAGCGTCACCTACCATGGTGGGAATTTCACCCCATCGAGTACAGGCTAACCACCTGGTGGCAGGGTTGACAAACACCCTGGGGAGCCTGAGGAGCCGACCGATGCCGACCTCTGCAGCGATACCGAGAAGCCCTTTCGTACCGGGAACGGCCCAGCCACCCTACAGTCACGTGGGGAATTCTACGAGAGCCGAGCTGGACCAGCCGGGGCTGACAGCCCTGAGGGCAATGGTTGACGTGGAGCCCTATGGCTCTAGTGATCTAGGCGGAGACCCCTCCGATGATGAGCCGCCGTCGATGACTTCTGCTTCGCCCTCGGAGGACGACGACCCTAAGGACTCTGAGAACCCAAGTGGGCAGAAGGGAAAGAAGAAGAGGAAGACCCAGAGCCCTGAGGGATGCGGGTCTCAGGAGGCTAAGGCCATTGCCACCTCCAAGATCGTGGTGAACTTGCCTGAGTTCACAGGCAAGGACCTCAGCGAGTTTGCTGAGAATTTTGGCCGGTTCCTTCGATTGACCGGCCAAACCCACGCTAGTGGACAGGTCAAGTGCGATCTGCTCCTGCAGTGTTGCAAGACCAAGTACCTGGAGAAGCAGGTCAAGCAGATCGTGACTAAGTCCGCCACCTTTGCCGATGTGTTGGTTGCCTTGGAGAGGCAGTACCCGACCTATGAAACCGACCTCTCCATCAGGGCCGAAATCCAGAACCTGGCCGTGCTGCCCAACAACCCCGAACCTGGCAGGGTCTCTGAGCTACTGGCTGACTTGGATCACTGGGCTGAACGATTGACGCCCGGTTCCTGCAGCAGCGATGACCTGCTTTTCTGGTTGGTGGCTAAGCTCCCTCGAGAGCCGTGGGACGAGTGCCGTTCAACGGCAGAGCGCAAGGCGAGAGCCCTCCACTACGAGGATTTATGTATGCTACTTCTGCAGCTGGCGCTGGAGAAAGAAAGCGACCAGCACCTGAAAAACTACCGTCCTGGAGGGGGAGGCTCTGGAAGCCAAGGCAAAGGGTACCAAGGATCCAGACCTGGACAGGGGACTACCCCCAAACACGCCTGTATCATGGAAAACGTCAAGGAGCTCTTCTGGTGTGATGCCAGAGACGAGCAGGGCCACCTGCAGCACGCCCGTGACTGCGAGCAGCGAGACTGCTTTGTAGTCCAAGGGAAGAAGCAGGAGACCAACACCGGCGCCAAGGCAAAGATGCCGGATCACTACAGGTGTACTATCACCTGTGCCTTCTGTGGGAACAGGAAGCGCTATGAGGATGAGTGCTACCACAAGCAGTGGCTGTCGGCGAAGCTGAAGGGTGAGGATCCTGGCAAAGGCTCTGGCAAAGGTGGAGGCAAAGGCAAAGGCAACCACTCCGGCAAGGGCAAGTCGAAAGGACGTGGACAAGGGCAAGACAAGAGTCAAGGTGAACGAGGAGGAGGCGCTAACCGCCAGCCAGACAAGGACAACAAGAACCCGGACAAGAACGGAGGCAACCCCAACCCTAATCCAGGGGGGAACTCCGAGCCCTCTGGGGGGCAGTCTGGTCCGACCACACGCTCACAAACGCAGGCCCAGCGAGAACAAGGGGCTAAGCGTGAGCATGAAGGCGGTGATGAAGGTAACGCTAAGAAGAGAAGCCGTTTCACGAGGATGGCCCGCAAATTGCGGAACAAGGGGTTCGAGGTGACCTGTCCCGCGGAGTTCTGACGGGGACGCTCCGGTGGGGCCCTGGACTTGGTGTTCTGCGTACGGATCCGACTAGGGGGACGTGAATACCTGGGGGTATTGGACACTGGGGCCACCATATCTATAGTTGCCAAGAAAATGTTACCTTGTGGGAGCCTGAAGAACACCATGACCACTGCGGCTATACGAATCGGGGATGGGCATGTGGTGCATAGCTGCGGGGACTGTGAAGTGGAGGTACCTATGGGGTCCCGAACGATCGCCCATCGGTTCTATGTGATGGACACTGAAGCCTTCAACTTTGAATTGGGGACTGACTTCTTCGTGCAGCACTCCCAGATACAATCCCTGACGCTGCAAGCGCCCTACCTCCTCTACGTGGACCAAGGTGAGGGCAGAGAGTCCGTGCCACTGGAGCAGTCTGAGCACACCTCGACCTACCTGAGGGTATCGAAGGAGGAGCCCTCGAACATGATGGCGGCCTCCAAAACTGAGGACTATCAACTATTGGGGGAAGTCCTAGACCAACGTCTGAAGGAGTTGGGTTACTCTAGAGAAGACCTGAGCGTGGAGTTGTTCGCCAGCGACAAGCAACATCTCCTGGACCTTTACTGCAGCAAGGGGAAGAACTGCAGCTACAAATTTTACTGGCCCTCTTTCGGGATGGCCTACGGGAACCCAAGAATCAGTGAACTGGGGAAGGTCTTGACCAAGGTGGCCTTGGAACGTTCCCGTATGGTCCTGTGTTTCCCCGATTGGGGAGCCCATGGGGGCAAAGAGTACTGGCGAACCCTCCTGGACAGGCTGACTATCAGCTCTGCTCGGTTACCTGATGAGGCCATCTACGATCCTCTGGGGCGTAAGACGCCTATCGGGAAACCCGGATGGGGGAGTATGCTCAGCGTGGTGGACGGAGGTCTACCCTTATTCCCCTGGGAGGACCTGGACTCGACTCTGGTCCAGGCTATACAACGAGAAAGCGATGGACTCGCCTTGGGTGACTTGAAGGTTCGACTACGACCTCAAGATGCTATTGAGACTATACCCGGAGGAGATGAATACGTCGTGACTAACACCAACGCCCCCAACTCTCCCTGCCATGTACCTGTTCCTGATGGAGTCTCTGAGTGTGGACTATCCGAGCTCCCCAGCTCTACCCACTCAGATGACAAAACTGAGCATGACGCCTTCTTCGTGCAGACTTGCGTGGAGGAAGTGGAGAACGCCGAGTACGTCGCCCCACTGAAACCCCTACTCTCCATGAGGGTCGAAGACCCCGTGGACGAAGAGCTGGACCCCAGATCCAGGCTAAGGGAGTATGTGGACTCCAAGAGGAGGTTGGTGGCAAAAAAGCTATGCTACGCGAAGCCTACCCGCAGCTCATGGCCACTAAAGCAAGGACGTAAGGGAGATCTATCCCAATAGATTTGGGCCACCTCGCTCTCCTGTCGCCATCCTGTCGCCTCCCTGTCGCCTCCCTGTCGCTGTTTTGGCACTTTTAGCCTCCTTTCGCCCCCCTGTCGCTTGCCTGTTGCTCCCCTGTCGCTCCCCTGTCGCTCCCCTGTCGCTTCCCTGTCGCTTTCCTGCCGCCCTCCTGTCGCTATCCTGTTGCTTCCTGTTGCTTACTGTTGTTTCCTATCGCCATGCTAATTTTTGCCTGGCGCCTTCCTGTCGCTCTCCTGTCGCTCTCCTGTCGTTCCCTCCTGTCGCTCTCCTGTCGCTATTTCCTCTTGCCTCCCTGTCGCCCTCCTGTCGCTTGCCTGTCGTCTTCCTGCTGCCTCCCTGTCACCTCCCTGTCGCGTCCCTCTCGCCTCCCTGTCGCCCAATGTGGCAACCTGTCGCTCTCCTGTTGCTTGCCTGTCGCTTGCTTGTCGCTTGCCTGTCGTCTTCCTGCCGCCTCCCTGTCGCCTCCCTGTCGCCTCCCTGTCGCCTCCCTGTCGCCCAACGTTGTAACCTGTCGCTCTCCTGTCGCTAGGCTGTCGCTTGCCTGTCGCTTGCCTGTCGCCTTCCTGTCACCTCCCTGTCGCCTCCCTGTCGCCTCCCTGTCGCCCAATGTGTTACCCTATCGATGGAAAGCCACAAACACCTCAAACAGGCAGTTCGATAATAACAAAAATGTTCTTTGTTCATGCCAAATTGTCAGATCTCGCCTTAGCAAACCTCCCCAAAGGCGTGCAAAGCAATGATGCAAATCGCAGATCGATGGTCCAATACCACACCGGCCCCCAGGCACTGTCCAAATTTCGGCACATCGTACACCCCTTCCCGTGTGCTTGAACACCAGTGCCAGATAGAGAAAGCTGGAAAAAATCCCCAAACCTCCACACGATCATCCGACAGAACAAAGGATGCAATTCCCCCCACAGCAACCAAAGAAGTCCACAAAGCTGATAAAGTCCAAGGGTCTCGGTTGTCCCAAGGCAGCACAGGCACACACAGCCACGCGCGTGCCTGGCACTACGAAATGCTCGTCATCGTTAAGCTTTCAGGCAGCATAGGCGCAGTCAGCAGTGCAAGATCACAGTGATGCGCAAGAGTCTCAACCGTTGGCGATGGCGTGGAGCAGGCCCCGTGTGTCCTCTCGTGTGCGGCAAACTTGCAAATCGTTCTCAACGTTTTCCTTGTGAAAATCCTGAAAATGCACAAGTGCGAAGCACGTGTAAGCCCTCGACGCTACTACCCTCTGCGACATACATTCAGTTCTGCGCAAGCAGCGTCGACAGCATCAGCCGTTAAAGTCCTCAGATCGTCAAACTGCGTCAACAGACTGTTCATAATAGTCTGAGATAGTGGTTCATTGTTTGAAAGAGAGGAAGCGGCAAACTGAAAAAGCAGTGCACTTTGGCAAAGTGAATTACCTGGACTTGATCAACCAGTTGTGTTTGTGTGTTCTCAAACTGCTCCGTCATTTGCTTCAGCGTGTCGCTGCAGGTTGAAGATTAGTGGGGTGCTGAGTTGTGCTGTGCTGTGCCGTGCGGTGCTGAAATTGTGCTGTGCTGTGCCGTATGGTGCTGAATGGTGCTGCGCTCTGCTGTGCGGGCGTTGTACACACACACACACACACACACAAGTACCTTTTCTTTCTTGTTTCTTCTTTTTGCGGCCTTGTCTGAGATAACGGAGAGCATGTTCATAACAGAAACTATAAACAAAAAATGTGAAAAGAAGAGGACAAAAACGCAATCAGAAACAATTTTTGGATTAACTCAATGAAATGCTTGCATAAATAAATGTTCTTGCTGTCGGGACGAGTTCTTGCTGTCGGGACCTGTCGGGGTCATTGCTGATCGGGAAAGTTTGCAGTTGACACTTATCTTTATCATTTAGTTCTCAGTTTCAGGGGAAATCTACCTGCGGAATGAATCGATAAAAGATGAAAATTCACCAAATGCTAAAAGTTTATCCATCTAACAATGAAACGACATCTTCATAAGAATCCAAATAAATGTAAAACATTGGTTCTCATTTTCTTTACATATATCCATCTGTAGAAAAATCCATGTACTATTTTGTCCCACTTGTTATCTTCCACAGGCCTGTCGCTCTCCTGTCGCACCCCTGTCGCCTTCCTGTCGCCTTCCTGTCACCTTACTGTCGCAAAAAAACACCCTGCCGCTCTCCTGTCGCTCTCCTGTCGCTCTCCTGTCGCTGTCGCTCTCCTGTCCCTTTCTCCTCTCGCTTCCCTGTCGCTTCCCTGTCGCCGCTAGCCCTGTTGCCCTCTTGTTGTCTTCCTGTCGCTTTCCTGACGCGTTCCCTTTGGGGGCCTGGCCACGGGACGCTGCGGTGGACACGCACAAGCAAGCAGGCAGGCAAAACACTGCGCTCACAGGGGCATCATTACGCTCGTGTCATGTGACAAAGCGTTTCAGGATCCTTGCCACTCTGAGACAAGGGAACAAAAGTATGTACAGCAACACATCAGGATATGTACACATGGGGTTAAGACTGGACTGGGGTAAGTGCATCACAGGACAATAGACACTCAGTCCCAACTCATATCCCAATACCAGGTCCGACCCTCTCAGTGGCTGGTGGGGGCGGGGGCTCAAACACAACCCATGCCCTGCTCAGTCCGGACCCTGAAACCCTGCCAATAGGGGAGGTGTCTCGCCCAGCCACAGGCGGGTTCCTGGGAACCAAGGATCTCCAAAGCCAACGGACAGTTGCTCCCTATGCTCCCTTAACGGCAGGTCCCAACTCCTCTCTGAGCGAGAGATATGGCCCCGCCATTATCCCCTAGGAGTTGGTAGCTGAAAATGGGCTGTTTCAGCCCAAACTGATATTGGCTCCGAAAAACTGCAAAATTGACCCCTCGTTCGGACCCGCCAGAGGTAGGGACGAGGCAACTGACCCTATGCCTTTACAGTGCAAACTTCCTGGAGTCCTCACCCAACCTGGTTTCCTCTGAGCCCCCGGCATCAGGGCACCACGGGTTCATCAAGTGGGGTCATGATGCCAAAATCACCAAAATTGGCGTCATTCCCACGCGTGGCTCGCCCGGCCAGGGCAAGGCCAATGGCTCACAGGATGAGAGGCAGGACCTGGGGCCTATATCTGAGAGCACGACCTAAAATTAGGTCCGGGCTCCCTGTGGGCATAGAGATATGGGGCCGCCAATTGACCACACGGGGGTGGGGGGAAATTGGGGTCCCAAAAGGGGGTCATTTTGGCTGCTCAAAATGAGCCAAAATTCGGGGGTATCCCCAATGGTATATCCCCACGCCGGCTTGGAGATCGGATCTGCCATTCCATATGCGATCCACCGGGAGTCCAACAGAGACTCCCATGCCTTTGGCTCCCAAAGATCTCCATGCCACTCGGCGTGGTGACAATCCAAATTGGGTCCACAAATGCCAAAATGGGTTAGGGCACGGGACTCCTCGGCGAGAGGCATCTGATGATAACCATGTTTCAGGTCAATCACCGTGAAGATCCTCCGCTGGTGTTGTTTTTGCAGCATGTCCCCAATGAGGGGCAGCGTATAGCTGTCATGCTGCGTTTGGGCGTTTAGGCCGCGGTAGTCGACCACGAGCCGCCACTCTCGGGCCACCTTCTTGGGGACGACGAAGCACGGAGAGGCCCACTCGGAGTGGCACGGCTCAAGCCAGCCTGTCTGGATGAAGTCACGGAGGATCTTCTCCATGGCCTCCTTCCTCTCGCCCCTCAGGGCAAACTCCCGGTGTCGATACACACGGGGGTCCTGCTTCAATCGTATCTTGGCCTCGCCATACGGTCCACGCACCGGTGGGGGAAACACAGGTTTTCCGCTGAAGAAGGTATCGCCATACTTCTGCTTCAGCCTGGCCCTCAATGCATGGATCTTGGGGCAATCATCGGACTCCGCCTTGGCTTTTCCGGGCACGTGGACCACTGAGCCTACTTGAGGGTTAGCGACCCCACTCGGTTTCGGCTCAGGTGGTCTTCCCAGGTGGCCCAAAGGGCCATCTCTGGTCTTGCCTCGGAACAAGTCACCATAGGTGGGCGGGTTCCCGCCGAGTGGTTCGTCCTGGCTGGACATGTGGTCCAGTACCCTCCTTACGAAGGTATTCCCATCATAGGGACCGGAGACGATGGAGTCCACTTCCCACCAGGCTTTGTCCTGGCCTTTGCCCTCACACTGGCTTCCCCAGTCGTGAAAGGGCTGATCCATATACCCCTGAACCAGATCCAACTCCTCTTCGGTGAGGGGGTCCTCCGATTCTCCGATGTCAACAGGGGAAACCGCAAAGCATTGCCGCCAGGGCTCCGCTACGATGCGGTTGACACAAACGAAGTCCGTGGTGTCGGCCTGTCCAAGGCCCCCATCTACATAGTGGAATTCCGTTGGCCATCTCTGGGGTGGCATGGGCTGTCCCTTAGCGTCCTGATAGACACTCTCTCCAGCCGGTAGGACGACCTTGTTTAAGGTCATGTTGGTCAATGAGACCACCCAATCTCGGGTGCTTTCCTCCTCGGTGCATCCCATAGGAACAACCAGCACTGCCTTGGAGCGGTCCTTGCGAATGTTCGCTACCGCCCTTGGAATGTCACATCGGGGGCAATGGATCCAGATCAAACCCTGATGCGGACCCGAGTGCTTCTTCCACGCGGAGTCCTGGGCGCTCCAGTACTTCTCACAAACCCGAAGATGGGCGGAGGTTCCTGAAGAGAACGCATCCAGGGCCAGATCCGAGGCTCCCAGGTCCGCAACCACTCGGCTCGCCACTTCCGGCATTACGCCGTACTCCTGGTTTGCTGGCCCAGTTGGCTCAGTGCCCAGCGCGGCTACTTCGAGCTGATTGCGTTCCGGGTGGCCTCATTGGCATTCCACATGGTGCTCAGGTGACGAAAGCCACGAGAGCTGGTCGTCCTGGTACAGGGTCATTGAGGCCTGGGCCGGGAGAACGCCGGAGTCCGTCTCCATCATGAAGTTGTACCCAACGATCATGTCCCAGTCCATCTCGGCCTCGTAGAAGCGACCTTGCAGGAGGATTTCCTTGCCGAGGTCCGGGCGGCTCAGCTCACGGTGGTTCACGAACTGCAGCCCAATGGCCGCTTCCTTCGTGCCTCCCACCATGTACTGGCCGTTCGCCACCTTCAGCCTGACAGGTTTCCGACTGTTGGTCAAACACTCTGGCAGAAGTAGGCCAGCCTTGACCAAGCTGACCTGAGCTCCCGTGTCGACCAACACAACGAAGACCTTCTCCACTTCCCCGCATAAGGCACAGACCTTAAGGTGCAACACTGCTCACGCCCCACTAGGCGCACGGCGTGCAAGCTCAGGATCTCCGGCCGTTCCAGAAGCTCAACAAGCGACCGGTGCAGGTCGTGGACAATGGGCTCAGGCTGCCCATCTGCAGCATCCAGCTGCGGTCCGGGTGATCCTCCGATACTCTCGGATAGATCTTGAAGCACATCAAATACATTCTTGGTCGCGAAGGATGGACGGCTGCAAGGGTTCGTGCCTTCACTTGCCCTCACCCCGCCACCGCGACTGTCTTTCGCTTTGGGTGCCGGACCGGGCCTTCCGCCCGCGGCAATCCCTTTGTGCTTATCGTCTCCCGACTGGGATGGTGTGGTGCTTCCCACGACACAATCCTGCGACCGCCCTAGCTGGGGCCCTTGGCTGCAGCGGCTCCGCTAAGGGGCGTTGGTTGTGGTAGTAGGGGTACTCTCCTCCGCATCAACCTCGTTGACACCCTTCTTCTTTCCCCCTTTCTTACCCTTCTTGTCCTTGTCCTTGTTCTTGTCGTTCTCTTTGTTCTCCTTGTTCTTGTCGTCCAACCTGGGGACCCAGTTCCTTCTGATCTCCTGGATCTCCTTGGCCAACTCGGTCCCCACCGACATCAGCTTGGAGAGCTCGTCCTTGTCCACCTCCACTTTGGCCTCCCGGATACCCGCGGGTGCACGCTCCTTCGACCCGTGCACCTCCTTGTAGGCCTCCGTGTCGGCCTTGTGGATGGGGCATGTTCGGTGGTCATGGTTGAACCCTTTGTTCCTCCCATAACACACGAAACAGCCCTGAGGGTGAGCTCGTATGAACTCCCCAAAGGACAGCGGAGGGTTGCCAATGCGGTTGGGGTCCTTCTTCTCCTTCTTCTTCCAACCCTGCTGCAGGGGCTTCCAGCTTCCCCGGTTGCTCCCGGCGTTCAGGTTGTTGGCCACGAAGGCACAAACGGCCATCTCGGCGGGCTCATCGTCGTCGTCATCGTCGACGAGAGCTTCATCGCCATCGGCTCCCGCTGGGTCCATGGCAGCTTCCCCGCCAGGCCCCTCGCCAACGTAGTTGACGTCACGGTCGCCGGGCCTCAACCCGCGGGTGTGGTGGAGGTTCCGGTACTCCTTGAGTACCTCCTCTTCAACCCACTCCAGGATCTCGTCGCAGCTCATCCGCGCCGGGATGGCCTGCAGACGGATGGTCTGGCCGCTCACGTCACACTCATCAAGGCGCCACATCGCGGTCTTCTCGCGATCGCCCGTGACGGTGATGAGGGGGGCGTTCTGCAGGGAGTGCCGTTTGACATCCCGGGCCACGTTCTTCCTTGTCCAAGCCACCACGTTCGTATGATACTCTTTGGGGAGCATCATCTTTACCGTGTGGTTGGACTTGGCCCTCTTGGCTTCCTCCTTGGTGACTCTCTTGATCCATGCTTCCGGCAGCATGGAGAGCAGGCGGGCCTGCTCGTCAGGCTCGTTCCAGTCCTCCACGTTGCGGCGGAAGAGGGTGTATTGCCCCCGGAAGTCCCGCCATATCCGTAGGCGGATCTCCCGACCATCATGCTCAAGCTTGATGGCCTTCCACCGTTTGGCAGCCACCTGCGGAGCGTCCACCCGCTCCTGATCGTTGAGCCACTTCTTGGCTTCCTTGAGGGTCTTGATTTCCCCCTCCTTGGCCGCCACGAAGTGCAGCTCTTGGAGCACTTCCGGCAGGCGGTACCTGAACCGTTTGAAGACATATCTCTCCGCATCTGCGGGATCCATGTCTTCAGTGACGGTCACCCCCCAATCGTCCAGCTTCTCCAAGAAGCGGTCCAGGTTGAGGGGGTTGCCATCGTACATGGGGGGCTTGATGTCCTTCAGGTCCCCCACACGGCGGCATCCGCGGCCTTGGAGACCATGAACGCCGGCCGCGAGGTCCACCGAGGTTCCCATCGGCGTCCCCCACGGACTGCTACGGCCGCCACTTCCATCTCCTCCACGGAATCCGTGTGGCTACGCCGTGGTTCCTCCATGTACGCTGAACCTAGATGTTCACGCCGTACTCCTTCCATGTATGCCTCCTCATCACGGCGCCGGCGGCTGCGTTCAGCGGCCTCTCGTCGTACACCACGCGGCGGGGTAATGCCGAACTCCTCCAGGTCCTCCTCGCCTCCGCCGACGTTCCACTCCACGTCCCCTCCAGGGACCTCATCTCTGAGTCCACCATAACGTCCGCCAACCATTGGGATTGGCTCCGGGGCTGGTGCGGGGCGTCGGGGGCGTACCGGTGCCTGCGGTGGAGCACGGCGGTTGTGGTACTCCGCCCTGAGCCACTCAGCGCGCCACTCCTCACTGCCACTGCCGGGCGGCACGCGCTCGTTGCGGCGGCCCGCGCTGTGATGAGAGGGGGCCCTGAGAGAGGGGGCACTGGCGCTGGGGCGACTCCTGGGGGCCCCGCCGGGGGCATGGGGTCTGCCTGGACCTGGTCCAGGTCCCAAGCCGTCGTCCGACGAGCCAGACTCGAGGGGTGGGTGGTCGCTGCCGACGCTCCCACGGCCTTCCAGCTGGTCCAACCTCTGCTGCAGGCCGCTGATGACCTTGTTCAGGAGCCTGGTCTCGCCCCTGGCGATGTCCAGCTCCCTCTGGGCGGCGGTGGCGACCTTGGCGATCTTGACCATCTCCGTCTTGGCGATGTCCAGCTTCTTCTGTGCGCCCTTGCCCGTGCCTACCTCGCGCTCGAGGGACTGGACCCTCCTGCGGAGGTGGACAATCCACCGCCAGGTGGCATCCGGGTCGCCGTTCCCTGGTGGGTCGTCGGGGTCCCAGGGGGTCCTCCAGGAGGGCCTCTACCGGGTCCGCCCGGTCCAGGGGGTGCACTTGGTGGGCGTCCTCCAGGGGGTCCTGATGGTCCTCCGCCAGGGGGTCCCGGTGGGCCTCCGCCGGGTCCCCTCGGTGGGTCCGAGGATGGGGGCTTCTTCGTGTAGTCGAAGTCCATGTCATCATCCCCGTCCATGTTGCCCCACCTGGGCGTCTCGGTCTCGGATGACTCCGAGCTCCGGTAGGGAGGAGGGAGATCCTCACTCTCACCTTCCGGCTCCATGGAGACGTTTCCGCCTCCTCCGCCAGCCACTCCTCGGCGATGTCGGCGGCCTCGTTCATCCCCGTCGCTGCCGGTGAAGAAGGGGTCGGAGTCGTGGGGGTGCCCGCCTTCTGGCCTCCGTGACCTCTCGGGGGTCTTCCCCTTACCCTTCCTCCGTCGGTGGGCGGTGGGGCCACTGCTCCCACTGCTGCCCGTGTTGCCCTCCTCCAGATCCAGCGTCATCTTGGAGGAGGCGTCCCCTTGGAAGAGCTTCCGAAGGGTCTCCACTCGGGATCCTACCGGGGGAATCTCGCGCAAGAGCTTGGCTTCCGCCACCTCCATTGCGGCGGCCGTGGCAGTGGCAGCTTGCCTTTCGGCCTCCTCCCGGGCTTGGACAGCCTCGGTTTCCTGAGCCCGCTGCAGCCGAGCCTTCTCAGCTTCCAACGCCGCCAGCACCGCCTCCGTCCTGGCCCTCTCCTCAGCGACCTTCCGTCGCGCGGCCTCGATTGCGTCCTTCCTGGCGGCGTCCGCCTGGGCCTTGGCCGTTGCTTCGGCATGGGCACTTTCCTCCGCCTCCTTCTTTGCCCTCTCTTGGGCAAGCGCCTCTTCCAGCGCCTTCACCTCGGCCTCCTTGCGGGCAATGGACTCCTGGGTCAGGCGGGCTTCCTCGGCGGCTGCCGCCACCTCACCCTTGACCCGGACAGTCGCTGCCTCCTGGGCGGCTGCAGCCGTGAGTCCGGCCGCAATAGCCGCCACGGTTGAGGTGTGGAAGGCCATGCCTCTGCCCCAGTCTGTGGCCTCCTCCTGGGCGATGCCGACGGCGCCCTCCACGGCAGCGTTCTGCTGCGTGGCCCGTTGCCGGGCAACCCGAAGGTTGCAGGGCACCCCGCAGGCGCGCTCGCAGGCGCGCGCCACGTCCCTTTGGTTGGGAGCGACGCTGCTGCTGGAGCTGGCCTGGTTGACCGGCATCCTCCCGCGGTGGGCCGACTCCACGTCGCTGCTGGGGCCTGACTTCCTCAGGTGCAGCAAACCGGGCTTGGCCTTGGCCTGCTTGGTGACTTCGAGGAAGTCGCCAAGGGTGGTGTGGCCGGGGTGCTGACCGCCACCGGCCCGTTGGGGGCTGCGGGCTGGGGTTCCGCCCTTGGCGCCTTGGGCGGCTTCGGCGGCCAGGGATTCCTGGTACTCCCGCCACTTCTTGTCCCGCTTCCTGTTTGGCGGAACGCTTCTCCTTCCCAGGAGACGCGCTGCTGCTGCTGCCCTGCAGCGTGCGCTCGTTCCCCTGCGCCGGGAACTTCTTCTCGATCATGTCCCACATGGAGACGTTGATCCTGGCGCCCGACGGGTACTCGTTGGGCTTCTCGTCCTCCTCAATCCCGTCCTGTCTGGGCGGGTCCAGACCCTCCAGCGCTTCTGGCGGAAGCGGAAGGCGTATCCTTCAACCGCAGCCAGTCTTCCACTGCCTGCAGGCGGTCGGGGCCCATGTCCTCGCGGAGCTCAAAGCTCCCGGGCATACCGCCTTCGCACTGGGGGTGGCTGAGGCGGTAGTGCTGGTCCCACACCAACCCACGCAGTAGGCGCATGCGTGGGGGTGGGGCTGCGGCCGCGTCTTGCCTGCCTCCTGCCAATTCACCATTGTTCCCCTCGATGGACTTGTCCTGGGGGGTGGTTGTGGAGGTGGGTGCTGTAGCTGGGAGTGCGGCCTTGCTGGTCGGCCGAAGGAACTCGTTGATGTCGGAGTTCCGTCGGAGCTCCTACTTCACGGGCTCAGCGCGGTTGCCGGGTGGCGCTGCGAAGCCCGTGGCGCTCGGGGTTCGGATTACCCCGAGTGACACGCGAGGGATGGGTAACCTCGCGGCGGTGAAACGCTTTTGACGCGTTCCCGTGGGGGGCCTGGCCACGGGACGCTGCGGTGGACACGCACAAGCAAGCAGGCAGGCAAAGCACTGCGCTCACAGGGGCATCATTACGCTCGTGTCATGTGACAAAGCGTTTCAGGATCCTTGCCACTCTGAGACAAGGGAACAAAAGTATGTACAGCAACACATCAGGATATGTACACATGGGGTTAAGACTGGACTGGGTGAAAAGGGCATCACAGGACAATAGACACTCAGTCCCAACTCATATCCCAATCCCAGGTCCGACCCTCTCAGTGGCTGGTGGGGGTGGGGGCTCAAACACAACCCGTGCCCTGCTCAGTCCGGACCCTGAAACCCTGCCAATAGGGGAGGTGTCTCGCCCAGCCACAGGCGGGTTCCTGGGAACCAAGGACCTCCAAAGCCAACGGACAGTTGCTCCCTATGCTCCCTTAACGGCAGGTCCCAACTCCTCTCTGAGCCAGAGATATGGCCCCGCCATTATCCCCTAGGAGTTGGTAGCTGAAAATGGGCTGTTTCAGCCCAAACTGATATTGGCTCCGAAAAACTCCAGAATTGACCCCTCGTCCGGACCCGCCAGAGGTAGGGACGAGGCAACTGACCCTATGCCTTTACAGTGCAAACTCCCTGGAGCCCTCACCCAACCTGGTTTCCTCTGAGCCCCCGGCATCAGGGCACCACGGGTGCATCAAGTGGGGTCATGATGCCAAAATCACCAAAATTGGCGTCATTCCCACGCGTGGCTCGCCCGGCCAGGGCAAGGCCAATGACTCACAGGATAGGAGGCAGGAACTAGGGCCTATATCTGAGAGCACGAACTGAACTTAGGTCCGGGCTCCTTGTGGGCATAGAGATATGGGGCGGCCAATTGACCACACGGGGGTGGGGGGAAATTGGGGTCCCAAAAGGGGGTCATTTTGGCTGCTCAAAATGAGCCAAAATTCGCGGGTATCCGCAATGGTATATCTCCACGCCGGCTTGGAGATCGGATCTGCCATTCCATATGCGATCCACCGGGAGTCCAACAAAGTCTGCCATGCCTTTGGCTCTCAAAGATCTCCATGCCACTCGGCGTGGTGACAGTCCAAATTGGGTCCACAAATGCCAGAATGGCAAAATCGTCCACACTCACTTTGGGCTAGCACCTTGACGAAGGTTGCTCCGCTTCGCCCACGTGGGGTGCGAGCCATGGGGACCAATATCCATAACACCCATGTCATATATGGTCCATTGGTCCATGCGTCCGGCGTCCACGAGGGGGCTGAACATGGTGCACGGCGGGCAGAAAATGTGGAAAATTGCTCAAAATGGCCGAAAATGCGCACGCTCATGGTTGGGGCAAATGAGGCACATGCCCGACTTGGACCGGAGTGTGCCATAGGATTGGTATCAAGTCATATGCATCCAACCTATCTTTTGGGCGTTGCCCAAACCCCTCCGGTTTTGGGAATGGCTGGGTCGCCAAGTGAGCCCATGATTTGGGATCGTCCCAAATTGCCAACATGGCGGTCACGGTATGCCAAGCCCGAGGGGAGTTATTCGCCAGGTTCAAGATATGTTGGGCACCGAAGTATGTACCCTCATAACATACTTGGGTCATGATGTCAATTGGGCGCAACGTTGAGATACACGGTCGCCACTTGACATCATGACGGGCAAAAAACAGCAATATTGGCGAAAAAACACGTAAAAATGCCTTGAAAAGTGCACAAATGTATTATAATATCTTCGGCTTGGATGGGGTAACCGACCAATCCTTCTCAACACAATGACTCGACACCAATGACTTTCGATTCCACATATGTGCTCCACTTGGCGCGCTTTGGAAGGTCGCGCGCGCTGCCTCCCAAGTGGGCACATGCAAAAATGGAATATTGTAAAAAACACACCTTGCTCGCAACGCATCGCTTCGGGAGCGCTCCACAAGCGTCCCTTCACGAAGATTAGGCTTGCGAGTGTTGGTTGGGAGTACAATGAAGGGCCTTGTGCGATATGGGGTCCATTGGCGGGTTAGTCTTGGAATGGTGCACCCGCCAAATGGGCACGTGATATGATACCAAATATGGCATACAACCCTACCCTCGCCTTCTACACCCAACCTAGTGGCCTAGAATCAAAGTATGCCTATATTCTAGAGTAACTTTGGTCCCTTAACACGCATGCAAGTGCTTTGGTCGAAAATTGACCTCCTTTCGGAAAGCCGAATTCTAGCATGCACGCAAAATGTATTGCCAATATATATATGGAGATCATATATGTACTATCCGGGGAAGACAAGTGATATGCCCCGGATGTAGAAGCAAGCAAAGAGGGAGAAAACACCAACTCAACATACTTCTACACGTATTTGGACGCCAAGTACGTGAAAAAGCGCACTTCTTGGAGAACACTCAAAATAAATAACCCTTTGGGCCTATGGAGTTGGGATCCTTTGGCCTCATCCTATGACTATGGGGGGCGAAACCTCATACACAGTGCCTATGAGGCACGTTAATTCGCCCTTGGGCGCTTGAACGCTCGTAACCCTTGTTATTTCACTTGGGGGTTCAAAGCGCCTTCGGCCGCCCAGATTTTCTGGGAGAAATCTGGGACGCGATGCGTTCTATCAAGGAAAAAATTGCGGATCACTCGAAGAGTGTTTCAGTCTTAACTTCAAGAAAGATCGTTTTACAGAATCATTTAATGCAGAGCACGGAACGGGCGACGTCTGGCGGCGATTTCACGACAATTGGAAATTGCGGTAGAAATCGGGTATTTCAACAATTTTGCGGGTTAGAGAACAGGGATATCCCGCTGAAACCCGGTGTCAACGGCTTCCGCACGGGTGTGACGGCTCACAGGCCTCCGGGCCATGGGCCATAGCGGGTGTGACGGCTCACAGGCCTCCGGGCCATCGGCCATAGGTTCCCGGTACCGCTTCAGTCGCTATGTCTTGTTTCCTGTCGCCTCCCTGTCGTCTCCCTGTCGCCACCCTGTCGCCGCCCTGTCGCCCTCCTGTCGCCCTCCTGTCGCACCTCCCCTGTCGCCTTCCTGTCGCCTGCCTGTCGCTTCCTGTCGCTTCCTTGCCGCTTTCCTGCCGCGGCCTGTCTTCTTCCTGTCGCCACCCTGTCGTCTTCCTGTCGCCACCCTGTCGCCTTCCTGTCGCTCCCTGCCGCAGTTCGCCGTCGCCTGCCTCGCGTGGCCCGAATTTAATTGAAGGAGGACCTCGAACAGAATATCACCACCTGGCAAAGGGAGGTGGATCTTAAGCTCATGAAGAGCGTGTGGGCTGCCCATGTGAGGACCCCAGAGGAGGACGACCTCTCGGAGGAATGTGTATGCGAACCCCCTCGAGCGTGCCTATGTTGCCATCATCCACCGGAGATGGTTGAACGAGACCTACTATATGCCTACCAAGGGTTGAAGGATACTAGCAAGGGCGAAGAGTCGGTGGAGGATCACCTCCCGACGTCTATTACTCTGGGGGCAAGCAACTTACACTCCGACGAGGACATGGAGGACAAGATCAAGCTATTAGACCCGCGGGTGCAGACGCTTATAAAGACCTATCTTGAGGTGTTTTCGGAGAACTACCCACTCCAGCCTCATGTGACAAGCTGGTACAGATGGACCTCAAGCTGAAACCCAAGTTGGTGGGTCACAAGATCCGGAGGAGACCCTATCCAGCTCCTAAAGAGCAGGCCGACGAGATTGAGCGACAGATACAAGAATGCATTGACGCTGGCCTAGTCCTGGAGTACAAGGACGGGGACTACCCCCAACACTGCAGCCCCTGTTTTCTGGTGGCTAAACCTGGGTCTACAGCCAAACGGCTGGTAGTGGACTACGGAGAGCTGAACAAGAAAACGCTGAACCACTCAGGGTCCATTTCTAATATGGAGTCTACCCTTGAGACGATAGCCTCCTTTCGCTACAAGACCAAGATGGACAAGAGGAGCGGATTCTGGCAGGTGGACCTGACGCCCAACGCTCAGGAGCTACTAGCCTTCATCACCCCTCACGGGAGGGTGTTCAAGTGGAAGGTCATGCCGTTTGGCGTGGCCAACGCACCCGCTCCATTCCAAGAGCTGATGAAGAAGATCTTGTCCATCCTACGAAGGAGACCTAAGGTGCAGGAACTTATATCCCGTGGGGCCCAGATGGAAGCACACATCGACGATGTATGCCTCCGGACCAATACCCAGGTGGATCACCTAGTCCTCTTGGGTGAGTTCTTTGCGGTCTGCCAAGAGAACCACACACGACTCAAGCTGGAGAAGTGTGAGTTCATGCAGGAGACCATGCAGTACCTGGGGTTTGACGTTGGCTATGGGTGGTGGACCCCAGCGGCCTCTAAGGCCAAACCCCTGATGGACGCTAAGGTACGACACGAAGACCCCAAGAGTACTTCATGATGTACGCAGTTTCATTGGGGCGTGCAACTTCTATCGCCGCCATATCAAAAACTTCACCTACACCAGCGCCATTCTGTCGGACCTGATCAAGAAGAGTACTACTTGGCGCTGAGGCCCACAAGAGCAACAAGCGTTTGACGAGCTCAAAGACAAGGTGGCCAACGCTAAGTGCTTGGGCGTGCCTAGGGCACAAGGGGAGATTATCCTGGTGACCGACGCCAGCAAAGTGGGCGGTGGTGGAACGTTGTTCCAATGGCAAGCACTAGAGAAGGAGGAGTTCGACTCGGCTTTTTCCCAATGGGGGACTGATGGCGTCACCAAGATGGAACTCTCAAACACAGCTGCCCAGACGACAAGTGGGTCCTAGTACCCCTGGGCCACCGGAACTGGAAATGGAACCAGGCCAGGGGGGACTGCTCCACCTATGAGCAGGAATTGCTCGCGGGTATGCTGGTGCTATCCTCTCAGGCACCACTGTTGGGGAGTAACCCTGTGGTCTGGCTGTGCGACCAAGAGCCGGTCCGCACTTTCCAGAACGGTCCCCCACCTGAGAAGGCCAAGCTACTGCGCTGGTGGACCTACCTCAGCCAACTACGGCTGACGGTACACCATATCCAGGGAGTGAAGAACGAGTATGCAGACTACATCAGCCGCAAAAACTTCGACGCCCTGATTGGTGCCCGGTCTGAAGCGCTGGCTAAGGAGGCGTTCAGCCTTATGGACGTCCACTTGGACCTCAACATGACTATGATACGCCCCCTGGATGGAGTCCAACAATCGGAGTACCTGAAGGAGTTTGGGGATATCTACAAGCGCCTGGAGAAACCCCTCCTGGTCAACCAAGATCAGTGGAAGAAGGGCAAAAGCTACCTCTGGCACGAGGACCGCATCGTGGTACCCAGTGACAGAGTCCCAGCGCTGCTGAAGTTGACCCATGAGTCCAGCGGTCATCGGGGTGCTGACCGTACCCTGAGGCTCTTCAAGCAGTGGTTCCACACTACGTGGACTGACGACCAACTGCGGAAAACCCTCCAGCCTATCGTGGTCAAGTGCTCGTGTACGTCCCGCAAACCAGGGGATATCAGGGACAGGGGTCTCTACTCCACCCTGCCCATCCCCCACCGTGCTAACAGTGTTCTATACGTGGACTACATGGAGATGCCGAAGTTCGGGGGCTATGACTTCGCCCTCGTGGTAACCTGTGGGTTGACCAGGTTTACCAGGGTGTTCCCATGTACCAAGCACAGTACCGGGGAGGAGACTATCAAGACACTCCTGGAGGAGTGGTTTTGTGTCTATGGGGCGCCCAAGGAGATCAACTCCGATGAGGATGTACGAGTGCGCTCAGATACCGGCTGGTACAAGAGGGTCCTGAGATCCCTCAATGTCCAGGTGCCTACGGGGATACCCTACTCTCACACGGGCCACCCCCTATGTGAGCGACAGATTCGTGTCCTCAAGGAGAATGTAAGGATATGGTGCAAAACTGAACGCACCAGAGACTGGGTGAGACTACTCCCCGTCATATTCTTGATGATGAACTCCCAAGAGAGTTCGGCTACTGGCTATTCGCCCCATGAGCTATTCCTAGGGCGCCCAGCGTGGTTCCTACATGCCCCCTATCCAGAGGACACCCATTCTTCCGTGGGTGATTGGGTCCAAGAGCAACAAGCGAAGGTGGACAAGACCAAGGCTATGCTCCAGAGAGTGAGGGAGCGTCAGTGGAACAAGAAGAACAAGCACCAAGTACCGGCCACCTACCGAGAGGGGGACTGGGTGCTGGTGAACCACAGCCGACTACCCGCCTGGCCACGCTCTACCAGCGATGACCCATACTTTGGGCCCTACAAGATTCTATCTGTGGATGGACACCCTATAACCGTGCGGTGTTCTCCCCATCTAGGGGGGACCCTGGTGTGCGCTGCTCAACACCTGAAGCGCTACTATGATCCTGAAGACCTCTGTGGGGAGGAGTGGGAGCTGAACGACAAGGAAATCGCCACCCTAGACCTACAAGGGGCTGCCAGCCCTATGGAAGTTGAAGGGGAACACCCCGACATGAACGCCGAGCAGATTGCTAAGGAGGGCTTCTACCTGGTGAAGTCTGTCCTACGCCACCGCTATCGCTAAGGTTGGCGCTTCCTCACCCTCTGGGAAGGGTTTGGAGTCAAAGAGGCCACCTGGGAGCCCTTCTCTGCGTTTGTTCTACCTGAGGCACGCCTAAACTCAGTTCTGGTTGACTACTTGTCCCAGAACAACCTTGGTGAGTTGCTGAGGCTCGCTGAGACGCTTGCCTCCAAGACTAAAGCTAGGGACTGAACCTTACCCCTAAGTGTGCTAGGTATGTCTGTGTGTGTCTCACTTCTCTCCCGGGTGTGGCTCCCGAATCAACGAGCTTCGCTGATGTCCGACCGAAGGTCCTAGTCAGTTACTAGTACCACTCCTATGGCGCGCAATTTCTGTGCTGGCACCTATCCTTGGGGGAAGACAGCAAAAGCCCTACCTACTAGAGGGCAGGGGTGGCCAAGTGTGCTAAGGGCATACAAAACGCCCATTTTTGCTAAAGGCCAGAAGCTAACGCACTCCCCTGCCCACGTGGAAAAGCACGCGGGACAGGAGACACCACTACTCTACACACCCTACCTACAGTGGCACCATCCAGGTGGGCGAGCACTTTTGCAACTGGCTCAAGTCCCCACTCAGGACTACCACTCCTACACACACGCTCTACTGGGTGGCATTGAGGGTGAAGACAAGAGCCCTAGCGGCTCACCTGTGAGAGTGCAAGAAAACACAGAGCTACTAAGTGTAAGTGCGGCTAATCCCCATCTGCTCAGATTTTCACAGATCTGCCCCAGACTGACTACATTTTGGTCATTTTCTCTGCTTCGGCGGAATCGCCGCCTCGCAGCTCAGTCTCAGGATCAGACCTATATATTTCTGATATGCCGGATCTGATTCCGCGGTGCATTCTCCGTAAATCCGCCGCGTTCCGATCATTTACCTGGAATCGCCATTTGCCGCTGACGCGCGCTCGCGGGCCAGATCGGCCAAATAATTTTTCACAATCGGATTTATATAAATCTTTTCAGACAGATATGGACACTCAGATGTACTTAGGATAATCCGCATCAATTTTCTTCATAGACTGGGATTTTCTGCCGGATAACAATCAGCATGGACCTTGCTTCCGTTGTTGCTGCTCTCGCCTCCGTTGGTGTCCGTGTATCCGGTTCTACCCGCAACAGCAGCGTTCAGGTCGACTCCTCGCGTGCCTGCCCCACTGGTCTTGCCGGCCCCGAGCCCTCCGGCACCTTCCACGACCCAGGGCAGCACTTTCATGGTAGCAGAGGCTACCTGAATGTTGTTCCTTTGGTGTCCCAACCACAGCCCGCTCCCCAGTACGGCCCCGTAGACCCCGCCGCTTCTGGAGAAGTAACGATTACACTGCCTTGGTGCTGCGCGAACGAGGCCTTGAGAGGAATGCCTTGCGCGAGTCCAAGCTGCCCAAGAAGGGCACAAATCAGCAGCTGTGGGGACCCAGATCACCACAATCCCAGTCGAAATTGGCCATCGAGTAGCTGGAATCCGCCGGCCTACGACGATGGCAACGCTCCGGTAGACCTTACGGAGCTGGCAGGTACCAACATTCCTTACCAATGTCCAACGTTTGAGACCACGGACGCCGATCTTGACGACATTGAGATGGGTGGTCCAGGTGAGGTACCTAGCTACAATCGACCAGCCTCTTGGGCACAATGGGACGACCATTTGTCTCTAGAAGTGACCCGTAACCTTGAGGCCCTTGAGGCCCTTTGTCTCTTAGCCACGTCTAAGTTGATCGGACAAGAAAGAATCGCCTCTGATTTTTTAATGGAATATTTTTTCCTCCTTCAGGACGAAATTAATACCAGGATGTGGTGGCGTTCTCAAGAAGATGACTCTTTTGCCATTTTTTTGCAGATCTGGGAGGCAATTCCCTTTCCGAAGGAGAAGACCAAGGCACCTGTTGCCGGGCCCTCCGCCCCTCATCCCCCTGTTTCCATCCGCGACGATCTAGCCGCCGCGGTTGAGGAAGGAATTTTAGAGGGGGCCAGGCAGGCAAGCCTGGAAATTAGGGCTGAAGGAGCTCCCCAAGTGGACTCCTGGCTGCGGACCACCGAGATCAGCGGTCCGACAGCCTGCTCAGGCCCTTCAGGACACGGTATGTACTGTCCTGCCGACTGCTCCTGCAGATTCCAGCGAGATGCTGAGCTCCAAACGCTCAAAGATCAAATGCACCTCATCATTGAAACGCTGGGAATTAAAAATCTTTTCAAGACGCACATGCGGTCTGAGGGCGCCTCATCGGTGGAACAAGCAACAGAGCCGTCGGAGGAGGCGACAGAAATTTTTTCAATTGCTCCTTCGGTGGACTCCAAGACCACCGATGCAACGATCAGCAGGACCAAGCTAAAGGAAAGGGTTAAAATCTCTCGTTCTGAGAGTAGGACGGGGAAGGCAAGGACTGAGGCTCAGAATGCCAAGCGAACTGCCTCCCGTACTGCCCCTCCTGCTGCTGATTCCAATGCCTTAGCCCAGCTGTTGCTCGCCCAGACCCTCGCCGGAGCTGGTGTGGCGAATGATGCCGCAAAGGTGTCTGCCATTACGGCCGCTGTTGGGCTGGATTCGCTTCTTAATCCTACTTCATTGCGACTTCGTCAGGTTGCCAAGCAACCGAAGTATAATGGAAACCCCCGACGTTGGCCTCAGTTCCAACGGGAATTTAAATTGTGGGTTAAGACTCAAAAACTCCAAGATGATCAGTTCCTGATGGCCCTCTTGGACTGCCTTGAGGGAGCGCCGGCCAACACTTGGCTCAGGACCTGGAGTGATCGTGAGGATACAAGTTCCCCCCTTACCTTTGATGAGGTGTGGGAACAGTTGGAGGTACGTGGATCCCGGCTGCCAGAGGACCATTACCACCAAATGTTGAAGAATTTTCCTTCATTCTCGCGATTAATCTTGCACGAAGTGCAAGACAAAAGACAGCGCTTCTGGAATTTAGTGGAAGAAGCTGAACATTCAGGCGAAAAATTTTCCAGTGCCGAGCTGAAAAATCTGATTTTTGACAAGATCCCCTCAGAAACTGCCGCCACCCTTCGGAACAAACAGTCCGAAGAAAAGGTCAAGACCTGGTGGGCGCAGGTCGAAGGCTTCGATGCCTCGGCCAACAGGTTTTCAGTTCGGGAAGCACTTCAAAAGTGTTCCCCCATGTCGTTTTCCAAGGTGAAATTCACTGAAAACACGTGGAAAATCAAGTTTAATGAACACGAGGATCGGGACTTGTTTGTCCAAGTCCTCAACAGGGGAGTAAGCTTCCATGGCCATCGCCTGAAGGCCAAAAACTGGGTGTTTTCGTTCACCCCGAAGGAACTGTGGGGAGAGGTTGAGCGGCTCGCCGATGCCGCCAATCAGAATTCCCATGAGGGTCTCGGGGGAAACAAGAATACCCAGCAAAACACCCAAAATGGGGCCCAAAAGGGCAACAAAAAGGTGAATGACACCCGGAATGTTCAGGATCACTGTAGCATCTGTCTTCTTTTAGGTTCTACGAACCGAGCTAAGACGCATTCTACTGGTAATCACCGATGGTCTCCTTACGATCACAAGGTGATTGGTGAAAATATCAGTAATCCGCAGAATTCAGACAAGAATGACAGACAGGTGCATGGTGGGAAGGCTGGAAAAGGGAATCCGAACCCCTCCGGTGGAAACAAAAATACTGGAGGCCCTGGCGGGTCCCAAGGCACAGGAAATCGGACTCCATCCGGCTCCGGTGGGCAGCCGAACGGCCAGAAAAATCCCAATAGCAACGCCGGAGGCGGAAATCGAAATCCAGGCCAAACCCCTCAATCCGGTACAAACAAGGGAAATGCTCCAGGATTCCAGGGTAAAGGTAAGGGAAATCCTTCTGGGACCCCTTTCTCTGGTAAGGGCAGAGGGCGTGGCGACGGTGGAGGTCCATCATCCGGCGGCCGTGGCCGTGGACGTGGAAAGGGCAACCATCGTGTGGATCAGGTCTCAGGTGCAGATCAGGTGTCCGATGCGGATCGAGATTACGTTGAAAATGCCTTGAATCCAGCAGATGATCCGCTCCAAGATGAGTGGGTCGACGAATCAGGGTGTGTCCACAACGTTAACGCAGCAACTGGAGGTCAGAACGCCTAGGGGAGCCACGAAAATCGCCCCTCCCCAGGCGATTTCAGGCATGATCCCAAGATTCCTTCTCGACCACTACTTGATGTAGGGTCGCTTGTCTCCTCTCCCCTGGATCCGGCAGCGGATCCTTCTGTTGTAGTGGACGAGGTTGGTGTACAGTCCAAGCACAGGGCCCGTCAGTTTGTCACAAAGCTGTGGGTCTCTGATCGCAAGGGCAATTTCCACCTCGCCACTTGTTTGTGTGACAATGGATCAGAGGTAAATCTCCAATCCAATTCTTTCTTACCCGACGACTGCGTGTTTGAGTTGCTCATCCTGTTACCCTCGAGGGAGTTTCTGGACATTCTCTCGCAGGTGGGCAACGCGGTTGTTATATATCAACTCATTTGGTCGCTCAAGACGTTTGGGAAGAAGGCAATGTGGAGGAAGTTATCCTTAAGGATGACTACTTCCATCGTGCTGACATAAAGTATGACCTTTACTTGGGCCATCCTTGGCTTAGCAAGAACAGGGTGGCGCCCGTAGGTCATCGGCGTTGTTTTTTGCTGGAGTCAGGTCCCTTGGAGCGTCCTGAATTTCGTTTTTTGCACGCAGGGTTTAAAAGTGCAGAAGAATTTTTGAAGCGAAAGGTTACACCAAAATTTGGCGAAGATGTCACCATTGCAGAGGTGAATGGGAGTGCCGATTACTCCCGAGAGTTAGAATGTCTTCGTAGGGACTCCCACCCACGACGCCCTTCGCGCTGGCACTCTTCATCCTACAGAGTTGTCGACAAATGGCGCGATACAATTTGTGAATATTTTTATGATCACCATTCCTTTTGGCCACAGTATGATGCCTTTGCTAACCGCGAGAACAAGCGCTTTGACAAGCACTTTCGCGACGCTTGGACCCATAAATGGGACAAGAAGTTATGGATTAATCCTCCGTTTCACTTAATCCAGCAGGTCATCCACAAAATCAAGCAAGATAAAACCCAGGCGATTTTAGTTGTACCCTTGTGGGACGACAAGCCTTGGTTTCAGGAATTGCAAGACATTTGTGTAGATTACATCGAACTTCCCAGGAAGATTAAGCTGTATGCCAGGGACGACACAGGTCCCCTGCCACAGCGGTCCTGGAGTTCGCTTGCATTCCTGGTGGATGGAAAGCTTTCTGACTCTGATTCTGCTGATTCTGGTACTGATTCCTGTGTTGGGTCTGAATCTGAGGTTGAGCGTGGTACTGATGATGAATCTATTTTTTCTGATTCTTGTCCGTCAGATGCCCAAGGTGATCCAACGTCAAATGGATCCGCCTCGTCTCCCTCTTCCCCAATACGATCAACATCGAAAAGAATCTTCAGTGCACAGGCGAAGAAAAATTTTAAATCGCGCCGCAAATTCAGAGTTTTTTATGAAAAACCCCGTGTGGAAGCTTCCATAGATCCTTTCGAGGAGCTGGATCACGAAGAGAATCTCTGGAATGTCGACACTCGACCCACCTATCTTCAAGAGGCAGTTGATACGGACCTTTTTAGGGACATCCGTAAGAAGATTCTTCCTGCCAAGGACGAAGAAATCGCCAAAGTTTTTTCGACAGTAATTCCTGGCGATCAGGTGGACACTGAGTTGTGTTCCAAGTCAAGAGAAAAGATTTTTGAGGAACGGAAGGACACAACCCTTTCGGGGAAGTTGATCAAAGACCCCCCTGTCCGTGGGCAGTTTGGTGAAGCCTTCATCGAGCTTCGTGAAGGGTACAAGGCGAAGAAACAGCGTCCTTATGAGAACCATGGACACAAACATGAGATACTCAGAAAAATAATCGAGAGAAATCTCAGGGAATTTGGTTGGCTTGAGGGTTGTATGACCAGCGAATGGTGCTGTGCACCCTTCACAGTCCCGAAGCCGCCGCCTGCTGACCAGAACACTATTGATGGTTGGCGAATGGTTGTTGATTTTCGCAACCTCAACGCCGAAACCAAGGCGGATTCACACCCCCTGCCCCTCATTGAGGAGGAAATCGCCAAGAGGGCAAGAGGTTGTTTGTTTTCTGTGCTGGATCTCCGTCACGGCTTTCACCAAATGCCGTTGAGGAAGGACAGCCGACCTCTCACCTGTATGTGCACGCCATGTGGCCCAGTCCAGTGGACGTTCATGCCCATGGGCCTGAAGAATGCCCCTTCGTTTTTTCAAAGAATGATGGAGGATGTGCTTTTTACAGCTCATCCTGAGCTTCGTGCCTTCGTGAGCGTTTACATAGATGACATAATCATCGCGACAGAGGGGGAGGGACTGACCGAAGCCGAGCTGGTGGCCCTACATGAAAAGCAGCTGAACCAGGTTTTGGACATTCTTGATGCCAATCAGCTGATTTGTGGGCCAAAGAAGGGAAAATTATTTTTAAAATCAGTCGAATTTTGTGGTTCTCTCCTTGAGAATGGCACCCGACGACCCAGTCCAGGGAAGCTCGTCGCTATTCAGAAGTGGAAGCGCCCTGAGACGATCACGGAATTGAGAGGATTCCTGGGTTGTTGCAATTTTTACCACACTTTTGTGCCGAATTATGCCAAATTTGCTGCCCCCCTCACTGAATTATTGAAGGTAGGGAGAGATGCGGGCAAGGCAGGTTGGAAGGTTCGTGTCAAGTGGACTGACGAGTGCGAGGAGGCCTTCCATCACTTGAAGGCGGCCCTCTGCGAAGTCGCCACGTTGCATGTGCCGAAATTTGACCGACCCTTTTACATAAGAACCGACGCTTCTAGGTACGCGATCGGAGCTGTCCTTGAACAGGTTGATGAAGCCACAGGTGATCATTACCCTCTTGCATTTTGGTCTCGGAAGCTAGCCCCACGCCAAATGCAATGGTCGCCGCGTGAGCAAGAAACCTACGCCATAATCTGTGCTTTGAAAAAGTAGCAATCGTGGGTTGGCACCAATCGAGTCGAGGTCCTGACGGATCATCGATCTCTGGAGTATTGGGCCACCGAACACATTGATACTGTCGCGAGCCCAGCTGGTCGACGGGCCAGATGGCACGAATTTCTCAGTCTGTTTGACCTCCATGTGTCGTATTTGCCTGGAAAACACAACACGGTAGCGGATGCTCTGAGCCGATGGGCTTACCCCGCTTCAGAGGGGCTGCAAAGTACCAACATCCATGGTACGGAGCAGGACCGCCATGTCATAATCGAATGGGATCAGGAAGAAAAAAAGCTCATTCGACGTGCATGCATGCAATGCGCTGTTAAACAGCACGCATTACCGTGCCACGACATCACGGCCTTCTCAGATCCGGCGCATGCCCATGAAATCTGCACCAAATCACTGAAAGTCGTGGAAAAAGTCACCGATCCCTCCTCAGGGAGTGTGAAACGGTTTGACTATACCCGACGTGTAAGTGGATTTCGGTTGATTCAGGGCATTAAGCGTCGAGATCCGGCCAAAACTCCACCCCTGCCGAAAGATTCCCTTATCATCCGTGACTGGACGTCCGATTATCTGCATGATCCCATGTTTAAAGAGGTCTTTGAGAATCTCAAATCCAAAGATGCTCACAAGGTTGGGATTTTTTCGGAGTATTCATTGGATGGGGGGAAGCTGTGGATGGAGGGTAAATTGTGCGTACCAGACGCCCTGCCCCCCCGAGTGTTAAACTGGTGGCACAAATGGGAGTCCCCCCACGCACATGGCCGTAGATTATGGTCGATGATTAAACATAGGTTGTTTGGCTCAAGGCTATACACTCATTGCATGAAAGTAGCCGCCGGATGTGCCCAATGTGCTGTCTCGACGCCCCCCAGCGCGAAGAAGCACGGCCATCTGAGGCCACACCCTATTCCGGAGCGCCTCTTTAACAGAGTCACCAGTGATTTCTTCTATGTCGGTGAGCTCGATGACGAAGAGTGCCATTGGACGAATAAAAACGTCAATGGTGTGCTCCTTATTCAGTGCCGTCATTCCGGCTTCATTCAAGTGTTGCCTTGCAACATTGAGTCGATGACTGGCAAGGCTGCCGCCAAATGGTGCGCGCAGACCTGGATGGGAGGTTGGGACGTCCCATCCGAGGTGGTTACGGACTCAGGCAAAGAGTACACCTCCGAATGGTGGAGAGAATTATGTGCTCGCCTTGGAATCCACCACCTGAGATGTGAAATCCACTCGCATCGAGCGCTGCCTGGCGAAAGAGCCGGCCGCTCTATAATAAATATGCTTCGTAAGGAGCTCGCGAGTGAAAAGGATTTCCATTGGCTTGAAGTTCTCTTCGCATTACTTCGCCGTTACCACAACACGCCTTTGTACCATGGCCTTTCTCCAAATGAAATTGTCTTTGGACGAAAGAAGTGTTGGTGGAACATGCCGTTGAATAATCCTCGCCCTTGTAAAGATGCTTCGTTGTTTTTGGACGACGTCCAACGAGCAGATAAAACTGTCTCGAAATTAATCGATAAGCATCAAGCTGACTGGCTTTGGGTCCAGAATCAAGGCCGAAAAAACCCCCACAATTTTGAAGTCGATGATCGAGTTTGGCTTCGAAAATCCGAAACCACCCTGGACGGAGATGATAAGCTTCTTCCCTTGTGGGAGGGGCCATTCGCTGTTACAGCGCGTCTAGGTGAGAACAGGTGGAGGATTCGTGTGGATGTCAGCAGGGAAATTGACGTTTCGGGTGATCGCCTCAAGAGAGAGATCCCCTCCCCCAAGGATCGGGTTAAACCCCTTTTTTGGACTTCGAAATTTTTGTCCGATCGGGTCATCGAAGGGGGGAAGTACGAACTCAAGAGGATTTTAGAAGCAAGACGTGACGGAAAGGGTGAATGGGAATTTCTATGTGAGTGGAGGGGCTTTGATTCCAGTCACAACAACTGGGAACCAGCCCATTCTTTTGTCCATGGGTACACCAAGGGGTTCATCGACTTCCTCAAGAAGCACCCCGAAATTGGCGTACTCCTGACAGACTGTTTGTCGAAACCAGACAGACAGGTGGAGAGCGACGGACAAAGACCTGTGGTGAATCGAGATCCAGCCTTTTACGGCCCTCAGCAGCCACATTCCAGGGCTGATCCGTCGATCCCCCCTCCTGCGGTCAGGCCAGCCCAGGAGCCAAATGAGGACCAAGCTTCGAGTTCGGCCGCTGATTTGCAGCGCCCAAGCCGTACGAGGGCCCGACCAGACAGGTTGGTGGTCACATGTATTCGTGCTTGGCCGAATTGAGGGAGATCCGTCGTGACTTGAGTCGCCGACGCCCTAATCTGGGTAACAGTCGTCTAGTCCAGGGCGTCATGGCACTCGTCGCTAGGGCTCAAGGGTGTAGGTTCGAAACCCTTGCATGTCCAACTCCTACAAAAGCTCCAGCCTCGCCCCGTCGACCACTTATTCCAATGTGAGTGTTCTGACGACTTGAAAAAACCACATTCTGCTCAATCCACTGTTCATTCTTCCTGATTATGTCATGATGTGGAGAACTGCGAATGTTTGATAATTTGACGTCAATCAACTTTTCTTTGGTCTCCGTTCGGCAGACAAGGCGTAGATACGCTGCCGAAAGCCACGGAGTGTGCTGCCGTGTTCAGAAAAAACCAAACTCAGGCTTAATTCAGGCAGATTCGGGGTAATCTTGTCTCTGTTGGTCTGTGCATTTTTGGAATTTGGCTACTCGTGCAGATGGAAGCAAATGTACATAGTAAAAACGCTGGCCAGCGACATTCACCCCTACAGGCACCCCCTGTAGTACTGGCTGCACCAGATGCGACGCCAGGAACTCAGATCTTACCTTCATTTGCCGTGATGCGGAAGCCAAAGTCCAGATTCAGATCCAGATTCCTTGAATTTACCTTGAATTTCTCAGGTTTGTCCTTCATTCTGCCATTGTTGCACGAAACCCCGACGTCAATTGTTCAGACAACCTTCAGACAGAGGCTCTAGGGACTTCTAAAAGCAAGCTCTGAAGTCCGTAAGCTTCGTTGTATTTTTGGCACACGCCAATGTGAGCTCAATCCGACCTGAAACTGTCGAAAATGGTGAATCCAAGTGTCTTGTGGGACTCAATCGAAAGATGGGCCTTGTCCAAGTCGATTGACACCGTCGCCACTGTAAATAAAGAACTATTCGGTGTCTCTCAGTTATATACTGTCAGTAAAGCGCCTTCAGCGAACCTTCGGCGCGTTACATGCCAAGGATCCAGGGCTATCATGTCCCATCATGATGCATCATCACATGATCCACATTTTCAATGAATCTGTTGGATGCTCGCGAACCAACGTGCCGGAAAGCATAACTCAGCTGAATAAACGACAATATATATTAACTCTAGTCTAAACGAAAGTGTTAGTAGTTTTAGTTCTAGACATTCCGCTTCGTTTCCCCTTCATCTTAGGGAATTTGCCTCATTTTAGGACAATTTAGGTTGATTCCCTTGTCATCTCCTCTCGTTCCTCGAAGATCTGTTTACGGCCTTGCCTAACTTCATTGACGCTGATGCTTTTCTATTCACTTAGGGGCTGCAGACTACATTTGTATTTGTTTTCCCTCTCTGTGATTGCTTAATCTCCTTCATCTCTGCTCAATTTGATTCTCAATCTTGCTGAATCTTGTGATCATCCACCAGATGCGCCAAATCTGAAGCACATGCTGCACTTTTCAGAACGAGAAAAGCGGGAGTAACACGATGTAGAGTTCGGCGAGAACACCGTAGCGTGCCCGCGACAGCGAAACTGTGCCAGAGCGCTGAGATGTCACTCCATTTCTTGATTCCCCCACTCATTCCATCAATAATCTACCTCATTCTCAACCAGGGCATGGTTTGGTATCGATTCTCGATACGTTTGCATGCTTTTTAGCCCTTAACCTAATGTTTTACTGCACGGAGGACTGTTCGTCACTCCTCATTCTGTCTCATTTCAGGTTCATCCATCCTGATTCAGTGCCAATTCAGCCCAAATTAGGTCAGATCAAGCAGATTTCGCCCCATCGAGGCTACATTTCTATTTTTTTCTGGGACTTACCCGCACTACGTTCTTCGTTGACGTAGAGACACACCCCAGTGTGTTTTTGGAGGGGGAGTGTAAGTGCGGCTAACCCCCATCTGCTCAGATTTTCACAGATCTGCCCCAGACTGACTACATTTTGGTCATTTTCTCTGCTTCGGCGGAATCGCCGCCTCGCAGCTCATTCTCAGGATCAGACCTATATATTTCTGATATGCCGGATCTGATTCCGCGGTCCATTCTCCGTAAATCCGCCGCGTTCCGATCATTTACCTGGAATCGCCATTTGCCGCTGACGCGCGCTCGCGGGCCAGATCGGCCAAATATTTTTCACAATCGGATTTATATAAATCTTTTCAGACAGATATGAACACTCAGATGTACTTAGGATAATCCGCATCAATTTTCTTCATAGACTGGGATTTTCTGCCGGATAACAATCAGCATGGACCTTGCTTCCGTTGTTGCTGCTCTCGCCTCCGTTGGTGTCCGTGTATCCGGTTCTACCCCCAACAGCAGCGTTCAGGTCGACTCCTCGCGTGCCTGCCCCACTGGTCTTGCCGGCCCCGAGCCCTCCGGCACCTTCCACGACCCAGGGCAGCACTTTCACTAAGCTTCTGTGGCCTAACAGGGACGCCACAACGCGTTTCCCTGCTAGGGCCTGGAGGGAAGGGGTGCTCTTGTTGCGTGCACAGCGTGAATGTTGAAGATGTCGGGCTACCCTTGCCACTCCTGGCTGAGTCGTAGCTTGTTGTTTGTGTGATCAGTGCCGTATATTTTAGCACGGCCCAAGGGACTGCACCAGTTCACCCTGAACTTCCCACCTGAAGAGCAAAGGCGGATGAAGGAGCGTTTGCAGCGGAGGAACCAAGACAGACTCCACCTGTTATACGCTTCTCAGATGGCCCTATAATACGCTGTCCACAAACGCCCCTATCAAGCAAGCAAGCTTAAGGAACTCCACCCGTTCTCTTATAGAACATGGGGTGGAGCCCCTGGGTAACCTAAACAAGGTTTGCCGTGCGCATTTCGCGTGGCGTACCCTTTAATGCGTGTGTGAATGCACGAGCATGCACGGGTTTACCGTCAACCTCTGTTTTTCTTCCTAATCTTGTCCACAATCACGAACTCCACCAGGGGGTGGCCCCACCTGGGCTTACCTACCTTACTCACCGCTGGAGAGTGAAGCAAGGTGAAGAAAAAACGACACACAAGCGAGAAACGACGCTATGCATATGTGTGTATGTCTAATCACCCTGGACTTACCTCTAATCATCTGCAATCTTTCTAATCTATCCCTCTATCGTTGGTTAGCGCTGGTACAAGGCACGTTCACGGAGACACGAGACGAGCAATGTGCATGCTGCATACGAGACGAGCACACCTGTGGTTTATACCTGATTCATGGAAGTCCTTCTGTTGATTTTTGAAATCTTGAATCTTGAATTCTTTCTGCCAATGTGGGTGGAATCTTTATGTTAGTCTATTTATGTGTGTTTCGTCATTTTCGTCATTCTGCGTAACATACGTTTATAATCTTAGTAATTCTCTATTTTCCGGCGCTTCGCTAGGAGCCGCTCCTGCGCGCCGCCTTTTTCTGCGTAAGAATTTGTTGATTTAAAAAATCAAGAGATGACTACAAATTTTATAAAAACGTGCATCTGATGCACAATTGGATTCTGTCCAGGTGTGTGCCTTCAGAAAAATTCTAGGCCGTCATTTGAGGATTTAGGTGTTGTCGCTTCGCGTTTGCGTGGATTCGTCTCTCATCCTCCCATTCCTCTGTTGTACAGACCACCTCGCAAAGCCTCGTTGAGTAGGCTGCTGTTCTGGCCGAAAAGCAGTAGCAGGAGACTGAACCAGAATCAAGACCCCCCCCAGGGGCAATTCTAATTCAAGCAGCGCACCCTCGCCCCAGTACCAGGACAGGTGTCTCCATCAGTTTCCTTGAGACTTGGGTCGAGCGTCCTATGAGAGTCTGGCGTTGGGTTGTGTTACGCTGCAGCTTGGAGGGAGGGATGCACACGCATATGGTCTTGGCATGCCCTACTCTAACCCCACCAAGCCACAGGAACCCCGGCAGTGCCAAGAGCGCTGAGGTTTCTGTTGAAGTTGTCATCAACAATGCAGCAAGAGTCGCTGGCCATGGTAAAGCGCTCTTTTCCAGTGTTAGGGAAGTTATAGGTATTTTAAAGTAGATGTGGAAGCCAAGGGAAGGCCAAGAAAAGATCTCTTTTTCCTGAAAATGCGACAGTGGTGGCCACCACAGCACAAGAGGGGAGTAAGAAAAAGTGCTTTTCCAATGCTTTAGGGTATACTTTAGTTGTATAAGAGGTGCTCTAAGCACTCATGCATTTTTATCTTAGTATTGGCCCAACCAAAATGGGAGATAACACATTTTGACCTATGGAACCAAACACTAAATCAGGATGTGATGTGGACCCCTTTATCTCCAAGCTATAGGCACTAAAACATCTTTTTCTGGGTTGCTGAGGCACTGATATACTGAAGGCAGTGCCTATGAATTTATCTATGTGTCCCATGAATTCTTAGCTATCCTAGTGGTATGCACCCTAGGGGGCTGGGGCACCTCTTTTTGAGAGGTCCTGGGTTCAATACCCAGTCAGCCTAGCAGTAAGAAAAAGTGCTTTTCCATTGCTTTGAGGCATACTCTAGTTGTATTACAGATGCACTGAGCATCCATGCATTTTTATCTTAGTATTGGTCCCACCAAAACTGGTGATAACACATTTTGACCTATGGAACCAAACACCCAATCAGGATATGGAGTGGACCCCTTAATCCCCTTTCAATGTGAAGTAAAACATCTTTTCCTGAGTTGACTGAGAACTGACATATCCAAAGTAGAGCCTATGGATTCATCTATGTTTTTCCATGAATTCTTAGCTATCCTAGTGGTATGCACCCTAGGGGGCTGGGCACCTCTTTTTGAGAGGTCCTGGGTTCAATTCCTGGTCAGCCTAGCTAAGTAGGAAGATCCCATGTGACATGGCAGTGACCTCATCGCCACATACCATGCCACCTCAGCACATATGGGACCCAAAACAAAGAGTGCACATCTCCTAAGATGGCACTATGGAGAGAGAGTGATCCTGAGGCAGTTTTCTAACTCTTTTCCCAAAACATTTCAGCTATCTTTGTGAATATGCATTCATTTGTGACCTGAGTTGCAGTTTCTGTGAATATCCAATCATCTTTAACTGTTTACACTGCAGCCCTTCGTGCTTTGATCCTGAATCCTCTTCTCCTTGCATACTTCTGGCTTGGGTCATCCTGGATTGACTCTATTGACTCTATTTCTGCAAACAAAAGGTTTTCTTCATCCAAAACAAGCAGCAGGAAACCCTACAGCAACAGCAAGCAGCAGGGGAAGCACAAACACAGTGCTGAAAACACTATAAACTTTTCTGGTAGCAAGAGGCAGCCTGTCTCTGCGCACTGGCAGCAACCCCGTGCCGTACATCCAGTGCGCCGAGTACGGGCAAATATAAGCTGAAGGGTGAAAGAAGATGGATCCAGGAGAGGTGGACGCTGACGTGAAGACAGCGCCAGCGCCTGAGGCACCGGCAAGGCCGGCACCTGGCGCTGTACCTTCGGCGGAGCCCTTACATGGGCCAGTGGATGCAGCTGAGGATTCCCTGGATGGACTCCAGACGGCCTTCGGGGCCCTGTCCGTCGAAGAGGTGGTGGCGCAGCCTGCAAAAAGGAAGAGAAGCGCTGGAGAGAGCGAGAAGGATGCTGGAGACGGAGCAGACGAAGGAGAGGAGCAAGGGCAAGACCCGACGGATGTCCCTACCTTCGAAGGCGCACCAAGCGCTTCTGGCCTCCATGCATCACCCTCTCCCATAACCACCACACTCCCAGCCGCCGCAACATCCACTTCCACAACCAACCCGCCTATGGCAGAGGGCACAGGCTTTACTGGCATGCCTCCCTACCCCGCCTATGGTAAGGGCCCACCTACCACTGCGCTCCATGAGGCAACTACTGCCAGTGAGCCGGTGGCTTCCAGCTCTGCGCCGCGATGGTATGCGGCTGACTATCCCCATCCACTCCACGCTACTGGAACCTATATGGATGTTCCTGGGTATGCTCCTGGGTATGCACCTGGGTATGCACCCTTGAGTGGGTTGAGCAGAGGACCAGAGTCTCTTGGAGGCAGGAGTAGAGGATCGGGAAGATCCTCCAACAGGTCCCTGACGCGGTCGGAGATCAATGAGGTGCTCCGAGGAGCCACTTCAAAAATCGTGGGCGACCTCACGCAAGAGATCAGGGAGAAACTGGAGCCCCTGATGATCCCGTCCCATGCGTCACCTACGACGGTGGGAATGTCACCTGACCGAGTACAGGCTAACCACCTGGCGGCAGGGTTGACAAATACCCTGGGGAGCCTGAGGAGCCGACCGATGCCGACTCCTGCAGCAATACCGAGAAGTCCATTCGTCCCGAGAACGGCCCAGCCGCCCTACAGTCACGTGACGAACTCGACGAGGGCCGAGCTGGACCAGCTGGGGCTGACAGCCTTAAGGGCTATGGTGGACATAGAGCCTTATGGCTCTAGTGATCTTGGCGGAGACCCCTCCGAGGACGAGCCGCCGTCGATGGCTTCTTGTTCGCCCTCAGATGACGAAGACCCTGAGGACCCCGAGGACCCCAAGGGTAAGAAGAAGAAGAAGAAGAAGAAGAAGACCCGACGCCCTGAAGGACGCCGAGCTCAGGAGGCGAAGGCTATTGCCACCTCCAAGATAGTGGTGAACCTGCCTGAGTTCACAGGCAAGGACCTCAGCGAGTTCGCTGAGAACTTTGGGCGCTTCCTACGACTGACCGGCCAAACCCACGCGAGTGGGCGAGTGAAGTGCGATCTGCTCCTGCAGTGCTGCAAGACCAAGTACCTGGAGAAGCAGGTCAGGCAGATCGTAACTAACTCCGCCACCTTTGCCGATGTGTTGGTTGCCCTGGAGAGGCAGTACCCAACCTACGAAACCGACCTCTCCATCAGGGCCGAGATCCAGAACCTGCCCGTGCTGCCCAACAACCCCAAACCTGGCAGGGTCTCCGAGCTGTTGGCTGACCTGGATCCCTGGGCTGGACGACTGACGCCCGGTTCCTACAGCAGCGACGACCTGCTGTTCTGGTTGTGCGCCAAGCTCCCCCGAGAGCTATGGGACGAGTGCCGTTTGACGGCTGAGCGCAAGGCTAGATCCCTCCGCTACGAGGATCTATGCGTGCTGCTCCTGGAGATGGCGCTGGAGAAGGAGAGCGACCAGCACCTGAACAACTACCGTCCTGGTGGTGGAGGTTCTGGAGGCAAAGGGTACCAAGGGTCCCGACCTGGGCAGGGGACTACCCCCAAACACGCCCACGCCCGTACCATGGAGAACGTGAAGGAGCTATTCTGGTGTGATGCCAGAGACGAGCAGGGCCACCTGCAGCACGCCTCTGACTGCGAGCAGCAAGACTGCTTCGTCGTCCAGGGGAAGCAGCAGGAGAAGAACACCGGCGCCAAAGCGAAGCTGCCGGATCATTACCGCTGCACCATCACGTGTGCATTCTGCGGTAAGCGGAAGCACTACGAGGGTGAGTGCTACCATAAGCAACGCCTATCGGCGAAGCTTAAGGGGGAAGATCCTGGCAAAGGCTCAGGCAAAGGTGGAGGCAAGGCCAAAGGCAACGACTCCGGCAAGGGCAAGTCGAAAGGACGTGGTCAAGGTGGACAAGACAAGGGTCAAGGTGGACGAGGAGGAGGCGCTAACCGCCAGCCCGACAACAAGAACAAGGACAAGAACGGAGGCAACCCCAACCCTAATCCAGGGGGGAACTCCGAGCCCTCTGGAGGGCAGTCTGGACCTACCACACGCTCACAGACGCAGGCCCAGCAAGAACAAGGAGCCAAGCGTGAGCATGAAGGTGGTGATGACGGCAACGCTAAGAAGAGGAGCCGTTTCATGAGGATGGCCCGCAAATTGCGGAACAAGGGGTTCGAGGTGACCTGTCCCGCGGAATTCTGACGGGGACGCTCTGGTGGCACCCAAGACCTGGTGTTTTAGGTACGTATCCGACTAGGGGGACGCGAATACCTGGGGGTACTGGATACTGGCGCCACAATATCTATAGTGGCCAAGAAAATTTTACCTTGTGGGAGCCTGAAGAACACCATGACCACCGCCGCTATACGCATGGGGGATGGACATGTGGTGCACAGCTGCGGGGACTGTGAAGTGGAGGTACCTATGGGCTCCAGGACTATCGCCCATCGGTTCTATGTGATGGACACTGAGGCCTTCGACTTTGTACTGCGTACTGACTTCTTCGTACAGCACTCCCAGATACAATCCCTGACGCTGCAAGCGCCCTACCTCCTCTACGTGGACCACGGCAGTGGCAGAGAGTCTGTGCCACTGGAGCAGTCGGAACATACCTCGAGTTACCTGAGACTATCGAAGGAGGAGCCCTCGAACATGATGGCGGCCTCCAAAACTGAGGACTATCAACTATTGGGGGAAGTCCTAGACCAAGGTCTGAAGGAGTTTGGTTACTCTCGAGAAGACCTAAGTGTGGAGCTGTTCGCCAGCGACAAGCAGCATGTACTGGACCTATACTGCAGCACGGGGAAGAACTGCAGCTACAAATTTTACTGGCCCTCTTTCGGGATGGCCTACGGGAACCCCAGATTCAGCGAACTGGGGAAGGTGCTGACCAAGGTGGCCTTGGAACGTTCCCGTATGGTCCTGTGTTCTCTCGATTGGGGAGCCCATGGGGGCAACGAGTACTGGCGAACCCTCCTTGACAAGCTGACTATCAGCTCTGTGCGGTTACCTGATGAGGCCATCTACGTGCCTCTGGGGCGCAAGACGCCTATTGGGAAGCCCGGATGGGGGAGTATGCTCAGCGTGGTGGACAGAAGTCTTACCACCATTCCCTGGGAGGACCTGGACCCGACTCTGGTCCAGGCTATACAACGAGAAAGCGATGGACTCGCCTTGGGTGACTTGAAGGATCGCCTACGACCTCAAGATGCTGTTGAGACTACACCCGGAGGAGATGAGTACGTCGTGACTGACACCAACGCCCCCAACTCTCCCTGTCATGTACCTGTTACTGCTGGAGTCTCTGAGTGTGGACTATCTGAGCTACCTAGCTCTATCCACTCAGATGACGAAACTGAGCACGACGCCTTCTTCGTGCAGACCTGTTTGGAGGAAGTGGAGAACGCCGAGTACGTCGCCCCACTGAAACACTTACTCTCCATGAGGGTGGAAGACCCCGTGGACGAGGAGCTGGACCCTCGATCCAGGCTCAGGGAGTATGTGGATTCCAAGAGGAAGTTGGTGGCGAAAAAGCTATGCTACGCGAAGCCTACCCGCAGCTCGTGGCCACTGAAGCAAGGACGTATGGGAGACCTATCCCAATTTAAGGAGGACCTCGAACAGAAGATCACCACCTGGCAAAGGGAGGTGGATCTCAAGCTCATGAAGAGCGTGTGGGGCGCCCATGTGAGGACCCCAGAGGAGGACGACCTCTCGGAGGAATGTGTATGTGAACCCCCTCGAGCGTGCCTATGCTGCCATCGTCCAACGGAGATGGTTGAACAAGACCTTCTATATGCCTACCAAGGGCTGAAGGATACTACCGCAGGCGAGGAGTCGGTGGAGTACCACCTCCCGACGTCTATTCACGGGGCAAGCAACTTACACTCCGACGAGGATATGGAGGACAAGATCAAGGTATTGGACCCGCGGGTACAGAAGCTGATAAGGACCTATCTGGAGGTGTTCGGAGAACTACCCCCTCCAGCCTCATGTGACAAGCTGGTACAGATGGACCTCAAGCTGAAACCCGAGTTCGTGGGTCACAAGATACGGAGGAGACCCTATCCAGCTCCTAAAGAGCAGGCCGACGAGATCGAGCGACAGATACAAGAATGTATCGACGCTGGCCTAGTACTGGAGTACAAGGACGGGGACTACCCCCTACACTGCAGCCCCTGTTTCCTGGTGGCTAAACCTGGGTCTACAGCCAAACGGCTGGTAGTGGACTATGGAGAGCTGAACAAGAAGACGTTGAACCACTCAGGGTCCATTCCCAATATGGAGTCTACCCTGGAGAAGATAGCCTCCTGCCGCTACAAGACCAAAATGGACAAGCGAAGCGGATTCCGGCAAGTGGGCCTGACGCCCAACGCACAGGAACTACTGGCCTTCATCACCCCTCAGGGGAGGGTGTTCAAGTGGAAGGTCATGCCGTTTGGCGTGGCTAACGCACCCGCTCTATTCCAAGAGCTGATGAACAAGATCTTGTCCATCCTACGAAGGAGACCTAAGGTGCAGGAGCTCATATCCCGTGGTGCCCAGATGGAGGCACACATCGACGATGTATGCCTGGGGACCAATACCCAGGAGGATCACCTAATCCTCTTGGGTGAGTTCTTTGCGGTCTGCCAGGAGAACCACACACGACTCAAGCTGGAGAAGTGTGAGTTCATGCAGGAGACCATGCAGTACTTGGGGTTTGACGTTGGCTATGGGTGGTGGACCCAAGCGGCCTCTAAGGCCAAACCCCTGATGGATGCCAAGGTACGACACGAAGACCCCAAGAAAGGACTTCATGATGTACGCAGTTTCATTGGGGCGTGCAACTTCTATCGCCGCCACATCAAGAACTTCACCTACACCAGCGCCGTTCTGACGGACTTGATCAAGAAGAGTACTACTTGGCGCTGAGATCCACAAGAGCAACAAGCGTTTGACGAGCTCAAAGACAAGGTAGCCAACGCTAAGTGCTTGGGCGTGCCTAGGGCACAAGGGGAGATTATCCTGGTGACCGACGCCAGCAATGTGGGCGGTGGTGGAACGTTGTTCCAATGGCAAGCACTAGAGAAGGAGGAGTTCGACTCGACCATTTCCCAATGGGGGACGGAAGGTCTCAACCGAGATGGAACCCTCAAGCACAGCTACCCTGACGACAAGTGGGTCCTAGTACCTCTGGGCCACTGGAACTGGAAGTGGAACCAGGCCAGGGGGAACTACTCCACCTATGAGCAGGAATTGCTCGCGGGTATGCTGGTGCTATCCTCACAAGCACGACTGTTGGGGAGTACCCCTGTGGTCTGGCTGTGCGACCAAGAACCGGTCTGCAGTTTCCAGAAGGGCCCCCCACCTGAGAAGGCCAAGCTACGTCGCTGGTGGACCTACCTCAGTCAACTACGGCTGACGGTACACCATATCCAGGGAGTGAAGAACGAGTGCGCCGACTACATCAGCCGCAACAACTTCGACGCCCTGATTGGTGCCCGGTCTGAAGCGCTGGCTAAGGAGGCGTTCAGCCGTATGGACGTACACCTGGATCTGAACATGACCATGATACGCCCCCTGGATGGACTCCAACAATCGGAGTACCTGAAGGAGTTTGGAGATATCTACAAGCGCCTGGAGAAACGCCTTGAACCCCTCCTGGTCAACCAGGACCAGTGGAAGAGGGACAAGAGCTACCTCTGGCACAAGGACCGCATCGTGGTGCCTAGTGACCGAGTCCCAGCGCTGCTGAAGTGGACCCATGAGTCCAGTGGTCATGTGGGTGCTGACCGTACCCTGAGGCTGTTCAAGCAGTGGTTCCACACTACGTGGACTGACGACCAACTGCGGAAGACACTCGAGCCTATCGTGGACAAGTGCCCGTGCAGGTCCTGTAAACCAGGGGATATCAGGGACAGAGGTCTCTACTCGACCCTGCCCATCCCTCGCTGTGCTAACAGTGTTCTATACGTGGACTACACGGAGATGCCGAAGTTCGGGGGCTATGACTTCGCCCTCGTGGTAACCTGTGGGTTGACCAGGTTTACCAGGGTGTTCCCGTGTACCAAGCACATTACCGGAGAGGAGACTATCAAGATACTCCTGGAGGAGTGGTTTTGTGTCTATGGGGCGCCCAAGGAGATCAGCTCCGATGAGGACGTACGAGTACGCTCAGATACTGGCTGGTACAAGAGGGTCCTGAGATCCCTCAATGTCCAGGTGTCTACGGGGATTCCCTACTCTCACACGAGCAACCCCGTATGTGCGCGACAGATCCGTGTCCTCAAGGAGAACGTCAGGATATGGTGCAAAACTGAACGCACCAGAGACCGGGTGAGACTACTCCCGGTCATATCCTTGATGATGAACTCCCAAGAGAGTTCAGCTACTGGCTACTCGCCTCATGAGCTATTCATGGGACGCCCGGCATGGTTCCTACATGCCCCCTATCCAGAGGACACCCATTCTTCTGTGGGTGAATGGGTCCAAGAGCAACAAGCGAAGGTGGACAAGGCCAAGGCTATGCTCCAGAGAGTGAGGGAGCGTCAATGGAACAAGAAGAACAAGCACCGAGTACCGGCCACCTACCAAGAGGGGGACTGGGTGCTGGTGCACCACAGTCGACTACCCGCCTGGCCACGCTCTACCAGCGATGACCCATACTTCGGGCCGTACAAGATCCTATCAGTGGATGGACATCGTATCACTGTGCGGTGTTCTCCCCGTCTAGGGGGGACCCTGGTGTGCGCTGCTCAACACCTGAAGCGCTACTATGATCCTGAAGACCTCTGTGGGGAGGAGTGGGAGCTGAACGACGAGGAAATCGCCGCTCTGGACCTACAAGGGGCTGCCAGCCCTATGGAGGTTGAAGGTGAACTCCCCGACATGAACGCCGAGCAGATTGCTAAGGAGGGCTTCTACCTGGTGAAGTCTGTCCTACGCCACCTCTATCGCCAGGGTTGGCGCTTCCTCACCCTCTGGGAAGGGTTTGGAGTCGAAGAGGCCACCTGGGAGCCCTTCTCTGCATTTGTTCTACCGGAGGGACGCCTAAACTCAGTTCTGGTTGACTACTTGTCCCAGAACAACCTTGGTGAGTTGCTGAGGCTCGCTGAGACGCTTGCCTTCAGGACTAAAGCTGGGGACTGAACCTTACGCTTACCTGCCAAAGCGTATGTGTGAGTGTGCTATTCCTAAGGTCCTGAGAGGAAGCCGCAGAAGTGGTGTCCTAATTATACCCAAGTCTGCGCCCTTGCTAAACCTGGAGGGTTGGCTTATTGATGCCACAGGGTACGCCCCGGGTCTCCCCTCCCCTATGCGCCCAATTTCTGTGCTGGCGCAAAACCTTGGGGGAATACCCAGCGTGGTAATCCAGGTATTGTTTTCCCTACCTATCTGTCTACTACAGGGAGGGCCGGCCAAAAGCTATGAAGGCATGAAAACGCCGTTTTGCTATGTGGCCAAAACACTGACCTAACCACTGCCACAGCCCACCAACCCTGCTAAAATTGCAGGAAACGGGTGGGACAGTGACACACGCACTACAGGTCCTACACACCCTACAGTGGCACCATCCTGGTGGGCGAGCACTGGGGCAACTGGCTCAAGCCCCCACTCAGGACTACCACTCCTACACGCACACTCTACTGGGCGTTGCGAAGTCAAAGGTGTCGTGGGTCCTAGCGACCCTCCTGTGAAATGACAAGAGAACACAGCGCTGCTAAGCAACTGTGGCCTAACAGGGGACGCCACAACGCGTTTCCCCTGCTAGGGCTTGGAGGGAAGGAGTGCTCTCGCGTGCAAGGCGCAGATGTCGATGAAGTCAGACTCCCTGCTCTGCCACAGGCGGAGCGGAGTTACTTGTTTGTGTGATCTGCGCCCTTGTTTAGCAGGGCATAAAAAATAGGCTGCTGCACCAATCACCCTACCTGCCCACCTGTAAAACAAAGGCAAATGAAAGGGCGTTTGCGGCGGAGGAACCAAGCCACACTCCAGGTATTATACCCTTCTCAGTGTGACCTATAATACACTGTCTGCAAACACGCTGGAGGACCAGCTACCCTTGTCAAGCAAGCAAGCTTTAAGAGACTCCTCAGGTTCTCTTAAGGAACGTACCGAGGAGCCCCTGGGTAGCCTAAACAAGGTTTACCGTGCGCACTTCGCGTGGCCTACCCTTTAATGCGTGTGTGCATGCACGAGTATGCGCGAAGGAGTAGGGCAAACCTGCCCATCACAACCTCAATCTCGAACTCCACCAGGGGGTGGCCCCGCCTGGGCTTACTCACCTTACCTACCGCTGGGAGAGAGAGCAAGTGAGGGGCGCACGCGAAGAACGTTGCTATGCACTGGTGTGTATGTCTAATCACCCTGATCTGACCGCTAATCATCTGCAATCTTTCTAATCAATCCCTCTATCGCGTCCTATCGTTGTTGGCGCTGCTACAAGGCTCGTTCACGGAGACACGAGACGAGCAATGTGTATGCGGCATACGAGACAAGCATACCTGTAGTTTATACCTGATTCATTGAAGTCTTTTTCGTTGATTGTCGAATTCTTGAATTTTCGAATCTTCTATTAGTGTGGGTGGAATCTGTATGTTTGTTTATTAATGTGTGTCTCGTCATTTTCAAGACTACGTGATACATACGTTTATAATTCCATTATTTCTCCATTTTCCGGCGCTTCGCTAGGAGCCGCTCCTGCGCGCCGCCATTTTATGCGTATGAATTTCTGGATTTAAAAAATCCAGAGATGACTATAATTTCTATAAAAATGTGCTTCTGATGCACAATTGGAATCTGCTCAGGTGTGTCGTTTCAGAAAAATTCTACGCCGTCATTTGACGGATTTTGGTGTCGTCGCTTCGTTTTTGCGTGGATTCGTCCATAATTCTCCCATTCCTGCCTCTGCAGATACCCACGCGCAGCCTCGCTGAGTAGGCCGTGTTCGGGCCGAAACGCAGGTGCCTGGAGAGACTGAGCAGAACCAAGACCCCACCAAGGGGCAAATTAATTTCTTTTGAGACTCCCTTCGCCCTACGACAGGTCACAGGTCGCCAGCAGGTTTACGAGAACCCATGCGAGTGTGTATAATGTGTCTTGCGTTGGGTTTGTGTCGACGCTGCGTCTTGGAGGGAGGGATGCATATGCACATGTTTGGCATGCTCCCAATCTAACCCAACCAAGCCACAGGAGCCCCGGCAGCGCCATGAGCGCTGAGTCTTCTGTAGGATATGTTACAAACAGAGCAGCAAAGGAGCGCCAGCCATGGTGAGCGCTCATTTTTCAGTGTGAGGGAAACTGTAGGTATTTTAAAGTAGATGTGGAAACCAAGGAAAGGCCAAGAAAAATTCCCTTTTTCCTAAAATGCGACAGTGGTGGCCACCACAGCACAAGGGGGGAGTAAGAAAAAGTGCTTTTCCATTGCTTTGAGGCATACTCTAGTTGTATTAGAGATGCACTGAGCATCCAGGCATTTCTATCTTAGTATTGGTCCCACCAAAACTGGTGATAACACATTTTGACCTATGGAACCAAACACCCAATCAGGATATGGAGTGGACCCCTTAATCCCCTTTCAATGTGAAGTAAAACATCTTTTCCTGAGTTGACTGAGAACTGACATATACAAAGTACAGCCTATGGATTTATCTATGTTTTCTCATGAATTCTTAGCTGTCCTAGTGGTATGCACCCTAGGGGGCTGGGCACCTCTTTTTGAGAGGTCCTGGGTTCAATTCCTGGTCAGCCTAGCTAAGTAGGAAGATCCCATGTGACATGGCAGTGACCTCATCGCCACATACCATGCCACCTCAGCACATATGGGACCCAAAACAAAGAGTGCACATCTCCTAAGATGGCACTATGGAGAGAGAGTGATCCTGAGGCAGTTTTCTAACTCTTTTCCCAAACCATTTCAGCTATCTTTGTGAATATGCATTCATTTGTGACCTGAGTTGCAGTTTCTGTGAATATCCAATCATCTTTCACTGTTTACACTGCAGCCCTTCATGCTTTGATCCTGAATCCTCTTCTCCTTGCATACTTTTGGCTTGGGTTATCCTGGATTGACTCTATTGACTCTATTTCTGCAAACAAAAGGTTTTCTTCATCCAAAACAAGCAGCAGGAAACCCTACAGCAACAGCAAGCAGCAGGAGAAGCAAAAACACAGGGCCTTAAAACACTATAAACTTTTCTAAGTAGGAATATCCCATGTGACATGGCACTGACCTCAGTGCCACAAGCCATGCCACCTCAGCACCTATGGGACCCAAAAACAAAGGGTGCACATCTCAAGATGGCACTGTGGATGAGAGTGAGCCCTTGGGGCAGTTTTCCAATCAGTTTTTCTCAAACATGTAAAATATTTCATCCTGAGTTGCAATGTATGCTAATTGCTGTGGTCTATTGTTAATAGTTGTCTTTATCTAACTCTCTGTGACTGCAGCCCTTCATGCTTTGATTCTGATCTTCTTCTACTTGCTTATCTCTGGCTTGGGTTATCCTGGATTGTAACCTGTTCCTCATCAAAAACAAGCAGCAGGAACCCTACACCAGCAGCAAGCAGCAGGAGAGGCACAACAAACACACAGTGTTGAAATCACTATAAAACCTTCTTACATACTTCACCAGCGGGGCCTCCCCACCAAGGTGGGGGCCCGCATATGGAACCACCTACAACTCCTACTGCTCCACCACCAGCATGTTATCCAAACGAACCATCGAGGGGCCCACATAGGCTTTTACTGCGTACATGCGGGTGGCGAGGTACGCTTGTAGGAAGCCCTGGAAGGGGAGTCCCATGTGCCCCCAGACAGCCTGTAGGTGGCGCTGGGGGGTGTTGGGGAAGGCCCCCTTGACATCCAGGGACGTGATGATGAGGCTGATCGGGTCCATATCTACCATGGCGTCTTGCATAAATATGGCCTCCAGCGGCAATCTACCCGGTATGGCTCCCCACACTGTGGGCGGTATAGCCTGGTACACTGCCGGGGCCACCCATTTGAGGATGAGTATCCATATGAGTTTTGCTTCCGTGGTGGCGCATACTATGGGTCTCCAGTTGTCTGGGTTCACCCAGTCGCCTTTCTTATACAGCGGGTGTACAAGGTTTGCGCAGTCGGTTGGTACGTCCGTTTTCCCAATGGCAATATCCCACAGGCGCGCGGCCAAGTGTCTCTTTAGGTTCAGCGGGAGCCTGCGGTAGAGTTCGGCCGGGAGTCCGTCCACCCCCGGGGTTTTTCCCGGATGTAGTTTGTACAACACTTCATCGAGTTCCCGAATGGTGAACGGGGTTCGGTGCATGTCTCGTCGCTGTGTTGGGTTGTAGAGTTTTGGCAAGTGCAATATCAGTTCCTCCGTGTACGCTGACAGCTCGCCATCCTCCGTGTTGTGTTGGCGCAGGAAGCTGTTAAGGACTTCATCCAGGACCACCTTAGGATCGTTGGTCACTGTGCCGTCCTGTAGGCGTACCGCCTTGATGCCTCGGTAGCCCGTCTCCCCAAGGACCTTGTCCACGTGTTTCAAGGATTTGTAGGGTTGGGGGTTTTGAAAGTAGCGTTGTTGTTCTTGTGCCAGTTCCTTTGCCCGGCAGACGTGCCGTTCCCTGAGTTGCCGGCGCGTGGTGTCCAGCCGTGCGGCGATTTCCTGGGCGTCATGTTGGGCTTGCAGGTCATGTGAGTGTACTGCCGTGTGTAGTGCCCGCTTGTCGCGCCATATGGCGGTAACCATGGACCGTAGGTCTTGATGCGGGGTGGCGTCGTCCTGTGTTCTGTGTTGTCCGTGGAGGCCGCACGCCGTGGCCGCTTGTCGCATGGCAAGGTTGAGGTCCGCCTTGTCTTGTTGGCCCAGGATGCGCTGTACCGTGCGGTAATACGCCATCCTTTTGTGTGTGTCGTGCTCATCTGGTGGCCTAATGGGTGGTTGCTCTTCGTGGTCCATGTCATCCCTGGAGGCCGGGGGTACTTGAAGTACCTTGATTCATACCTCCAGGGGTCGATGTCCGGTGATCTTGGACGGTAGGTTGTGGTATTGCGCCCGTGCCACCTTGAGGTGTGCCGAGTCCGCGTAGCAGAGGTCGAAGCGGGAATCTGTCGAGCCAGGTTGCGGTGGTCTGTGCGAGGGCTGGCCTCGTAGAGAAGCTGTGAGGTCCTGCAGGCCCATATGTTGCATGGCCATTTGCGCCGCTGTGTCCTCAGGCGTCTGTCGCCCTCCGCGATCGTCCGCCGACAGGGCTGCATTGAAGTCTCCTATGATGACAGTCGGCCCCATCATGGCAAGTTGTCGGTAGGCCTCCATGAGGTGTTCGAGGAATGTCTCCATGGCGTCTCCAAAGGGGACATGTACGTTGATGACATTCAGCTGCCACGTTGGGCCCACCAGGTTATATGCCGCTAGGCGGCCTTCTACTCCCAGGTGGTGGTGGACGTGTACTTGGGCACCACCTTTGTGGGATATGGGCACTCCCTTGACCCACGTGGTGCGGTATTGGTGTCCCGTCCTGGTGAGGACGGGTGTTAGGCTGGGGTGGGCTGCCTGGGTTTTGAGGGCCTGTTCCTGCCACACCATGGCGTCCAGATCGCATTTGGCCATGACAGGCACGTCTTGTAGGTCCTGAGCTTTGGCCGCGTCGTACAGGGCGCCTGGTTCGTTGAGGGACATGAGAGTGACGAGCGCAGTTGTGACTTCGTGGGTGCGCGCCTTGGTGGCCCCTTGGGGGTCCCTGGCGGGGCGTGGTAGTAGTCATTGTCCCAGGCGCAGTTTGAGGTTGATCGCTGTGGCCACCCTTGTTCCTCTTGTATGTCCGGCTCCTCCAGCCATGCCTGCGGTACGTCACCTGTCCAGACGGTGCCCGGCGGTACCTGGTTCGCGGGTGTGCGGAGCTGCACCGGGCACTCCGGGAACTGCCTGTGGTCCCAGAGTTCGAGGTTTGAGGTGTCCGCTTTTCGCTCCACTCCGGGAGTGCGTGCCATTTGATCTTCAACTGCAGGTTGCCATGTTGGCCTGGTGTGGCCAGTCTGCCCTGTATCTTGCCCCGGAACAATACAAAATGCTTCTGTCGTCCTCTAAGCGTGGCTCCAAATACCCCCTGTACTTCCGCGCCGTCTGGCCATTCGGGGTGCATGGCGGCACGTTCCGCTGGCGTGAAGAATGGGCACGCTGGGGCAGTTGGCTTCGGTTGTGGATCGGGCAGTGGCGGCACTGGGGCCGCTTTTGGTTCCGGTTTGGGCCGTTTTGCCCGGCGGGCCCAGGTGTCCGCTCCCCCTGGACGGGGCCTCGGTTTGGGCCGGGGTTGTTCTGGTGCTGGTTTGGGGGCCGGCTTCGGTGCGTTGCGGTGAACTATGCTGCATGCCTGTCCTTGCCCCTCTTGTGGTTGGTGCATACCCCGAAGTTGGTTTGCGTGTTCTTGTAGGCTGGTGGTGCGAAGTTTGAGGGTTCGTTCCGTGTCCGTGGGCCAGGACATCCAGCGTTGCGCCCTTGCTGTCCCGTGTTTTCGTATGTAGGCTGCCAGGTTGCGAGTGAGTGTGAGCCACGTCTCGGGCAGCGTGGTGTCTGTGGCTGGGGCATCCACTGTCCAGTGCATCGCCGTTTTGAGGGCCAACCAGTGCGCCCGGGGGTGGTTGGTGTGGTGGGTGGAGTGTTTAAAACGGTCCCCCAGTGCCAGTGGTGTCGCTGGTTTTGCTTCTGGTGTGAATGTGTGGACTCTGTCCGTTGTGCCCGTGGCGTTCCACTGTGCTACCCACCATGTTTGTTGGTTGGATGTTAGTGTCACCGTGGGGGTGTCTGGGGGCCTGTAAATAAAGGCCGTCCAATCAGTGACCTTCGGACCTTCGGTTTTTTCGGTCTACTGCTCCGGTGGGCTGGTCAGGTTCACCAGATGGTTCACAAGGTCCGGTGTCAGGGTGTCTGCCGTGTCCTGCACCCTGTCCTTACGTGCCGTGGGGTGGCCTACGGCAACGTCCCAAGCGTCTGTGGTGGCCGCCAGGGTGTTGGTCGCCAGGGTGATGACATCATCCGTTAGACCTTCCTCGATGAAGTACTTTTCTCCCGCCAGGGTGGCTGGGAGTTGGGCCGTGTGTTTCATGGTAAGGTGGAACCACCGGAACCGACGCTACACGGCCACCACGGCCCAACACATCCAACAGCAAGACAGGCTGGCCATTGGGCGGCGAACACGACGGCCAACCGACAACACCAACCAAACATAGTGCTGGCAACAACGCAACAACCTCACACACGGACACGCCACAACCGGACGAGCCAAGACAAAACACGCCCGACGGGAAATAAATGACGTAGGGGACAGCCTACAGCGACCAAACGCGGCAAGCCAAGCACATACGGGCCACCGCACAACCCCCGACAAGCCGACCACTGGCGGCCACGGCGACGGCAAAACAACACAACGCGCCGGGCGAGCCCCGGTGGCAACACAACCGCTAAATCGGACAGGCCGGCCACAACAAACCTCAGAACTAACCGAGAAGACATCAAAGACAACGTCCGGCTACACTGGCGCGGGCTGCAGCGCAATCCACCCCACGACACACAAGCCCACCATAAGGCGGCTGACACCGGGTACCAACCAAACTGCTGCAAGAAAAACGACCCCACAATAAACAGACCACACGCAAGCCGGCCCACAGCAAACCAGCCAGGCATGCAAGGGTCGAAACGGGAACGGCGTCCCATGGGTTGGCGGCACCATGATGCGCCACGCCCGCCGACGACCATACCCACGAACACACCACAACGCTGAGACTCTACCATTATACAACCGACCAACCAACCACAACGACCAACTTCGAACCCCCTGCCCCCCCGGGAGAGCCCAAGCTCAACGGAGTCAGGAGGCTTGAGTACGCGCCACGGCATGCGAGTCCCGTAGCACGTGCTTCTTCAAATCGTCTCACGCCTACTGAAAACCAACCCAGGTGGGGGTGCCTGCAGCACAGGGCCTTTGGCCTGGCTCCGGGCCCCTGGGCCCCAGAATCCGGAGGTTGATGAGGATGTGCGATTGGACCCTCCCCCACGTATCATCCGCCCGAAGGAGAGGAATGTGAGACTTTGGTCGAACATGGGTTACCTCTCTGGGTAGAACCTGGGTAGGGTACTGCTCGCGGCGACCGCGCCCTTCCCCCATGTGAGGGAGCCGCTTTGTGGGGGCACGTGCAGTAGGGCCGTGGGTGGCTGAGCAAAAGCCCCTTGGTAAGACCCCCCTGCGGGGCAACCCCAGGCCCAGGATGACCTACCTACCTACCTTGTACCATCACGTGTCAGTCCGGATACGTACGTCCTCGTCAGAGTGCACCTCCTTAGGTGCCCCATAGTGTTCGAAGCATTGTTCAACCAAAATTTTCACAGTGTGTTCCCCTGTGATCTTTTTGTTGCAGGGAAACGCACGGGTGAAACGGCTCAAGCCACAGGTGACAACCAGGCAACTGTCATAACCACCACACTTAGGCAGACCGTGGATGAAATCCACGTACCACAGAGAATTAGCACAGTAGGGGATAGGCAGACTGGAGACCAGTCCCCAGTCACGTGAGTTGCTCTGTTTGCTGGCGTGACAGCCACATGAGTCCACTATAGACTGCATACAAGCACGTAGCTCAACGCAGGTTAGTCGGGAGAAGGAACGCTCCCTGAAAAAGTCAACAGACCGGTTGCACCCTGTGTGCCCAGAACTGAGATGGGAGCACTGTAGGTAACCATCCAGTCGTGCCTCAGGCGCAACTATATGGTCTTCATAGTACAGATATTGGTTATCTTTATACCCATGGTCGCCATCTATCACGCGTGCCTCTAGGCCATCACGAGGGAGTTGAGTACGCATTGGCACTCTGCCCGGTAGTCTCTCAGACTCCAGCCCTCCAGTACACCTGCAGTGCGCATGGATAGCTCCAGCTCGACGTCCATGCGTTGGAACGCCTCTTTGGCCAACGCCTTTGAGCTCTCACCTGAGAGGGCGTCGAAGTTGTTACGAGATATATAGTCAGACATCTCGTTCTTCATACCCTGCATATGGTGGACAGTCAACCTGAACTGACTGAGGTAGGTGCAACATCGCTTTAGTTTTTCTTTTTCAGGAGGGGGACCCTTCTGACACGTTTTCACAGGCTCTTGGTCACAGAGACAGACGATAGGGTTAGTGCCAAGCAGACGGGACAGGGAAGAAAGCACGAGCATCCCAGCCAAGAGTTCCTGGTCATAGGTACTACAGTTGGATCGTGCTTGATTCCACTTCCAGTTCCAGTGCCCAAGAGGCACCAGACGCCATTCATTGGCAGGGTGGTCATGCTTCAGGGTACCATCGCGGTTCAGACCCGAAGTTTGAAACTGGCAGTGAGACAACTCAGCGGGGTTAAGCTCCTGCCACTGGTATAGGGTACCACCCCCCCTTACACCACAGGCATCTGTGACGAGTATTATTTTGCCCTTAGGGCGGGGTACCCCCAGGCAGTTGGTAGAGGAGACTTTCTTCTTCAACTCCTGGAAACAGGCCTCCTCCTTGTCGGTCCACCGCCACGGTTTGGTCTTTTTTATAAGGTCAGTCGGGGGGGCTGATGAATACGTAAAATTGTGGATATGGCGCCGGTAAAAATTGCAGGCGCCAATGAAACTCCGGACGTTGTGCAGACCCTTCTCAGGGTCGTCACGTATCTGCATGTCCTGCAGGGGTGGCATCTTAGATGCGGCTGGTTTCCACCAGCCATACCCAACGTCAAAACCTAGATACTCCATCTCCTCACGCATGAACTCACATTTCTCGAGTTTGATGCGGAGATGGTTTTCCTGACAGACAGTGAAAATGTCTTGTAGGAGGAGGATATGATCCTCCTGGGTATTAGTACCTAGACTCACGTCATCGATGTGTGCCTCCATCTCAGCCCCGCGGGAAACCAGTTCCTGCACAAGGGGTGTGCGTTTCATGATATATAGGATTTTTTTCATCAGCTCCTGAAAGAGAGCAGGGGCATTCGCGACGCCGATGGGCATGGTCTTCCAGCGGAAGACACGGCCCTTAGGGGTTACAAAGGCGAGCAGTTCTTGGGCTGCTCGGGTTAGGTCTACCTGCCACAAGCCACTGCACTTGTCCATCTTAGTTTTGAATCGGCATTTAGCGATTCTCTCCAGGGTGCTCTCCATGTTGGGGATACTCCCTGAGTGGTTCTGGGTCTTTGTTTTGCGCTCTTCGTAGTCAAAGACCAAGCGCATGGCAGTGGAGCCAGGTTTAGCCACTAGAAAACAAGGGCTACAATGGCGGGGGTAGTCCCCGTGTTGATATTCCTTGACGAGGCCAGCATCTATGCATTCCTGGATCTGGCGTTCGATCTCGTCGATGTTGTCTTGTGGGGCGGGGTATGGACGCCGTCGCACCACAGACCCGTCAAACTTGGGTTTGAGTTTGAGGTCCATCTGGACCAGTTTTTTTGCAAGACAGGGGTGGGAGCAGCGCTCCAAAAACCTGCTGGTATTTCTGGATGAGCTTACTGAGACGGGGGTCCAGGTTCATGCTCCCCAGTTTTTCAACGAAATCCTCCTCAGCATGGAGGCCGCTCTTCCCCTTTTGCTGTTTTTTCATACGCCTCATTGTTTCAGGGGGTAGTTCATCCTCCCAGTCCCGGCAACCCTGCTAAGCATGGTGAAGGGAGTATAACAGAGGTACCTCAGGATCGGGAAGAGTCATCTCTTTGTCATCCTCTTCGGACCCTATAGACATTTTCCAGGTGCTTTTGAGGAGGTCAAGGCGAGTCCATCGCTCGATACCCTCAGCCTTAGCCCATAGAACCTGCTGGAGATCCTGTACATCGTACCAAGAAACGGGCATGTTGTTGGGTGAGGGTTTAGCGCCAGGTATCTGACGTGTAGGGCCATCTGTGGCCTGCATGGAGAAAATGGCGTGGTCATGAGACCCGCCATGAGTGGACGCACCGAGATCCATCTCATCCATAAGCAGATGCGCTAGGAAAGCGCTGTGCTTCAGTGTAAGCAGCTCCGGGTCAACCGGGGGTATAGCACTGGCGATATCGCTTAGGCGGTCGTCAGCATCAGCCAAAGGAGTGGAGACTGCTGGGGTCTCCTGCTCATCCGAGCACTCATCACTCTTAGTGATGACCGAACAGGACTTCGATCTTTTCTTAAGATCCAGGAGGGTAAGGCCTCTGTTTTCGGCCATCAACTCCTTGAGTACCTCCTGGTCAAGGTCACTCACTGGTACGGGGTTTAGAGAGCCATCTATGATGGACAAAAAACTGCCCCATTCAGGGGCGGGCATGGTCTCCTGAGGGTCCTCAGGGACGTAGATTGGACCATTGGGGAGTTCAGTTCTTCCCACTGTCATACGGTCCAACAGTCGTCTCGAATAGGCGTGTCCCCCTGTGGTACCCCAGTCGGGGGTACACAGGATCACTCTCGCCCCTTCAAGGGCGATTTTGGTCAGCACCTTAGCATGTTGAGACAATGGGGGGTTAGCATAGCACAGCCCCATCCATCTCCAATAGAAGCGGTAGGCGTTATTGAGATATCGCGAGCAATAGAGCTGCATCATATGCTGCTCCTTACTCGCGGACAATTCCACCTGAACTTCATTCAGGTCTACCTGCAGGGCGGCCAGTCCATTTTCCAAGATGGGCCGCACCAATTGATAGTTTTCAGTTCGATAAGACTGGTTCAAGTAGCGTAGAACGCATTCTTTTTGTCCTGACAGCTCCAGAGGGACAGAGAAAAGGCGACTGCCAAAGTCGCAGGGAAGGACATGGGTACGTTGCAAAGACAACAGTTTCACCTAGGGGTTACAGCGCAGGAAATCTGTGCCTATGACAATGTCAAAGGCGTCGGTGTCAAGCACTTTGCAGTGCTGAGTCACGTGCTCATCGCCCAGATAGACGGTTACATGGATGGTCCGACCATCCCCAACCCTTATGGCCACGGTTTTGGTTTTCCGGATCTTGGCTTGCTTTAGCAGTATCCGGGTCCATCGCTCGATACCTTCAGCCTTAGCCCATAGAACCTGCTGGAGATCCTGTACATCGTACCAAGAAACGGGCATGTTGTTGGGTGAGGGTTTAGCGCCAGGTACCTGACATGTAGGGCCATCTGTGGCCTGCATGGAGAAAACAGCGTGGTCATGAGACCCGCCATGAGTGGACGCACGGAGATCCATCTCATCCATAAGCAGATGCGCTAGGAAAGCGCTGTGCTTCAGTGTAAGCAGCTCGGGATCAACCGGGGGTATAGCACTGGCGATATCGCTTAGGCAGTTGTCAGCATCAGCCAAAGGAGTGGAGACTGCTGGGGTCTCCTGCTCATCGGAGCACTCATCACTCTTAGTGATGACCGAACAGGACTTCGATCTTTTCTTAAGATCCAGGAGGGTAAGGCCTCTGTTTTCGGCCATCAACTCCTTGAGTACCTCCTGGTCAAGGTCACTCACTGGTACGGGGTTTAGAGAGCCATCTATGATGGACAAGAAACTGCCCCATTCAGGGGCGGGCATGGTCTCCTGAGGGTCCTCAGGGACGTAGATTGGACCATTGGGGAGTTCAGTTGTTCCCACTGTCATACGGTCCAACAGTAGTCTCGAATAGGCGTGTCCCCCTGTGGTACCCCAGTCGGGGGTACACAGGATCACTCTCGCTCCTTCAAGGGCGATTTTGGTCAGCACCTTAGCATGTTGAGACAATGGGGGGTTAGCATAGCACAACCCCATCGATCTCCAATAGAAGTGGTAGGCGTTATTGAGATATCGCGAGCGATAGAGCTGCATCATATGCTGCTCCTTACTCGCGGACAATTCCACCTGAACTTCATTCAGGTCTACCTGCAGGGCGGCCAGTCCATTTTCCAAGATGGGCCGCACCAATTGATAGTTTTCAGTTCGATGAGACTGGTTCAAGTAGCGTAGAACGCATTCTTTTCGTCCAGACAGCTCCAGAGGGACAGAGAAAAGGCGACTGCCAAAGTCGCAGGGAAGGACATGGGGACGTTGCAAAGACAACAGTTTCACCTAGGGGTTACAGCGCAGGAAATCTGTGCCTATGACAATATCAAAGGCGTCGGTGTCAAGCACTTTGCAGTGCTGAGTCACGTGCTCATCGCCCAGATAGACGGTTACATGGACCCCCCCCAGGGAATGGATGAGGCGGGAGTCCCCCTGGTGGTCGTAAGACCGGGGCGCGAGGGCGAAAAACAGGTCGCAAGGCTCAGCGACACCGCGTTGCCCCGTGCGGGGCAGGCCGCACTGGAGGAGCACCGTGCGGTGACATCCAGCTGGGGGGGGAGGGAAAACAGTGCGCGACACAAGGACTTCCGGGGAGGATCAGGGCCCACCTCCTGCCTCCTGGCCATGAAGCGACATGGCCCCTTTTCGTCCCCAGGTCACGTGCGTTACCATGAGCCATTTTTTGTTCACTGGGATTGTGCGATCCCCCAGCCTGGATACCCCCAACCGTGACGCCGTGCGGCTATGGACGGCTCTGGGGCCCAGGCTCTGCCGTGTGGCAGCAACCAGACACCATGTGTGCGCCTACCCCTGCCTGGATACCCCCAACGGTGACGCCGTGCGGCTATGGACAGCTCTGGGGCCCAGGCTCTGCCGTGTGGCAGCAACGAGACAGCAGGTGTGCGCCTACCCCTGCCTGGATACCCCCAACCGTGACGCCGTGCGGCTATGGACGGCTCTGGGGCAGAACTGGCAGAACTGAAGGCATTGGGCGTGTGCCCATGCAGAAGTTATTGCTTTTGGCAGAACTGAAGGCGTTGGGTGTGTGCCCATGCAGAATATATTACTTTTGGTAGAACTGGGGGCATTGGGCGTGTGCCCGTGCAGAAGTTATTGCTTTTGGCAGAACTGAAGGTATTGGGCATGTACGCATGCAGAATTTATTACTTTTGGCAGAACTGGGAGCATTGGGTGTGTGCCCATGCAGAATATATTACTTTTGGCAGAACTGAAGGCATAGGGCGTGTGCCGATGCAGAATTTATTACTTTCGGCAGAACTGAAGGTATTGGGCATGTGTCCATGCAGAATTTCTTACTTTTGGCAGAAATGAAGGCATTGGGCGTGTGCCCATGCAGAAGTTTTTGCTTTTGGCAGAACTGAAGGCATTGGGCGTGTGTCCATGCAGAATTTTTTACTTTTGGCAGAACTGAAGGCGTTGGGCATGTACCCATGCAGAATTTATTACCTTTGGCAGAACTGAAGGTATTGGGTGTGTGCCCATGCAGAATCTATTACTTTTGGCAGAACTGAAGGTATTGGGCGTGTGCCCATGCAGAATATATTACTTTTGGCAGAACTGGGAGCATTGGGTGTGTGCCCATGCCGAATTTATTGCTTTTGGCAGAACTGGGGGCGTTGGGCGTGTGCCCAAGCAGAATTTATTACTTTTGGCAGAACTGAAGGCCTAGGGCATGTGCCCATGCAGAATATATTACTTTTGGCAGAACTGAGAGCATTTGGCGTCTGCCCATGCAGAATTTAGTACTATTGGCAGAACTGAAGGCATAGGGCGTGTGCCCCTGCAGAATATCTTACTTTTGGCAGAACTGGGAACATTGGGCGTGTGTCCATGCAGAATTTATTACTATTGGCAGAACTGAAGGCATAGGGCGTGTGCCCATGCAGAATTTACTATTATTGGCAGAACTGAAGGTATTGGGCATGTACCCATGCAGAATTTATCACTTTTGGCAGAACCGAAGGTATTGGGGGTGTGCCCATGCAGAATTTCTTACTTTTGGCAGAACTGAAGGCGTTGGTTGTGTGCCCATGCAGAATATATTACTTTCGGCAGAACTGAAGGCGTTGGGCATGTGTCCATGCAGAATTTCTTACAATTGGCAGAACTGAAGGCATAGGGCGTGTGCCCATGCAGAATCTGTTACTTTTGGCAGAACTGGGAACATTGGGTGTGTGCCCATGCAGAATCCATTACTTTGGCAGAACTGGGAGCATTGGGCATGTGCCCATGCAGAATTCATTACTATTGGCAGAACTGAAGGCATAGGGCGGGTGCCCCTGCAGAATATATTGCTTTTGGCAGAACTGGAGGCATTGTGCGTTTGTCCATGCAGAATTTATTACAATTGGCCGAACTGAAGGCATAGGGTGTGTGCCCATGCAGAATTTATTACTATTGGCAGAACTGAAGGCTTTGGGCGTGACCCCATGCAGAATATATTATTTTTCGCAGAACTGGGAGCATGGGGCGTGTGTCCCAGCAGAATTTATTACTATTGGCAGAACTGAAGGCATACTGGCATAGGGCGTGTGCCCATGCAGAACTTCCTACTTTTGGCAGAACTGGGGGCATTGGGCGTGTGCCCCTGCAGCATTTATTACTATTGGCAGAACTGAATGTATTGGGCATGTACCCATGCAGAATATATTACTTTTGGCAGAACTGGGAGCATTGGGCGTGTGCCCATGCAGAATTTCTTACTGTTGGCTTAACTGAAGGCATTGGTCGTGTGTCCATGCAGAATTTATTACTATTGGCAGAACTGAAGGCATCGGGCGTGTGCCCATGCGGATTGTATCAGCGGGGACCCAGGGCAAGGGGGGGGGGGGGGGAGCGTGGGGGAGACGAGAGCGACGCGATGGACGCTGCGCCCACTGCGGTGTGGCGACGTCCAGCCCAGCCTGGCCGGGGCAGCCGTATCCGATGCGTCCGGTGGAATCGGCTCCAGGCACTCAGACACCAGACACCAGACACCAGGGAATGGATGGTCCGACCATCTTTAACCCTTATGGCCACGGTTTTGGTTTTCCGGATCTTGGCTTGCTTTAGCAGTCTGCAGGCCACGATTGAAAGCTTAGCGCCCGTGTCTAGGACAGCCTTGTAAACCCGATCACCAATTTTCGGGGTGATCCAGAAAACCAAATCCTCATCCTCGGAGCCGCCCCCCTATCCCTCTTCAGGGAACTTCACTTCAACCCCAGCGGCCTGCAGGCACTTCGAGTGCCAGTTGAGGCAGCGCTTCTTGGCGTTCTCACTACTCTTGTCGGCGCCACCAGCGCTGGGGGTGGAGGGGGCAGGCCGTTTTTCACCCGACGGCTCACCCTTAGGTGTGGGGTTGGGTGTCCTCTTCCACCAGTGGCGGGGGCTGAGGACCTTCGTCCTCAACCAGGGTTACCCTTAACCTTAAAACCTCCAGGGTTAGCCCCCCCCCGCCTCGGGTTTACCACCCCTACCGGCGTTCTTACGCCGCTCCTCTTCCGCTTTCTTTAGTTTTTCGGATTCGCGGCGTTGTATGTGGCATTCATCTTCATAATGCCTCCTTCTGCCGCAATATCCACACGCTATCGTGCAGCAGAAATGGTCTTGGTGCTTCACCTCCTGACCATCTTTGGTTTGTTGCGTGCGCTTCAGTTGGAGCATGCACGCACTTCGCCCATCACAGTCGGGCGCGTGGCAGGGTCCACCCTTATCGTCCGTAGGATGACAATAGAGAAGATTAGGGGCTTCTTTACCTTTCGGGGAGAGGGTCTCAGTCATGTGCTTCAGCAGCCCACCACGGCCCTCTCCAGGGTTAGAGTGGGGTTGAGGCGACCTTCCTCCAGGAGCCTTCTCAGCAGGGGTCTCCCTTCGCAGATGCTTGCGCAGATACTTATCCATGTGGGAGTCATTCTCCCTCTCCATGGCCAATTTGATCAACAGATCGACCAGGTCATCGTAAGAGTGCGCCCCAGATTTCCTCTCCGACATCTCCTTGCAGTTCTCCCATGTCCTGGGAGGAATCTTCCCCACAAGCCACAGATGAGGCTCAGTAGGCCCATAGGACGTGGGGTTCATACCCCCCATGAGCTCTTCCAGCTGCGCCACGAACTCTGAGATGCGGCAAGCTGTGGGGAATTCGGGGAGAGGAGGAAACTCCTCAATCACCGTTCGGACACTCAGGTCCGTTTCGTAGACTGGATACATTTGCTCCAGTCTTTTCAGGAAGTCGCCCCAGTTGGAGCTCTTCCTGATAGCGGTCTTGACACGCCGCTGAAGGAATTTCTTTTTGCACGACTTTTTGATGAGCGTGAATTTGGTCCGGACATCAGCATGTTGCTGACTCGTGAGGAGCAAAAACTCGGAAAACTCCTCAGCCCACTCGGGCAGGTTTTTGGGATCGAACTTGGAGAATTCGATCTGAAGGTTCGCCGTAGAGATGGCCTTGGTTCCCCTGCCTGCACCCTACCGGTACAGCTCGGTCACCTGTTCCACCTGAAGGGGGTGAGGGGTACACTGTGGCCAATGGCGCCAGTGCAGCCAGGCCATAGCCTTTCATCTCAGCCTCTGTGGTGTCACCTACACTGCAGAGAGGCACAGTCCTGACACGAGGGTGGAAAGGGCTAGGACAGGTGTCCATTGGGGAGCTGCGGATGCCTCTACAGCCTTTCACATCCCTGCTTAACAGTTCCACACCAGGGGACATTGTAGGGGGGGGCTTCTTCAAATCTGAGAGCCCCAGTTTTGCCTTGACTGCAGCTGACAAGGCACTCAGATCAGGGTCTTCTTCGCCTGCACCCAGGACCCGTGAGAGCAGCTCCATGGTCTCATCGAGGCCGAGCTTGGGGGCTGCCATGCGTGGGTGCAAACCTCGCTCTACGCATACGGGCTCTGGAGCGTGTGGAGAGGGTTCTTGCTCCATGCATACAGGTTCCTTCGTGGGTGTAGGTTCCCTGGATATCCAGTTGGGCTCCCACTCTGATGAGTGGGCCGACGCCGACGCAGCGCATTCGCCATAAGGTATCTCGAACTCCTCTCCCCACGTTGTTCCAAACTTGGGGGCCATCATACCCGTCTCCTTCCCCTTGCCTTTCCTTGCCGCTCTCCTCCAGGCTTTGACCTTGGTATTGGCTACCTTGGCCATCTCTTCGAACTGTGGAGTAGGCGACGCTTCAGACGGGGGCAATGAGGACACCACGGAAGCTAGGCGGCCACGGGGTCTTTGCCTTTGAGGCGTTGGAGGTTCGCCTGCGTTAAGCCGGGCACCTCAGCGCCCGAACGAGATCCTTCTATATTTGTTTCTTTTTCCGCCCCTCTTGCTCTGTGCTCTCCACGAGGGCCAGGTGCTCGAGGGATGACTTCTCTTGTACATACCCCATTCAGGGATAGTGCCCTGGAAGGCCCTGCCACAGGTTCCGCCATTGGTTGGGACCTGATTGGCAGGGTTTTGGCACTCAGAGTGACAGACATGGAGAAGTTGTTGTTTTACTCGACTTGCTTTAGCTTTGCTCGTGGGACTGCCCTCTGCTACCAGAAAAGGTATTCTGGTTTGCCTTGCCTGTGTTGGTGTTCCTGCTTGCTGGTGATTGATTGATGAAAACCTTGATGGATTTTCGCAAACTGCAAAATGACAAAGGACATGTTGTCAATGGCACGTGTGGGGGCTTTGCATAGGTATTTTATTGCCTAAACACCGGCATTTGAGTTATGCAGGGTGTTCAGGGCTAGGGAGGGGGGTGTTTATGCAATGCCCACACCCGGGTGTGGGCATTGCATAAACTCATGTACAAAGCAGCCGGAATACCCGATCGAAATCAAAGTCAGGTGATAATCCTTCCACTTCAAAGCATAAGTAGCAAAGAGGGGCCGCCGATAGACAAATGTAGATCTAAATACACAGCTCCAATGATTTATAAACAATATAGATGATTTTATGTGAGAAAGCTGACATGACTCAGGTCCCCAGGATAGTTCCAAGCACTTCATGTGCACTCGTGTGGATGCAATGGAGTAGGTTAGGAATCAGGGGCATAGGAGTTAGGCCAGACACAGGATATGGCTTGGTCAGCATGGCCAAGCAAGTGAATTCAGAATCAGTTAAAAAGTAGAACCACAATAAATGATACAAAGGATTAAGTATAGGGGTCTTGAGGTGGGGGACCACTAGGCTTAACCTACAAGGCCCAAGGCAAGAAGTGCCTACTTTGTTTCGGTATTACGTCCATGAAGGAAGATACCTCCGCTCACTTCAGTGGTAGGGGTGAACCTCATGGGGGGCTAGGGTTATAACCCTAGTTACTTTGAGAAAGTGTACTTCAAGCTTCAAAACAGTGATAAAAATGATTAAATGTTAGTCTCAACATCATCCCAAGGTTTAGGGGGGGCTTGGCTTGGATCAAGTAGCCCAAGAAAGACATGGTAGTGACTTTTTCTTACTAGCAAAGTACGGCAGGCCGTGGGAATGGATAGTGAACCTGGTCCCAAACGTGGAGGGGACGAGGCAACGGTCTTGGGAACATAGTGAGCTCAATAGTAGATCTCTGAAACGATGAACAGGCTCAAGATCGCGGTTGCGGTCCCCTCGATGGGAGCGCTTGAGAAGCCCAAGGAGGGACTCACAGGGACAGAGCCTAAGCCGAGACGGGGGCCGTGAGCGAGACCGTGATGGCAACGTGGTATGGGAAAGGCGTCGTGAGCACGGAGCGGAGACCGTGACCGGTTTTGAGGTTTGAGGTTTGATTTTGCGGGTACTAGACGCCTTTCGGCCCCGGGGGGCCACCTGGTCGGGCCAGGTGATATCCTCCCCACCGGGTCCTAGTGGGGGGCCCTCCAAGACGCACCTCCTGCCTGGTGGCGGAGTCCCCCGGGTTCACAGGGCTCGGAGCCCCGTCCTTCCCCGGCTTCCCCGTTTCACCACTCCCCGGTCAGTGCATCCATTCGCAGCAGTGGCTTCGGGCGCTTACCCACTGTGTCGCCCCCCTAATGCGTGGTCGCCGGGGGAGCCGGCGCCGCCGGGCCCGTGCTACTGGCTTGTCGCCAGTGGGACCCCCTTGGGCTGGCGCGGAGGCTGCCTAGCCTAGGGGTTGGGGCGTGGCGCTGTGCGCCACTACTGCCTTGGCGGGTGCAGAGCCCCGTCTGTGTGTGCGCGGCGCTCGCGGCCGGTTCGGGGGGCTCGGGCCGGTACCTGGCGTTGTGTCTCTCTCGTTTCCCCCTTCCCGCCCCGCGTGTTCCGCGCTGCGTGTGGCGGGCCGTCCCGTCCGGGTGTCCCTTACCCTCGCTCGCTGGTACGCCATTCCACGCGGTCTGTGCGTTCCGCGCGCTCGGTCCGGTTGCCCTTCTGGTAGTCCCCGCGTGCCCCTTTCGTGTGTGTGCGCTCGCGCTCCCGCGGCGTCCGCTCCCCCCCCTCTGGTTGTTGTGGCGTGCGCACCTCGCGTGGTCCCGGCACTGGGCGCTGGTAGGGCCGTTCCACGTGGTCCGTGCCCCTCCGCGTGTCCTGCCCCGGTCCCTTGCTCTGTCTGGCGTGCTTGGGGGGGGGCGGTCCGGTCCCGGTTCCCCCCTACTTGGCTTGGGGTTGTGGGGGTGGCGGTAGGGCGTCCCCTGGGGGGGTGCCTTCTACCGTTGTGAGGGGTGTCTGGGGTCAGGCGCTCCCCCTCCCCCGACTGCCCGCCCACTGGGCGGGCTGTTGGGGTCCGCAATCCACGTGTTGTGGGCGCGGGCGTGCGGGTGTGGGGGCCCTTCTCTGTCCCCTCGGCCTGCACGCCCTGTGGGGGCTGCGCGCCGCGGGGCGGGTCCGTGGCGTTCGTGTGCCGGGGGGCGGCCGGGGGGGGGCCTGTAGGGCGGGTGGTCGCTCTGCCTCGTTCCGTCCCTCTGCCTTCCCTGGGCAGGAAACAAAGCGGGTGTCACTGGCGTCGTGCTGTCCATGGGGGGCGTGGCCCCCCATTGACACTCCGGTCCGTGCTCACCTGCCTTCTCTGGGCGCGATCTGTGCGGCGTCCTGGCGCGTTGGCGCGGGCTCGCTTGTTCTCCGCGGCCCCCGTGGGAGCCGGCAGTTAGGGCGGGGGGGCGGGTCGCGCTCCGGCTCCTCTCTCGGGCGGGGGGGGGACCATCCCCCCTGCCTCCGTGGGTGGGGGCCGGGGCCCCTGCGGCTTGCGGGCCGGTGGGGGGGTGGGGGGGGATGCGGAGTCGCGCCGTGGCCTCCCTGCTTCCCTTCTGGGTGGCGGCCTGCGGTACTCAATCCTGGCCCCCCTCGTGTCGTCAGCGCACTCCCCTCCGGCGTGCGCGTGCGGTCGGGGTCGCAGTGCCGCCCCGGGAGGGGGGGGGGTGAGGGGCGGCCCGTGGACCGCTCCCCCGGGGGCCCCTGCAGACCTGAACCCCCCCTCTGCCCTCCCTGAGTGGGCTGTGGTCACGGGAGGGTCATGTGGGGCGCGGCCCCCATACTGTTCCGTTGCGCGCGTTGCTCCGGCACGCTGGCGTGGGCTCGCCCTGCGGCCGCAACCCCCGCGGGAGCAGGTCCAGCCGCACCCCCCCCCCCCCCCCGCGTCGCGGTCCCTTCTGGGGGGGGGGGCATCCCCTCGGCTCTGGGGGGGCGGAGGGCCGCTCCTGTGGCTCCCTAGCTGGGGGGGGTGCGGGGGGGGGGGGGGTTGGGGGGGCCGCCCCCCCGCCCCCCCGCCCCGTCGGGCGTCGGCCTGCCTTCCGTTGCCCCCGGCGTGCCCCCCCGGGGTATACTCGTGCCGTGGGGGTTGCCGGGCCGCCGCGGGCGTCGGGCGCGGTCCGGTCGGCCGCCGGCGGGTCAGTGCGGCGGGGGAGGGGGGGGGAACCCCCCCGCCCTGGTTCGCTCCCCCGTCTTCTCTGGGCCGGCATCTGATAAGGCCGCTCCGTTTGCGCCGTCCTGGGCGTCAGCGGCCTGCTGTCGGCCGGCAGCAGGCGGGGCGTGTGGGCGCCTGCCTCGGCCGTGGTGCTCCCGCACCCCGGGTGCAGCGGCTTCTTCGGGGGGGGTGTGGGGCCGCCGTTTCTTCGGTCCGCCTCCGTTCGCTTTTGGGCCTGAGTGGGAGGGGGGGGGGGAGTGGGGGGGGCCCTCTGGTCCCCTGGCGTCGCCTCCTGACGGCCGGGGGGGGGGGCGGCATGGCGGTCCCGTCCCCGGGGGCCAGCCATCAGCTGGGGGGTCGCACCCTTCCCCCGCCCCCCTCTACCTAGCGCCGGACCCTCTTGCAGGCCCTCGCTGGGGCCCCTCATCCCCACGGCCGTTGTCGCGCGGCGCTGGCAGGCCGGGGGCGGCCGTGAGGGTTAGCGGTCAGCGGTTAGCGGGCTGTGGGGCAGCTGGTTCTCCTCCGCGCTCGTTGTCTCCGCCCTCCCTCCCGCGGGAGGTGGCGCGGTCTCCTGCGTCATGCCGTACCGTGGGGGGGGCGTGGGTCGGGGGCCCCAGCTCCCCCCCCCACTTTTTCGCGTCCGCAGTCTGGGCCGTCACCTGCGCCGCCACTTGTGTAGGGGCTGGGGCTGTGGCGGCGGCGGGTTGCGCCGGCGGTAGCGCCAGTGGGCGAGGGCGCTGCGCAAGGCCCGGGGGAGCCAGTTGTTGGTGTCCGCATCCGTGATGCGGAGCACCGCTCCCCCACCCTGGAAGGCCGGCCACGTCGGCTCCCTGTCGGGCCACGCTGCCCAGATCACTGACCTGAGGACCCTCTCATGGTCCTCTGGGGCTGCCCACCCCCCCGGGGGTACCTCTCGGTTTCCTCTGTCTCTCCGGAGGAGCACGGCATCGAAGGGCCGGTTCCTCAACCCCTGGTGGTCCCCTGGTTGGCCCAGCACAACCACCCGTACACCTTCCTCTCCAGGGGGAGGGCCTCCTCCCCCAGAGGGTCCGGGACCGTGCTCCACTCCCGGTCCCACGGCCGGGCCCCCTCTGCCCCTCGCGCCGGCTCCCCTCGCTGCCCCTGTGCCTGCGGCGCCGATGCCGCGCCCCGCCCCCCCTCCGCCGAGGCCATCCGCGCTGGCTCCGCTCTCGGCGCGGGGGGGGCTGGCTGGTGCTGGGGTCCTGGGGGTTGGGGGGGGACGAGCTCGCCGGCGCCAGGGTCGATGTTGTAGAGGTGGTGGTGGTGGTGGTGGTGGTGGTGGTGGGTGTGGTGCGCCGGCATCTGTTGGATGCCGGGGGGGATGCACCTCACCGGCTGCACGTCCGGTTGCGGGGGCGCCCCGCTCCCCGCCCCCCTCCCTTCGTCCCGCCCTCCCTCCCGGGCTCCCATGCCCCGTCCCGCCTGTCCCTTGGGGCCCGCGGCGCCCTTGCCCTTGCCCTTGGGCCCCTTTCCGGTCCCCTGCCCGTGCCGCGGGTCCCGCCCCCCGTCCCCCACGCCCTGGCCCGCCCGCTCGCCCACCGCCCCTCGCCCCGCCCCCTGCACCTGGGCTCCCTGCTCGCGCCCCTGTGCGCCCTTCCCGTGCTCTGGTCCCTTCCCGGCCCCCTGCCCTGAGTCGCGCCGTCCGCTGCCTGCGCTAGGCCCCCCCCCGCTGCTGCGCCCTTGCTCCCTGCCGCGCGTGCCCTGGCCTGCTCCTTGCGCGCGCTCCTGGGCACTTTCCCTGTCGCCTCCTGCCCCCCGCTCCGCGCTCCCGTGGCCGGCACGCAGCTCTGCCTGCGCGCCCTCCCCTCCTTCCTGGATCACGCGCCGGGCGTCCCGCTGTCTTTGCAGCTGCGGCAGCGTGACGCCCGGCGGCGAGCGCTCGGGCGCCGGGGGGCGGACGTGCCGCGCCCGTCCCGGGGGGAAGGGCTTGGGGGGGAATTGCTTGGGGGGGCTGGTGTGGGTGTGGGTTGGGTTGGCGTGGGCGCGGTACTTCGCGCTCTCCCTGCCCACTGCTGCTGCTGCGGCGGCCGCCGGCGAGGCGCCCGTGGCCGGTGCGGGGCCCTTCCCCCGCTTTTGCGGCGTGCTGGGAGTCGCGGCGTGCCCGGCCGAGGCGGTGGCACGGCCTGCCGGGGCCGCGGCCGCAACCCCTCGCGCGCCCTCCTCGCTCTCCTCCGCTGCTGTGGCGGCCGCCGGCGAGGCGCCCGTGGCCCGTGCGGGGCCCGTCCCCTGCTTTCGCGGCATGCTGGGGGTCGCGGCGTGGCCGGCCGAGGCGGTGGCGCGGCCCGCCGGGGCCGCGGTTGCAGCCCCTCGCGCGCCCTCCTCGCTCTCCTCTGCTGCTGTGGCGGCCGCCGGCGAGGCGCCCGTGGCCCGTGCGGGGTCCGTCCCCCGCTTCCGCGGCGTGCTGGGGGTCGCGGCGTGGCCGGCGGAGGCGGTGGCGCGGCCCGCCGGGGCCGCGGTCGCAACCCCTCGCGTGCCCTCCTCGCTCTCCTCTGCGGCTGCGGCAGCCCTCGGCGATGCGCCCGGTTCCTGCGCCGGGGCTACCCCCCGTGTCGGCGGCGTGCCGGGGGCCGCGGTCGGGGCCGCGGCGTGGCTCGCTGGGGCTGTGGTCTCCGCTTCCTGCGCATCTGGGGCCCCCTCCCGGGGCGGGGCGGCAGGGCTTGCTGCTTGGGCGGCGGGGGCGGTCACCTCGGCTGGTTCAGGCTCCCGGGCCGGCGGTGGCGGCCCGACCAGCACTGCCGCCTCCGCCAGCCTCCGCTCCTCGCGCTCCGCGAGGGTCTCCCCCGTCCACTCCGGGGAGGCGGGGGAGCTGGAGCGGGACCGGCGGTGGTGGCGGTCGTCCCGCTGGGGGGAGCCATCGGAGTCTGCCATCACTGTTATCCTGGTAGGCATGCGTGGTGGCAGGCGCGCTCTTCCCACTACCTCCTGGTGCATCAGTGCCGTGCCGTGGGCAGTGCCGTGTGGTGCTCTGCGGGGGGGAGGGGGGGAGGGGGTGGGGGGCCGGCTGTGGCGTCAGCCCCGCACGGCCGGGGGTCGGCGGCCATCCATCGGCATTGAGAGGGGAGGCGGGGGAGCCACGCGGCCCACGCGTTGCGCCACAGCTCCCAGTCTGGGGCGGGGCCCAGGGCCCTGGGCCCCCAGGGGTCGTCGGGTGGTGTTGGGGGGAGCCGCACTAGGTGGACCCCCGTAACGGCGGTGACCTCCTGTGTTCGCAGGAAGGTGTGTACTCCGTCCCGCGCCGCGGGCGCCGGGAGGGGGGGGCGGCGTACGGGTGCTGCCCCATAGAGGTGGGTGGGGGTGATCCCCAGGACCTGCCCCGGGTCCCCGCGGGTCGTGACGACGAGGAGGAGCAGGGGGGTGCCAGGGCACTCTTGCCAGAGGACCTGCCCCCTGTGATGGGCACCCCTGGTTCTGCAGAGGGGGGGGGACAGTTCTGGGTTAGCCCAGCCGCGGGGCGCGTGCGTCGCCGGCGGGAGGGCGGGGCACCAAGTGGGCTTCCTGGGGAACGCCTCGCATACGATGGCGTACGGGGGGGTAGGCCTGGTGCCATCGTACACCGGGTTGGTCCGCCGGGGGCGGGCGGACGCCTCGTCCGCGCCTTCCACGAAGACCGTGATCTCGCCTACCTCCAGGTCCTCGTCCGGTGGGTGTAGAAGGTGGAGCGCCGCATCCAGCTCAGACACTCCCCCCGGGTACGTGGCCCGCGCCTGGTTCAGGTACGCGGCCGCGTCCCCGGGGTAGCGCGTCCTGAGGGCGTGCAGCAGGGCTGGGGCGCTGCTGCGGAGGGACATGGCAGACCCTTCTCCCGTCAGCCGCAGGGCGTCCCCCATGGACAGGGGCCGGCCCGACCGGTTGGACTCGCGCCACTCCATCCAGTGCCCGTAGAGGGCCGCCTCCGGGCTGGACGGCGTTCACGATCCGGTGCATCGCCGGGAGTAGCGTAGGGGCCCCCGCTCCGTTCAGGGCGCGGACGGCCGGGAGGGCGGTCTCGTTGAGGAAAGCCCTCGCACTGCCCGTCAGGTCACACCGTGCGGCAGCGTGCGCCTCGTGCGCCTCCGCCACGGCGTCCGTCACCAGGCCCCGGACGGCCGCCTCCTGCGCTTTGCGGCGGGCCCTGGTGTGTCCCGGCCCATTACCCTGTCGGCGTGGCATGGTACTGCGGGCTCTGCAAAGGGCGGCGGCGGGTGGGGGTCAGGGCGCGAACACATGCGACAGGTGCGCAACGGATGTGAGGTCCCGCAGGTGCACGTGGATCCATAGAAGGGCATCGCCCGCGGGGCCCGCGCGCTCGTGTGAGGGGGTGTGTGCCCCCTCGATGCGCCGGTGCAGGGCCTCCTCCGCTGTGCGCCTGCGCAGGCCTGCGGGAGGTTCGGCCCAGGGGCACGCGGCCACCTGGGCGCACCGCGCGCACCTGTTGGCGCCTGTTGACGCTGCGCAGGACACCGTTTCACATTCCCCGCAGAGCCGGCAGGTGTGTGGGAGGTGGGAGGGCGGCGACCAAGGGTCGAGATGGCGGAGCCAGAGGTCGTCCCACCTCTGTCGGAGGGGGTCCCGGATCTCCAGCAGGCGGGCGCGGCCGCGGCGCCGGTAGTCCCTGCCAAGCGTCTTCCGCTGGACCTCCCGCCACGTGTCCTCGGGGAGGATCCCGTGGTCGTGGAAGGCGGCGATGAGGTCGTCCCACGCCGGGCGGGGGTGCCCCTGGGGGGGGGTTGCCATGTACACGTGGCGCCCGGTGAGGTGGGGCGTCAGCGCATCCCATCGGCACCCGTTCGCGATGTCTCGGTGGAGGAGGGCCAGCAGGGTGCCGTCCGGGGCTGCCTCCCATCCCACTCGCAGCCCTTCGCAGCCGTCCAGCTCCTGGCGCAGCGCGGCTGCAATGTCGGTGGAGAGCATGAGGAGCAAGGGCCCCTGGGTGTCGCCCAGCCGGGACAGGGCGTCGGTGTATACCGGCCCCCCAGCTTTGAAGTGCGCCACGGCGAGCTGGGCGGCCCCGCCCTCTGGGGGGTGCCACCGGACGGTGGCCGCGGCGTGTCCCCATGTGCGTATCTCCGTAGCCCGGAGTACGTTGGCGGCGTGAAGGACGATGCGGGGAGGGACGGGTGTCCTGACGAGTGAGGACACGTCCCCAGTCCATCCCGTTTGCGGCCCCGGTGCCGCCTGCAGCCATTCCCCCGTCGCCGCGTCCCGAGGGTGGTCAGGTCCCGCCCCGCGGATCACGGTGGGTCTCGGCCGGGTGTCCGGCCCCAATCCCTTGAGCGGGATGGCGGCGTATCGTTGCGCCGGGGTCTCCGGGGCGCGCGTGGCGGCGCACCACCGGCCCCACTCGCGCGCCCATTCCTCACCCACGATGTGCGCCTCCCACGCGGTCATGGAGCCGCGCCCGATGATCCACTGTGGGAAGAGGGCGTCTTGTAGGTGCTTCGAGAACCCCCCCCGCAGGTCCTGGTACGGGTGGGGGCCCTCTTGCGGCGGGCACTCCAGAGTGTCATTCACGACACGGAGGGAGGCTACGAAGTCCTTGTCAGGGCGCGGGGGAGGGGGAGGGTGGTCGCCCTCCGCCGCAGTGAGCCACCGGTGTGCCCGGGCCGCCGCGCTTTGGGGCTCGCGGAGGAGTTGCTCCAGCCGGTGGTTGCGAAGCTCCCATGCGAAGTCCCCCAGCCGGAGCATGTGGTGGAGAAAATCGTCCACAGAGGTCCCTCCCGGCGGGTCGTAGCGGGCTATGGCGCGGAGCTGCGCCTCCGCATCCTCGGGCACCAGTCCGGAGCAGAAGACTTCCGTCCATGTGGTGCCTGCGGAGCGCCACGAGGCCACCCACAGGGCTTTGTCCCCGGGTGGGAGGTGGCGGGCCGCCTCGTGTACCGCCTGGCGGTAGTGGGGCCAGAGGAGCTGTTAGTGGGCGCACCCCACGTGCATGTGCACCGGGGTCTCCTCCGGGCCGCCGCATAGGAGGCACGGTTGTGGGATGATGGCGACGCCGGAGAGCCGCTCCTTACGGATGCGGAGCCTGCGCTGCACCGGCGTGTGGCCGTCTCGGGCCCGCAGCGCCCGGCGGATGGTGGCCGTCGCGGTGAGGTCCCGGGCGTGGACATAGGCTGTGGCGTGGGCCGCGCCCAAAGGTGTGTGTCCCCGGTGTGTCAGCGCATGGTCCGTCTGCGTTCGCTGCGCGACCTCGCCGAGCACCCGCATCGTGGGGGGCCGTAGATCGAGATGGCCGTCACGGCCGGCGACAATGAGTTGGGCGTGGCCAGGGTCCGGGGGCGTGTTCTGCAAGACAGTGTCCTGGGACGCCGCCCAGTCCGCCTTGTGCAGTAGGGCGTCACTGTGGTGCGAGGTGGCTCGGACGTACCACAACGGGTGCCCGGCGTGTTGCCCAAGCGCGCACAGGCTGTCCCGGAGCCACCGCAGGGGCATCTGGTTGACCACCTTTGCTGCGCCCGCGGGGATCCCCGTGGTCCGCTCGCGATCTGCGTGCCGCAGGAGGTGTTGGATGACTTCGGCGTCCACCGTGTGGACCCATGGTTGGTGGGCACCGTATTGTAGGGGGAGGGAGGCGGCCACCCCCTCCCCGTCGGGCACCGTGCCCGAGATGGCCACCGCCCACGTGCGGATGAGGTTGGCGGCGAGAGCGACGCTGGTGGCGTGTTTGCAGGGTCCGCCCCCGGACGCGTCGGAAGAGGTGTGGCCCCAGGCCTCCGGGATCCAGTAGTACCCGGTGGGGCTGAGCCACCCCGCGTTGAGGTCGGCGGAGTGCCACCGGACGTCGGGGTGGCTGGGGGTCAGTTGGTCCACGCTCAGCGCCCTGGTGTCGCCGGGGCTGATCGCCGGGTGGTCGTGCAGCCGGATCTCCGCCCCGGTGATCGTGCTTGCCCAGGACCGAAGTGCCGTAACATGTTCCTTGAGCCACGCCGGGCGTCCGCGCTGGTGCACCACCAGGTGCCCTGTGTCCTCCGGCGTTCCTCCAACGCGTGTACTGCCATGTGTGGGTAGTGCGGCACCCCCGTAGCTACCAGCAGGGCGGTGCCACGGGGGAGCCCACGGGGTTCGGGCTGGCCCGCCCCCACCTGCACTATTACCCACTCGGCCCGGAGCTGCGCTTCCCCCGTCACTTGGGTGCATTGGTCGTCCGTGGTCACCAACCACAACGGCGTCGGCGCGTGGGGACGGGGGCGCAGGGGCTCGGGCCATGCCACGTCCGCGTTAGGCTCTTGGTGCTCGCTTTCCGCGAGTACGTCGCGGAGGATGTACATGAGGGCTGCCGGCGGGTGGTACGCCGCCCCCCGCGTGGGGGGGGATAGGTCGCCCCGGCGGCGGTAGCCCCCGACCTGGAGGTGCAGGCCGTCCGGGGTCACCCGTGGGCCGGTGTGGGCGTCCTGCTTAGCCCTCGTGGGGTGGACGAGTCTCAGACGGGGGTCCCGCGTGCCGGTGGTGTGGAAGAGGTGGACCAAGGCGTCGCGCCAGCCGGGGTGGTTGGAGGGCTCCTGCTCGCGGCGGCAATAGTGGAGGTGTTCATCGGCGCATTGGTTGAGACATTCCCGCACCGCCGTCGGCCACGGGTCGTCGTTGTCGGGGAAGGGGTGGCGTGGCCCGTGGTGCCCATGCCATGGCGTTGTGTGCGGCACCGTCAGGCGGCACGTGTCGCGGTGCCGCAGCTTGGCGGTGCGCAGCGTGACGATGTTGCCCGGTGGGGACTGTAGTTGGACATGGGCCGCCCTGGGGCACGCGATGGGGTTGTACAGCCCCACTCCCAGGGCGGCCAGGGCACGGGGTATGCGGTGGACCCAGTCGCCCCCCGCTAGAGTTGCGAACTCCGGGACGGGGTAGTGCACCTCGGGACATATTCCGTGCGCGCCAGCTATTTCCCAGAACATCTTGGTGACCTCGGCGCGCACGGAGGTTGAGCGGTGGTGGACGAGTGTACCCACGAGGGCCACCGCTGCCTGCTGGCACCGCGTTGGCACCCGTGTGAGCCCCAGGGTCCGGTCATCCTGCAGGCTGTCCCGCGAGGCGTCGAAGGCGTACCGCGCCCTGTCCTTCGCGACCTGGACCGTGATGTGGTCCAGGTGGCGTGCAGTGTCGGAGTCGTCAGCGATGAAAGGGGCGACGTACTGCGTCACCCCCCCGAGGATCGCCAGGATGACGTCCTGCACCACTTTCGGTGGCGCGAGGGTGTTAAGGCACCAGTGGTGCACCGCCGCCAGGCGTAGCCGGTGCTTGCGCTGCAGGGAGAACTCCCCGTCCGGCTGCAGCTGGAGTCCCAGGTAGGGGACGGAGTCCGCCCCTGGTACCCAGTGCCACGGGTTTTCCAGGTGGGGACAGAGGCGCAGCTGCAGGCCCGGGATCCCCTCCGTGGTGGCCATGGCGCACTTGCGGGGGTTGAGCTCCATGCCCATCATCCCCAGGTATGCGGCCACCGCCTCCACGCCCTTCGACGAAGTGCTGCAGCGTGTGGGCCACCACCAGCAGGTCGTCGATGTAGGCCTGGATGAGGCCGTGCTCGGCCCCTCCCGGCGGGCGCAGGCGGTGCCCCTGCGCCCTGAGCAGGGGCTCCAGGAGGAGCGCGTACAGCAGGGGGCTCTCGGGGTTGCCCTGCCGGACACCGCGCAGCATGTAGACGGGCTGCGTTAGCCCGTGTGCGGTGACGATGCGCAGCCTGGCGCACATGTGGAGGAAGAGCAGGAGGTCGATGACGTCCGGTACCTTGGGGCTGAGCCAGATGTGCGCGTCCCTCCAGTGCATCGGCGGCGGGGCGCCGCGGAGGATGGCCCGGTAGGAGTGGACCAGGAGCCACTGGACGGGTGCCGGGAGGGCCTTGATGAAACGGGCCTCCACGTGGTTGGGACCTGGGGCCTTGCCATCGGCCTTGTCCAGGGCGGACTTCAGGTCCTGCATGGAGTACTGCTGAACCTGTGTCCAGGCCCCTTCAGGGACCCGGGGGACATGGCGGCCGAGGACTGCCTGGAAGCCTGGGAGGTCCACCGGGCGTTTGTCATACAGTTCTCGCCAGAAGGCGCGAACTGCGAACATCACGTCCTGGGCCTCCGTGAGGAGCATTTGGGTGTTGGGGACCCGCACGTTCCAGAGGCCTGACGGGCCCGGGGCCTCTACCTCTATGGCTCCCCGCACGGCTTTCCATCGCTGCGCGATGTCGGGGGCGTGGCGGCGCCAGAAGTCCTTGATGGCGCGCTTGCGGTCTGCCGCCAGGAGTGCGCGGAGCTGGCGAATGTCCTCCTGGAGGGCGGCTGCTTGCCTCTCCAGCTCCTCCTGTAGCTGGCCCTGTGTGGTCGGGCGAAACCCGGGCGACACACCCTGCAGCTCCTCCGTGAGCCGGAGCGCCGCCTCGGACCGGATGCCATGCTGTGCCGTGTCCGCCTGGTACGCTGCCGGCGCGCGCGCTGCCAGGGTGTCATAGCGGAGGACCGCCGCCTGGGGCCGCTTTCCGCTCTCCGGGAGGTCCCCCTCCGCCGGGTCCGCCCCCGCCGGGGACGGCTGCCGGCGTCCCACCACACGCGTCAGGGCGTCATGCGTCGCATGGAGGTGTTCGAACACCTTGTCCACCGCGGCCGCAGGCATGGACCCGTAGTCGTGCTGCTCTGCGGGGCCCAGCCAGGGCGCCAGGGAGGGTTCATCCTGCGCGGCGGTGACCGCCGCCCACAGGCAGTGTTGGACGGGCGCGGCCTCGGCGTCGTACGGGAGGAGGCGGCCCTCCGTGTGGCTGTAGGGGGTGGGCATCGCCGCGCGCCCCGCTGCGCTGAGGAGGCCCGGCAGGGCCAGGCGGACCGGGAGGTGGTTCGAGCCGACCACCTGGGGGTGTGCCATGCCGCGAGCCCAGACGCTTTCCCGCAGGGACCACGGCAGGAGGGGCTCGTTGACCAGGAAGGTGTCCACCCTGTGCCGGGACGGGTGGAGCGTGGCGGTCATGTCCTCCTCGCCGCCTGCCGCAGCCCTCCGGAAACCGCAGGCCTCCCAGCCCGCTCGGAAGTGCTCCGTGGCCGGGTTGGTGGGGACATCCATGTAGATGTTGGTGTCGCCGGCGATGACCACCGGGTGCCTCCCACCGAGGCTGCGTGCCGTGGCATACATTTGTATGTCCGCCCAGAACGCCGCCCGTCCCGCCCACGGGGAGCAGCCTGCTTGCGGCCCGTGGACGTTGATGAGGGTGAGGCCTCCCCCGTCCGTGCGGATCTCCAGGGCCGCGGCCTTCCCGGGGCCAATTTCCGTGAAGCTGAGCACCTCATGCTCCGCCACGTACTTGCTGCTGACCGCGGTGAGGAGGCCCCCCCCTCTCGAGGTGGAGGTGGCTCCCGTCTCCACCAGCCGGCTGCTGAAGAAGGCGGTGTACCCCTTGTCCCGGAGCGCCGCGGCCACGTGCATCTCCTGCGCCCGGGTGGCGATCCCTGTTTCCTGGAGCATGATGGCAAAGCCCCCCTCCTGGGGTAGCATGCCGGTGACGAGGTGCTCCTTGTCGGTACAGGCCGCCGGCCCCCGGCGCCGCCGGAGAGTGTCCCGGAGGGACCGGTCTGGCGGCACGAGGCCGTTGCGCAGGTTTCATGAGAGGAGCCACAGTGCGTCGCCTGCCATGTCCTCCTGGAGTCAGCTATCCCGCATCGGCATCGCCGCCGGGTTCGCCGGCGCAGCCAGGGCATCCGGCTGCGCCGCATCCGCTGAGCCCGTTCCCAGCGGGGCCCACAGGGGGGCCCGGGGGGCCAGGGGAGCCAGGGGGGCCAGGGGGGCCAGCCCCGCGGGGATGGACATGGACCCTGGTTGGGCCGCACCGCCGGTCCCCGGGGCCGCCCCGGGTGCGTCCTCATCTCCGTCTGCGTGGTCGACTGCCTGGGGTCGGTGGCGCCGGGCGTACGGGGCGTGCCATGGGGACCTCCGTGCTCTCCCTTGCAGGATGTTGGAGGCCGCCTCCTTGTCGTCCGCCGGGGCTGCAGCGTGCACCGCGTGCCACGCCAGGTGATCCAGCATTGCCCCGCTTGTGTAGTACTTGTCTGCACACAGGGGGCATTTCGTCGGCTCCGTGGCCCCTCGCGCCGGGGGGAGCGGCACCAGCTTCCGAATGGCGCCCTCCGCCGCTGGTTCGAAGGGCAGGTTGGCCAGTGGCACCGTGTGTGGCGCCAGTGTGCGGCCCGGGGCCGCCGCGTCGAGGGCTCGTGTCGCGGGCGCGGGCCCGAGACCCCGGATGGCATCGCGCTGCGCGTCCGCTTGCAACCACGTTTGCCAGTGCGTGGAGCCGATTTGGCGGTCGGGTTTGCCCCTCCATCGCAGGTCGTGGAAGGCTTGTAGCCAGTGGTACACTGTGGTCGGGACCGCCAGCTGGAGCTCTAGGTCGGCGGGCTGCGCCGCTGCTGGCCACACCCCCGGCCTCGCCGCCCGGGCGTTGTCCTTCAGCCTGACCTGGAGCAGGAGGGCGTGGTGCTCGCCCTCCCGTAGCGCCTTGACGATCATGCGGGTGCAGTCTGCCACGCGGATCAGGGCTTCGGGCCCCGGCAGGCGCTCGGGGTCGCAGACGACGATGTGCGCGTCCGCCGGGCTGAACATGCAGACCACCCACTGCGGGTTCTGCTGTCCCCGTTGGGCCACCGCCAGGGTAGCCGCCGGGCGGGCGTGCGTGATTGGCCCCGCGTGGAGGTCCGGGACGTCCGTGGCCCTGATGGCGTCTCCCTGCCACGCGGCCCGTGGATGCTCCTCCTGGTCGGGGCTCCACACCAGTGCGGGGGGGTTGACCCAACCTGGTTCCTGCCTCTTGTTGGGGGCGCTGACGTTGTGTAGCAGGACTGCCAGCGGCCAGGGGTCCGCCGACATATAGTAGGCCTGGGTGGGCCCCTGCTGCCAGTCGACGTGGGGCAGGGGTGGGAATGCCCCTTGCCTGGTGGTGCTGTGCCAGACAGTCCAGCGGCCTCTGGCCAGGACGTGCGACCGGTACCCTCCGGCGTGGCCGTGTAGGATGGCCTGGTAGCCTGCCGTCTGCAGCACCAGTGCCCTACCTTGCTGAGGCCCGGGTAGAGGTGTGCCATCGCCCGCATCCCAGACGCGGGTGCGCCCGCGGAGTGTGGCATGCCACGGGTCTTGCGCATCGCGCTGTGGCCCTTGTATGCTTCCCGCAATCTGCGCCGGGCCGTGGTGGTGGACGAAGCTCTCCCCGCCGTCCGCTAGCAACGCCGCCGCGACGACGTATAGCTGCTCCGCCGTGAGGGGTGCTGGCGGCGCGTGCGTTGCGGCCGGCCGGCAGGGCTGCGTGTCGCGGCAGGGGACGTGGGGCAGCAGTTGCGCCGGCCACGCCGCCACGGGACCCATGGTGACGGCCGCGACCGCGGACGCCAGCGCCGTGCGGTCCGTTGGTCTGTACTGCCGGAGCCCCGTGGTATCTCGGGCGAGGTGCCTGCAGGCTGCCACCCAGGCCACCGCTCCGCAGTTCGTGACGTCCAGTTTGGCACCATCCGCGCCGTAGCGTCCCCTTTGTTGTACCGTGGTGGCGGTGTCGAGCGGGGGGCCCTGCTGTAGCGCCTCCGGGTCCTGCCCCGGCAAGAGGGCGGGCGGGACTGGCTGCGGGAAGTCCTGCGCGCCTCGGCGCTCCGGGTGCGTGTGGTACAGGTTTTGCCGGCGATGTTCCGGGGCTGCCGGTGGTAGGAAGAGGAGTTAGTGTGGGTACCAGTGGCCTTCCGCGGTGGACGGGTTGCGGAGCGTTAGCCACTGTTCCACCACGCCTCCTGGGTGCGCGGCCTCGACGCGGCGCTGCAACCCCAGGCGGCCTAGGCGGTTGGACGTGCCCGCGTGTGGGATGTGGGTCTGCGGGTAAAGCACCCGCAGCGGCTCCAGCGCCAGGTCCAGCACCTCGTCGTTGAGCTGCTCCGTGAGAGCCGACGCCCTGTGCAGGGCGTGGCGGACCCCGGGTGTGGGGGCCGTGAGCTGTTCCAGCACCGGCCCCGGCGGGTACCGTGCACCCGGGTTCGTTAGCCACTCCCTGGTGTGGCTCAGTATGGCCTTCCACACGTCCCTCGTAAAGGCGTGTCGGGGGGCCAAAGAGGGGACCATCCGTAGGAGGCGGTGGCACGCCAGCGACGATCGCATGGGCTGTGGGGCGGCCGCTGTGAGCCACCTGCACGCCGTGCCGGGCACGATCGCCCCCCATTCCACGGTCCCCATGCCCTCGGCGTGGAGCAGCGCCTGCCCCTGGACCAGGGGGAAATAGGGGCTCGAGCGCCCTTTTCCTTCCTTCCACCGTACCCAGGCGGCCCCCGCCTGCAGGCTGCGGAGCAGGGCCACGCCGGGGAGGAGCGGCTGCGGGAAAGCCCCCTTGACGGCTTGGGTGGCGTGGGCCAGGGTGCCCATGGGCAAATACCACAACGGGAGGGTCCAGGGGCCCGGCAGCGGTTGCGCCTCCCCTGCTTCCCATCGCCACTCGGAGTCTGGCGGGCTGGCCGGGACCCTGCCCGTCTGCAGGAAGTGGCGTGCCTTCTTGTTGGGGTGCCGTTGGAGGGTTGCCGCGAGGCTGAGCCCCTCTGCCGCGGGTGCCACTGGGAGGCCGCCCCGGGGCCTGCGCCAGGGGTAATCCTGGTCGGCCGGCCAGGTGTGGAGGTCCCGGGCGATTTCCTCCGCGGTGCCTGTGGGGGCGTCCTCTGGTGCCAGGTGCCACATGACGGCGAGCACCGCCCACGTGGCGAAGGGCCACGCCCGTGGGGGGGTGTACACCTGGATGGTCCACTGTGGGCACGCCCGCCGCACGCGGGATGCGTGGAGCACCCCTCGGACTAAGTCCGCCGCCAGGACCAGCATCATTCCCGAGGGTTCCACAATGATCCCCTCTGCGGGTCCGCCGTGGCGGCCCCGGGTGTGCAAGGCCACGGCCGCCTGTCCTGCGTGGGTGATTCGGTCGACGGCCTCCTGGATGTTCACGCTGCCGCGCGCGGTCTCATCCAGGATCCAGCCCTGCGCCACCCCGTAGCGCAGGGCGGCGCATGCGGCCGCGGGTTTCACCTCGGGCAGCGCTCCGTCATCGGGGCCGGGCTGAGGGTGCTGTTTGGGGCACCAGCCTTCGCCGGTGCAGTGGCCCCGTTTCCACGCGGGGCAGAGTGTGGGCACGCTGCCCGCCGGCGGCGCAGGTTCCGCGGGCGCGCCTCCCGTGGGGGGCTCCGGCACTGCCTCCAGGTCGGAGTCCGTGCCCGCGTCCCCTTGTGGGGGGTCTCCTTCGCCGTCTCTGAGTCCCAGCGCCCTGATGACCTCGTGTGCTTCATCCAGCGTCGGAGATCGGGGGCGCGTTTTGCGTGGGGCCGCGTGTTCCGCCATTGTTGTGTTGCTGTGCCTAAGAGCAGGGGGTGGGGTGCGGATGTCCCGTGGCTGGTGCGGTGGTGCGTTGGTGCGTTGCCCGTTGTAGGGGTGGCGGATGGGCGTCCCCGGGGGGGGTGCTTTCCATCATTGCGAGGGGCGTCTGGTGTTAGGCGCTGTCCCTCCCCCGGCCGCCCGTCCTCTGGAGCGGGTAGCCGGGGTTCCGCGACCCGTGTGTCCCGGGTGCGGTCGGCGCGGGCGTGGGGACCCTCACCGGCCCCACAGCGTGCGCCCTTGCGGGCTGGCGTTGCTCACTGTGGGCATGGCGGAAGGATGTCCCCGGGGGGGGTGCCTTCCACCATTGTGGGGGGCGTCTGAGGCCAGGCGCCGTCCCTCCCCCAACTGCCCGCCCACTGGGCGGGCTGTTGGGGTCCGCCACCCACGTGCTGTGGGCGCGGGTGTGTGGGTGTGGGGGCCCAACACTGTCCCCTCGGCCTGCATGTCCTCCGGGGGCTGCATGCCGCGGGGGTGGTGGGGGGCCTTCCCCGGGGGGGTGGCCTGCCACCGTTGTGAGGGGCGCCTGGTGTCAGGCGCTGTCCCTCCCCCGGCCGCCCGTCCTCTGGAGCGGGCAGCCAGCGTTCCGCGACCCGTTTGTCCCGGGTGCGGTCGCCGCGGGCGTGGGGACCCAGCACCGGCCCCACAGCGTGCGCCCTTGCGGGCCGGCGTTGCTCGCTGTGGGGGTGGCGGAAGGGCGTCCCCGGGGGGGGTGCCTTCCACCATTGTGAGGGGCGTCTGGGGTCAGGCGCTGTCCCTCCCCCGACTGCCCGCCCATTGGGCGGGCTGTTGGGGTCCGCCACCCACGTGCTGTGGGCGCGGGTGTGTGGGTGTGGGGGCCCAACACTGTCCCCTTGGCCTGCATGCCCTGTGGGGGCTGCATGCCGCGGGGGCGGTGGGGGGCCATCCCCGGGGGGGGTGGCCTGCCACCGTTGTGAGGGGCGCCTGGTGTCAGGCGCTGTCCCTCCCCCGGCCGCCTGTCCTCTGGAGCGGGCAGCCAGGGTTCCGCGTCCCGTGTGTCCCGGGTGCGGTCGGTGCGGGCGTGGGGACCCAGCACCGGCCCCACAGCGTGCGCCCTTGCGGGCCGGCGTTGCTCGCTGTGGGGGAGACCGTGACCGGGGCTATGACCGGGAGTACTACCGGGACCATCACTAAGGATGGGATCAAGATAGTGGAGGACATCCAGAGGCGGGCCGCGCGATGGCGTTGGCGTGGCACTGGGGATGAAGCCTCCAACCAGCGGCGCCGAGCCCGGATGTGGGACATCGGGTGCTCTTCCCGTGGGATGGGCACCGTTCGGGGGCGGTGTGGACAGGAAGCTGGGTGCCCTTGGCATCACGGAGTGCGGCCCCACAGACGCTCCAATAGGTCCCGCAGCAGTAAAGTGCGAGCAGTGCCTGGCTCGACCACCTTGACGGTCGGGTTTTCGTTTTAGGTTTGTTTTGTGCGTCCTCATGTTTCCAAGATTTTCCAGGCCTCCGTTTAGAGTCGTAGTTAGTGGCTTTTGAGTCCTTTGGCCGCGCTGCCGGCGTATATGGAGTTTGGTGCGACAGATGAGCACAAAGGTTGCCCACCGAGTCTCCCGGGGCTAAAATCAAGCTATACCTTCGTATTCATGCCAAACCATCCGAATACCAAGGCTAAGCGCAAGGAGCTTGGCGTTCGCAAGTGCCAGCTGTACACATCCGGACAAGGCGGTATGAACATCGACGAGCATTTAGCCGTCAAACAAGCTGTAATCTCACTCCAATTTCATTGTTAGGGTACTAGTTCTGCAGCATTGAGTGCCGAAGAAAGCGATGGAAAATGCATCTTTATTGGAAACAAGTTCCTCAGGCAAAAGGGGACATGAAGGAGTGTCGAGCTGCGACGAGGAGCGAGTCAACTCCTTCTTGGAGTTCAAGGGCCCTAAATTATGCAGCCTATTTGGAAATGAATCCCAATTTTTAGTAAGATTAAAGCCGGATTTCAACGCATGGGACCTGAACATCAGGGGATTGGAGCCAAACAAGCAATGATGACGAGGGTGGCTTACCAACACTAAGTGTTTCCTCACTTTCTGGGTGTATATTTTTTTGTCGAGTGTCTATTTTTTTTCGATTCTTCGAAAAAAATGTCCGCCGCAACGATTTCTGAAGGATTACTTCAATCCAGATCGAGCCGATTCTACCACGCCAACTGTACTATAACGCCGCCGCCGACAGAAGATGTCTATTTCCAGGAGTTGATCGCAACAGCCCTAGAACAGTTCTCTGAGTCGCTGAAAAACTGACTGTCGACCTATTACGACACACAGCGTCTGCTACAACGTCTGCGCATGTTCCCGCATTCTTTCCGCCCACTAGAGTGCACAGACCAATATGGCGTACAAGATCTCCCCGTACAAGGTCCTGCAGAGTGCTTACCAGATGCCGCGCAATCTATTCAGTCTGCTGCACGGGAAGCTCCTCATTTGTCAGCTGCAGACCTGAGCAGCCTGTCTCCGCCCGATCTACTGTTGCAACACGAGCTCACCATTCATTCACTGGATTCAGCTGCACACTTCAATGTACTGACAGCCGCCAACGTGGTAACGAGTTTCACGGCCCTCGTCCAGTATCTCTACCAAGCACTACTGATGCCAAAGACGCCACGATTACGACCCAGAATAGTCTGCCGTCGCCGTTTGAGAAGGCACACGAGAATCTTTGCAAGCAAGCGACGAACTGCCCACAGTTGGAGCAGTTTTTTGAACCAGCACAATGCCGCGGTACACAGTGCCTCAGTCAGAACACCTCCGTTCTACGACTCCTATGAAGAATACCAATTTGCTCCAGGTGACATGAATCAGTTCCCGCCGCTGGCCCCAACCTATGAGGACGACAAGCAGTCGCCGCCGCAAGCCAGCTCACCACCTTGCCAGTCCGAGACAGACAACACGTATATGCAGCAAGCAAGCTCGTCCGCTCACCAGCTTGACAGTGCATCCTTGTTTCTTCAACTGAGCGTACCACGGCTCGAACAAAAAGACACGCCGCCGCAACCAGCCAAGTCGTCTGCCCGCCGGTCGAAGTCACAAGCTCAACAGCGTCCGCATTTGCTTCAATACAGGACTGCCAACAACTGTACATCTCGCTCCCATATGGCTTAAATGAGGGAGTCAGCGAACGCATCAATGCCTGGGGCGACTGGCGCTGCAGCTGCGCCTACGAAAACTTTTGTCGACGATCCACCTGCCACCATTGCGCACGAACCAAGCTGAGACCCCTCCTCAAACCGGCGAATGAAGAGCCTAAGTCGCCTAACTGCACGCTTCAGTGATCGGTCGTCTACATGAGCAATTGATTTACATGACAAAGTCGATTATCTCCAAGAGAGAGCTCGTCTTCATTTTCATATATATTTTGCTTGTATATGCCTCACCGACGTCTAGCTTTGTGCCAGTTTTTTGTATCTGCTTCAGTTTGATGCGTTTTGGCTCTACCTGCCTTGTCTTTGGTCAGGATAGCCGAGCAACTCTGCCCCGGCCGTGATATCACTCCAATAGTGAGTCACTGAATTTATCTTGCAGAGTGCATATATGCCCTTGCCTCAGTTTTCCAGAAAGCTTAAGATTTTTTCGAACAGCAAGCAAGCTACATCATAGTTCCTTGGCAGCGACTGTGTACTGCCAGTAACTGCCTTGAGGTCGCAAGTGACTTATGTTTTTGCAACGACCTTGTTACGTTGAACACGAGACATGTTCACGTCCAAATTCTCCCTCTGCTCACGCTGTGTTCTGCTTACCTGTTGTTATTTTCCCCTAGGGGTGAAACACCAGGTTTTAGGATACAGTATGAATAGAGTGAATTATCTTCTTCTTACAACTTCTCACTGGTACCGGCTTCAAAATAATTTTGTGCACACAACCACACAACCAACCCATAGACACACAGCCGCTGTTTTTGGCTACACCACGAACATCAGACCAGCACACACAACCATACCCACACATACAACACACATACTTCACTGATCTTCTGGTCATGAACTTTACAGAATTTTTTTGCATTTATTGCCTCTGGCAGAGACAGTAAACCCGCAACTCACCAGTGTGTACCTTACAGCCTGTAATCACTGCTTCTGCAATTTTTTTCATTGCTGTACGCATTCCATCAGCCAACAGTGTTTTTCCGTGACCTTTCATCGTACATCCAACCTACAAACAAATAATATAAATAAATAAACAATTACTTAGCCTACAGTTTTACTGTATCAGACTACTCATTTTTTCTTTTCGACTTTTCAACCTGATGTGGAAACACATCAAAACTGTACAGAAATGTACAGTACAAGCTGGTTATGCGAGTTTGTTCTCTGGATAAATTAGCATAAGGTATTTAGGCTCACTTGCCAGCACCCTGCAGCCCTACAAGGCCCAGGGGGGTGACAGAGACCAACAGACAGTAGTCTAGTGGTCACTGTACAGACTTCAGACCCAGGCTCGGGTGGTATATGGTCTTTGTACATACTGAATACCGGGGAGGACAAGAACTCAATGATTAGCCACACATAGCCACAACAACCCACAGGTGGGCCTAAAAACCCATATGCGGGAAGTTGAGGCCATGCGTAGTCGCATTGAGCCATTGACACCCCCAAACCTTCAGATTGTAGCATAGAACAGACCCACAAGAACCCTGAAGATGTTGACATGGTTTAAAAAAACACTAAGTGTTTCCACGCTAAAAGAAGTCAGCAATGTGGCCTTGGTCTTTCATTGTTGTGTTTACACTTTCATTCTGAATTACTATTGCATGCATGTTTCATCAAATTTTGACAAATATTGTGCGTCAGAGTTGGGGGATTCGCGACCTTCTAACGACAAGGCCTGAATTCTTGCGCAAAGGCCCCTTCAAGCAATGTATTTGAGCTCCAGTGTTTGTTCAAAAAAACTTTTTCATTGGGGCTATCTATCTATTCATACCACAATGAGTCTAAAAAGGGGTCCACAGCAGTCAGTGTTTTTCAATTTTCCCTAACATGGTATCAATTGACCATTTTTGAACTACATATTTGAATTCAACATGAAATTTTGGTCATTTTGACTGCAACACTGTATGTTACCAATTTTTGCCCTAAAATGGTGTTTTTGGGTCTGTGAGCGCGTGACAGGCACATGACGTGTCATGATGAGGATATGAGTAGTGCCTACTAAGTTGCCGATGCATGAATTTCAGTGAAACTGTATGTGCAAATCCTGCATATGTGTACTACAGCCCCATCAGTTGTATGTCAACATGATTCAAAATTTACCTTGCTGCACTTGAAGATGCTCGTGGTTGAGCTCTGGATTTCATGGATATTTTCACTGAAGATCTGCATGAGAAACAAGCAAGGTAAGATTTCACAATAGACGTAACGTGCCTTGACGAACGCTCCTAAATACTGAAACAAGCGTAGCTATGCCACAATCGACCTTTTTTCGTTAAGCTATTGCACCCTAAAACAATCTGGGACGCGTTGGTTGCTGCTCACCAAGACTAAAAACACAATTTGTCTTCAATATTTGTGTATTGTTCACGGCTATCCAACCGAAAAAAAGAGGAAGTTGTTTGCTCATTGCTCGCATATCGCCACATAAATCATGGATGAACCTTGATGGACCTGCCACAAACATGTTGTGATGTGAAGCCGGGCCGGGGCTTCCTATCACAGTGGTGAGCAGCAGCTTGTATGACAAGCCCACGTGGGATCAAGATGGGCAGCTGTATGAACACACAAAGTCATGGTCCTGCATATGGGCTCCATGAGAAAGACGAAGAATGCTGCATGTCTGGTGTGAATGGCTTGGATGTGTTGTCTGCAGTGGTTGAGGAGGTAGGGGGGGAGGGGTTTTTTTTTTTGCACTGTGTGTCCCCGCGTTACCCCCGGGGCACTGGGGGAAAGGGGGGGTTTTCCCCCGAAGGCATGGGTCGACGTGAGACAAACTGAGGTCTATGGACACAACACATGCAATGGAATGCACATATCAATCAGAAAATGCATTATATAATACAAATGTGTCAACGACCTCAACGCCGCCATCAGAAATTCTGGCGCCCCTTGGTCGTCGCCATCGGGATCTGGGCTGGGGAAGCCGAAATACTTCATTTCACTGAGATCTGATTGGAAAGCTGGGGAAAAAATAAAAAAAAACACTGATTTTTGGTCAAAAGACACCGAAAACGCGTGTCTCCCCCCGACGTGTCGCGTCGCCGAGTCGACGCCTTTCGCGTCGCATCCATATTATTTTCGGAGAGCCCCACTGTAAAACTACCTTTGGAGCCCATAACCTTTTTTAAAAAGGCAATCACAGAAATCCAGAGAAAATGAATTACCCAACCGATTTTGGTCAAAATTGACCCCCGCGGAACGCCGTGAAAAGGGCCCCGCATATGCTTTGTACGCTGAAAAATAATATCCCAATGATTAAAACTGATTATATCATTTGAAATCAAAGTCCGGATGAGCTGAGGAATGCTGCACGATGGCAATTTGTCTGGAGCGTCGCCCGCATTTCAGACCAGATTTCAGTGAGAAAAGGGCGTGAAAATCATTGAAACATATGCAAAGAAACTAGAAAAGGAATATGCGAATTGTCCTGATAGACTTAGGCAGCAATTACAGAGTGTAGACACACTCTGTGGGCCATCAACGGCCACCAGAGAGCTGAAGACGGTCGATGTACCGTGGAGCACCAGCACCCAGCAACCAACCAACCATGCACTGGTCCCAACTTCACTCAGCAATTGCCTGTGTCACTGGACGACACGTATGCACAACATATGGGAATGCTGAAGTCAGCCCTGAAAGCCAGACAAAAACTACTCTAAAAAGCGCTGGATTCTGCAAGGGAATGGCTGTGCTCAAATCCCATTGTCTCTTTGCAAACTCAAGCCCATCTCACAGTATAATCCTTGGTACCACCCCCATGTCGAGCAAGTCCAGCTCAGCACCAACACCACTGCAGTTTCCAAAGCCCGAACCACCAGCCAACACACCACCATCACAAGAACTCAAGCCAACGAGGAGAGAAACTGTTCACAAATCCCAATCAGAAATCTTTTTTGGGGGGGTTCAGACTAAAATGAGCTGGCACAGCCTGCTCACTTCACAGTACTTGGGATAACCTCTTGGGATCAACGTTCAGAGCTGTCCAGTGTTACGATGATCCCACAATGGCCATGGAAGCGGATCTGACACGTAGTGAGGATTAGCTAAGTGAGCGAATCCAAATCAGAAATCCTGTCCAAGCTTTCACCAACAGGACTGCTGTGGGCGGGGCTTTGCTTGTGTGAGCTGCGTTGTGTTTTGTCTTCTCCGTGGTGTTTTGGGCGGGGGTTCTGGAGCTGGGGGTGGTGGGTTTGTGGGTTGATTGGTGGGGTGGGAGGGCTCTGACCTACTGTACTTTGAACCAGATTTGTGTGCGTGGGTATCTCAAAAAGTGGGTAACTGTGTGTAATTGTTTTTGGAAATTGGGCCCCCACCCCCCACCCCACAAACACAGCTTGTATGCGGCCACCGGCACTATGGCCCCCGCATGTGTGTGCATGTTTGCGTGCCTCCACCACCAACGGACCCCGGGCTTTGGGTGCTATCCAGCTTGGGAAGCAGTACCAGTGCCATACCCAGCGCCTCACCAGTCTCAATACTTACAAAGCAGATCCCGTTCTGTGGTCCGGGGGCTCATCCAACCTCTTAAATCATGTCTCGGACTCTGCACCATTGCCCATGTGCCCTTGACACATGGGTGCACAACAGGACATGCACGGCTGTTGTGCAAAGTCTGATGAATGCAACTGCTTGTGGCTGACCGCACATGGTTTTTTTTTGTCACCACCAAAAAAAGGATCATGCATTGCTTGTAAAGGTGGTTTTGCGAATGCTTTTTTTTTTGTTCATCCGCCAGTCCTGACTTCGGCTCCTATCGGGGAGCGGAGTCATGGCCACACCACGGTCTGTAATGGCAGTACATGCCAGTCTGTCTGGGGCGTTTGAAAAAACGATCCGTCAGATTTCCAGTAGTGGTACTAGCCCCCCCCCCCCCCCTGCACAAGCATGCTGAAAATCAGGAAAACGATGGTCAGACGGGCCCCTGTGCTTAGAGAAGCCTGTGCTTGCGCACAACGCGCGGTACCAAAAGCATGTATGTCGCCAAAAACCTGCCCACACCTCACCCTAAGCACAATTGTTGCAACAGGGCAGATATATAGTGTGGTGATGGAGCTCCATCAACACAATACATATACACTTTTTGCCAAGAATGGGTCAGAATACATTTATGAATACAGAATACATCAATGGTTGATAATGATAATTTATTGTACCCCCCCCCCTTGTATAAGCTACGCCAATGTACGGAAGTATTACGGTCCCTACGCCCACTGTAGCTTGGACAAGGGCGTAGCTTGCGCGCAACACATACAACTACCGACACACACGTGTGCGCGCGCATGGTATGAGTGCACCTTGACCTCTGCCCACATTTCCAAGTGTATGCAAACGCAAGAAAGCCTTGGGAACATGAAAATTTCAGGTTCACACCCATGTTGGCACAAGCAATGAAGAATGCGAAGCCTACAAATGTTCGGCTTGGAAACCCTTCTTGCGATCATACACCATGTGGAACAATTGCACATGCTCACCACTTGAAGATGCCTTTGTCTGAGGCTTAGGGGCTGGTTTGGGCTTGGGCAACTTCAAATTCTTGGAAATCAAATTGCCTTGCATGTGGCATGTTGCATGTGTTCATGGCTCCATGTAATCGGTAAATGTGACGAGAAACCCATGTCTCATGTAGCCGCACTACATTTTGTACGCAATTAAAATTACGTACACCATTAATACGGTCCCTACGCCTACTGTAGCTTGGACAAGGGCATAGCTTATACAAGGGGGGGGGGGGGTAACAATCAATCCAATTATTATAACAATCACATGTGAGCACAGACTGGAGGCACCAATGATGCTCAGCAGGGGCCAGCAGCATCACTGACACCCTACCGACGACAACCTCTGGTAACTAGGGCTAGGTACGCTCAACTTCAACTCCAACTTCCAGTAGCCACCTCTTCCCATGGACTTCAGCCACAAATAATCTAAACACACATACACACAAACACACACACAAACACACACATACACACAAACTTCGTTTCAAACAAAATAAAAGTGCAAAAGAGAAACCCTCACACTCCAGAACAGATGCTCTGGAGTACAGGAATACACAAACACACACACACACACACACACACACACACACACACACACACAGGGATCTGGGCCTCGTGGGACGGTGGAGGTGGCCAATGTACTCAGTTCCGCACCTCTGTCCCCCAACTGACCCCGGATTCAGGACCCATGACTTTGTGGTCATGGGTCCTGAATCCATGACTTTGTGGTCACACACACACACAGACACACAGACACACACACACACACACACACACACACACACACACACACACACACACACACACACACACACAGGGATCTGGGCCTCGTGGGACGGTGGAGGTGGCCAATGTACTCAGTTCCGCACCTCTGTCCCCCAACTGACCCCGGATTCAGGACCCATGACTTTGTGGTCATGGGTCCTGAATCCATGACTTTGTGGTCACACACACACACAGACACACAGACACACACACACACACACACACACACACACACACACACACACACACACACACACACACACACACACACACACACACACACACACACACACACACCCACTCACTCACAGACACACAGACACACACACACACACACACACACACACACACACACACACACACACACACACACACACACACACACACACACACACACACACACACACACACACACACACACACACACACACACACACACCCACTCACTCACAGACACACAGACACACACACACACACACACACACACACACACACACACACACACACACACACACACACACACACACACACACACACACACACACACACACACACACACACACACACACACACACACACACACACACACACAAACACACACACACACACACACACACACATGATGAAGCAGCAGGAACCAAGGCGAATAAAAGCCGCTATGGTCTCTGTTGGTGGGTGGGTGGGTTAACAGCTCGGGCAGGGAAGGGGATGAAGCGCTGGATACATAGCTGCCGTCTCCCCCCCCCGACACAGGCATACGGGCATTGCTGACCAGGTCCGAATGTTGCCTTGAGTTCGCCGACAGGCAGGGAGGGGAGGGGAGGGGGACGGCAGGGCAGTGGAACATCAAAACCTTCCATGCTCTTTCTTCTTGAGTGTATTTATAACAATTTTGCATTTGCATTGTGTCTCTCTTGAGATATAGCAATTTGCATTACTTCCAGTTTTGCATTGTATGATACAGAGATATTTTCTTACATCACATTGCATCTGGCGCAGGGTTTTCGCATGACTACTTGAAGTGCAAGAACAGAGCAGTGTGCATCAAAAGTTGTTCTGCAGAATCACTTGCTACATGACATACCAACGCCCTGTGCTGTATGCTTGTCAGAGGAGAATCTCATCGGTGCTTAGGCCACGATAATGCTGTGACCGAACCACTTGGAGACGGTTGGGCATGCCCTCCCCAGGGGCTGGGGGAAAATTCATCGAGGGCTCGAGCCAAGCATGTGCGGTCCCTTGGAAAAATTTCTCGTGCTGCGGCATGCTGCGGCACGCTGCGGCATGCTTCTACCTGCACATGTGGGTACCTACGCATCTGTGGGAAATTGAACTCACAAACAAGAGACAACATGCACAACACTGTTGGGCCGAATGGGTGTGCTTGGTGTTGACTGTTGACTGAATGTTGTTGGTGCAGATGACTGACTCATGACAAGACAAATAAAAACAAACTGGGGAGACATGGGGCAGGCAGAATGTCTCCCGTGCAAACAGAGCAGGAACAGGCAGACAGACACATGGACTCAAAAAATTGGATGCTGCGGCATGCTGCGGCTGCACATGCTTGGCTCGAGCCCCTTTTGCCAACCCCCCCCCCCCTCCCCTGAAAAGGGGCTCCTGTGACTCAGACTGTGTGCCGGCCCCCACTTTTTGAGGAGGATGTGAGGAAAACCTGATGAGGACCCTCGGGCGTCCCCGGTCATCTGCTTTTTCTGTCTGCCCCCGCCCCCCATGGATCTGCCAAGAAAGGGGCTACAAATGGTTTGAGATCACTGAAACCATGCAAAAGAAAGGAGCGCTGACCCTCGGGGGCACTACAACCCTTACACCTAAAGAAGGGAGCCTTTACTTGCTGGCCAGCACGCTCAAATGGCGAACGGCGAGCACAAAAATGCCCCCTTTGTTACCAATAACACTACACACGGGAGCCCCCTTTGCAGCTCACGGAGGAAGCCTGGGCTATTGCACGTGCGCACAAGAGGTGATCAGCACAAAGCACAGGAAGAAAATGGCTCGTCAGTGGCCTAAAAGACCACAGGTACCTCTCTGTCACAAAGAGCGGAACGCAAAGATGACCTGTGGGTAGGACACCAACAAGGAAGCAGCAGCTCTGCAGCGGTGCGCAACAAGCAGCCCTTGCCAAGCAGGGACTCCTCGACCTGCCCGGGAAGGAACTCTGGGCTATTGCACGTGTGTACAATAGGGCAGACAGCATAAAGCGCAGGAAGAAATTTGGCTCGTCAGTGCCCCCCCTCCCCCTTGTAATAGCTACGCAAAAGTCCCAAATTAATACGGTCCCTGCGCCTACTGTAGCTTGGACAAGGGTGTGGCTATTACAAGGGGGAGGGGGGGCCCCCAGGATGGGGGGTTGGGGGACCGGGGGGGGGGGGGGGGCGGCATTTCCAACGATAAGCGAACTCAGCAGTTGATTGCCAGACAGGTCCGGTGGACGCTGCATGGTACGTCCCGCTGCATCGCTGCCGCTTTTTGCCTGCCCCGTGGACTGCCCACTGGCATCTTTGTGTCTCACTCTTGAGTGACCCCCGTTGCCCTCGCATTCTTCACCGGCCAAGCACGCCCACACCCATCACGGCTGGAGCCTGCACACTGAGCAGCACCCACGCTCTAAGTGTCCTTCCTCCGTCCAGTGACCCGCTTTAAGGGCGGCTTCTTGGGGAGCTTTTGTGCCGGCGGCTCCTTGAGCTCAGGCACCTGATGCCCCTTGTCCCTGGGGTCCACAATGCCATCCGCCCAGGACACGGACTTAGTGAGTGTAGAGGCCTTCTGCAAGTCAGAGGCCTTGTGTAAGTCATCCAGCCTTTTCCGCAAAAAACCGGAGCGTTTCGAGGGGCCGCAGACGGAGGCAGGGGGTGCTTCATCCGGGGACAGAACAGCGGGCGGCGGCCAGCTCGCGTCTTCAGGGGACTCCTCGGGAACTGGATGAGCGTCTTGGCGGCACCTGAAGTCGGACTGCGGAGAGCCTGCATCTTCGGCGCGTGCCTCAGGCAGTTGAGGGACGACGGCCTGGGGGAACACCCTGCCCGATCGAGCGGAGCTCGGGGCTTCAGGGCACACGAAACCAACTTTAGGTTTTCCTCGAGCGGAGCTGAAGGCTTCAGGGGCCGCGGAAACGATTTTAGGTACAATTCGCGGCGACCTGACAAGACATGCACCGGAGCATCGGGAGGAGGGCGTAAGTGTAGCACTGTCGGGTTCTGGGCGTTGGGCACTGCAGGATTTGTGTGTGTGTGGGGGGGGGGGTCCCACAAAGAAAGGCTGGTTGGGTACTGTGTGATACAACAGGTGCCCAGTGCCATGTCTGTGGTATGACCTGAAGTGGTTGGGCGAGGTCAGCTCTGGGTGTGTGTGGATGTGGGGTAGGGTTGGGAGAACAATATGAAAGAGGGACCCCAGCGTGGGTCAGCAGGGTTGGGGGTTGCGGGGGGATGGCACAATCGCGGCGGTCGGTCATGAAAGACTGCATGACCCCACCTTCAGAAAATTCAGCCGTCAATTGTCGAGTCTTGAAATGACGCTAGGCACACCCTTCCCTACCTCCCTCCCTCCCTCCCTCCCTCCCTCCCTCCCTTGTTTCGTCCACCTGCCCACCCCTCCCTCCTTCCTTTTCCGTTTTCAGAATCATTTCTCCCACATCCAAGGCACACCCATAAGGTATTGCCACTGCCTCCACAACCCCATTGCTTGCCCTTTTTGTTCGTCGTTCTTTCCACAATGCTGGCTTACTTTTGCAGATTGGTGCCATGCTGAAAATATCATGCAAGCAGACAGTGTTTACATATGGCCGCACTGCTAAGTATGGCCTCATTGTTGGGCCCGTGCCTTCCCACCGCTTTCCAGGCACTATGATGATACGGAGAGCAAGCAGTGGAGCAATGTTAGTGTACCTGATTGACCGCCTTGTTCTAACCCACCGAAGGTTGCAGTGCGAATGTGGGGTCACAGATCATAGGTCCAGTGGCCCTTGTAGGAGTGCGGCTGTACAAGTGGTCCCCATCACTTTTGCAAGATTTTTGAGACAAGTCAATCAAGGCCACCAGCTATACATAATTCTTAGGCTGCATTGCACAGCTGCAGAGGCACTGAACATTGTTGAAATGGCTACACAAACAATCCCTCTTGTTGTTGCTGCCATCACTTCTGTGGTTACACACAGCTCGTTCCCAAATCCACCATTGCTTGTGCAATCTATTATTACCGTTGGCCATCCATAGCTACAGAAAAAATGCCTATCAAGGTGGACCAGTCACTGCCAGCATTAGAAGCTATGCACCATTGCACATAATGCACTCCTTCAAACCAGCTCACTCTTTGTGAAGCTTGTGGCAGCAAACCAGAGTAGGCCTGCAAATTAAGGGGCGATTTAGTAAGATACATCGTATCACTGTGGTGGTCCGCGATTGATGAGCGGATGTCACGCCCTGGTATGGCATAAAACCCACTTTGTGCTCCATCTGATGTGTTTGAGTCGAAGGCGTTCTTTGGATCTACACTAATACACCACTGCAGTCCAATAGCACCTGGATAGTGTTCATGATGAGGGGCATGGTGTAGGGCATGACCCTCGATGGATCTGGAACTAGCATGACCAAATACCCAATGCTCACAGGGCCCAAACCGAGGTTTCCAGCAAGGATTACAACAATAGGGCTTGCCATTATGCTCACAACTCAGCGATGGAGCAAGATTGAGCATAGTACACCATACAAAGCAATGTGGCGGTTTGCTTCTCGCTTTTTCCACACTGTTGCTCCTCTGTGTTCCCCTTTTGATGATCCCATTTTGACGGCACGTGCCATATGAAACGACATACTTGGATTCTGATGCAAATGGGGCATTTGTGAACTTTATTTTTTGGTGGTGGTGGGGGGGGGGGGGGGGCTGGGTGACCAGGAACATTCGGTGCCCGTAGTGATCATGTTGCGAGTAGTGGCATCGCTCCGTGAATGGGTCATGTGGAGCCACGTTTCCATTAGACTGCAGATGTTCACCATTCTAGGTTTGCATTGCTGTGCAGCCACACACCCAGGTTGCTAGCTCCCTTTCCTGTGGATGTCACCATCATGGCTCTCCACAATTTTGGCCAGGCATCTATGCCAAATATCAATGCCATGCACCAGCGACAACACCCGATGTGATTTGAAATGAGATTGCACACTATCTATGCTGCTATGTATACACGGAAGCAACAACAAAGTGACATGTGTCACTGCGGCGGAGCCGCGGCATCAATTGTGTGATGCGTCCAGCAAGGCGCTGTTACCTTACGAATACTGAAGATTCGCAGAATCCTGATTTTTGCGTTGGGTGTTTTGAATTAATAATAAGCAAATTTTTGCGATGGCATCCAGAATGGGTTTTCTGCGAAACCCATTTTTGCGTAGGGCGTTACACCAAAACTTATTTTTTTGCGTTTTTTTTTTTGCGTTTTGGGGATTGGGGTTTGTTCATTTTGTTGCTACTGCAAGGGACTGTGCTTACGTTGGACTCTGGGATTGCAGTCCGTTCCTACACAGGCATATAAATGTGGATCAGTTGGACTCTGGGATTGCAGTCCACAGCACAGATACACACCAACAAGCATGATTCAGGTCTACCAGCATCCGGATTGAAATATCTAATACTGTGACAATCCCGGATGCCCTGATACCTGGTCCCTGATTCATCATTCTCTGAAAGCAAAGCAAGGTGCAGAATGGGGCATGAGACACGGAAGGGGGGGGGGGTCAACAAGCAGTGGGGCAAACACAGCATCCCACCCGCGATTCTGGCATTCTTGCAAAAAGGGGGGCAGGGGCAAAAAACAATTTATTTTTGCGGAACACATTTTTGTGTAGGGCATGACGCCAAAAATTACTTCTTTTTTGTGTTTTATTTTTTTTGCGGACAACAACACCTTGTGTTGGGAATTAAATGTTTTCGCAAATCTTCAGGATTCGTACGGTAGGCGCTGTCACAAATTGTCCATGATGTCCCGGGGGCGCCCCCATGAGTCAGGTTTAGGGCCAGGACCAGGCTCCCTACATCCCTGCCCTTGGCCGCTTACTCGTGGTATCACTGACATCCGTACTAAACCCCTCACTGTCACTAGAGAGCACCCCGCCCAACCGTGTGTCGCTGACGTCCGTGCTGAACAGCTCCTCACGGTCTGAGCTGGACTGCGACTCCACGTCATCTTCTTGACTTGCTGTGCTGCTGGATTCCCCCGCCCCCCCCCCCCCCCGAATCCACATCGGAGCTCACTCGCAAGTCATCTGTCTCCATCATGGGCTCAAACCCATGTTAGGACAAGCGGGGGCGGATGAACGCACGTCTGCCAGGCACCTGTTGCTGGACTGAGAACCGCAAGTATCCTCAGGTCCAGCCTCCGGGACTTCGTAGAAGAAAGAGAAGCTCTTCAGGATGTCGGCCCTCACACGGCTTTCCCAGGGGCCGCGAGGGGTCTCTTTTTGACAGGAACCAAAAGGGTTGTGGGTTGTGGAGTCGAACGTGTGGCTCTTGCCAAAACGTTGCGACTTGCCCGGCGCGTGCAGGGGGTTGGTACCAGCAATGACTCCACGGCAATGGGCATTTTTGGACGGACTAATAAAGGGGCGAGCTGAAAGCGGAGCTGGGGCAAGCCTTGGGCTCTGGTCGGCTGAACGCTCGCTGGAACGTCGCTCAATGATCTCGCCCAAGCGCATTTGGAATCGAAAAAAAAAAAGACGCTGGGCACCAGAAGGAGAGTGAAGGCAGCGGTTTAGCATAGCGCATCAGTGATGGATGTAATAGGGGCAGCCCCATCTTCCTTACATCATGAATCAAGCGGGTTGGCCAAGAGGTCTGCATGCTTGCTGCGTATCTTGGACTTCTGAGTTCGACTCGCAGGGAGGGGCACTACTTGTACCATGGAACACCCATGACAAACGCCAGGAAATTCTGGGCACCCCCTTGGCGGAGGGCATAACTAGTCGTGATGAATAGACCTGTACATGCCCAGGCACATTTGCACTCGCATGACCCTTGTCTCTTCAACCATGACAATTAACAAATACAATTACAATATCCGTCTACTGCTGCAGGGGGTGCCGTAATGGAAAAAAAAAACTCGGAGTGTCCAATACGCCCTACGATGGCGGTTGGTGGGTAACCGATGGCAGTTGGAGGGTAACCGCTGGGGGTAACATGCGAACATAAAACAGACCAAAAAAAAGAAGCCAAACACAGTCCTGGGGGTAACATGCAGACATAAAAAAGACCAAAAAACCGAAGCCAGAAAGAGCGCACACACCGAGAATTGAACCTGGCACCCTTGGTATTAGAGTTTAATGTTTAATACAACTCCCAACTAAGGTACCTCAGGATCTGGTGTCTCCCCAACATCAGAGAGTGGATGCCATAGTAAAAAAAGAGGGTGAGCGTCCTTATGGCACCCCCTGCTACTGCAACATCGGTAGCTGTGGTTGTACGTCATACTGCCATACTGTCACCTAGATCTGTGCTTGGTCAAATTATTCACCTCAGAGCTCCCACAGCATTCTCTCGTGATTTTGTCATCAAGCCATCCAGCAAACCTGCCCCACGTTTAAACCCCCTCCCCCTCCCACACCAAGCAAAATAGTTAAATCAATCGCATATCCATCTGTGTTGTGTGCTGCTTTTTTTTGGGGGCTGACTCGAAGTGTTCACGAGTACTCAAGATAGTTCTTGGAAATTGGGTGACTCAAAGTATGTGATACACTGGATCCCTGGTAGACAGGGCACAGGGCGCAGATCCATAGCTCATATACAAGTAATGAGGAGATGCTCTCTAGTGCGGCGGGCAACCGCCACGCCATGGTGGCAAAACCTATCTGGACGTACGAAAGTAATCAGATGTGGGTACTCAGACCCGTGTTGCGTGCTGCTTTTGTAGTCCTATTGCACTGAAACACTCCTTGTCTCAAAGAAGCTATCTCTACCACTACTCACATTAGCACTGCATCATGAAAGGACTAGCCATCATGTGATTCCCCATCGTCATAATCAAATCTGCATCTACAAAGGACAAGGGGTGAAGGTGGGTGCAAATGGGGTGAAAAAGGAAAAGCATGCGCATAGCATGCAATGTGGCTCAACAATGATGGTATGTCAACTGCATTGGCCCACCAAACAGCCTTCCTACAACACTCTTCCACTCAAATTCTCATGACATGGATGCCATCAATAGAATGGAATTGACTTTCAACCCAAGAAACAAAGTAGCTCGTGGAAAAAGCCCAAGACTAGGGTTCCAGTATTCGTCAACGAAGGTAGCTTTGCACGGTGTGCACTGCGCACAGACTGCATGAACAACAATCCCACTGATTGAGCCCCTATAGCACACTCCCCTTGGACAGGTGGAGGGAAGGGCAAAGAGGAATGAGGGTACACAAAGAGAGCATTTCAGCTCCCTTTAGCATTCTTCCCCCCCCTAATTCTTGAGCAAACCACACAGTGACTTCGCCACCACCATCGCCATGGTCTATCAAGGGCAAGAGGCCAATGAGGACCGTGCAAACACCCTGTGCTACAACCATCGTATTGAATGAGAAATGGGGGAGGGGGATAAATGACACCCAACCCCCAAAAAGTGCACATGTGTAGGAAAAATGAATTGAAAAATGTCTCGCACTGCCCATGAAAAGCACCAGTGAATTACCACTGGTGACGTGCAAGCCAGGGGGGGGGGGGAAGAAAATTTTTTTTGATACCGGGTGGGAAATATTTTACCGGGGGTGATCCCCCCTAGGGGGGGGGGGGTATGGAAAAAAGTGGGTCCTACAGAAAAAACTTTTTCTTCCCATGTCATACGTACCACACATAACCATGGTTTTCCCACCGCATAACATGCCTTTGGTACTTGTTGGCATTCCTTTGTTTGGCTATTTGGGGTGCTAGCCCATGTCCAATATGCCATTTGGGACATGTAGCCGTCGGTGGCCCCTTCTCCATGGCATGCTTCGCAGCACAACGGCATGAACCAGCAAACAACGTGCATTGCTGACACAGGTGGTATTTATGTTTAAGGGCACAAAGGCCCCCGAGTACTCCCGGCTATGCATCCTGTTGTAGCGCCACCCTGGCCTCTTGTCGGTGGTAAGAGTCCCCATGCACAGTGCATGGGGCGAGAACCCGGGCAAGCAACCGGTGGACCCTGCGTGGGTACAATTGCCCATCATGGCCGTTCAGTAGGTGCCCCAAGTCTACCGTGGACCCCACCACGTCAATCTCCCACCCGGCCGTTCCGGTTTCCTTGCCACTGTGTACATGTCCATTGCCTTACAGTGCTCGGTGATGGACCCCACGTGGTTCGGATGGCTCGTCTTGGCCGTTCAACGGGTGCCCCATGTCCGTTGTGGACCCCACGACGCAGATCTTTCCACTTGTTTCACTTCGCGCTATCAAACCATGGACACACCACAACCGTGGTGCCAAGGTATGGCACCTGCCCACAATGACTTGCCTTGGAGATCCAAAGCCGGTTCACACAATAGAGATCCAAGCCGGTTCACACAATGAAGATCCAAAGCCGGGTCACACAATGGAGATCCAAAGCCGGGTCACACAATGGAGATCCAAAGCCAGTTCACACAATGGAGATCCAAGCCGGTTCACACAATGGAGATCCAAAGCCGGGTCACACAATGGAGATCCAAAGCCGGGTCACACAATGGAGATCCAAAGCCAGTTCACACAATGGAGATCCAAGCCGGTTCACACAATGGAGATCCAAAGCCGGGTCACACAATGGAGATCCAAAGCCGGTTCACACAATGGAGATCCAAAGCCGGGTCACACAATGGAGATCCAAAGCCGGTTCACGCAATGGAGATCCAAAGCCGGTTCACACAATGGAGATCCAAAGCCGGGTCACACAATGGAGATCCAAAGCCGGTTCACGCAATGGAGATCCAAGCCGGGTCACACAATGGAGATCCAAAGCCAGTTCACATAATGGAGATCCAAAGTTGGTTCACACAATGGAGATCCAAGCCGGGTCACACAATGGATCCAAATTAGCTCACAAGAGTTTGCCAAAGGGTGAAGGAACACACAGCACCAAATCAGGAACAATCATGTAACTCAGATTGGGTTCTTTGTGGTGCACTTTTTGTTTGAGGGACCAGCATTTAGGGCTGTAGCACTAGAGCTAGTTGAGGCTAGATGATGAGGATGTGCTGGAGCTTGAGTTCCAGGAGTTGGAGTCTGAGGCATCAGAGGCACCCGAACTATTGTCCACTTTCTCTTCATCAGAATGTGAGGGCTCTGATCCGCTACGTGGATAATAATCAGTATCAGCTATGTCTTGGCTTGCCATAGCTTGCTCGGCATCTTGGTCACCAAGGCGCAATACTTGTTGCCAGCATGCATCCTCTTTGGCCTCATCAGCTTTGGCTACTGCCTCCCGTTGCAATTTCGACCCACCGCGGATTTTTTTACTAGTTTTCGCATCCCTGCATCATGCAAGCCGAATCACACCGCATTGTAAATTCAAGGTTGCAAATTCAAGGTCTGTGCAATTGCGATCCGTACAAATAGTACGAACAACACGGAACAACCCTTCCTGGCGCTAGCTTCCCGGTAGGACCATGTACATATGTTGTGGGATACCCGATCATGCCTCCATGTCGTGCAAGCGATGTCCGGTGACAACGAAGCTTTGCACGGTATGTTTGCACATGCTTGTACCACATTTTGTTCAACGCATATCCACACGACTCAATGAAAATGGCCATGAAACCAATACCAGCTTGAACCAGTTGACCTAGAGCCACCTGAACATCCAAGTGCTTCTGTGCTAAGGTGGACGCTATCCATCTTTATGCTGCGGCTCAGGATGGCATTACGTAATTGGCCAAGCTCTTGAATGGGATCAAAATTTGCTGCCATCCCAAGATCATCAATGAAGAATGTGTAGAAGGGAAACGGCATTCCGTGGGTGCATGGGCCGTCAATTACAGTCACGGCACCACAAGACTCCCAGATTGACCAATACTGTGCAGTACTGTGGCAAGGCGGACGTTGTGTGCCCCATGCTTATGAGTTGACTTCTTGTTCTACTATTTTCCGTAACGTGTATGGAACAGTTCGCACAATCTGGATTGACGCCTGCAAAGCCCATCGTTCCCATCTGGGGCACAATTTTTGTTTTACCAGTCCGCCGACAACTGCATGAATGCACCTCTGCTGTAGGGAATCCATATAAGGTACCCGAAAAACTTAATTGGAGACACTAGAAATATCAAGCTATTTTGCAAGTGCTTCGGCTTCCTTTTGCAGGAAATGGATACGTGCATAGTCTTGGTCAATCCGTGCAGTGTGCAATTGTCGCATGACAAAAGCAAAACGCTTAGTGTGCTATGGGGCTAGGGGTGTCACAACTTGGTCCGATGGGACTGCCGGGGCACACACATTCTTTTTTTTTTCCAGGCTCAACAAGTTCAAAGAGTGTAATGTGAGCTCTCAGGCAACCGCCTGGTTCAAGAAGTAGGGCATATAGTACAAACGAGGGCTCCACATTTGGCATGTGTTCGAGCTTTACTTGGGGAGCTGTCTCTGTTCACTACCTGCTTGGTCTACCCCTTGCATATGCACTACGCAGTGCCACGCCTAACGGCCTTATGTTGATGGTGAAGCTCACGTTGTCTCCTGTATTGCTGAGACCCATAGATTTATCTTGCCTTCCACGGTACTTCCTCCCTGCAAACTCCTGTTTTCGTTCACTATGTGCTTTTTCCTCCTCTCTCTCGCGACATACTGTCCTCCTCTGTCCTACGCCGTTTGTGTATGCTGCTGCTGTCAGTACCAGATTCATTGCCATCCCTAGGGCGCCCTTTGCGGCTGGCGTTGATTGCCTCTGCATGCAGTATGGTGACAGCCCACTCGTGTCCTGCTAACAGCTTTCGAATGTACTGTCGAACCTCGTCCTTCACCCTCCGGTAAGTGCATTCCATTATCTTTTTGGTAGACTGACTCCAGAGTTGCCTTGCCTGCTCCTCCCACTCATCCCATGCCGGTTGCGGTGACATCACATTTTGAGTATTGTAGTGCCGGGGCACACACATTCAAAGCCTATTTTCTCCGGTCCAAGAAAACAGATCTCCCCCTCCCCCCTGCTGCATCCAGCCTAGAAAACTGATAGGTTAACTTTTTTCACATGTCCGTGGGGGTGAAACCCAACTCCGGAATACAGCCCGCAAAGCAAAATGCATCATTAGAAGGAAGGATGCGGTGGGCATGGGTGCACATCACCTGGTGCACCGCCACACTAGACAATGTTTGCAACATTACACCAAAGTCACAATTACCACAACTGAAGAAACTCCCACCTTTATGTGGGTGTTGTCACACCATGCATGCACAGTGCGGCATTTTTTTGATGTTTCAAGAGATTTTGCCGGTGAGGAGGTCTTCTCAAAACCACTATGGTAGAAAATTGTAGAGGCTTTTATGGCTCCAAGAAAGTTTTGATTCTAGTTACTTCTTGGTGGCTTCTGTGTGGCTGTTGTTTTTCTTGGTGCTTGCCAGGGGCGCTTCCGGGCAAATGTTGTGAATTCTTGGAGGCTTCAGGGTCGGTGGTGTTAATTCTTGAGGCTTTTGGATGGTTGCAGTTTTAAATCTTGGATGGGTTAGGATTGGTGAGGCTTCTTACCCATGGCCATGAGCTCCGCATGGATTCTACACTAAAGCTGCTAGGACAGTTCCATTACTAGGATGCAAATGAAACTTCACTCTGTTCCCTTGGTACGTGATGGGGGGCCTATATGCCAGCCACGGGGGTGCCAATTGCCCAAGCTAGGACAAACAAACACAACAGATAAAATGTGCCATATGGCCATTATTGACATGACAACCTGCAGACACAGGCAAGAGAAAATAATAGGAAGTTGCGTGCACCCCACCACAAGACACTTTACCAGTGTGCCATTGGGCCTGAAATGGGGCAAAAAGCGGTGCCCGTGTAAACTGACATACGGGCGCCTTCAACTTTGCAAGAAGTCAAACCATTAGAATGGATCCGCCACGCTTTGCACATAGAGCCGGGGCCACGGTCTCTCCTTTGGCAGAATTCTTGCAATGTGCTCGCATTGCACGCTACTTTGAGACGAAATTCCCCCTCAAAGAGCCTTGGCCACACCCTCTCCAAATTCCCTCAAAATTAGGCCCACCCAGCTACCCTAGCTGGACACAGTTGCACGCATTCCCTTTGTGTAAGATGTCATACAAAATGGAATAGGCCGTGAACCTCTTGATATCTTCTCTCTAGCTGAGGTCATTCTCAAACGGTTGTTGCTGCTATTGCTGTTATCAAGATCCATGTTCACCTGCAGTGCACCGAGTGGGTGCTGTCTCAAATCTTGGGCGACGTTCTCTCTCACCTCAAAGTGGAATGGGGAAGAGAATGTCTTGGGTATGCAGGGACTGCAACCAGCATAGGCAGGCAGGTGTACATATATCAATTGGGGCGCCATGCCCAGCATGGGAAACCATAGTATGAGAATACATAGTCAATAAACCGTAACCCAGCAGCAACAAAGTGAGGGCCCCCATGATGGGAAGAAATCAACCTAGAAAAGAGCACATACATCGAAAATGAGCAAACAATGTATGAGAAGGGGTGAAAATGGGTGAAATTGGGTGAAAACCCAAATATGCCAAACCAATTTTTTGATGTTTCTTCCACATTGCGGAAGAAACATAAAAAAATCGGTTGTCCAACAACAATTATGTCCCTAGTATCACAAAGTAGGGGTTTCTACTACGGCTAGGCGCCCAAATGGTTGCATTGCGCATGCACTGCGCTAAATGCACCCCTTGAGTGCACAGGTTTTCGAAGGTTTAGCTTTACTGAAATTTTTCTGGAAATGTTGCAAAAAACGTTCATAATGAAAGATTTTTGTTCGTGCATGCTTGCTCTTAAACCCAGGAGGCGTTCACGTGATAGCTTTTAATTCCAAGTGGCTTCTGGAAGAGTGCTGTTAACCTCTCGAGGCTTCTACATGAGTGTTGTTAATTCCTAAAGGCTTCTTGATGATCGCTGCCAATTCTTGGAGCCTTCTAGATGATTGCTCATAATTCTTGGTGTTTTGGATGATTGTTGTGTTTATTCACACCACCATTGCAAAATATTGCCACTGCTGTGGCCAACAAATATGGGCCTGTCTTGTGCTGGTTTTTGGCGTCAATCATCCCTGTCAAGCTGAAATTAAGGCGCGCTAATGTTTCAAAAGAGCTGCAATTGTTGGGAATCATCGGAAAAGAGCAACTGCATCATATATCAACGAGCCATGGGTTCGCTGCTCTGTTCAGTTGTTCCATCATGGCGTGCATACCCACCTGCTTTGGCTTTCCAAATGTGGGAGCTTTTCGCTTCGGATGATGCAACTCCGCTCACTGGTTCTCGTTCTGGTTCTGATTTTCGTCAATACACAGCTGCAGCAGGTCCCGGGCGAAAATTCACCACCTTGCCCTCCTTTGTCAACTTCTGGTGATCATTGTTTTTGATGTCAGTGGTGGCGTGATTGTCATGTTGTAATTCACGTGCACACCACAGTTTTTACACCACGTTGCAGTTTTGTAGTTGTGTGGATCCATGTCAGCCGCACATTTGGTCCACACAGCGTGAGGTTTTTGTCTCCCTTCCAGACATGACACTCACCACTCAGCAGGGTTTTCCACAGATTCGTACATGAATATTTCCGAGTGTTTCCGAATAGCAGTAATACCAGTAGTTCCAAATAGTTCCGAGCCTTTCCAAATACTTCTGGACACTTGATCCGGGGATTCTGAGGTTTGCAGTTCGAGGTGCCTGACTTGTCGTTTTTGGCTTCTCCTCTCTGCTCTGCTGTTTTGGTGATGCACTGTTATCTTGTAGGTTCTTTGCTTTGGTTCATACTTTGATGTATCCCCTCCGCGGATGAGTTTCCTTCTGAGCAACCTCAGAAAGCTGCACGCCGACCAAGAGGGAGCCGAGAAGCAAGATAAGTTGAGTTGCGCACATAGGGTATACATAGAGCTTCAGGACACAAAGCAATGTGGAGAAATGGTGCGGCATCCGCCTGTGTTGCAATTCCAAGGACACCAAAAGTGGGTGTGTGGGAGATCTTCAACGGTGCGTCCATTCCACAAATGAGCCCCTTTCTGCACAGCATGGGCTCATTGCCTTGGCTTGGGTTGCATCCCATCCTTCATCATGCATTTCACCAAACACGGCGCATGCAACTACAGCCAACGACACCCCCCGGGAACACGGGCCAGGACCAGCAAAGCCGGATCAAAGCCTCAAGGGGGAGCGGTGCGGCTCATATGCTGCTGTGCACGCACCAATACGGTTGCGCCTGTGGTCAGCTCGGTGGCGAGGCTCCTGTCCACAACTCAGGGCACCATCCAACGCGTTCCTCAACATCTCCCTGATATGTCGCGCCCCTCGTTTCCCTCAATCCCCTTGTCCGTGAGCCCCTGGGACAGGGTCATCAGACAAATGCTCTAAAATATAAATAGCAGCCCCCTGGCCCTCTCCATAGCGATGTGATGCCATCGTCGCAGTGCAATACCGGGACGACATCCTGTTTGTGGGCCGGGACCCCAGTTAGGTGACTGCGGTTACGGCTTGCACAGCACGCCTTCTGACTGAGGCCGGCTTCCTCGTCAGCGAGAAGTCAGAGACTATCCCCCAGCGGGTCCTGACGTGGATGGGGATCTCCCAGGGCCGCATCGCCCACCTCCCCTCCGCAGTGTCGGCGGCCGTGCTGGCCTGCTGGGAATATTCTAGAAAATGCTGGTTCCTACATGCAGGCACTCGGAGACAGGTTGACCGCCCGGCATAGCCCCATAGACCCAACGTGTCACACACCTTTGGCCCCTGACGCATGTACACAGCCAGACACGAAGTTCTCCCACCACGAGACAAAGGAATGGGGCATGGCTGGACTGGTGTGGCCTGAGAGATCTGGGCCAGTCTTGCGGTGTGCCGAAGTCGTCAGCTCACCAAACCCGCACCCCGTCAAATGGCATGTTGTCTCTTTCCACACAACGTCCCCCCCCGCAAATTGCTCGGCAAAAGCAAATTCCGTCAAACTGTTGCTTCACACTTCAGCCCCCAAGCCAGTGACCGTTGTTGAATGGACGTGCATGCGTCGCAGCTCAAAGCAGAAGTGCCGCAGTCAACAGTCCGGCGTCCACTCCTCCCCAACTCCCCCAAAACAAATCACATGAGGACCTGGAGCCCTTTGATGTGGTCCGTTCGTACTGCGGCGAGGAACAACTCGACGCGGCACAAATTGCCTACGGGGCCCTGTCACTGCCGCCAGAAGGTAGTGGGGGGGAGGACATCCCTGCAGAAACGGCCTGGACCGCCTCCGGGAACCTGAACCTGTGTGCTCACGACCGTACTCGAGGGTTCCAGTGCCCCCCCTTTCCATTGTTTTGGCCTGAAAACTGGCTCAGGCCACTTTCTGCACTTGAATTGTGGTAATTACTCAGATATAGGCTAAGTGTTTGCACTGCGTGCGCACTGTGTGTGCACTGCGTGCATATTGCGCACGCAGGCTAGGATACTCACCCAAGAATACCTGTCACCTGTTTACTAGGGGGAGGACTGAAAGGTGTCAATACCATAGGGTTGGCCAAGTGTCCATCGATACTTGTGGTTGTAGTTATAACCAACAGCATCGTCGAAGAAGAACTGTCCGGTCCTGGTGTCGACTCACCACCATCGAGTATCGGCGATCGAGAGCCTTCGAGCGACGATGACCACGTGGACTTCTTTGCAGTTGTGGACGTGGCCATACCGATCGATGATCTTGAGCATCTCGGTTCGAGAATCACCTTGAAGTCGACCAAGGTTTTGGTGCACGTACTATCTGTCGGGAAGAGTACTTTGCAGGGCGAATCGAACCGCCTCTACGGATACGAGGCTCGCTGCAATGTGGACAATGACGACGTCGAGATCCGGGTTGTGTCGACTATGTACACTTTGTCGATGGGCCTCTTCTAGGGGAAAATGGTTGACAATTCAAATATGCCACATCCTAAATGCTTGAGAAGCCAAAAAAACCCTGGTACGGAACCAAAAACTTGTGAAAAGGGGCCAAAACTAGGGTTCGAGTATTTGCCGACATCCGAAACTTCGCACTGCGTGCGCACTGCGTGCATGGCATTCCCATAAAAGAGCAGTAGGTCAATCTTGATCGCAAGTTAGCGCACCAAAGGCCGAAAGAAACAATGTTCTGTTGAGTACACTGGTTGAATGGGGTCGCCCGAGGGGTCGGGATTAGGGTTGGCGGGGGGGGGGGGGGGGGGGGTCCGGCGGCCGCTTAAACAGGTCGCAAGCTGCGGGCAGCTGCGTCTGGCCCAGGACCACAGCTATGGCACCAATGACTGAGATCAGAAACAACACAACACAACACAACACAACACAACACAACACAACACAACACAACACAACACAACACAACACAACACAACACAACACAACACAACACAACACAACACAACACAACACAACACAACACAACACAACACAACACAACACAACACAGCACAACAACAAACAACAAACGACACAACACAAAATAACACAGCACAGCACATAATGCACACAATACGATACAACACATGCAACACGACACAAGGCATACAATACAACACGACACGACACAACACGACACGATGCAAAAACGCACAGCTCTCAATGCCATGCTTTGCAGTGCCCTGAATTAGGCTCAACTCGGCTGCAGAGAGGCATGGCCTTACCGAAACAAGCGGCTTCCTGGGCACCAAGTGGCAAAGCATAGGTAGGACGCTGGAGCGATCGAAAGAACGTCTGTGGCATCAACTTCGCACACTCGCTTGAAAAATTGGGACAGAGTGGGCATCGTCTCGGTTCCTAATACATATGCCACAAGCACCACGTGCGGACGGGCACCACAAAATGCCAGATGGGCGGGGCCAATGCAAGGTTAGATCCGGGCATAGAAAGACGGCTATCACTCATCGCTGCAAATCTGGGGCAGCACGTCGTAAAATGTAGCGACTCATCCAAATGAAAATGAGATAATCTAAGACCTTTGTCTCCCCCCCCCCATCAAATTCCCTTTTTATTCAGCAAAACCCTCAACTCGGTGGTTTGTGCCATCATTGGCACTTGGTCTTCTACAAGTCTACAGCAGAGAGTCTCGCAATGACGGTGGCTCTAGTGGATGAATTTATGTCACTGTGGGAGGTCATGGTAATTTGTAAGAGACACGGGGCCATCTATGCAGAAAGTGACACAGACAAGTGCGCCACCATGTTGTAAATCTCGATACTGTGGCTCTCAATGCTCTCAAAGTGGGCACAACAGTCAAATTCTGTGAGCGAAACACGTTGGGACAGGGGGGCCTCAATGGTCAGGTTGCAATGTTCGCATTAGGCTCTGGCCGCGCCTGCTCCCCGCCACTTTCGTTGCCTACTGTCCATGCTGGTGGCCTCCAGCTCACTCGGGTCCACCGATGTGTTCCGGCCTGTTCCTCCCTCCCTGAATGGCTGGGATTGCGGCCGCTCGGACTCTACAGAGGGTCAGGCGTACATCATGACGCGTTCCCGTGGGGGGCCGGCCACGGGACGCTGCGGTGACACGCACAAGTGAGCAGGCAGGCAAGGCACTACGCTCACAAGGGCATCAATACGCCTGTGTCATGTGACAAAGCGTTTCAGAATCCTTGCCACTCTGCAAAGAGGGAACGAAAGTATGTACAGCAACACATCAGGATATGTACACATGGGGTTAAGACTGGACTGGGGTAAGGGCATCAAGGGACAATAGACACTCAGTCCCGACTCATATCCCAATCCCAGGTCCGACCCTCTCAGTGGCTGATGGGGGCGGGGGCTCAAACACAACCCATGCCCTGCTCAGTCCGGACCCTGAAACCCTGCCAATGGGAGAGGTGTCCCGCACAGCCACAGGCGAGTTCCTGGGAACCAATGGGTTCCAAGGCCAACCGACAGTGGCTCCCTATGCTCCCTTAACGGCAGGTCCCAACTCCACTCTGAGCCAGAGATATGGCCCCGCCATTATCACCCAGGAGTTGGTAGCTGAAAATGGGCTGTTTCAGCCCAAACTGAAATTGGCTTGAAAAACTCCAAAATTGACCCCTCGTCCGGACCCGCCAGAGGTAGGGACGAGGCAACTGACCCTATGCCCTTCGAGTACGAACTCCCTGGAGCCCTCACCCCACCTGGTTCCCTCTGAGGTCCCGGCATCAGGGCAACACGGATGAGTCAAGTGGGGTCATGATGCCAAAATCACCAAAATTGGCGTCATTCCCACGCGCGGCTCGCTCGGCCAAGGTGAGGCCAATGGCTCACAGGGTAGGAGGCAGGACCTAGGACTTATATCTGAGTGTACAACTTGGATATAGGTCCGGGCTCCCTATGGGCTTAGAGAAATGGGGCCGCCAATTGACCACACGGAAGGGGGAAATTGGGGTCCCAAAATTGGGTCATTTTGGCTGCCTGAAATGAGCCAAAATTCGGTGTGCTCCCAATAGTATATCTCCACGCCGGCTTGGAGATCGGATCCGGCATTCCATACGTGATCCACCGGGAGTCCAACGGAGACTCCCATGCCCTTGGCTCTCAAAGATCTCCATGCTGCTTGGCGTGGTGACGATCCCAATTGGGTCCACAAATGCAAAAATGGCAAAATTGCCCATACTCAAATTGGCCTAGCGCCTTAACGAAGGCGGCTCCGCTTCGCCCACGTAGTGTGTGGACCATGGGGACCATTACCCATAACACCCATGTCATATATGGTCCATTGGTCCATGCGTCCGGCGTGCACGAAGGTTAGAACATGGGGCACGGCGGGCAGCGAAAGTGGAAAAATGCTCAAAATGGCCAAAATTGCGCACACTCATGGTTAGGGCAAATGAGGCACATGCCCGACTCGGACCGGAGTGTGCCATAGGCTTGGTATCAAGTCATATATGTCCAACATATCTTTGGGGCGTCGCCCAACTCCTCCGGTATTGGGAATGGCAGGGTCGCCAAGTGAGCCCATGATTTGGGATAGTCCCAAATCGCCAACATGGCGGCCACGGTATGCCAAGCCTAAGAGGAGTTATTCGCCGGGTCCAAGATATGTTGGCTACCGAAGTATGTACCCTCATAACATACGTGGGTCATGATGTCAATTGAGCGCAACGTTGAGATACACGGTCGCCACTTGACATCATGACAAGCCAAAAATGGCAAAATTGACACAATGACACACAAGAGTGCCTTGAAAGGTCTACAATTATATTATAATATCTCCGGCTTGGATCGTGCAATCACTTAATCCTTCTAAACACAATGACTTGACACCATTGACCTTCGATCCCACGTATGTGCTCCACTTGGGGCGCCTTGAAAGGTTACGAGCGCTGCTTCCCAAGTGGGCACATGAAAATATGGAAAAATGTAAAATACACACCTTGCTCCCAACGCATCGCTTCGGGATCACCACACAAGCTTCCCTTCACGAAGGTTAGGCTTGCAATTGACCGTAGGGAGTACGGAGAAGGGGCTTGCACAATATGAGGTCCATTGGCGGGCTTGTCTTGGAGCAATGGGCCCGCCAAATGGGCACGCAACACAACACATGGCACATACCAAATATTGCCCAAAAATGTGGCTCCCACCACGATATGTCATGCCCCTCCAAGGGCATAACTTTGTGTCAATCGCTCATAGGAACTCAAGGAGAGTTCCTATGCAACACCAACACTTGCGCGCTACACTCGAAAGTTATCTTAACGCACGCAATATCATGGCCAATGAGTTATAACGCAAACTCTACCCTCTTGACCATGATCCATTACACTAGCGCGCACGTGTGGTAACGCAAGGCATATAAAGCTTCCTAAATTACGTCGGGAGTATTGTGAATACATCCCACGTTTCTTTATCGTAATTCCTCGCAAGCAACACGAGATATGACCTTCACAAGTGGCCTCACGAATCAACTTTATTTTGCCCATATCTTTAAGACAAATGGAGGGCAGGATAAAAGGGAAGTTGATTCGTGCATACGGAAGCACGTAGGTCCACTCGAAAGAGGTCAAATCAAGTGCGGGGATGTCGAAGTCGAAAATCCGATTTCGACATCCTGAAAAATTCGGATTAAGGTTGCGAGTATTAATTATGAAAATTGCGGAAGCATCCATGCAGTTCCTGGCGACTTTGGAGCCTTCGTCGCGGATAGCGTTAAAATTTCCATTATAAACAGTTAAACTGGCGGTTACGGTAAAGTCGCGAACCAACCGCCAGCAGTCAAAACAGTGAGTATCGGAACGGAAGCGTAAAAATTGACGGAAACAATATGAAAATAAAACCCTGTTGATTCCTGATATTCTGATACACAAATCTCCGCTGGCGGTGCATCGGTTGCCGATGCGGGGCTTCACGGCACGGAACACGCCGTGCATGGGGTTAGTGGACCGGAGACCGGTTGTATGCCGTAACCTGGCCATGGGGTTCTGGGTACCGCTTCACCCCCCTCCTTAGAGCAAACCCTGGGGGGGCTCGATAACACCCACGCATGGCAGCGGGTACCCAGGACCACTTCCTGAAGGGGGGGGGGGGGTGTCACATCCTCACTTCAGTAAGTCACAGTAAGATAGGTATCCCACAGTGGGATTGGTATGCTGCTGTAACAGCTCGTAGCACATGTATAGTATCAAGTATCAAGTCCCGGGTCCTGGCGGCGATTGTTCGGCATCCAAAGGACCCGTTAACCCATACCAGGCGCACCGGGTGCCGGCTGCTACGGTCACCACCACAGTGGCAGTGGCATACACGGCCAACATAGGCGACACACGACGGCCGAGGTGGCCCCACAAGTCGAGAGCGACCACAAAGATCCATCAGGCTACCCCAAGCTTCCCAAGGCCCGCCGACTGGGGAGAGTCCCCACGGGTCCTTCCTCGGGCGCACCATGTCCATATCCATACGACGCGAGTCCAGAGTGCCATAGTCGAACTCCTTACGAACCCCAAATCGTAAGGGAACTCCTCCTGAAGGGATCGGGCATCAAGGCCGTCTTTTCCCTCGCCCTACTACCACGAAGCGTGGCCATACATGAGGGAGTCCTCATGCAGTGTGGGCGGAGGCGCCGACTCCTCAAACCACCAGTTTCCCAGGCAGACTGACCGAGGTCAGGAGCACCGGAGGCCGCCATCCGAATGCAAGTGCGTCTGCAAATCGGTAGGCTCACACTGGGACTGACAGTGGCGGACCGCTGGGAGTGTAGTCAGGCAACTGGGCTTCCCGCCTGGCGCCATCAGGATCTCCACACATCACAGCGAATAGGGCAACACGGTATCACGGGCACTCAAACAGTAGAATCCGTAATCAAGTACTGGTCCAGGCTGGACCAGGCTGTAAGGATATGTACACGGCGACTCAAGGCGCCTTTGTATCCCGATTCGTGGTGAAAAACAGTCCATCCCTCAGCGATGGGCTGATGACACTTGACATACAGATGCACATATCCTGGAGGGCAGAAAAACAAGCAACAATTTGGGTAAACAGGCGTGTAAACACACTCAGAACAGAGTGCCAAACCACGCCACGGTCAGGATAAGGCAAATGCAGGAGGACGGACAGGATAACGCCTGAGTCCAGGCATATATAGTCTCGAGACACACGTCGACTGGTCTGGATTCCGCAAATGCCATGGAACCAGACCACACACCAGAAAAATCGCAATGCCGATGACAGCGGCATCCGTTGCGCAACGTCGTATGGGCTTCAAGGCCCCAAGAGCTCAAAATTATGAAGGTCAGTCGCCCTACCTGGTTTCCCAAGGATTCAGCAGGGGGGGGAGTGACGAATAGAAGAAAAGAGGGGCCATCCTCCTCTGGATTCAGCAGGGGGGGGTATATGGCCACTCTGTCACCGAAAGATGGAAGAGAGCAAGCAAGTAAGGGACGGTTCGTCGGCCTCACAAGCGCCTCAAGGCACATCAGGGGAGAGCTCAGGGCGCTGATCAGGCACCCCTGGCTGCAATCGCCCGGGTGAGTGCTGCCAAGTCCGAAACGTGGATCTTGGTCTTGTGTCTGCGGATGTACTCCATGAAGGGAGTATTGACCCGCGGCACGAATGAGGAGACGGGTTCCCAGGTGTCGTGGGACGGCCCATAGCCTCGCCAACGAACCTTGAACTCCAGACCTCCGGGTGCCGAGGCCTTCGGACGCTGAGCCAGGATCTTCTCGACAGTATAGTCGTCTTGCTCAGCATAGTCGTCGTCCGAATCGGCCTCATGTTTGGCGTAGTCCAGGGACACATGTCGGCCACGGAGGTCGGGTTCCCGCACACGGAGTTGACTCTCGTGGCGCTCCCGGAACTGTCCGTGACCCACCTTGATGCGGTAGGTGTCCTCACCAATCCTGCGGACCACCTCGCCGGGTGTGAACCAGGTTTTGGTGCGGTGGGTGCCCATGGGGCGGGGTCTGATCACCCACACCGGGTCTCCCACCCTGAACTTCTGCGCTGTCGAGCTCGGGGCGGACTTCTGACGCTCAGCATGCTCCTTCTCAAGCTGCTGGCGGATGTCCCGCGCCGTTTGCTCTTGCCGCGCGAAGAACTCCTTGGCATCCATAGCCATGCCATCACCAGACAAGGGAAGTCCCCTACCCAGGGGGTCCCTGCCAAACAGAATCTGGTGAGGGGACAAACCGCCCGGAGTGGGGGTGTCATGATGGGCCTTCAGAGCAGGCCACATCTCCTCGAACCAATTCCGCCGTGGATTGGTGATGTGGATCTTGCGCAGCTTCTCGAACAGCTGCCGTCCAGCCACTTCAGCACGGCCGTTAGACCGGCTGAGATAGGCGACGCTCTTGGCATGACGTATCCCCATGAGGGAACACATAGCCTTGAACCAGCCACCAGTAAACTGGGGCCCTCGGTCACTGCAAATGGTGCGGGGGATGTCAAAGACGGTCAGCCAATGACGAATCATCATGACTGCCACCTCCTTGGCAAGCAACCCCTTTTTGCGTGCCGGAACGGCTACAACGTAGCCGCTGTGGCGGTCCACACAGAGAACCACACAGTCAAAGGTCTCTTTGCCAATGTTCACTTCGGGCATGGAGAAGACGTCCATGGCCACGCTCTCCATGGGCTGGTCAGGAACCGGGGTCCATTGGGGTTCCCCCTTGACGTTCCGGTTGTCGGGATTGCAGGCCTGACAGACCGAGCAACCCTTCCTGACCTTCTTGATGGCGGTGTAGAGAACGATATGGTCGATCTCGAACCGACGCTGCATGTCAAGAGCTTGCTTCTTGACCCCTGGGTGCAGCATGTGGTGGTGCCAAGCTTCACACAGCTCGAGCACCCGGGACTCTGGGACTAGCAGCTTACCATTCCGGTAGAGCTTGCCATCTTCCTCAGTCAGCCCCTTTGGCCACTTCTGCCCGTCATCAGGGTCGGTCACAGCCCTATATTCGGCCGCAAAGGCCTCAGACTTGGCGTAGTCGTCGGGCCAGTCGTCCTGGAGGCAAGACTCTGGGAAGAGGTGCTTGTCGGACTCCACTCCCACAGGAGGTGCCGGACCGGGCCTTCCGCCCGCGGCACCCACAGGGGCGAGTACACTGACCGCTCTGCTCACCCTCGAAGCGAGGGGGGCATCTGCAGCCATGACGACGAAGCATTTGGCACCCTCCTCCTCCATCAGGCGCTCCATTTCAATGATCTTCTTGGCTTCAGCGGTCTCAGCCTCATCGCCATGGGCAGAGATATCCTGCATGCCCTTGCTGGCGGGATAGGCCCACCTACTGAGACAGTCCGCCACGGTGTTATCCTTTCCAGGAATATAAACAACCGTAAGGTCGAACTTGGCCAAGGTCTCGTGCCATCTTGCCCGTCGGGAGGCGGGACCTGAGGGGGTGTCCACGTGCTCCTTGTGCCACGACTGCAGACTCTGATGGTCGGTGCAGACGGTGACGGGATGGAGGGCTATGTACCCAGCCCATTTCCTGAGAGCCATGACGATGGCATACGCCTCCTTTTCACGGGGCGTCCACGTCCGTCTCTGGCCTTCCGCCAGGACTCGGCTCCAGAAGGCCACGGGCACGTGCCTCCCATCGTCAAGCACTTGCTCCAACACAGCCCCAATGGCGTAGTCGGAAGCATCGGTGCGCAGGACGAACCCTCGGTCGGGATCCACGAGGTGCAGACCCACTGCAGATAGCAGCGCCTGCTTCATCCCCTCAAAGGCCCGGTCAGACTCTTCAGTCCAGACCAGAGCCTTCTTGGACCCCTTCTTGGTCTCCTCTCGGTTGCCCTTGAGCATGGTCGTCATGGGGGCTGCATACTCGGCATACATTTTGATATACCCCGAGTAGTAATTGCAGAACCCCAAGTACGCCCGTAGCTCAGAGACCGTCTTGGGCTTTTCCCAGTGCTCAATCGCAGCCACCTTGCCAGGTATGGGCTTTCGCTGCCCGTTCCCGACTACGTGGCCAGCGAAGACCACCTCGCTTACCGCAATGGTGGCCTTGTCACTGCTGCCCGTGAGTTTGTGCCGGACCAGAAGGTCCAGCACTCGAGTGACGTCCCTCTCGTGTGCCTCCAGGAGCTCCTCGTAGCTCATGCTGGGGTCCCCGGACGCGATGATCACGTCGTCCACGAAGGGGTCCGCACAGTCGCGCACCGGCTCAAGCAGGTTCTCCAGCATCCGCTGAAAAGCCGCATTGCCGTTGGTAACGCCCATGGGCATCACCTTCCACTGGAGAGGTCCAAGTGGGGTGCTCATGGCTGTGCAGGCACGGGACTCCTCGGCGAGAGGCATCTGATGATAACCATGTTTCAGGTCAATCACCGTGAAGATCCTCCGCCGGTGTTGTTTTTGCAGCATATCCTCAATGAGGGGCAGCGTATAGCTGTCGTGCTGCGTTTGGGCGTTCAGGCCGCGGTAGTCGACCACGAGCCGCCACTCACCGGCAACCTTCTTGGGGACGACGAAGCAAGGAGAGGCCCATTCGGAGTGGCACGGCTCAAGCCAGCCTCTCTGGATGAAGTCAGGGAGGATCTTCTCCATGGCCTCTTTCCTCTCGCCCCTTAGGGCAAACTCCCGGTGACGATACACACGGGGGTCCTGCTTCAGTCGTATCTTGGCCTCGCCATACGGTCCACGCACCGGTGGGGGGAACACAGGTTTTCCGCTGAAGAAGGTCTCGCCATACTTCTGCTTCAGCCTGGCCCTCAACGCCTGGATCTTGGGGCAGTCATCGGACTCCGCCTTGGCTTTCCCGGGCACTTGAACCACGGAGCTTACTTGAGGGGTAGCGACCCCGCTCGCTTTCGGCTCAGGTGGTCTTCCCAGGTGGCCCAAAGGGCCATCTCTGGTCTTGCCTCGGAACAGATCGCCGTAGGTGGGTGGGTTACCGCCAGGCGGCTCGTCTTGGCTGGACATGTGATCCAGCACCCTCTGCACGAAGGTATTCCCGTCATAGGAACCGGAGACGATTGAGTCCACTTCCCACCAGGCTTTGTCCTGGCCTTTGCCCTCACGCTGGTTTCCCCAGTCGTGAAAGGGCTGATCCATATACCCCTGAACCAGATCCCACTCCTCTTCAGTGAGGGGGTCTTCGGAGTCCGATTCTTCGATGTCAACAGGGGGAACCGCAAAGCATTGCCGCCAAGGCTCTGCTATGATACGGTTGACGCACACGAAGTCCGTGGTGTCGGCCTGATCAAGGCCCCCATCCACATAGTGGAATTCTGTTGGCCATCTCTGGGGTGGCATGGGCTGTCCCTTAGCGTCCTGATAGACACTCTCTCCAGCCGGTAGGACGACCTTGTTCAAGGTCATGTTGGTCAATGAGGCTACCCAATGTCGGGTACTTTCCTCCTCGGTGCATCCCATAGGAACAACCAGCACTGCCTTGGAGCGGTCCTTGCGAATCTTCGCTATCGCTCTTGGAATGTCCCAACGGGGGCAATGGATCCACATCAATCCCTGATGCGGACCCCAGTGCTTCTTCCACGCGGAGTCCTGGGCGCTCCAGTACTTCTCACATACCCGCAGATGGGCGGAGGTTCCTGAAGAGAACGCATCCAGGGCCAGATCCGACGCTCCCAGGTCCGCGACCACTCGGTACGCCACTTCCGGCCTTACGCCGTACTCCTGGTTCGCTGGCCCAGTAGGCTCAGTGTCCAGCGCGGCCACTTCGAGCTGATTGCGTTCGGGGTGGATCCATTGGCATTCCACATGGTGCTCAGGTGACGAAAGCCACGAGAGCTGGTCGTCCTGGTACAGGGTCATGGAGGCCTGGGCCGGGAGGACGCCGGAGTCCGTCTCCATCATGAAGTCGTACCCGACGATCATGTCCCAGTCCATCTCGGCCTCGTAGAAGCTACCGTGCAGGAGAATTTCCTTGCCGAGGTCTGGGCGGCTCAGCTCACGATGGTTCACGAACTGCAGCCCAATGGCCGCTTCCTTCGTGCCTCCCACCATGTACTGGCCGTTCGCCACCTTCAGCCTGACAGGTTTCCGACTGTCGGTAAGACACTCTGGCGGAAGCAGGCCAGCCTTGACCAAGCTGACTTGAGCTCCCGTGTCGACCAACACGTCGAAAACCTTTTCCACTTCCCCGCATAAGGCACGGACCTTAAGATGCAACTGCCGCTCGCGACCGACACGGCGCACGGCGTGCAAACTCAGGATCTCCGGCCGTTCCAGAAGCTCCACAAGCGACTGGTGCAGGTCGTGGACAATGGGCTCAGGCTGCCCATCTGCAGCATCCAGCTGCGGTCCGGGTGATCCTCCGATACTCTCGGATAGATCCTGTAGTACATCAAACACGTTCTTGGTCGCGAAGGACGGACGGGTGCAAGGGTTCGTGCCTTCACTTGCCCTCACCCCGCCTCCGCGACTGGGCGCCGGACCGGGCCTTCCGCCCGCGGCAGTCCCCTTGTGCTTATCGACTCCCGACTGGGATGGATCGGCGCTTCCCACGTCACCATCCTGCGACCGCCCTAGCTGGGGCCCTTGGCTGCAGGGGCTCCGCTAGGGGGCGTCGGTTGTGGAAGAGGGGGTGTGCTCCTCGGCCTCAACGTCGTTGACGCCCTTCCTTCTTCCCCCTTTACCTCCTCCTTTACCCTTGTTCTTGTCCTTGTCCTTGTTCTGGTCATTCTGGTTGTTCTCCTTGTTCTTGTTGTCCGATCTGGGAACCCAGTTCCTCTTGATCTCCTGGATCTCCTTGGCCAACTCGGTCCCCACCGACGACATCAGCTTGGCCAGCTCTTCCTTGTCCACCTCCATCTTGGCTCCCCGGATACCCGCGGGCGCACGCTTCTTCGACCCGTGCGCCTTCTTGTAAGCCTCCGTGTCGGCCTTGTGGACGGGGCATGTTCGGTGGTCATGGTTGAAGCCTTTCTTCCTCCCATAACACACGAAACAGCCCTGAGGGTGAGCTCGTACAAACTCCCCAAAGGACAGCGGAGGGTCGCCAATACGGCGAGGGTCCCTCTTCTCCTGCTTCTTCCAACCTGGCTGCAGGGGCTTCCAGTTTGCTGGCTTGGTCCCCGCGCTCAGGTTCTTGGCCACGAAGGCACACACGGCCATTTCGGCGGGCTCATCGTCGTCGTCATCGTCGACGAGAGTCTCATCGCCGCCGGCTCCCGCTGGGTCCATGGCATCCTCCCCGCCAGGTCCCTCGCCAACGTAGTTGACGTCGCGGTCGCCGGGCCTCAACCCGCGGGTGTGGTGGAGGTTTCGGTACTCCTTGAGTACTTCCTCGCCAACCCACTCCAGGATCTCGTCGCAGCTCATCCGCGCCGGGATGGGCTGCAGACGGATGGTCTGGCCGCTCAACTCACAATCGTCAAGGCGCCAAATCGCGGTCTTCTCGCGATCGCCCGAGACGGTGATGAGAAGAGCGTTCCGCAGGGAGTGCCGTTTGACATCCCGGGCCACGTTCTTCTTCGCCCAACTCACCACGTTCGTATGATACTCCTTGGGGAGCATCATCTTGACCGTGTGGTTGGACTTGGCCCTCTTGGATTCCTCCTTGGTGACCCTCTTGATCCATGCTTCCGGTAGCATGGAGAGCAGGCGAGCCTGCTCGTCACCCTCGTTCCAATCCTCCACGTTGCGGCGGAAGAGGGTGTATTTCCCTCGGAAGTCACGCCATTCCCGTAGGCGGATCTCCCGTCCATCATGCTCAAGCTTGATGGACTTCCAGCGCTTGGCAGCCACCTGCGGAGCGTCCACCCGCTCCTGCTCGTTGAGCCACTTCTTGGCGTCCTTGAGGGTCTTGATTTTCCCCTCCTTGGTCGCCACGAAGTATAGCTCGCCGAGCACTTCCGGCAGGCGGTACCTGAACCGTTTGAAGACATATCTCTCCGCATCCGCGGGAGGTTGGTCTTCAGTGACGGCCAGCCCCCAATCGTCCAGCTTCTCCAAGAAGCGGTCGAGGTTGAGGGGGTTGCCGTCGTACATGGGGGGCTTGATGTCCTTCAAGTCTTCCCACACGGCGGCGTCCGCGGCCTTAGAGACCATGAACGCCGGTCGCGAGGTCGACCGAGGTTCCCATCGGCCTCGCCCACGGACTCCCACGGCCGCCACGTCCATCTCCTCCATGGAATCCCTGTGGCTACGCCGCGGTTCCTCCACGTACGCTGAACCGAAGTGTTCACGCCGTACTGCATCCATGTACGCGTCCTCATCACGGCGCCGGCGGCTGCGTTCAGCGGCCTCCCGTCGTACACCACGCGGCGGGCTGATGTTGAACTCCTCCAGGTCCAGGTCCTGGTCCAGGTCCTCACCTTCGCCGACATCCCACTCCACGTCTCCTCTGGGGACCTCATCCCTGAGTCCACCATAACGTCCTCCAGCCCTGGGGATTGGCACCGGGGCTGGTGGCGGGCGTCGGGGGCGTACAGGCATCCGCGGTGGAGCACGGCGGTTGTGGTAGTCCGCGCTGAGCCACTCATCGCGCCATTCCTCACTGCCACTGCCGGGCGGCACGCGCTCGTTGCGGCGGCCCGCGCTGTGGTGAGAGGGGGCGCTGAGAGAGGGGGCACTGGCGCTGGGGCGACTCCTGGGAGCTCCGCCGGGGGCGTGGGGTCTGCCTGGACCTGGTCCGGGTCCCCAGCCGTCGTCCGACGAGCCTGACTCCAGGGGTGGGTGGTCGCTGCCGACTCTCCCACGGGCTTCCAGCGCATCCAGCCTCTCCTGCAGGCCGCTGACGACGTTGGTCAGCGACTTGGTCTCGGCCCTGGCGATGTCCAGGTCCTTCTGCGCACGCGCGGCGACCGTGGAGATGCGAGCCATCTCGCTCTTGCCCGTGTCTACCTCCAGCTCGAGCAACTGGACTCTCCTGCGGAGGTAGACAATCCACCGCCAGGTGGCGTCCGGGACACCGTTCCCTGGTGGGTCGCCGGGGTCCCCAGGGGGTCCTCCAGGAGGGCCTCCGCCGGGTCCGCCCGGTCCAGGGGGTCCTCCCCCGCCCGGTGGTCCGCCTCCAGGGGGTCCACTTGGTGGGCGTCCTCCAGGGGGTCCCGAAGGTCCTCCGCCAGGGGGTCCCGGTGGGTCTCCGCCGGGTCGCCTCGGTGGGTCCGAGGATGGGCGCCTCCTCGTGATGCCGAAGTCCATGTCGTCATCCTCGTCCATGTCGCCCCACCTGGGCGTCTCGGTCACGGAGGACTCGGAGCTCCGGTAGGGAGGAGGGGGATCCTCATCCTCACCTTCCATGGGGACGTCTCCGCCACTTCCGCCCGTCCAAGCCACCACTTGGCGATGTCGACGGCCTCGTTCATCCCCGTCACTGGCGGTGAAGAAGGGGTCACTGTCGTGGGGGTGCCCACCCGCTGGCCTCCGCGGCCTCTCGGGGGTCTTCCCCTTGCCCTTCCTCCGTCGACGGGCGGTGGTGCTACCGCTCCCACTGCTGCCCGTGTCCGCCTCATCCAGCTTCATCCTGGAGGAGGCGTCCCCTTCGAAAAGCCTTCGAAGGGTCTCCACTCGCGATCCTCCCGGGGGAGTCTCGTGGCGGAGTTTGGCCTCTGCCTCCTCCATTGCGGCGGCGGTGGCTGCGGCAGCTCGCGCTTCGGCCTCTTCCCGAGCACGAGCCGCCTCGGTCTCCCGGGCCTGCAGCAGCTGCGCCTTCTGCGCCTCCAACGCCGCCAGCTCCGCCTCCGTCTTGGCCTTCTCCTCAGCGACCTTCCGTCGCGCGGCCTCGATGGCTTCCTTCTTGGCGGCATCCTCATGGGCCTTAGCCGTCGCTTCGGCGTGGGCCCTTTCCTCCGCCTCCTTCTTTGCCCTCTCTTGGGCAAGCGCCTCCCCCAGCGCCTTCACCTCGGCCTCCTTGCGGGCAATGGCCTCCTGCGTCAGGCGGGCTTCCTCGTCGGCTGCCGCCAACTCACCGTTGACCTGGGCAGTCGCTACCCCATGGGCGGCCACGGCCGTGAGTCCAGCCGCAATGGCCGCCACGGTCTGGGTGTGGATGGCCATGCCATGCGCCCACTGCGCAGCTTCCTCCTGGGCGATGCCGGCGGCGCCCTCCACAGCAGCGCTGTACTGCTTGGCCCGTTGCCGGGCAACCCGACGGTTGCAGGGCACCCCACAGGCGCGCTCACAGGCGCGCGCCACGTCCCTTTCGGGAGCGACGCTGCTGCTGGAGCTGGCCTGGTCGGCCGGCGTCCTCCCGCGGTGGGCCGACTCGATGTCGCTGCTGGGGCCTGCTGAGGCCTGCCGGGCCCTCAGGAGCAGCGGACGGGGTTTGGCCTGGGTCTGCTTGGCGACTTGGATGTAGTCGCCAAGGGTGGTGGAGCCGGGGTGGTGTCCACCATTGGGCCGTTGGGGACTGGGGGCTGGGGTTCCGCCCTTGGCGCCTTGGGCGGCTTCGGCAGCCAGGAACTCCTGGTACTCCCGCCACCTCCGGTCCCTCTTCTTGTCCCCGGCGGACCTCTTCTCCGTCGCCGGAGACGCGCTGCTGCTGCCCTGCAGCCTGCGCTCGTTCCCCGGTTCCGGGAACTTCTTCTCGATCACGTCCCACAGGGAGACGTTGATCGAGGCGCCCGACGGGTAGGCGTTGGGCTCCTCGTCCTCCTCAATCCCGTCGGGACGCAGCCCTTCCCCGGGCCTGTCCGGCCGGGTCCACGCCCTCCAGCGCCTCTGCTGGTGGCGGTACTCGTACCCCTCCGCCCGCAGCCAGTCCTCCACGGCCTGCAGGCGGTCGGGGGCGATGTCCGTGCGGAGCTCGAAGCTCCTCGGCATGCCCCCTTCGCACTGGGGGTTGCTGTGGCGGTAATGCTGGTCCCAAACCAACCCACGCAGCAGGCGTGCTGCATGGGGGTGGGGCCGCGGCCACGTCCTGCCCGCTTCCTGCCAATTCACCATGGCAGCGGGGGCGTAGATGATCTTGAAGTCCTTGATGTGCACTCGTTCAACTCAACGAACTGGTTGTGGTTGTTGAGGAGGGTGCTGCAGCACTGGATTGGAAGTGCGGCTGGTGCTGGTCAGCCGGTGGTTGTGGAGGTGGTTGACGCGGCCTTGCTGGTCGGCCGTTGGGACTCCGGGTCGGCCGATGGGGCTGATGCAGGAGTCCTGGTCTGTGCACCTCTTCCACGGGCGCTGCGCGGTCAGGACGATGCTCTGGACGGCGCTGCGGGCTCCGTGACGAACTCGGCGCTGTCGCTGAGTGGCGCTGCGAGCTGCTGCGCTGCGCTGCGAGACGCTGCGCTGCGCTGCGAGCTGCGAGCTGCGCCGCGCTGCTGCGACGCGCTGCTCGGGGTTGGTGGCCCCGAGTGGCACGCGAGGGTTGGGTAACCCCGCGGCGGTGAAACGCTTTTGACGCGTTCCCGTGGGGGGCCGGCCACGGGACGCTGCGGTGACACGCACAAGTGAGCAGGCAGGCAAGGCACTACGCTCACAAGGGCATCAATACGCCTGTGTCATGTGACAAAGCGTTTCAGAATCCTTGCCACTCTGCAAAGAGGGAACGAAAGTATGTACAGCAACACATCAGGATATGTACACATGGGGTTAAGACTGGACTGGGGTAAGGGCATCAAGGGACAATAGACACTCAGTCCCGACTCATATCCCAATCCCAGGTCCGACCCTCTCAGTGGCTGATGGGGGCGGGGGCTCAAACACAACCCATGCCCTGCTCAGTCCGGACCCTGAAACCCTGCCAATGGGAGAGGTGTCCCGCACAGCCACAGGCGAGTTCCTGGGAACCAATGGGTTCCAAGGCCAACCGACAGTGGCTCCCTATGCTCCCTTAACGGCAGGTCCCAACTCCACTCTGAGCCAGAGATATGGCCCCGCCATTATCACCCAGGAGTTGGTAGCTGAAAATGGGCTGTTTCAGCCCAAACTGAAATTGGCTTGAAAAACTCCAAAATTGACCCCTCGTCCGGACCCGCCAGAGGTAGGGACGAGGCAACTGACCCTATGCCCTTCGAGTACGAACTCCCTGGAGCCCTCACCCCACCTGGTTCCCTCTGAGGTCCCGGCATCAGGGCAACACGGATGAGTCAAGTGGGGTCATGATGCCAAAATCACCAAAATTGGCGTCATTCCCACGCGCGGCTCGCTCGGCCAAGGTGAGGCCAATGGCTCACAGGGTAGGAGGCAGGACCTAGGACTTATATCTGAGTGTACAACTTGAATATAGGTCCGGGCTCCCTATGGGCTTAGAGAAATGGGGCCGCCAATTGACCACACGGAAGGGGGAAATTGGGGTCCCAAAATTGGGTCATTTTGGCTGCCTGAAATGAGCCAAAATTCGGTGTGCTCCCAATAGTATATCTCCACGCCGGCTTGGAGATCGGATCCGGCATTCCATACGTGATCAACCGGGAGTCCAACGGAGACTCCCATGCCCTTGGCTCTCAAAGATCTCCATGCTGCTTGGCGTGGTGACGATCCCAATTGGGTCCACAAATGCAAAAATGGCAAAATTGCCCATACTCAAATTGGCCTAGCGCCTTAACGAAGGCGGCTCCGCTTCGCCCACGTAGTGTGTGGACCATGGGGACCATTACCCATAACACCCATGTCATATATGGTCCATTGGTCCATGCGTCCGGCGTGCACGAAGGTTAGAACATGGGGCACGGCGGGCAGCGAAAGTGGAAAAATGCTCAAAATGGCCAAAATTGCGCACACTCATGGTTAGGGCAAATGAGGCACATGCCCGACTCGGACCGGAGTGTGCCATAGGCTTGGTATCAAGTCATATATGTCCAACATATCTTTGGGGCGTCGCCCAACTCCTCCGGTATTGGGAATGGCAGGGTCGCCAAGTGAGCCCATGATTTGGGATAGTCCCAAATCGCCAACATGGCGGCCACGGTATGCCAAGCCTAAGAGGAGTTATTCGCCGGGTCCAAGATATGTTGGCTACCGAAGTATGTACCCTCATAACATACTTGGGTCATGATGTCAATTGAGCGCAACGTTGAGATACACGGTCGCCACTTGACATCATGACAAGCCAAAAATGGCAAAATTGACACAATGACACACAAGAGTGCCTTGAAAGGTCTACAATTATATTATAATATCTCCGGCTTGGATCGTGCAATCACTTAATCCTTCTAAACACAATGACTTGACACCATTGACCTCCGATCCCACGTATGTGCTCCACTTGGGGCGCCTTGAAAGGTTACGAGCGCTGCTTCCCAAGTGGGCACATGAAAATATGGAAAAATGTAAAATACACACCTTGCTCCCAACGCATCGCTTCGGGATCACCACACAAGCTTCCCTTCACGAAGGTTAGGCTTGCAATTGACCGTAGGGAGTACGGAGAAGGGGCTTGCACAATATGAGGTCCATTGGCGGGCTTGTCTTGGAGCAATGGGCCCGCCAAATGGGCACGCAACACAACACATGGCACATACCAAATATTGCCCAAAAATGTGGCTCCCACCACGATATGTCATGCCCCTCCAAGGGCATAACTTTGTGTCAATCGCTCATAGGAACTCAAGGAGAGTTCCTATGCAACACCAACACTTGCGCGCTACACTCGAAAGTTATCTTAACGCACGCAATATCATGGCCAATGAGTTATAACGCAAACTCTACCCTCTTGACCATGATCCATTACACTAGCGCGCACGTGTGGTAACGCAAGGCATATAAAGCTTCCTAAATTACGTCGGGAGTATTGTGAATACATCCCACGTTTCTTTATCGTAATTCCTCGCAAGCAACACGAGATATGACCTTCACAAGTGGCCTCACGAATCAACTTTATTTTGCCCATATCTTTAAGACAAATGGAGGGCAGGATAAAAGGGAAGTTGATTCGTGCATACGGAAGCACGTAGGTCCACTCGAAAGAGGTCAAATCAAGTGCGGGGATGTCGAAGTCGAAAATCCGATTTCGACATCCTGAAAAATTCGGATTAAGGTTGCGAGTATTAATTATGAAAATTGCGGAAGCATCCATGCAGTTCCTGGCGACTTTGGAGCCTTCGTCGCGGATAGCGTTAAAATTTCCATTATAAACAGTTAAACTGGCGGTTACGGTAAAGTCGCGAACCAACCGCCAGCAGTCAAAACAGTGAGTATCGGAACGGAAGCGTAAAAATTGACGGAAACAATATGAAAATAAAACCCTGTTGATTCCTGATATTCTGATACACAAATCTCCGCTGGCGGTGCATCGGTTGCCGATGCGGGGCTTCACGGCACGGAACACGCCGTGCATGGGGTTAGTGGACCGGAGACCGGTTGTATGCCGTAACCTGGCCATGGGGTTCTGGGTACCGCTTCAATCCTGGTCAGCGGGTTACTCCTGGTCTGGGCGCGCATTGGCTGGCGCCACTCGGCCCATCCGGGTCACGCTCCATTGGGCCAGGCGGGGGACCCCATCGGCTCACGCCTCCACAAAACACAGCCAAGTGCCTTAAACCGTAAGTAGCAACGGGCAGACGGTTTTGGTCAATGTGGGGCCGCCAAGAAAGCCGATTTGGACGTACAAATCTAAAAAAGATCGCCCTGCAGCGCTGACTGTGTTGAGGCTTATGTTTTGGAGTGAAAAAGCTTTTTGGGGGGGGGAGGGCTCAGGCGCGGGTCGCCATTGACAGAATGTACCCTCCGGCGCCCAAGGTCAGGCCAGGCCTCAGCCGGTGAGTGCCAGTGCACAGTAGTGGGCAACAGCGAATGCCGGTGAATGCCGGTGAATGTCAGTGGATGCCAGCGACGGGCCCTGACGCCTACCAAAACCTGCATTGGCGAGTGGTTGTGCCTTGGCATTGGCGGCCTCCAGGGCTCATTTTTCTATAAGAGCAACGAGAGGATTAACGTGCATCTTGTGTTGGAGGGAAAGCGGTGGGGAAATGGGGCAAATGCTGGAAACCGTGGGAAAACGTGGAAAAAAAGTGGGAAAAATTCCACAATTCATACAACAAGGCGACCCATTCGGCACTCGTTGTGTGGTTCTGCACTGGGACCACAGCCCACGTACATCACAGCGCCTCATCACCGGCCCATCCACTCATCCCTCGGGCTCGTCCCGTATGCCCCTTCAGTACCCGCCGCACCCGCATGAGAATCCTTTTGTGGAAACACGCTGAGGAACATCCTGCATGACCTCCGTGGGACGGGTCTCCACTTGAACGCCCCCCACAAGTGCCACCGATGGATCTCAGGCAATTTGAAGGCGACACATGTGCATATTGCCGTCGTTTGTTCTTTGCGGTCAGGACGGGCCTGCAGTGCAAGGCCATCAGCAATCATAATAATAAGTGTGTGTGCGATCAAGTTCCAATTCATCTCCTGGCAAACGAAGTATGGAGGCGATACCCGGTCACGGGCCTCCCTGGATTTGTGGCGAAACCAAGCGGATAGCCCCAAGGAACGCTGCGCCAGATTTGTTGTCCCTGTCACCAACAGGGGACCCTACGCAGGGAACCCACCGGTGTTTCTCAGTTCACCGTCCAGTTGCCAAATGCACTCCATACCCCATGCCTAACATTCACAGTGAGTTCAGGTAGGTAGGTATCTTCGGGAACTCGGGATGCCTCCTTTGACATTGCAGGAAGAAGGTCTTACCAAGGGGACGTCCTGTCCCTCCCACTGCCCTATGTCAGGTGCCTCTTGAGCCGCTCCCGCATGTGCTTGGGAAGGCATTGTCGCGGCCACCCGGTCCATGTGTCCCAGGTGGGAGGGTGTCCCCACATGTGTCCATGGGTAGGGCCACATGCCCCCTCCTTTGGGCGGCAGCTCTGGGGGGCTGCCCAGCCGTGTGGAGTATCTCTCACCACGAGGGGTATTGCTCCCGCTTGTCTACGGTACGACCGCCTCACCCTTGTGGCTTGAGTTGCGGGGCCACTCTGCTTGGCAGGTGACCCCCTCCTGGACTGTGTACCGGCTCGCCTGTCACCGGTTGCTTCCATGGCTCCGGGTGACGTTTGCCATGGTCCTCGATGCAGCCTGGCCGGGCTCGGACCAGTGGCTTTGGAGTACCGCTCCTGCCACTGGCCCGGTGGGTCGGCTGGGTCGCCCCAGTGCGTCCGACCCATGGGGTATTGGTTCTTTCCTGTCCCTCGGCTGCCCTACGTGTGTGTAGCGTCCTGGGCCGTTGGGCTCCTGTTCACCGGTGTGCCCGCGCGGTTTGCTGTGGTGCGTCTGCGGTGTCCTGGGCCAGCTGGCTCCTGTTCACCGGTGTGCCCGCTCGGTGTGTTGTGTTGCATGTGCGGTGTCCTGGGCCCCTGGGCTCCTGTTTACCGGTGTGCGTGCCGTGTGCGGTGCGCGTGTGCCCTGGGTGGATGTGTCCCTCTTCCTCCCCCCCTAATGTTCGTTTTTTTTTTTTTTTTTTCTTTTTTGTTTTTTTTTTTTTTTTGAAAAAAGAAAAAGAAAAAACAAAAAAGAGGAAAACAGAGGCGCGCGTACACTGCAGGCACAGGCATGGGCAGCTGGTGCGGCGGTGCTATAGCGTTGTGTCCTCTGGCGTGTGTCGCCGGTGCTGTGGCGGCGGTCGCGCCCCAGGGGTGCGGCTCGCGTGTCCTGATGTACATGGGTATGGGTCAGGGTGGGTTTGGTTAGGTGTCTCTTTGCTTCTGGTGCTGGCTGGTTAGGCGGCTGTGTGGGCTGTGGCTGTGGGCTGTGTCTACGCATTTCCCTCCGCGGGCCTGGTTTGGAGTCAAGGGTTGACGGTTTCGGGTTGTGGCTCGGGTTTGATTTGTGTTGGGGCTTTGGCCCGGTTAGGCTTGGGTCAGGGTGGATTTGGTGTGGTGTTTCTTTGCTTCTGGTGCTGGCTGGTTAGGCGGCTGTGTGGGCTGTGGGTGTGGGCTGTGGTTGCGTTGTTCCCTCGGCGGGTTTGGTTAGGAGTCAAGGGTTAGCGGTTTCGGGGTGTGGCTCGGGTTTGATTTGTGCTTGTGTTTTGGCTCGGTTAGGCGGTTGCGCGGGGCCGGGCGTGTGGGTAGCGGCGTCCACGGAGTCGTGCGCCCGAGGCGGGTGCGGGGTGGTGCGTGTGGGCCGGCCGTTGGCCGGTGGCCTCACTGGGAGTCCCACACGGAGGGGTCGGCGGGCGCGCCGGGGGCGTACGCAGCGTGCAGGTTGGGCAGCTGCGGGCGCACGTGCAGGGCGTCGGCGTGCCTGATGGGGACCTCACTGAGGACCGAGGGGTTGGCGGTAAGTAGTATGCGATGCCCGGGAGGGGTGGTGGTGGGGAGCGGGAGGATGTCCGCGGCCCGCGACGTGGGGGCGAACACGGCGTGGGTCGGGTGCGGCCCTGGGAGTGGTGCTGGGGGGAGCGGGACCATAGGACGGCGGTCTACTGTGAGGTGCCAAGCGCCGCGATGGTGGAGGAGCCGGACTAGGGCGATGCTGTGGCGCAGTGTGTGGGGCTGGGTGCTGGGCGGCGTGGGGACGTGCGGCGGGAGGGGGGGGGGGGCGGGGCGGTGGCGTGGGAGGGGGCATGGCGGAGGAGTGACGTCAGTGACGTGTGTGTCGTGCTGAGGGTGGAGAGGAGCCCACGGTATCGGGCCCGGGTTCGGCGCCTTTGGGCGTAGTGGTGCTCGTTGTCGTGTGCGTTGGCTTCCTTCGGCGTCCGGTTTGTTTGGTGACTTCTGGGCGGGGCCTGGCGTGGCGCCCCGTGGTGGTGCTGTGCTGGATAACGGGGTTAGATGGCGGCGCCGCTGGCCGGGGGGTCAGGCGCGTCGTGTTGTGTGGCGCGCAGGGCTTCTGGGGTGTTGTGGGTGTCGCCGGTGTCGGTGCGTCGACGCTTGTGGGGTGGTGAGGGGGTGTGTGCGTGCGGGGCTGGGCTTTGGGTGATGTCCCACAGGCGGATGCCGTCTCGCCGTGCTTCCTGGAGGGTCTCCCGCAGGCGCCTGAGGACGTACGGGTGGTCCTGGGGCGCGGGGAGGTTGCGGGTGTGGACTCCCAGGGGGTGGAGCGCATCGGGCAGCATGGCTTCCCATGCGGCCTGCGGCATCCACCCCCCCGCCGGCCGGAGGCGGCAGTTTTCCACCGACCCCTTGCGGGGCCGATGGACCAGGCCCTCGAGGGAGGGCTCTCCCCGGGCCCACTTCCGCAGCTCCCAGAGCTGCGTGTGGGTCCAGCGCTGCCACCACTGTTCCTGGGCGGGCCTGCGGTCTTGGGCGGAGGAGTGTGCGTGGGTGGGTGTGATGGGGTCGTGGGGGCCGGCGGCGGTGGCGGGCCTGGGGGATTCCTCGTAGTCCTGTTCCGTGGGGGTGCGTGGGGAGTGGGGGTGCACGCGGATGTGGACCCGCGGGTGTGCGCGTACGGTCTCCGCCTCGGGGTTGGGCGGGGATTCGTGGCGGCGGCGGTAGTGGGGCATGCGTTGCATGTGGGCTGTCATCGGGGGCCGGTAGGGGGGCGTGGGCGCTGCTGGTGGACCCCGGAGCGGTCCGTGGGCCTGGGGTGCGGGCTTTGGGAGGTGGTGGGACGAGGCGCGCCGCGCTTCGGCCGCGGCGCGCTCCGCCATGAAGGTGGCGGCGGTGGTGTCGGTGACGGTGGGGGGGCGCCGCGCTGGGCGCTGCTGCCTTCGGGCCCGGGACGGCTGGGGCCGGATGTCGTAGAGGACATCCTGGGGGGGCCGGGCCCGAGCTGCCGTCGTGGCGCCGGGTTTGGGCCTGGGCTTGGGCTTGGCTGCGGGCTGCCCTTTGGCGGCGGCCTTGGGCTTCGGCTGGGTCGTGGGTATGGGCTTCGCCGGGGCGTGGGCTTTGGCGGCGGTGGGGCTGCTCGCGGTGGGGGCGGGTTTGGAGGCCCGTTTGGGAGGTGTCCTCCGCGGCCTGGGGGGTGGAGTGCTGGATGAGGACGTGGTGGTGGTGGTGGTGGATGAGGTGGTCGTGGTGGTGGAGGTTGTGGAGTCGGAGGCGGAGGAGAGGGCCGCGGGAGACGGCGGAGGGTCCCGGGCCTCGGGGGCGGGCGTATGATGCTGGGTCCTGTAAGTAGCGAGAACGCGGGTGCAGGTTCGGGCATCGGGCGTGTGCGCGCGTTTTCCCTGGTGATCCGTGCGTGCTGGTGCTGGCGTGGCGGTGTTGTCTCGGCTGTGCGGGCACGTGGGTTACCCGGGGGGTGGCCATATCTGCTCCAGGACGCGGGGGTGTGTCTGCTGGAGGTAGTCGAGGGTCTCGAAGAAGCATCGCTGGATGCCGGGCATGTCCCCCTCTGTGAGGTGGGGGTAGTTTTGGGTGGGGGTGTGGGGGCCCGGCCATAGCAGCGCCATGAGGCGGGCTGCCACCATGTACGGGCATAGTTGTGGGGTGGTGGGGCGTGGGGGGGTGGGTCCCCCGCGGTTTGGGGGGGCTTCCATCTGCTGGGGGCGCAGCGTGACCACCCACACCCATCGGTCCGCGGGGATCCCCCAGGTCCGTTGGGTCCACTTGGCGAGGCAATACATCGCCCTACCAAGGCCCTGGTAGCTGCTGCGGATGGAGAGCAGCGCGTCCAGGGATTCGGGTTCCCACGTGCCCCAGATGTGGGGGTCGTCCGGGTCTTCCCCCCTGGCGTACGTGTCGGGGCCCGGGTTGTGTGTGGGGGGGGTGTAGTCGGCGGGGAGGAGGGAGTCGGTGCCGTGTACCACCCAGTGGTCTGTGGGTGCGTGGTAGGTGGTGGTGGAGAGGGTGTAGTGCAGATTGTACATGAGGGTCATGTACGTGGAGGGGGCTGGCTGCTGCTCGTCGGGGGTGGGGATGTCCCCCGGGACGTGGTGCCGGAAGTTGCTTAGGGAGGCCATCCGGGCCACCCATGTTTCCCGCTCCCACTCCTTGGTGCTGTTGGGGGTGGCGTCGGGTGGGGGGTGGGCCATGTTGGGCTCGCGGTAGCGGGTGCGGCCCTGGGTGCTGTCCCGCTCTGGCACGGGGTGTCCGACCAGGTGTCGCCCCCAGTCGATGGGGGGTACCCAGATCCGGCTCCCCGTGGGGGGCGGGCTCTCGCCGTCCGGGGTGGCGCGTGGGGGGCGCTCGTGTCGGGCGACGTGGAGGAAGGCGTCGAAGAGGAAGTCTCTGACGCCTTCCCCCAGGGTGGCCGCCTGGACCAGGGTGGCCGCCCGGATGGGGGTGCTGGTGCCGGAGGTGCGGAGGTACAGCACGACGTCCTGTTCCCCGACCCCCTGGAGGTGCTGCCGTACCGCTGCGGGGTTGTGCAGGGCGTAGGGCTCGGCCGGTGCGGCGACTGGTGGTGCGGGGTGTGATGGGGGGGGTGGTGTGGGTTGGGGGGGGTGGTCATCGTTGTCGCGCGCGGGGTCCGGTGATGGGGTCTCTTGCGGCGGCCGCGGGAGGGGGGATTCGCGGTGGCATGTGTCGGCGGGGGCATCGACATCGATTGGTTGGTGCTGGCTGCCGCGTGTTGTGTCCGTGGCCTGGTCTCGGGGGGGGGGCGGGGGGGGGTGGTGTGGGGGTGGCGCTGTTGGTGGTGGGGGGGGCGGGGGTGGGTGTTGTGCTGGCTGGGGGTCTGGGCGTCCCTGTGGGTCGTGTGGGTGTTGCGTGTGTGCGCCGTGTGGTCCTTGCGGTTCCTGACTGGTTGTGGTGCCGGGGTGCGGGTGGGAGGCGACTGCATGAGCCCCCGGGTGGGGCTGTGGTCCGTATGTGATGGGTGGCTGCTGGTGGATGGTGCTTGCTGGTATGGGGTGTGGGTGGGGGGGCTGTTGGTGGTGGTGGGGCGCCCCTACTCGGTCCTGGTGTTGCCGGTGTGCGTGCGCGGCTCCTCGCGGGTCCATGGGGGTGTACCGTGGCTCGTATGCCGTGGGTCCGTGTAGTGGGGGCGGCGGGTGGTGCTGGACCGCGTGGTGGTGGTGTGGAGGGTGTGTCGGTTGTGTGTGGTACCCCGGCGTTGGTGGGTGTGGCGGCAGGGGCTGGTGGTGGTGGTACACGTGATGGTGTGGTGCGGTGATGTGCGCTATGTGGGGTGGGTGGTTCGCGGGGCCTGGTTGTGCTGGGGCGTGGTGGGGATGTAGCTGGTGGGGGCCGCTGTAGCTTGGGGGCATTAGGGGGTAGGGGTTGGGAGGGACGGGGGCGCGGTGGTGGTGTTGGTGGTGCCATGTCCCCTGGCTCTGCGCGTACGGTGGTCCTGGCATGGTGTGGACGTGTGTGGGCGGTGGTGGCTGACTGGGCTGCAGGGTTTGGGTGCTGCGGTAAGGTGGTGGCGGTGGGCGTTGGTGGTGGTGGTGTTGCTGGTGTGCCCCGGGGGTCTGGGCGTGGGGCGGTGCGGTGTGGCTGGACCCGGGCTTTGGTCGGGGCGTCGCGCCCTGCTGGCGGGCGCGTTGGCGGGCCCCCTGGTGCCGGTGCCCCTTGGTCTTCTTGGCCTGGTGGGTGTCGGGGGCGGGTGAACCCCCCTGTCCCCGCGGGGGCGACGGGGAGCGGGCGCGCCAGCGGTGTGCCTCTTGGAGGCTCGTCTTGAGGCCTCTGACGTAGGCCTCCTGGTCCGTGAGGCTCATCCGCGTGGCGGTGGCCTCGTCGGGGGCGGCCAGGTGGGTGTCCCGGAAAGACGCCCAGCCCTCCGGGGGTGTCCGTTGTGTGGGGTGGGGGTGGTGTGCCGGGTAGAGGAGTGCGCTGAGGGGGTAAGGTGTTCCCTTCCGTCGGCCGAGGGCGTTTGCGAACCGGCGGCACGTGGCTCGGAGGTAGGCTGCTATCTCCTCTGGTGCCGTGTCGGCCCACGCTTCCGGCGTCAGGGCTGCTGCTTGGGGGGCCGGGAGTTGTGGGTCTGGGAGGTGTAGGTCTCGGTGGTGGAGGTATAGGGCGAGGAGGATGTGGCGGGCCGCCACGTTCAAGCCGCCTCCGCTGTGGCGTAGGGGTGGGCTGTGGGGGGGCAGGGGTGTGTTGCCCGTGGCCACGGCTATGGCCCATGCGTGGTCCGCCGCGTCCGCCACGTAGTACCCTCCCAGTTGGTCCCGGAGAGTGTCGGTGAGGTACCCGAAGAAGCTGGGGTGGCTGGCGGGGGGGGGTGCGGCTGGGGCCGCGGGCCGTTCGCGGTGGCGGGGGTTGAGGTCCCCGCAGTGGGGGCAGTGGGTGAGGCGGTGCGCGGCTCCCAGGCAGACCCAGTGGTCTGGGTTGCAGGGCAGGGCTGTCTGTGGTAGCCGCTGGCGAGCGCAGAGGGGGCATGCGGTGGCTGGTGGTTGGTGGTACCTGTGGACGGACGGCGGCGTGGGGGGATGGGGGCTGGTGGCGCGCGCATGCAGGTGGGAGCGTGTGCGGTGCCTGTGGCGCCCGTGTGTGCTGTGCCAGTGCTGTGCCCGGTGGACGGTGTGTAGACGTGGTGGGGGTTCGGTGTTGGTATGTCACGGGGTAGGTTCTCATGGTTGGTAGAACAGGAGTTTGAGGAGGTGGGCTTGGTCTGTTGGTGGCAGGGTTGCCGCATGCTGCAGGTATTTGTGGGTGCGGTATGTGAGCTGCTCCGCCGTCTTGGCAACGGCCGTTCGCTGCATGTGTGCCGCCGTGGCCTGGGGGTCCTCCGCGTGGGTGCGTAGTAAGGTGTAGACGGCAGTGGGGACGAGTCCCCTGCGGACTGCCTCGAGTACCTCCGTCTGCTTGAGGACGGTGGTGAGTTGCTGGGTCGCCGGGGACTGCGCCAGCCATCCGGCGTGCTGTGCGATGGTGTGGGCTGGGTTCCAGTCTGTGAGGGTGTCCAGTCCCCTGTACAGGGAGCACGCCTTGAAGTGGTCCCACGTTTCTTCTTCCGCGTGGCTGCAGATGCATTTGGTGTGTCCTGCGGGGACGTGGATCGAGCGGCGCGTATACCATCGGTGGTATCGGGTGAGGAGGGGAAGTTGTTCGAGGGCGAGCTGGAGTCGGGGCTTTTGTAGGTGTGCTGGGAGGCTATCCGGGCGCAGGGCGGAGTAGTAGAGGGGGGTGTGGACGGAGTTTTCGAGGCGTCGGAGGAGTTCGGTGTTTGCTGGGTGGCCCAGTGTGGCGGCGAGTTGCTGGATGGGTGTGGGGTAGTGGTACTGCTTGTCTCGATCCGTGTACGGCGTGTCCTCGGGCATCCATTGGGGGGGCTGTGCGGCCAGGGGTATCGGGGGCAGGTGCTGCAGGTGGCTGTGGTGTGGGGTGTCCAGTCGCACGCGTTCGAGCCCTGGGGTGTGGTTTGTGTTCTGGTGTTTGGCCCGCGTGTCTGCGCGTCCATTGCCGTATGCGTAGCGGTGCGACTCCTGCTTGACGATGTGTAGGGCGTCCTGGGGGTGCATGCCCTTGAAGGCCATCCATAGTCCCAACGCTTGTGTGGTGAGGCCGGAATCGAGTGCTTTGTGGAGGGGTAGGTCCGTAAGGCGCCTGGTGAGGTGGATGTCGACCGTGGCGTCCACGACTACCCAGATGTTGCGGGGCCGGACCGTCGTGGGTGGCGGTGTGGCGGTGACGGCGTCTGCCATGGTGCGCAGTTCGCCGTGGGAGGACGCCCCAAAGATGGTGGTCCCGGTGTGGTGTTCCACGTGGAGGCCGTCCGCGCGCCGGGTGATGCGCACGGAGGCGCAACCGACCGTGGGGGTGCGTTGCTGGGTGCCGGATGCGTCAGTGAAGTAGATGATGTCGGTGTCGCTGGGTATGGGTAGGCGGGCGATTGCTGTGGGGTGATAGACGTAGATGGGGTTCCCCTGGGTGGTTCTGGCGGTGATTTGCGTGGGTTGCAGTAGTGGCGCTGCATAGACGCCTATTCCCTGGGTGATGATGGCCTGGGCTCGTGGGGTGAGGCGGAGGAGGCCCCTGTCTGGGCGTCCCTGGGTGATATACGCGTACATCAGGTGGAAGAGGTATCCCGTATTGGGGTGGAATTTCTGGCACGTGATGGTCTGTCGCCGCTCCGTGTCGTCCTTGTCGCCGCGGAGGGTGGGGCATTTGTGCTGTAGGGGGCGCATGGGTGCCTCCTGAGGTCCTGCGCGGTGTGGGTCGCAGCGGTCGTACTCCATGGCTACGCTGTCCGGGTCTGCCTGCTCGTTGGTGAACGTCCATGTCGCCGTGGGTGTTCGGGTCCAGGCTACGTGCGCCGGGTGGTCCGGGGGTACCGTGTGAAACCAGGGGGAGAGCCATGCCTGCTGGTCGGCGGTGGCGGCGGCGGTGGGGGTGTGGTAGTGGGTGGAGATGAGGTGCAGCAGGGGCCACGGCGTGTCGAGGGCTGCCGGGCCGCAGTGCCAGCACGTGCGTGGTATGCCCTGGTCACTGTGTCTGACTGGTGGTACATCGGTCTCCGGTGCATTGTGTTTGGGGATGGACCAGGGGGCATGGTGTCGCTGGACGGTGCGGGTTACATGTTTGTGGCCGTTTGGTGCTAGCAGCAGGATGGTGGGTGGTGTCCAGCCTTCGGCTGACGGGGTGGGCTCCCCCTGCGTCGTGCCGCCGTCGTTGGGGGTCTCGTGTTCGCTCAGGCGGGGCCGGGGGTGCTGGCGCTGGAAGGCTGTGTACGCCGTGTCGATGTCCTTGGGCCCCGGCATGTCGCGCCCTGCCTTCGTAGCACATGCGCGGAGGTACGCTTGGAAGACGTGGCGTGCCGGCCATTGTGGGTCGGAAAGGAACGGGGCGTGGTGGGCGTCGCATTGGGCCATGATCTGCATCTGTGTTGGGGTGATATACACTATGGTGATGGTGGCCCCTACGAGGCGCAGGGTGTCCACCTCGCCTGCCGGGTGTCGGTGGATGTCGGTGTGTGTGGCCACGAGTGGCCCCTGTTGGTCGCAGTGGTGGTTTGTCAGGATGGCGTGCGTGTGGTGCGGTAGGAGGAGTTGTAGCTGGGCCCAGATGCCAGTGCCCACGGGGGTGGAGACGCCGTGTTGTGCCAGTATCCACCGGGGGCAGGTGTTGCGGGCCATTTGCGCTTCTTTTATGCGTATGGCCGCCGCCTCGCGAACTTCTGGTTGGTGGTTGTGTGTTACCCTGTGTAGGAGGTGTGCTGCGTGTTTGGCATAGGCCATGTCGACCAGGGCGCCCGTATTGTCTCCGTAGTAGCGCCAGTGGGCCATCATGGCCTCCTTGGGGAAAGACGTGGGCCAGCCTCCGTGTTGCGCCCATGCCTTCGTCACTTGTTGTCGAGCGTGGCGTAGTGCGTCTTGGGGGCGCGGGAGGTGCAGGGCTTGGTACCCGATGGCCGCGTTGAGCACTGCTTCCATGAAGTACGCCAGGCCCTGCGTAGACAGGAGGTCCCCCCTGGCAATTTGGGTTAGCCGGGCGAGGCGCTCTTCTAGCTTGCTTGGGAGTGTGATGTGGTGGTGCCGCGTGGCCTGTGTGACTCCCAGGTGGACTGTGGTGTCTTCCAGGTGCAGGGGTTCGCCTTTCCGGATGTGGGGGGTGGGGGTCTCGGCGTCGGCCAGCCCGACCGATTTGCGGGGGTGCACTAGGAGCTGGTGGGCGTCTAGGTAGGTTGTGGTGAGTTGGAGAATGGCGGACGCTTGTTCGGTGGTCGTTGGTAGCCCTGCGTTCTCAGGGTCGCGGTGGCGGGTGGCTGTAGTGAGGAGGTTGTCATCTGCGAAGTTGATGAGGGGGGACCGTAGCGGGTATGGGGCGTACCCCGGGTATACCCGTGCTAGCTCGAATGCCAGTGGCAGGGTGACGAGGAGGTAGAGGAAGGGGCCTTCGGCGCCTCCCTGGGGGACCCCGCTGTCTGTGCCGGTCCAGGGGGTGAGGCCCGCGGCCGTGATGACGGCGTAGAGTCGGGTTTGGATGTATCCGGTCATGAAGGATAGGAATGGGAGGCCCATGGCATCCCATACCTCCGTGAGGAGCCGGTGTGGGGCGTGGGGGAACGCGCCTTGGACATCGAGGGAGGCGATGATCATCTCGTAGGGGTTCATGTCCAGTGCGGTGTCCTGGAGGAAGATGGCCTCGTGGGGGGACCTGCCGGCCATGGCCCCCCACATGCTGGCGGGCACGTGGGCGAAGACCGCTGGCGCGATGCGGCCCAGGATGAGCGTCCACACCAGCTTGACCTCGGTGGTGGCGCATACTATGGGCCGCCAGTTCCCCGGCTGCGCCCAGTCCCCCTTTTTGTAGAGGGGGTGGACCAGGTTGGCCCACTCAGGGGGGATGGGCGTGGCGCCCGTGACGATGTCCCACAGGCGGGCTGCCAGGCGGCGTTTGATGGGCAGGGTGAGACGTTGGTATGCTTCGGCCGGCAAACCGTCGACGCCGGGTACGACCCCCTTCTTCAGGCGGTCCAGGGCGCGCTGCAGTTCTGAGATGCTGAAGGGGTCGTGTTCGATGGCGCGCCGCTGTTCCCGGTTGAAGACCCTGGGCACATGCTCGCGGATGGTGTTTCTGGTGTGGGGGTCGAGCTCGGGGAGGGCGTCCCCGTGTTGTGCCTGGAAGCTGTCCAGGACTGCCTGGAGGACGGCGTCGGGGTCATTGGTGAGGCCTCCTTCGGGGGTGCGGACCGCGTGGATGGTACGGCGCCCCGTGTCCTCCAGGATGCGGCTGACGTACCGTAGGGACTTGTACGGCGTGTCGTTTCTGCCGTATCTTTCGCGTTCCTGGGCTGCTGCCGCTATGCGGTGGGCGTGCCATTCCTGGAGTTGGTGGCGGCGGGTGGTGAGGAGCGCACGGAGGTGGGCGTCCCGGTCTCGTGCCTCCGGTGTGCTGGGGCGTAGCAGGGTGGCGAGTTCCCCTTTCGTGGTCCAGATGTCATGGACGAGTTGCTGGAGGGTGAGGTCCGGTGGTGCTCCCGTGTGGTTGGTGTCACGCTCCAAGCCGCATGCTTGTGCCGCCCGGCGCATGGCGGTGGTGAGTGTCGGTGCACCCGGGCGGCGTAGGATGGCGTGTAGGGCCCTGTTATACCTGTGCCAGGCGCCGTGGTCGTCCTCGGCCGGGAACTGCAGTGTGGGTGGGAGGGTGTCGTCTGGCAGGGTGGCTGCGGGTGGGGGTAGGTCGGGGATGATGAGGTCGATGTAGAGGGGCCGGTGGCCCGTGCCTGTGGGCGGGAGGTCCCCGTAGGCTGCTTCGTGGACGCGCACCGTGGTTGGGTCCCCGTAGCACGTGTCGATGCGGGATGGGTGGGTGCCGGCCTGGTGGGGGTAATGGGAGGGTGTGCCGGTGAGCCCTGCCGTGAGGTCGGTGAGGCCCAGCTGGTGCATGGCGTCCCGGACAGCTATGTCGGTGGCTGTGGGTGGGCCGGTGCGGTCGTCGTCGGTGGGAGCGGCGTTTAGGTCGCCTATGATGATGGTGGGTGCCAGGAGGGAGAGTCGGCGGTACGCCAGGCTCAGGGTGTCCAGGAAGTCCTTGGTCTCCTCCCCGAACGGGACGTGTGTGAGCAGCACGTTTAGCTGCCATCCGGGCCCCACGCACTCGTACGCCCCGAGGCGACCATCCACTCCGAGGTCGGGGTGGGCATGTACCGTGACCGATGTCTTGTGGTAGAGGGGTACCCCCCGTTCCCAGTGGGCGTGATATTTGTTCCCCTCTGGGTCCAGGATTGGTGCTGGTTCGGGTTGGTCCGCTTTGCGGAGGGCTTGCTCCAGGAACCCCAGGAGGTCTGCGCCTTGGGGGTGTGGCCCGGGCATGGCTTGCAGTGTGGCGGCCTTGGTGGGGTCGTAGGTGACCGCGGGCTCGTTGAGGATGTTGATGCGGGCGTGGGCTTCCGCAGGCGCCGGTTTCTGGGGACCGGTAGTTGGGGGGGCGGGCCGTGTCCGGCCCTGGCCCCGTCAGGCGTTGAGGAGGTCGATGACGCCCTGAGCTGTGGGTGCCCTGCGGTTCCGCTTCTGGGGTTGGGGTAGGGCCCATGCATTGTGGACTTCGCCCGTGTACTCGGTGCCGGTGAGGTGCTCCGTGTCGGGGGTGCACAGCTGCATGGGGACCATCTCACGACCGGCTTGGTCTCGCCAGAGTTCGATGGTGCGCCCCAGCTTCTTGTCGTTGGGGGTGGCCGGGTCCCACTTGACGTTGATCTTGAACCCCTGGTGGTCCCCGGTGACGCGGTACCGGTGCTTGACCTCCCCTGCGGCCCATATCCACTTGGAGGGGCCTGCGGCCGTGGGGTACTCGAAGGGCAGCTGCACCCGGGTGTTGATGGCGTATTCGGGATACAGGGCAGCGGCTTCCTCTTTGGTCCAGCTCTTCGGCTTGGCCCTTGGCTTTGGCGCGGGTTTGGCCTGTGTGGAGGCCTTGCGCTTTTGCGCACCTTGGCGGCGTCGGGCAGCGGGTTGTCCCCGTTGGGGAGGTGCGCCCTGGGGCCGCTGTACGGGTGCGTGGCCCGGTGCAAACACGGGGTGTTCGCGTGCGGCTGGGACGTCGGGCTTGGACGTGGGGACGGGGTCCGCCAGTTGGAACACTTGCTTGGTCATGAGGCCAAGCACTTCCTCGGCCTCCTGCAGGGCGTCGGGCGGGTCCGTGGGCCAGGTGAGGAGCCGGTGCCCGGTGCCTGCCCCGTGGCGGCGCATGTGGGCCGTGTAGCGGGTGGCGTGGCGTGTCCACGCTGGGGTGCGTTCCGGGGGGAGGGGGCCTTCTGGCGCCCCCTGCGCCCAGTAGAGGGCGTAGTGCAGCGCTTCCCAGGCTGCCTCTGGGGCGTGGGGGATGCGTGCGGCGAGTCGCAAGCGGTCTCCTCCGCGTGGTGGGGGCGGGACTTCGCCGTCGGGGGCGTGTGCCGTTGCCCGTCTGACCTTGCCGTGGTCGTCCCATTCCACCGTCCACCAGGTGTCCCGGTGTTTGAGGATGTGGACCTCCGTGGTGGCCGGGGGGGCGTCCATGGCGTCCCAGCTGACGAGCTGGATGGGGCGGACCGCAGGGTGGGTCTTCGGGGGTGCTCGCATGTTGAGGATTTGGTGGATGTCCTCGGCGGTGGGGCCCGTGTCGGGGGGGTCCTGCGCTGCTTGGGCTAGAGGTGGGGAGGGGCGGTCCTCCCAGAGGCGGGATGCGGACGCCGTGGCGTACATGGCTGCGATCAGGACGTGTTCCGTCAGCCCTTCCACCATGAGGTGGTTTTCCCCCTCCAGGTCTCGGGGGATGGCGGGTTTCGCCTTTAGGGTGAGGAGTGCGATGGCGCGTTTGGGTCCAGGTGTGGCGTGTGTCGGCTCATCTGGCGGGCGTCCGTCGGATGGGGTGTGGGGGGGGCGCTTCTGGAAGGGGGATGGTCCCACCGCCAGGTGCTCGACAAGGTGTAGTGGTATGGCGTGGTGGCGGTGCGCCGCGGGCAGGAGGTAGGGGTGTGGGTCTCCGGGCACCGTGCCGAGGAATATGCCCCCCCTGTAGGTAGGGGTGGGCAGGGGTTGCTGCAGAGCGCCTGCGCATGGTAGCGCGCACCGAGGGTTGCAGTGGGTGCATGGGGCTGTTATGGGGTGCGGTACCGCGTACACGGTGAAGGGCCCTACCGCTCGCTGGATGTGGCGGGGGATGATGTTGCGGAGGTCCGCCACCCGTGCCGTGCGGCCTTCGCCATAGTATATCCAGAGCGTGTCCTCCAGTGCCATTTTGGGGCGTAGTTTGCGAGCCAGTAGGTTCAAGGTGCTTTTGTGGGTGGCCTCGGTGATGGTGCCGGGCCCAGCGTTAATGCGTGGGAGCAGGTGGCTTTGGTGTTGTGCTGCGGCCCGTCTGCGGGCGGTGTGGAGGGCGGTGCTGTCGGCGGGAGGGGGCGCGTGGTGGGTGGGCCTTTTGCGTGGGGTCGGGGCGACGTGTAGGGGGTGCTTCCATGCCGGGCGTGGGTGGTGTTGCGGTGGCTGGAGGCCAGGGTAGGTGGTGAAGGTGTATACGGTGATGGGGGAGCGCTCATGCGTGGCCTGGAGGTAGTAGTGGTCGCGACCCGTGTTGTGGGTGACGATGACGTTGGGCGTTGGTATGTCGTAGTGGAGCGCGGTATTGGGGAGTTGTTTGGTGATGCGTGCCGTCGCGTCCCCTGTTTTGGGGGCGGTGTCGTGGGGCACGAGGATGTGGACTGCCCACGCATCGTGGGCGGGGAGGTCGAGGTCCGGTAGGGTGGGATGAATGGGGCGTCCCCGGAAGTGTGCGAAAGCTGGGTTGTGGCGTGCCGCCGTTTCCTTGATGATGGACGGTGCCCATTGGGGTGGCGCCCCAACTTGCTGGGCCATGGCGGCAACGGCGCGGGCGATCGCCGTGAGGTCTGGGCCGATGCCAGGCTGGTCTGCCGGTGGCTGCAGGCCCCCTTCTGGTGCGGGGTGGTGCCACCATAGGGTGTAGCCCTTTTGTGTGTTATCGTGGGGGGTGTGCACGAGGCCTTGGTGGTTGGAGATGGCGGTCTTGAGGGCTTCCGCTGCCTCGCGGTGGAGGGTGCGCGTGTAGGCCCAGACTCCGGTGGGGGGGGCCGCCCCGGTGTGGGATTCGGCCGTGGTGGGGGCCGGTTCGAGGGTGTGACTGGTGAGGGAGGGTCTGTGCAGCCCTTCGTGCAGGGAGGCGCACACGTGTGCCCACCTGTCCGCCCATCCCTGTTGGGCGCTTCCTGTGTCTGCTCCTGTGGGTAGTCGCACGATGACCACGTGCCAGGGGTGTGACCCCGGTACTACGGTGGGGGGTGTGGTGTGCTCGTGAGCGTGTAGCCATACTGCGGTGTCCGCGTTCGCCGTCACGTAGTCCTCTCCTTCCGCTGTGTGGACGTTTTCGACGGCGGCCTCTCCCTGCAGGGTGAGGAGGAGGTGTGTGCCGGGGGGCTGCGCGTGCGTCTCCGCGTCCCGGAGCCACAGGTACGTGAGCGCCACGGCGCCGGGGAGGATTTCCCCCCACGTGAAGGTGCCTTCGGGTGATGCCCACTGCAGGGGCAGTGTGCGGCGTCCCCGCGAGTCGTTGGTGGCGTGGTAGTCGTGGGGGAGGTGACGTTTGGTGAGCCGGTGCGGCATGCGTTCGGTGGTGGCCGTGGGGGGGTCCCAATTACATTCCTCTGGTGGGGGTGCGTCTGCGTCGTCCTCCTGGGGCTGGGCCAGCGGCAGCGCCTGTGCATTGGGTGCGGCGTCGGGTAATCCGCTGTGCGTGAGGGTGTAGAAGCCCTCGGGGGTGAGTTGGAGGACGATGTCCCACTTCGCCGTGTGCTCTGGGGACCACTGGTGGGGCCCGTCCTGCGGTCGGTGGAGGGTGACCTGGTGGCCCCATCTCCAGCTGTGGTAGGCGAGGAGGCTGAGGACGGTGTCTTGCTCCGGGTCCTCCACGCTTTCCATGTATGCCGTCATGTCGGTGACGTCGACGGCGTACTCGTCCTCCCATTCTTGTGTGGGGGTGCCTGGAGGGGGGGGGGCGATGGTGTACCCGTGGAGTCCTGGCCCCGTGACGTCGGGCAGGTCGCGCTCGAGTGACGCCCGGTACTCGGCGGGCCCGTTGCTGGCTTCGTGGGTGGGGTGGTGGCGCCGCAGGGCGTTGGACAGGTGCGTCCAGGGCGCCCTCTCGCGGGGGGGGGGGCGCGGGGGGGCATTTTGCGGGTTGGGGCCTGCGGGGCTGCTTGCTGTGGGCTCGAGCTCCGGCGGGGTGAGGTCCATATGATGCTCCGTGTCCTCCGTGTGTTGGAGTTCCAGTTCTAGCAGGCTGTCGATGTCCAGGGCCATGGGGTCATCTTGCGTGTTCACGTGCTGGGGTGTTGCGTCATGGCACGGTGGGCGTGTGATGCTGGTGTTCGGGGCATGTGCGGCGGCCGGTGCGGGGTCGTGCGTCGGGGGAGGCGCGCCGTTTGGCGTGGCTGTGGTGTGTGGCTGCCCGCTGGTGGCTGTCCTGGCCGGTGGTGTTGCCCCTGTGTGCGGTTCGGGTTGTGGCCGGTGGTGGGTGCTGAGCTGGCGCGAGGTGTGCGGGGTTTCCAGGGGTGGTGCCGGTGGGGTGGGGTGCGGGGTCGGTGGGGCGTGGCTTCGTTCCTGTGTTGGTGGGCTGTGGTGTCCCGTGCCCCCGGGTGGGGGAGGGGGGTGCGGTGCGGTATGGTGGTGTTGTGCTGTGTGGTGGCCTTCCCGTTGGGGGGGGGGGGGCACCGTGTCCAGGTCTGGTGGGGTGGGCTGTCGCCTGTGGTTTGTCCTCTGGTGGTGTGGGGCAGCCCCGCGTGGTCTCTTGATCGTTCTCCTGGTGTGTTTCAGTACGTGGCCTGTGCGGGGTCGGTGTGGCGTAGGGCCTGGGGTCCCCTGGGGCGGGGTGTGCGGGACTGGAGTGTCGCAACCAGGGGGGTGTGGTCGTGTGGTGCTTGGGGGTGCCGGCCCGCCGTTGGGTGGGTCCGTTGGTGTGGGGTATTGCGCTTGCGGGGTCCGCGGGTCGGTGGGTCGCGGCTGCTTGGGCGTGTTGTGGCCCCGGTGCGGTGCCCGCGGGTGGTGTGTGGCGGTGTGTGGCTGGGGTGTATCGTTTCCACGGTGGGAGGGGGGCTATGTGGTCGGGTGTGGGGTGGGCCCGTGGTAGGATGCCTGCGGGTAGCGGGTGTCGGGGCCGCACTGTGGGTGGGTATTCCGCGGCGTCCCCTTGGTGCGTCCCGTGGTGGCCTCTGGCCGGCCGGCTGAAGGGGGTTTTTGGGGTGTACCGCATCCATGGGGGCAGCATTGTGTGTTGGGGCGCCGCAGCGGTGGGTGCGGCGGGTTTAGGGGGTGGGGCTTGTGTCGGTGTCGACCGTGTGTTTGGCGGCGGTGTGTCGTGTGTCGTCCTCGGCGGCTCCTCTTGGTGGTCTGTTGTGGTGGTGCCTGGGGGGTGGTCTTGGGCTTTGCGGTTCCTGGGAGGGTGCGGGACATGCGGGGTTGGGCTGGCTGGGGGGGGGGGGCGCGCGTGTGTGGGCTTGCGTGTTTGCCCTCTGTTCCCCCCGTGGCCCCTTCCTCTGCATGTCCCTTACTCCTCTCTTTTCGCTGGCTTGTTTGGCTTTGTTTTTTTTTTTTTTTTTTGGGGGGGGGTGGCTGGGGTGCTGTACGTTGGTGTGGGTGTGTGCCGGTGTCGGCTCCCGGTTCCCAGACCGCCAGGGTGGGTGGCTGTGGCTCCTGGTTAGTGTCCGGGTGGCGTGGCCGGGCGTGGGCGTGCGTGTGGGTGTGTCCGTGGCGTGGGCTGCTGGGGTGGTGGGCAGTGTGGGCGTGGTTGGTTTGTGTGGGTGTCGGGTATGTGTGCGCCGAAGGCGCAGTGGGTTGGGCTGGGGCACCGTGGGCGATGCAGTGGGTGGAGGTGATGCTGGTGACGCCTACGGGGGGGTGCTGTAGGCGTCGGAACGGGTCCGTGTTGTTGACGTGGGTGCTTCGGGTGACGCGCCGGGCGGCGACGGGGTTGGTGATGTTGTTGGCGTCATAGGTGACGGGGCGGGCGCTGGGGGGGCCTGCGGCTCCGGTGGTCGCTGTAAGTGGTGCGGTGGGTGGTGGCGCGACTGGTGGTGCCGGCGGTGTGGGTGTTGCCGGCGACGTCGATGGTGAGGGTGCTGTGGGTGATGTCATGGGTGGTGGCGATGTTGATGTGGGTGCTGTAGGTGGTGTGCCGGCTGGTGGCGCCGCTGGTACTGTCCCTACGTAGGGTGTTGCTGGGGGTGCTGTGGGTGGCGGTGTCGTCGGTGGTGCCGATGGTGAGGGTGACGTAGGCGATGCACTGGGTGGCGGTGTCGTCGGTGGTGCCGATGGTGAGGGTGACGTAGGCGATGCACTGGGTGACGGTGAGGCCGGTGTGCGCCGTAGGTGACGCGTTGGGCACGGGTGGTGGGGGGCCGGAGGGGGGTTTGGCGTTGGTGCAACGGGCGATGGTGGCGTTGGTGCTGCAGGTGGTGGCTTGGGCGTTGGTGCTGTTGGTGATGCCGACGGGGTGGTTTGTCTGCCTGTCTGCCCGCGGAGTCGGTGCCGGTGTTGGGCGGTTGCCTGTGCTTGTGGTGGTCGGTGCGCCGGGCGCTTGGTGGGCGTGGCCGGGCGCGGGTGTGCGTGTTGGTGTGTACGTGGCGCGGGCTGCGGGGGGTCTGCGGGCGTCGGGTGCGCTGTTGCCGTGCGTGTGGTGGTTTGTGTTGTCTGGTGGAGCGTGGCCGGTGTGTGCGTTGCGTGGGTGTTGTGGGGTCTGGTCGGCGTGGGTGGTGTCGGTGTGGGTGTTTGGGGTTGGGTGCTGGTTTTGGGCGTGTCGTCGGCGTGGTGTAGTCGGGCGTGATGGTGGTGCCGCTAGCGGCGTCGATGGTGACGGTGCTGCAGGTGGTAGGGGTGGGACGGTGGTGTTGGCGGTTTCCGGTGTGGGTGGTGTGAAGTGTGGGGGTGTGGCAGGTGTGGTGCGGGGCGGATGGTGGTGTGCGTGGCGCCGGCGTCGCGTGTGCTGCCGGGGGGGAGGGTGTCGTTGGTGATGTTGTGGGCGGCCGGTGGTGGGTGGTCGTGGTGGTTGTGGCTGGACTGCTTGGTGGTTGTGGTGTCGGCGGGTGGCTCTGTGTGTGGTGGCGGGTGGGCGCGCTTGGTGGTGGTGCTGGTGTGTCCTTCGTAGCCGGCAGGGGCTGGGTTCACTGCCGGGCGCACACACGTCCGTCCGGACGGCGGCTGTTTCGTAGCCGGCAGGGGGTGGGTTCACTGCCGGGCGCACACACGTCCATCCGGACGGCGGCTGTTTCGTAGCCGGCAGGGGCAGGGTTCACTGCCGGGCGCACACACGTCCATCCGGACGGCGGCTGGTTCGTAGCCGGCAGGGGCTGGGTTCACTGCCGGGCGCACACACGTCCATCCGGACGGCGGCTGTCGCGCTGTGGGGACTGCGGGGCTTGGACTTGTTCTTGGCGGCTCGTTCGTCGTCGGGTGTGGGTGTTTGCCGTGGTGGTGTCGTGTTTTTGTGCCGTGGTGCGTGCTGGCGTGCGGTGCTGCGTGTGTGCCCTGCTTGGCCTGTGTGTGGCGCGCGCTCCTTGCCCGGGCGTGCTGCTGCGCAGGCGCGGGGACACACCCTCTCTCTGGCGGGCCCGTTTGGCTCCATGGCGGGCCCTGTTGGTGCCCGGCTGTGGCCCGGCGCGCGGCAGTGGGGTGTGTGCTCGTTGGGGGGGGGGGGGTTCGGACCCCTCTTCTCGCTTTCCCCGCCTTGTCCCTCTGTCCCTCTTCGCCGGCCTGCCCTGCCTGCCCTCCCTCTTCGTACCCGCTGGGTTGGCCTTGGCCGGTCGGTTGGTCTTGGCGGTCTGACATTGTGTTTCTTTCCTGCAGGGCGGCGTGGGCTGGGTTCGTTTTGGGGGCGGGTTGCTCGTGTGGTGTGCCGCGCCGCTTGGCTCCTGTTCACCGGTGTGCACGCTCCGTGTGTGGTGTCGTGTGTACGGTGTCCTGGGCCTCCCGGCTCCTGTTCACCGGTGTGCACGCCTTGCGTGTGGTGTCGCGTGTATGGCGTCCTGGGCCTCCTGGCTCCTGTTCACCGGTGTGCACGCCCCGCGTGTGGTGTCGCGTGTACGGCGTCCTGGGCCTCCCGGCCCCTGTTCACCGGTGCGCACGCTCTGCGTGTGGCGTTGCGTGTACGGCGACCTGGGCCTCCCGGCTCCTGTTCACCGGCGTGCACGCTCTGCGTGTGGTGTTGCGTGTACGGCGTCCTGGGCCTCCCGGCTCCTGTTCACCGGTGTGCACGCCCTGCGTGTGGCGTCGCGTGTACGGCGCCCTGGGCCTCCCGGCTCCTGTTCACCGGTGCGCACGCTCTGCGTGTGGCGTTGCGTGTACGGCGTCCTGGGCCTCCCGGCTCCTGTTCACCGGTGTGCACGCCCTGCGTGTGGTGTCGTGTGTACGGTGTCCTGGGCCTCCCGGCTCCTGTTCACCGGTGTGCACGCCTTGCGTGTGGTGTCGCGTGTACGGCGTCCTGGGCCTCCCGGCTCCTGTTCACCGGTGTGCACGCCCTGTGTGTGGTGTCGCGTGTACGGCGTCCTGGGCCTCCCGGCCCCTGTTCACCGGTGCGCACGCTCTGCGTGTGGCGTTGCGTGTACGGCGTCCTGGGCCTTCCGGCTCCTGTTCACCGGCGTGCATGCTCTGCGTGTGGTGTTGCGTGTACGGCGTCCTGGGCCTCCCGGCTCCTGTTCACCGGTGTGCACGCCCCGCGTGTGGTGTCGCGTGTACGGCGTACTGGGCCTCCCGGCTCCTGTTCACCGGTGCGCACGCTCTGCGTGTGGCGTTGCGCGTACGGCGTCCTGGGCCTCCCGGCTCCTGTTCACCGGTGTGCCCGCTCTGTGTGTGGTGTTGCGTGTACGGCGTCCTGGGCCTCCCGGCTCCTGTTTGCCGGTGCGCACGCTCTGCGTGTGGTGTTGCGTGTACGGCGTCCTGGGCCTCCTGGCTCCTGTTTACCGGTGTGCACGCTCTGTGTGTGGTGTCGCGTGTACGGCGTCCTGGGCCTCACGGCTCCTGTTCACCGGTGTGCACGCCCTGTGTGTGGTGTTGCGTGTACGGTGCCCTGGGCTCCCTGGCTCCTGTTCACCGGTGCGCACGCCCTGCGTGTGGTGTGGTGCGTACGGTGTCCTGGGCCTCCCGGCTCCTGTTCACCGGTGTGTTCGCTCGGTGTGGGTGTGTGGTGGTGGGTGGGCGTGCTTGGTGGCGGTGTCGGTGTGTCCTTGCGGGTGGTGTTGGGTGTGGTACCATCGGGCGTGTGGTTTGCGTTTATTGGGCACTCACCCCTCCGGGTGGCGCGGGCCCGGTGGTCCGGTAGCCCGTCCGGCAGGTGGCGCCGGGTGCTCACGCGTCCCTCCGGACGGCGGCGTGGTGTTGCGTGTACGGCGTCCTGGGCCCCCCGGCTCCTGTTCACCGGTGTGCACGCTCTGCGTGTACGGTGTCCTCGGCCTCCCGGCCCCTGTTCACCGGTGCGCACGCCCTGCGTGTGGTGTTGCGTTTACTGAGCACTCACCCCTCCGGGTGGCGCGGGCCCGGTGGTCCGGTAGCCCGTCCGGCAGGTGGCGCCGGGTGCTCACGCGTCCCTCCGGACGGCGGCGTGGTGTTGCGTGTACGGCGTCCTGGGCCTCCTGGCTCCTGTTCACCGGTGTGCACGCTCTGCGTGTACAGTGTCCTGGGCCTTCCGGCTCCTGTTCACCGGTGTGCACGCTCTGTGTGCGTGTGCGGTGTCCTGGGCCTCCCGGCTCCTGTTCACCGGTGTGCACGCTTCGTGTGTGGTGGCGCGTGTACGGCGTCCTGGGCCTCCCGGCTCCCGTTCACCGGTGTGCACGCTCTGTGTGTGGTGTTGTGTGTACGGCGTCCTGGGCCTCCCGGCTCGTGTCACAGTGAGTTCAGGCAGCGGGTGTCTCATGTCTTAGGACCCCCAGGGCGCGGGGTACGGGGTCATAAGTGGGGGGCTGGCGACGGCGGGCGACGACCAACCGGACGACCAGCGCCGGGCGGTGGCGGCGACACGTGGCGGTGAGGACGTAAAACAGGGGGCGAATAGTGAGTGAGAGGGCACGGGGGGCGTGGGTCCGAAGGAAGGCGTGCTCTGCCCGAATATGCCCCAAGCAGAACCAAGAGCTTTAGTTGGGTACGGGACGCCCACTTGAGCAAAGCCCGCAAAGTCCGTTGGCTCAGGCCTACTGAGCCAACAAGCAGGGCCAGGCAGAGATGCATTCGAAGGGAAGGGACCTCAAAGCCCCAGAAGCGGTTGGATAGGCGGTTGGAGGAGGTTGCCAAATCGGTTGGGAGCGGTTACTGTCGGTTACAAATGCCATTGACGCGGGCACTTGCCGTCAAGCAGAAAGTAGCTGGGCATGGGCTGGGCGCCCTGCAGGGGGGTGCCAATGCATCCCTGGGGCCAGGGGCGGCGGCTGGGGCCTGCAGGGCCGGCCCCCTGCACTAGTACCCGTACCAGCGGTTCAGGATGCGTGTCGCGTCGCGCCACCACACCCGAAGGGGGGCCACGAGCTCCTCCGCGAACGTCTCCGGCGGGGCGTGCCCCTTGAGCTCCCCTTCCTCCACGTCGCCGGCCTCCGCGTCCTCCATGAGCTGCGGGGCGGGCTCCTGCCGCCGGGGGCGCCGCACCGGCACGAGCCGGCTCTGGCCCATCAAGTGGGAGGTGAGGTCGACGGCGACGGCCGCGGCGAATTGGAGGGGGTCCTGCTGAGGCGGGGCCGGCAAGTGGGTCTGCATCTCGTCGCACCTGCACCGGGGGTCATTAAGGGGTGGGGGGTGGTGAGTGTGGGGGAGCGAGGGGCAGGGACAGAGGGACGGATATGATAAAGCATCCCCCTCCCACATTGCGCATGGCCAAGTCCGGTGGGCCGGTTGTGCCCCTACCGTGAGGCTACACTGCTCCCCACATAAAGTGCTATACCGGGACGAGTCAGCTCCACCCAGGCTCACATTAGAAGAGAGGAGGGGGTGGTCTGGGACCCAAAAATTTGTGTACCAAAAATGGCCCAATCAGATTTTCTCCGTTGTATATATCCCACCATGGTCACTTTGGTCTGGGGGGGGGGGTCCTCCTATGGTTGTTGCTTGTTCTAATGGTACCCTCAATTTCAGATTTGTACAATCAACACCATCCCCCCTTTAGATTTGCAAAATCAATGCACCACCCGCTTTAGATTTGTAAGATCAACACCATACCCCCCCTTAGATTTGTACAGGCAATGCATTACCCCCTTTAGATTATAAAATCAGTGCAATACCCCCTTTAGATTTGTAAGATCCATGCAAGAGCCCTTTTGGATTTGTAAAATCAACACACTGCTCCCTTTAGACTTTAGATTTGTAAATCAATGCACCATCCCTTTCAGATTGTAAAATGAATGCAACACCCCTTCAGGTATGTAAAATCCACGCAATACCCTTTACATTGGTAAAATCAATTTACGTTGAAGACTACCCGAAGCCTAGTTTTAGGCTTTCCCCAAAAGCTACTAACTTTCTTGGGGGCTCTTGAGACGGGGTCTGGTGATTGTTGAGGGGTTTGGCTGATGTAGTTGACACACGCTTGCTATGCAACCACGTCAAGGACACACGGCACGCACCATGTGCACGTTTTGCCCCCGTTTCACCCCCTGGCATGGGGGCATCAGGGGGTGTGAGGAGCATGGGGTGTATGGGTCATGGAGCACCAGCGGGGCTGAGTGTACAGCGGATGAGGCATGTGGAGCATGGGATACATTGGGCATACGGCGGGCGTCTCGGGCATTAGCATTTGGGGCATCAGGCAGCGGGTTTATGGGCAGATGGGGTGCAGACACGGGGGGGGGGGGGGGGTAGCAACGGGCCATACGCCGACTCCCTCCCACTTTCCAGCCAATTTCAGGGAGAGGGAAGGGGGGGGGGGGTCTTGGGGGCGCGGGGTCTGGGGCCAGCTGAAGGGGAGGGGGGCACCTGGACCCCAACGTATATGGCTTAAAATGACCCCCTCATCGCGGTGAACATTTTTGTGGTATGTATGTTGGCAAAAAAATTTTGCAATGGGGGGGGGATGGCAACCCCCCCCCCCTTTAAAAGTCGGCGCGTGCTTTTATTTTATTGCGTGCTTTTATTCTTTGCTGGCTTTTATTTTTACCATCCATGCTTTTGCTATGTTTTGAAGATGCTTAGTATGGATGCTTCTCTTGCAACTGCGGATGTCAAGTTGCGCGTCCCGTTTCAGTTTGTGCCACCGGTTGAGGTGGTGCAACCTGCTGCTGCACCAAAGCCTAAACCAAAGGCTGCACCTAAGCAGCTGTCGATGGCTTCTTTTCCGAAGAAAAACTAAACCACGAGGTGGTTAAACTGCATGTGTTTGGCAATCAATTTCATGTTCTTGAGTCTTTCATTTGAGGGATGGTGAGGCTGTGATGGTGCTGCGTGCTTTTATTGTGACACATTTAATCAACGCCGGCTTGCGTGCTTTATTTCTGTTGCGTGCTTTTAAAGGGGGGGGGGGGTTTAGGTGGTACTTGTGTTTAAGGGCACAGCGTCCCCGAATCAATTCCCGGCCACTGTTGCCAGTGGCGCCCCACCCAGGCTGAACCATGCTTGTTTTGAAGAAGGAGTTCATGTATGTTTCGAAACCCTTTGGAGGAGAGGGGGGGGGGGTTTGCAACAAGCGCACTACGTTTTTTTAGAAAAAAATTCTCTCTGCGCACTACGTGCCCACAATGTGCGCACGCACTATGCCTGCACACCGGTTGCACAAAGTTTGCACCAATGCGCCGCGTGCCCTTCATGGGGCTCTCCTTGGGGTCTCAAAACATGGGTGATTGGAGTGGTACCACAACTCTCCGGGCCTTTCTGAGCTCCATTTTGGCATCCACCTCGTCGTAGCAGGCCTGGCGTCCGCCGACATGCCTGGATGCCCAAGGACCACGCCCCGTCCCCGGTCATCAATTTCTCTATGGCCACCACCAAGAAAAACTGGCGGACAACTTCACACAGTTGCCCCCAAATGATCAGTCCCCCGCTTGCATACAAAGCCATAGAGTGTGGCCCTTTTTCGCCAGCCACGACATTGAGGCCATTTGCTCCAAAAGCCCGAAGATTATGGTTGCCAAAAGAGTGCACCTCCAACTTGCATGCAAGTGTATTACAAAAGGGAATCATCCTTGCCAAAGGGACTCATTGTGGCCAATTTCTTAATACATATGCCATTGCGTGCTACACAGCAAAGTAGTAAGCATAACAATATGCATTAATGGCTTGTTCAAAAGTGGAAGAGGGACAAAATCAGAATTGGCTGCCTCACCCTTGCCTTCTTGGGGGCCCACACGTGGGCGGAAATGCTACATAACCCTTGCATTCTCGGGGGTCCCCAACAAAGGGGACAAAATCAAAGCACAAATAAAAAACAAAAAAGAAGATTTTTCCATTTCGTCCCTGATGCAGATTGCCCCCACTAGGAATTAAACCCATGACCTTTCAGTTGCAGAGGCACTGCTTTACCCACTAGGGTATGGGCCATCTCTAACAGACCTCTGTACATGGTGGCATTGATATTTGGTCCTATTTGGTTTTCATCCATTGTTGGGTTCTCCTGAAAAAGCTGAGTATTTTGAGTATAGACACATGGGGTGAAAACCCATTTTTTCACCCTCTACTAGATCCAGCAAATTTTCTTTAGGGTGCCTTTGGCGCCCATGGTCCGGCACTTTCCAGCCAAAGTCTAGGAGGGGGTAGATTTGGAGACATGTGCAAAAGTGCTTGGTGCCCCTTGCACCACCCAACTGCGAGTGGGACAACCCAACAGCCACAATGGGATGCAGGGAGCGACATGCTACCCCCCTGGCGCCGCAGACCAGAAGCAGTGAGCATGCCAGCAGAAAAAGAAAGAGCCCGAAACTGGGAGGAACGCATGCAGCAAAACAGTTGGGCACAAGGCCGCCCTACACACGGCAGGGAAATGAGCCCCAACAGGACACACAACAATACACAAGGGAATCATGAGGTGCGAGCACTGCAGCAACCACCAAATGCGGCGCACGCCAAGCAAGCCATCAGCAAACATTCCCCCCCCCCCTCCCTCGACAAGGTGCCCACGTACTCCACAAGGGCGGGGGCTGCGCCCCGCGCACCGGGAGGTGCCCGCCACGGGGGTGGCAACAGGGCCGTGAACAGCCAACCGGGCACGGGGCAGTCCACGTTGTATGGAGATGTGAAATCCTCGTATGGGGGGGCAGGCGGGTGGGACAGGAGGGGGTGCGCGACATGGGCACCCAGCAGCGCCACCCGACACGGGGAGGAGCAACACAGACACACAGAACGCGGGAGCCACACCAGGAGGGACAAGGGCGGGCACAGCAGACAAGGAGGAGGGGCACAGCAAGGCGGGAGAGGCAACCGGCACAGCGGGAACAGAGAACCAGAATGGAGCGGATGGCAGAGCGTGCGCATGGGAGGCAGCGACAATAAAGGGGATGGCTTGGCCAGCCAACCCCGTCGCTACCGGGTGCCAGGGCAACCCCTGCTCAACCGGCATCAGGTGGGGGGTGTCTCCCGCAGCCCGGATGGGCTGTTTGCGCAAAAGGAGTGGGAGCCCATCAGGGGCAGACCAACCGTGAGGGGGAAAAGGACATATGGTGGACGGCACGGACAGCGCGTGGAGGAACAGGGCACCTGGGCCGCACAGAAACACAGCGAGGCAGGCTATGGACGGCCTGTGGACAGAGGTGTGTGGACAGCAAAAACAGTCAAACAACCCCGGCAACAGCCAGCAGATCCTCAATACGCCAACTATTGGGCGCCGCTGACGCGCAAACGGCACATCCTGCCACATTCAGCACAGTCCCAACACGCCAACTACTGGGCTCCGCGAACGCGGAAACAACACCAGCAAGAGCACCGGCCGCAGCGGCCGACAGAAAGTAGCGACCCGACGCAACATGCGAAGGGAAGAACGGGTGACCGTCCAGGGCCCCGTAAAGGAGCAACAACCAGACGGAATGTCACAGAGGGGGGGGGGAGGTCGGTGTACAAGGTCCGGTCCCGGCGCGCCCCCGTGGGTGCAGGTGAGGGTTTGGGGGATGGGGCATTGGCCGCAAATACCGAGAGCATGCGGTCAGAGGAGTAAAATATCATGGCGGGTGTTCGCTGTTTGCAGCGCTTATTTGTTGGTCTGAGTGGCTGTTCACCTCAAGCACGTGGAGGTGCATGAGGGCAACGGTGTGACAGCGTATGGGGCAGTAGGGACATATGACACAGCTCCTGGTTTGTCCAACAAAATGGACCCGCTAGACCGCGTCTTTACCCTATACTCTTACCTGTTACTGTGCACTGGTACTGTGTACCGTTACTCTACACCGCTACTGTTTACTTCTTACTGTATTCTGGTTACTCTGCACTGTCATTTCACACCGGTACTCTTTCCCGGTGCTCTTTTCCTTTACTCTTTGCTGTTGCAGCCCAAAAGATTTTCGCAATGATGGTCCAATGGAGCGCACAAGGGCAGGACAGAGCGACCCAAGAACAGAGGGAGTGCGCAGAGAGGCAGAGAATGTTGTGACAAAAGTACCCCCAAGCTGTTTGGGTCGTTCAAGGGGGAATAGCACGCATGATGGGGCGTACCTCGCCTGTACGACCCCGAGGTCGTCCGGCAGGCGCCGGGTTTCCTCGAGGGCGTGGGTGTGCTCGACCCGGCTCTGCTGCAGCGCGTGCTCCAGGCGCCCGACACGCGCGCGGCACTCCGCCTGCGCTTCTTCCCACGCCATGCGCCACGTCTCCCGCCCCTCGGCGATGATCCGCGCCGTGCACCGCCACGACCGCACGGCAGCCGGGCCCCGGGCGTCGGACTTCACCGGCACGGCCCCCAGCCCCGCGGTCGCCAGCTGCTCCCGCACCCCCTGCAGCAGCACCAGCAGGTCCCTGAGGCAGTGCTCCGGGGGGGCCTCCCCCCCCTCCAGGGGCTGCATCAGCAGCTGCAAGCGCTCCAGCCCCTCCCGCAGCGCGTCGACCACTGTGGGGTCTGCAGCCGCCGCAGGCGGAGGTGTAGGACCTTCGGCGGCCGGAAGCTGCGAGCGAAGGGCCTCTTCCCGCTGCAGCGCCTGCATCTCGCCGTCTTGGGCATAGAGCACCTGCTCCTCAAGGTACCGGACATGCTCCTGCGAGGTTTTGAGGCAGGGGGTTAGGGGCATTGATAGGCGTGTGTGGCCAAGACGGGGGGGTGCCATCAAGGCTGAGTGAGAATGGCGGCTGGTACTCCCGCGTGTGCGCATGTGTTCGCCCTTTGACAAGGGAACCCTCCACTCATGGGTTGGGTGCCCACCCGTTGGGTTGGGGGTGAGGAGGGCGGGTTCGAGAAACTGCGAGAGGTGGGCAGCCTGTTCGGCTTCGAGGTGGTAGGGCTAGTGGCCATCCTGAGGAGTAGCCGAGGAGGAGTGGTCCACAGGGGGATCCCTCGGTGGTACCAGCAGCAGTGATTCTCAATCATTCAGGGCAAGAGGGCTGTTTCTGAGGACCACCCGCGGACGCCAGCGCAAGACGAGGCGTGTTTCTGGCCTTCGGTGGCAAACCTCGGGACCAAACCCCCGACCCCCGGAGCCTCTACAAGAGTCTGGGTACCGAACAGCCGGAAAGCAGAATGTTGTTGTGAGCAGAACCGCGTCTTCACAGGCATCGCACAGCCCCTCTGTCCCTCTACCATCGGCGCACAACCGCATCAACTCACAGTCTTGACCGTGCAAACCATGGCGGGCCCAATACACGATCTAATACGTATTTGATCGGGGATTAGGCCAGCCTCAGCGAAAATTGTCGTCAGGAAAATAACGGTAGCGCAATCAATTTGATGGGCATCATGCCATTTTTTGAAAGAATTTTTTTTCGAGATTTTGGACCACTGTTGGCCCCTCAGAAAAAAAATTCGCCGGCTTCAGCGGCAAAATTTACCCTTTACCATAAGAGGGACAAAGGATTCTCGGAATCGTCAACTCGTCGTCTCGCCCCTGAGAGCCCCCCCAATCACCAAAATAATTCGGTCACTATCATATCCATCCCTGGACCGCCGTGCTCAGACAAGGCCGCGCTCGCGGAGTAGGGGTGACCTGCAGCTCTGCGATGGTGGCATCATCCTGCGCCTTATCGTCCTGCGTCTGCTGCATGTAGCGGTTGAAGGTCGCCGTCACGATCAACATCTGCTTCTCCTTCGACGCCTGGTCCTCCTGCATCGCCTCCAGCTCGGCTTTGGCCTCGGTGGCCTCCCGGCGGCTGCGCTTCAACGCCAGCAGCATGACGTCCCCGTCCGGGCCCGCCTGCGCGGCCAGCAGCGCGTCCAGTTCCCCCTGCACGGCGGCCATTTGGGCCTCCCGGGACACGAGCTGCTGTCGGAGTGCCGCGTTCTCTGCCTCCAGCTCAGGCCCAGGGTCTGAGGGACATACAGCGATGGACAGACGGGGGGCGATGCGCTTCTGGAGCAAATTAGTAAATTGCGAATTCATACCCCCCCCCCCCTGCAATCTCTCCCCCTGGCGCGCGACGGTCTCCCAAGGGGGGGGGGAGGGGAGACGGTCACCAAGTGACGCCCCCCCCCCCGAATTCTAGTATAACCTAAAGCAAATTTCTTCGGCGCCTAGTGCCTCCTATGCTTTTTGGGCCAAGTGACGGTCTCCCGGTTGGGGGGCGTGGGTAGGTACGCCCGGGGCGGCCGAAACCCAACCACTTTTCGGCCAATCATTTTTCGTCCGCCCGCGGCGGCCGAAACATCGATGTGCAACGCCCGTGCGATCCGGAACCCCCCGGCACTGCGGTACAATTTCCACAGCAGGGGATGACTGAGTGGGCCTGCCTCCCTCGTTCCCCCTATGGCCTTGTGGACTACCCCCCCCCCCCTCGCCACCTGCAATCCCATTTGCCGTTCACTAACGCGCTGGCATGGGGGCGGGGGCCCGGGGGCGGGGTGGGGGTGCTGCGGGCGCAACACCACCGTTTGGGCGTCCCGGAGGGGGTTGGGGGGAGGAACGGCGGTTCAAACCCGAGTCCCGCCGCCCCGCGTGGGACGGTGCAGCACGATTCCGCACGACGTGTCCGAGTGCCCGGTCGCAACGCCTCCCAGACCCTGCGCAGAGGTCGACAAACGGATTGAAAAAAGGGGAGGGGTCCGTACTGTTTGCGTCCTTTTTGGTTTGAGGGGGGGGGGGGGAGGCCAGCGTAGATCTGGACCATGAGAGGGCGATCGTCATGGAAGACGCCGGGCACGACCCAAAGACTATAGAACACGACGGGGAGGCACCCGGCAGGCCTTTGGGCGTGCCGGGCCGACAAGCCCCCCATCATCCAAAGGGGCATTCCACTCACGGAACGGGACCAGAAGGGGCGTGTTTGGACTGCCGCACCGTTGCCGCCCCATTGCCAAAGGGGCAGCGGTTCAGGGGCCATGCCAGTGCACAATACCACTGAGTACCCGGGAAGCCGTTGTCTCCTCAGCGACGGCAAGAGAGGGCGGAGGGCGGCAGAGCAGAAGACACGCGCCTGCGCGGGCCTGCGGGAGGTTCGGCCCAGGGGCACGCGGCCACCCGGGCGCACCGCGCGCACCTGTTGGCGCCTGTTGACGCTGCGCAGGACACCGTTTCACATTCCCCGCAGAGCCGGCAGGTGTGTGGGAGGTGGGAGGGCGGCGACCAAGGGTCGAGATGGCGGAGCCAGAGGTCGTCCCACCTCTTGCGGAGGGGGTCCCGGATCTCCAGCAGGCGGGCGCGGACGCGGCGCCGGTAGTCCCTGCCAAGCGTCTTCCGCTGGACCTCCCGCCACGTGTCGTCGGGGAGGATCCCGTGGTCGTGGAAGGCGGCGATGAGGTCGTCCCACGCCGGGCGGGGGTGCCCCTGGGGGGGGGTTGCCATGTACACGTGGCGCCCGGTGAGGTGGGTGAAAGTGCTGCCCTGGGTCGTTGTGGGTGCCGGAGGGCTCGGGGCCGGCAAGACCAGTGGGGCAGGCACGCGAGGAGTCTTCCTGGATGTTGTTATTGGGGGTAGAACCAGAGACACGGACACCAACGGAGGCGAGAGCAGCGACAACAGAAGCAAGGTCCATGCTGATTGTGGTCCGGCAGAAAATCCCAGTCTATGAAGAAAATTGAGGGGAATTATTCTAAATACATCTGAGTGTCCAAAACTGTCTGAAAGAATTTAAATAATCCATTTATGTAAAAAGGTTTGGCCGATCAGGCCCTCGAGCGCGCGTCAGCGGCAAATGGCGATTCCAGCTAAAATAGCGGAACGCGGCGGATTTACGGGAAATGGACCGCGGAATCAAATCCGGCATATCAGAAATATATAGGAAATATCCTGTGACTGAGCTGCGAGGCGGCAATTCCGCCGAAGCAAAGAAAATGACCAAAATGTAGCCAATCTGGGCAGAATGTCTGAAAATCTGAGCAGATGGGGCTAGCCGCACTTACACTCCCCCTCCAAAAACACACTGGGGTGTGTCGCTACGTCAACGAAGAACGTAGTGCGGGTAAGTCCCAGAAAAACATAGAAATGTAGCCTGGATGGGGCGAAATCTGCTTGATCTGACCTGATTTGGGCTGAATTGGCACTGAATCAGGCTGGATGAACCTGAAATGAGACAGAATGAGAAGTGACGAACAGTCCTCCGTACAGTAAAACATAGGTCACGGGCTAAAAAGCATGTAAACGTATCGAGAATCGATACCAAACCATGCATTGGTTGAGAATGAGGTAGATTATTGATGGATTGAGTGGGGGGATCAAGAATTGGAGTGACATCTCAGCGCTCTGGCACAGTTTCGCTGTCGCGGGCACGCTACGGTGTTCTCGCCGAACTCTACATCGTGTTATCCCGCTTTTCTCGTTCTGAAAAGTACAGCATGTGGCTCAGATTTGGCGCATCTGGTGGATGATCACAAGATTCAGCAAAATTGAGAATGAATTTGGGCAGAGATTGAGGGGATTAAGCAATCACCGAGAGGTTAAACAAATACACATGTAGTCTACAGACCCTAAGTGAACCACCGAAGGTATAGATGTTCTTCTGTTCACTTAGATCTAAACAGATCTTCGAGGAATGATGGGAGATGACAAGTAAATCAATCTAAATTGTCCTAATGTCAGCACATTCCCTAAGATGAAGGTGAAATGAAGCGGAATGTGTACAACTGAAACTACTAACACTTTCCTTTAGACTAAAGTTAATATATATTGTCGTTTATTCAGCTCAATTGTGCTTTCCGGCACGTTGGTTCGCGAGCATCAAACAGATTCTATCAAAATGTGGATCATGTGATGATGCATCATGATGGGACATGCTGGCCCTGGATCCTTGGCATGTAACGCGCCGAAGGTTCACTGAAGGCGCTTTACCGACAGTATATAACTGAGAGACACCGAATTTACAGTGGCGGTGGTGTCAATCGACTTGGACAAGGCCAATCTTTCGATGAAGTCCCATAAGACACTTGGATTCACCATTTTCGACAGTTTCAGGTCGGATTGAGCTCACATTGACGTGTGCCAAAAATACAACGAAGCTTACGGACTTCAGAGGTTGCTGTTAGAAGTCCCTAGAGCTCCTATCTAAAGATTGTCTGAACAATTGACGTCTGGGTTTCGTACAACAGTGGCAGAATGATGGACAAACCTGAGAAATTCAAGGTAAATTTAAGGATCCTGGATCTGAATCTGGACTTTGGCGTCAGCATCACAGCAAATGAAGGTGAGATCTGAGTTCCTGGCGTCGCATCTGGTGCAACCAGTACTACAGGGGGTGCCTGTAGGGGTGCATGTCACCGGCCGGTGTTTTGATTATGTACATTTGCTTCCATCTGCACGAGTAGCCAAATTCCAAAGATGCACAGACCAACAGAGACAAGATTACCCCGAATCTGCCTGAATTAAGCCTGAGTTTGGTTGTTTCTGTACACGGCAGCACACTCCGTCAGCGTATCTACGCCTTGTCTGCCGAACGGAGACCAAAGAAAAGTTGATTGACGTCAAATTATCAAACATTCGCAGTTCTCCACATCATGACATAAACAGAAAGAATGAACAGTGGATTGAGCAGAATGTGGTAGGATGGCTTCCTTAATTCGGCCAAGCACGAATACATGTGACCACCAACCTGTCTGGCCTGGCCCTCGTACGGCTTGGGCGCTGCAAATCAGCGGCCGAACTTGAAGCTTGGTCCTCATTTGGCTCCTGGGCTGGCCTGACCGCAGGAGGGGGGATCGACGGATCAGCCCTGGAATGTGGCTGCTGAGGGCCGTAAAAGGCTGGATCTCGATTCACCACAGGTCGTTTTCCGTCGCTCTCCACTTGTCTGTCTGGTTTCGACAAACAATCTGTCAGGAGTACTCCAATTTCGGGGTGTTTCTTGAGGAAGTCGATGAACCCCTTGGTGTACCCATGGACATAAGATTGGGCTGGTTCCCAGTTGTTGTGACTGGAATCAAAGCCCCTCCACTCACACAGAAATTCCCATTCGCCCTTGGCGTCGCGTCTTGCTTCAACAATCCTCTTGAGTTCGTACTTTCCCCCTTCGATTACCCGATCGGACAAGTGTTTTGCAGTCCAAAAAAGGGGTTTAACCCGATCCTTGGGGGAGGGGATCTCTCTCTTGAGGCGATCGCCCGAAACGTCAATTTCCCTGCTGACATCCACACGAATCCTCCACCTGTTCTCACCAAGACGCGCTGTAACAGCGAATGGCCCCTCCCACAAGGGAAGAAGCTTGTCATCTCCGTCCAGGGTGGTTTCGGATTTTCGAAGCCAAACTCGATCATCGACTTCAAAATTGTGGGGGTTTTTTCGACCTTGATTTTGAACCCAAAGCCAGTCAGCTTGATGCTTCTCGATTAATTTCGACACAGATTTATCTGCTCGTTGGACTTCGTCCAAAAACAGCGAAGCATCCTTACAGGGGCGAGGATTATTCAACGGCATGTTCCACCAACACTTCTTTCGTCCAAAGACAATTTCATTTGGAGAAAGGCCATGATACAAAGGCGTGTTGTGGTAACGGCGAAGCAATGCGAAGAGAACTTCAAGCCAGTGGAAATCCTTCTCGCTCGCGAGCTCCTTACGAAGCATATTTATAACAGAGCGGCCGGCTCTTTCGCCAGGCAGCGCTCGATGCGAGTGGATTTCACACCTGAGGTGGTGGATTCCAAGGCGAGCACACAATTCTCTCCACCATTCGGAGGTGTACTCTTTGCCTGAGTCCGTGACCACCTCGGATGGGACGTCCCAGCCTCCCATCCAGGTCTGCGCGCACCATTTGGCGGCAGCCTTGCCAGTCATCGACTCAATGTTGCAAGGCAACACTTGAATGTAGCCGGAATGACGGCACTGAATAAGGAGCACACCATTGACTTTTTTGTTAGTCCAATGGCACTCTTCGTCATCGAGTTCACCGAGATAGAAGAAATCACTGGTGACTCTGTTAAAGAGGCGCTCCGGAATAGGATGAGGCCTCAGATGGCCGTGCTTCTTCGCGCTGGGAGGCGTCGAGACAGCACATTGGGCACATCCGGCGGCTACTTTCATGCAATGAGTGTAGAGCCTCGATCCAAACAACCTATGCTTAATCATCGACCACAGTCGACGGCCATGTGCGTGGGGGGACTCCCATTTGTGCCACCAGTTTAACACTCGGGGGGCTAGGGCGTCTGGCACACACAATTTACCCTCCATCCACAGCTTCCCCCCATCCAACGAGTACTCTGCAAAAATCCCATCCCTGTGAGCATCTTTGGATTTGAGATTTCCAAAAACCTCTTTAAACATGGGATCCTGCAGGTAATCGGACGTCCAGTCACGGATGATCAGGGAATCTTTAGGCAGGGGTGGAGTTTTGGCCGGATCTCGACGCTTAATGCCCTCGATCAACCGAAATCGACTTACTCGTCGGGTATAGTCAAACCGTTTCACACTCCCTGAGGAGGGATCGGTGACTTTTTCCACGACTTTCAGCGTTTTGGTGCAGATCTCGTGAGCATGCGCCGGATCTGTGATGGCCGTGATGTCGTGACACGGCAATGCGTGCTGTTTAACAGCGCACTGCATGCATGCACGTCGAATGAGTTTCTTTTCTTCCTGATCCCATTCGATGATGACATGGCGGTCCTGCTCCGTACCATGGATGTTGGTACTTTGCAGCCCCTCTGAGGCGGGGTAAGCCCATCGGCTCAGAGCATCCGCTACCGTGTTGTGTTTTCCAGGCAAATACGACACATGGAGGTCAAACAGAGAGAGAAATTCGTGCCATCTGGCCCGTCGACCAGCTGGGCTCGCGACAGTATCAATGTGTTCGGTGGCCCAATACTCCAGAGATCGATGATCCGTCAGGACCTCGACTCGATTGGTGCCAACCCACGATTGGTACTTTTTGAAAGCACAGATGATGGCGTAAGTCTCTTGCTCACGCGGCGACCATTGCATTTGGCGTGGGGCTAGCTTCCGTGACCAAAATGCAAGAGGGTAATGATCGCCGGTGGCTTCATCAACCTGTTCAAGGACAGCTCCGATCGCGTACCTAGATGCGTCGGTTCTAATGTAGAAGGGTCGGTCAAATTGGGGCATATGCAACGTGGCGACTTCACAGAGGGCTGCCTTCAAGTGATGGAAGGCCTCCTCGCACTCGTCAGTCCACTTGACACGAACCTTTGAACCTGCCTTGCCTGCATCTCTCCCTACCTTCAATAATTCAGTGAGGGGGGCAGCAAATTTGGCATAATTCGGCACAAAAGTGTGGTAAAAATTGCAACAACCCAGGAATCCTCTCAACTCCGTGATCGTCTCAGGGCGCTTCCACTTCTGAATAGCGACGAGCTTCCCTGGACTGGGTCGTCGAGTGCCATTCTCTAGGAGAGAACCACAAAATTCGACTGATTTTAAAAATAATTTTCCCTTCTTTGGCCCACAAATCAGCTGATTGGCGTCAAGAATATCCAAAACTTGGTTCAGCTGCTTCTCATGTAGGGCCACCAGCTCGGCTTCGGTCAGTCCCTCCCCTTCCGTCGCGATGATTATGTCATCTATGTACACACTCACGAAGGCACGAAGCTCAGGATGGGTTGTGAACAGCACATCCTCCATCATTCTTTGAAAAAAAGAGGGGGCGTTCTTCAGCCCCATGGGCATGACGGTCCATTGGACTGGGCCACATGGCGTGCACATACAGGTAAGAGGTCTGCTGTCCTTCCTCAACGGCATTTGGTGAAAGCCGTGACGGAGATCCAGCACAGAGAACAAACGACCTCTTGCCCTCTTGGCGATTTCCTCCTCAATGAGGGGCAGGGGGTGCGAATCCGCCTTGGTTTCGGCGTTACGATTGCGAAAATCAACAACCATTCGCCAGCCATCAATGGTGTTCTGGTCTGCAGGCGGTGGCTTCGGGACTGTGAAGGGTGAACAGCACCATTCGCTGGTCATACAACCCTCAAGCCAACCAAATTCCCTGAGATTTCTCTCGATGATTTTTCTGAGGATCTCATGTTTATGTCCATGATTTTCATAAGGGCGCTGTTTTTTTGCCTTGTACCCTTCACGAAGCTCGATGAAGGCTTCACCGAACTGTCCACGGACAGGGGGGTCTTTGATCAACTTCCCTGAAAGGGTTGTGTCCTTCCGTTCCTCAAAAATCTTTTCTCTTGACTTGGAACACAATTCAGTGTCCACCTGATCGCCAGGAATTACTGTCGAAAAAACTTTGGCGACTTCTTCGGCTTTGGCAGGAAGAATCTTCTTACGGATGTCCCTAAACAGGTCCGTATCAACTGCCTCTTGAAGATAGGTGGGTCGTGTGTCGAAATCCCAGAGATTCTCTTCGCGATCCAGCTCCTCGAAAGGATCCATGAAAGCTTCCACAGGGGGTTTTTCATAAAAAACTCTGAATTTGCGGCGCGATTGGAGATTTTTCCTCGCCCGTGCACTGAAGATTCTTTTCGATGTCGACCGTATTGGGGAAGAGGGAGACGAGGCGGATCCATTGGACGTTGAATTACCTTGGGTATCTGACGGACAAAAATCAGAAAAAATAGATTCATCATCAGTACCACGCTCAACCTCAGATTCAGACCCAACACAGGAATCCGTACTAGAATCGGCAGAATTAGAGTCAGAAAGCTTTCCATCCACCAGGAATGCAAGCGAACTCCAGGACCGCTGTGGCAGGGGACCTGTGTCGTCCCTGGCATACAGCTTAATCTTCCTGGGAAGTTCGATGTAATCAACACAAATGTCTTGTAATTCCTGAAACCAAGGCTTGTCGTCCCACAAGGGCACAACTAAAATTGCCTGGGTTTTATCTTGCTTGATTTTATGGATGACCTGCTGGATTAAGTGAAACGGAGGATTAATCCACAACTTCTTGTCCCATTTGTGGGTCCAAGCGTCGCTAAAGTGCTTGTCAAAGCGCTTGTTCATACGGTTAGCAAATGCATCATACTGTGGCCAAAATGAATGATGTTCATGAAAGTATTCACAAATTGCATCGCGCCATTTGTCGACAACTCTGTAGGATGAAGAGTGCCAGCGCGAAGGGCGTCGTGGCTGGGAGTCCCTACGAAGACATTCTAACTCTTGGGAGTAATCGGCACTCCCATTCACCTCTGCAATGGTGACATCTTCACCAAATTTTGGTGTCACCTTTTGCTTCAAAAATTCTTCTGCACTTTTAAACCCTGCGTGCAAAAAACGAAATTCAGGACGCTCCAAAGGACCTGACTCCAGCAAAAAACAACGACGATGACCTACGGGCGCTACCCTGTTCTTGCGAAGCCAAGGATGGCCCAAATAAAGGTCATACTTTATGTCAGCACGATAGAAGTAGTCATCCTTAAGGACAACTTCTTCCACATTTTGCTCTTCCCAAAGGTCTTGAGCGACCAAATGAGTTGATATATAACAACCGCGTTGCCCACCTGCGAGAGAATGTCCAGAAACTCCCTCGAGGGTAACAGGATGAGGCGATTCAAACACGCAGTCGTCGGGTAAGAAGGAATTGGATTGGAGATTTACCTCTGATCCATTGTCACACAAACAAGTGGCGAGGTGGAAATTTCCCTTGCAATCAGAGACCCACAGCTTTGTGACAAACTGACGAGCCCTGTGCTTGGACTGTACACCAACCTCATCCACTACAACAGAAGGATCCGCTGCCGGATCCAGGGGAGAGGAGACAAGCGACCCTACATCAAGTAATGGTCGATCAGGAATCTGGGGATCATGCCTGAAATCGCCTGGGGAGGGGCGATTTTCGTGGCTCCCCTAGGCGTTCTGACCTCCAGCGGCTGCGTTAACATTGTGAACACAGCCTGATTCGTCGATCCACTCATCTTGGAACGGATCATCCGCTGGATTCAGGGCATTTTCGACATAATCTCGATCCGCATCAGACACCTGGTCTGCACCTGAGACCTGATCCACACGATGATTTCCCTTTCCACGTCCACGGCCACGGCCGCCGGATGATGGGCCACCACCGTCGCCACGCTCTCTGCCCTTACCAGAGAAGGGGGTTCCTGAAGGATTTCCCTTACCCTTACCCTGTGATCCTGGAGCATTTCCTTTGTTTGTACCGGATTGAGGGGTTTGGCCTGGATTTCGATTTCCGCCTCCGGCGTTGCCATTAGGACTTGTCTGGCCGTTTGGCTGCCCACCGGAGCCGGATGGAGTCCGATTTCCTTTGCCTTGGAACCCGCCAGGGCCTCCGGTAGTTTTGTTTCCACCGGAGGGGGTCGAATTACCCTTTCCCCCCTTGGCACCATGCACCTGTCTGTCATTCCTGTCTGAATTCTGCGAATTACTGACATTTTCACCAATCACCTTGTGATCGTAAGCAGACCATCGGTGATTAGCAGTAGAATGCGTCTTAGCTCGGTTCGTAGAACCTAAAAGCAGGCAGATGCTACAATGATCCTGAACATTCCGGGTGTCATTCACCTTTTTGTTGCCCTTTTGGGCCCCATTTTGGGTGTTTTGCTGGGTGTTCTTGTTTCCCCCAAGACCCTCATGAAAATTTTGATTGGCGGCGTCAGCGAGCCGCTCAACCTCTTCCCACAGTTCCTGCGGGGTAAACGAAAACACCCAGTTCCTGGCCTTCAGGCGATGGCCGTGGAAACTTACTCCCCTATTGAGGACTTGGACAAACAAGTCCCGATCCTCGTGTTCATTAAACTTGATTTTCCACGTGTTTTCAGTGAATTTCACCTTGGTAAACGACGTGGGGGAGCACTTTTGAAGTGCCTCCCTGACTGTAAACCGGTTGGCCGAGGCGTCAAAGCCATCGACTTCCGCCCACCAGATCTTGACCTTTTCTTCGGACTGTTTATTCCGAAGGGTGGCGGCGGTTTCTGAGGGGATCTTGTCAAAAATCAGATTTTTCAGCTCGGCACTAGAAAATTTTTCGCCTGAATGTTCAGATTCCTCTACGAGATTCCAGAAGCGCTGTCTCTTGTCCTGCACCTCGTGCAAGATTAATCGAGAGAATGAAGGAAAATTCTTCAACATCTGGTGGTAATGGTCCTCAGGCAGCCGGGATCCACGTACCTCCAGCTGTTCCCACACCTCATCAAAGGTAAGGGGGGAACTTGAATCTTCACGATCACTCCAGGTTCTGAGCCAAGTGTTGGCCGGCGCTCCCTCAAGGCAGTCCAGAAGGGCCATCAGGAACTGATCATCCTGGAGCTTTTGAGTCTTAACCCACAGTTTAAATTCCCGTTGGAACTGAGGCCAACGTCTGGGGTTTCCATTATACTTCGGTTGCTTGGCAACCTGACGAAGTCGCAATGAAGTGGGATTTAGAAGTGAATCCAGCCCAACACCGGCCGTGATGGCAGACACCTTGGCGGCATCATTAGCCACACCAGCTCCGGCGAGGGTCTGGGCGAGCAACATCTGGGCAATTGCATTGGAATCAACAGCAGGAAGGGTAGTACGGGAGGCAGTTCGTTTGGCATTCTGCACCTCAGTCCTAGCCTTCGCCGATCTACTCTGAGATCGAGAGATTGTAACCCTTTCCTTTAGCTTAGTCCTGCTGATCCTTGCGTCGGTGGTCTTAGAGTCCACGGAAGGAGCAATCGAAAAAACTTCTGTCGCCTCCTCCGACGGTTCTGTTGTTTGTTCCACCGATGATGCGCCCTCAGACCTCATGTGGGTCTTGAAAAGATCTTTAATTCCCAGCGTCTGAATGATGAGTTGCATTTGATCTTTGAGCAATTGGAGCTCAGTATCTCGCTGTAATCTGCAAGAGCAGTCGGCAGGACAGTACATACCGTGTCCTGAAGGGCCTGAGCAGGCTGTTGGACCGCTAATCTCAGTGGTTCGCAGCCAGGAGTCCACTTGGGGAGCTCCTTCAGTCCTAATTTCCAGGCTTGCCTGCCTAGCTGCCTCTAAAATTCCTTCCTCAACCGCGGCGGCTAGATCGTCGCGGATGGAAACAGAGGGATGAGGGGCGGAGGGCCCGGCAACAGGTGCCTTGGTCTTCTCCTTCGGGAAGGGACTTGCCTCCCAAATCTGCACAAAAATGGCAAAAGATTCATCTTCTTGAGAACACCACCACATCCTGGTATTAATTTCTTCTTGAAGAAGGAAAAAATATTCAAATAAAAAATCAGAGGCGATTCTTTCTTGTCCTATCAGCTTAGACGTGGCTAATAGACACAGGGCCTCAAGCGCCTCAAGGTTACGGGCCACTTCCGAAGACAAATGGTTGTCCCATTGTGCCCATGAGGCTGGTCGATTATAGGTAGGTACCTCACCTGGACCACCCATCTCAATGTCGTCAATGTCGGCATCGATGGTCACAAAATGTGAACATTGGTACGGAGTATTAGTACCTGCCAGGTCCGTAAGCTCCACCAGAGCGTTGCCATTAGCGTAGGCTGGGAGATTCCAGCTGCTTGATGGCCAATTTCGACTGGGATCTTGATTGTAATCTGGGCCTCCACAGCTGCTGATTTGTACCCTTCTTGGGCAATTTGGGCTTGCGCAAGGCAGTCCTCTCAAGGCCTCGTTCGCACAGCACCACGGCAGCGTAATCGTTACGTCTCCGGAGGTGGCGGAGTCTACGGGGCCGTACTGAGGGGCTAGCTGTGGTTGGGACACCAAAGGAACAACATTCAGGTAGCCTCTGCTACCATGAAAGTGCTGCCCTGGGTCGTTGTGGGTGCCGGAGGGCTCGGGGCCGGCAAGACCAGTGGGGCAGGCACGCGAGGAGTCTTCCTGGATGTTGTTATTGGGGGTAGAACCAGAGACACGGACACCAACGGAGGCGAGAGCAGCGACAACAGAAGCAAGGTCCATGCTGATTGTGGTCCGGCAGAAAATCCCAGTCTATGAAGAAAATTGAGGGGAATTATTCTAAATACATCTGAGTGTCCAAAACTGTCTGAAAGAATTTAAATAATCCATTTATGTAAAAAGGTTTGGCCGATCAGGCCCGCGAGCGCGCGTCAGCGGCAAATGGCGATTCCAGCTAAAATAGCGGAACGCGGCGGATTTACGGGAAATGGACCGCGGAATCAAATCCGGCATATCAGAAATATATAGGAAATATCCTGTGACTGAGCTGCGAGGCGGCAATTCCGCCGAAGCAAAGAAAATGACCAAAATGTAGCCAATCTGGGCAGAATGTCTGAAAATCTGAGCAGATGGGGCTAGCCGCACTTACAGTGGGGCGTCAGCGCATCCCATCGGCACCCGTTCGCGATGTCTCGGTGGAGGAGGGCCAGCAGGGTGCCGTCCGGGGCTGCCTCCCATCCCACTCGCAGCCCTTCGCAGCCGTCCAGCTCCTGGCGCAGCGCGGCTGCAATGTCGGTGGAGAGCATGAGGAGCAAGGGCCCCTGGGTGTCGCCCAGCCGGGACAGGGCGTCGGTGTATACCGGCCCCCCAGCTTTGAAGTGCGCCACGGCGAGCTGGGCGGCCCCGCCCTCTGGGGGGTGCCACCGGACGGTGGCCGCGGCGTGTCCTCATGTGCGTATCTCCGTAGCCCGGAGTACGTTGGCGGCGTGAAGGACGATGCGGGGAGGGACGGGTGTCCTGACGAGTGAGGACACGTCCCCAGTCCATCCCGTTTGCGGCCCCGGTGCCGCCTGCAGCCATTCCCCCGTCGCCGCGTCCCACGGGTGGTCAGGTCCCGCCCCGCGGATCACGGTGGGTCTCGGCCGGGTGTCCGGCCCCAATCCCTTGAGCGGGATGGCGGCGTATCGTTGCGCAGGGGTCTCCGGGGCGCGCGTGGCGGCGCACCACCGGCCCCACTCGCGCGCCCATTCCTCACCCACGATGTGCGCCTCCCACGCGGTCATGGAGCCGCGCCCGATGATCCACTGTGGGAAGAGGGCGTCTTGTAGGTGCTTCGAGAACCCCCCCCGCAGGTCCTGGTACGGGTGGGGGCCCTCTTGGGGCGGGCACTCCAGAGTGTCATTCACGACACGGAGGGAGGCTACGAAGTCCTTGTCAGGGCGCGGGGGAGGGGGAGGGTGGTCGCCCTCCGCCGCAGTGAGCCACCGGTGTGCCCGGGCCGCCGCGCTTTGGGGCTCGCGGAGGAGTTGCTCCAGCCGGTGGTTGCGAAGCTCCCATGCGAAGTCCCCCAGCCGGAGCATGTGGTGGAGAAAATCTTCCACAGAGGTCCCTCCCGGCGGGTCGTAGCGGGCTATGGCGCGGAGCTGCGCCTCCGCGTCCTCGGGCACCAGTCCGGAGCAGAAGACTTCCGTCCATGTGGTGCCTGCGGAGCGCCACGAGGCCACCCACAGGGCTTTGTCCCCGGGTGGGAGGTGGCGGGCCGCCTCGTGTACCGCCCGGCGGTACTGGGGCCAGAGGAGCTGTTAGTGGGCGCACCCCACGTGCATGTGCACCGGGGTCTCCTCCGGGCCGCCGCATAGGAGGCACGGTTGTGGGATGATGGCGACGCCGGAGAGCCGCTCCTTACGGATGCGGAGCCTGCGCTGCACCGGCGTGTGGCCGTCTCGGGCCCGCAGCGCCCGGCGGATGGTGGCCGTCGCGGTGAGGTCCCGGGCGTGGACATAGGCTGTGGCGTGGGCCGCGCCCAAAGGTGTGTGTCCCCGGTGTGTCAGCGCATGGTCCGTCTGCGTTCGCTGCGCGACCTCGCCGAGCACCCGCATCGTGGGGGGCCGTAGATCGAGATGGCCGTCACGGCCGGCGACAATGAGTTGGGCGTGGCCAGGGTCCGGGGGCGTGTTCTGCAAGACGGTGTCCTGGGACGCCGCCCAGTCCGCCTTGTGCAGTAGGGCGTCACTGTGGTGCGAGGTGGCTCGGACGTACCACAACGGGTGCCCGGCGTGTTGCCCAAGCGCGCACAGGCTGTCCCGGAGCCACCGCAGGGGCATCTGGTTGACCACCTTTGCTGCGCCCGCGGGGATCCCCGTGGTCCGCTCGCGATCTGCGTGCCGCAGGAGGTGTTGGATGACTTCGGCGTCCACCGTGTGGACCCATGGTTGGTGGGCACCGTATTGTAGGGGGAGGGAGGCGGCCACCCCCTCCCCGTCGGGCACCGTGCCCGAGATGACCACCGCCCACGTGCGGATGAGGTTGGCAGCGAGAGCGACGCTGGTGGCGTGTTTGCAGGGTCCGCCCCCGGACGCGTCGGAAGAGGTGTGGCCCCAGGCCTCCGGGATCCAGTAGTACCCGGTGGGGCTGAGCCACCCCGCGTTGAGGTCGGCGGAGTGCCACCGGACGTCGGGGTGGCTGGGGGTCAGTTGGTCCACGCTCAGCGCCCTGGTGTCGCCGGGGCTGATCGCCGGGTGGTCGTGCAGCCGGATCTCCGCCCCGGTGATCGTGCTTGCCCAGGACCGAAGTGCCGTAACATGTTCCTTGAGCCACGCCGGGCGTCCGCGCTGGTGCACCACCAGGTGCCCTGTGTCCTCCGGCGTTCCTCCAACGCGTGTACTGCCATGTGTGGGTAGTGCGGCACCCCCGTAGCTACCAGCAGGGCGGTGCCACGGGGGAGCCCACGGGGTTCGGGCTGGCCCGCCCCCACCTGCACTATTACCCACTCGGCCCGGAGCTGCGCTTCCCCCGTCACTTGGGTGCATTGGTCGTCCGTGGTCACCAACCACAACGGCGTCGGCGCGTGGGGCCGGGGGCGCAGGGGCTCGGGCCATGCCTCGTCCGCGTTAGGCTCTTGGTGCTCGCTTTCCGCGAGTACGTCGCGGAGGATGTACATGAGGGCTGCCGGCGGGTGGTACGCCGCCCCCCGCGTGGGGGGGGATAGGTCGCCCCGGCGGCGGTAGCCCCCGACCTGGAGGTGCAGGCCGTCCGGGGTCACCCGTGGGCCGGTGTGGGCGTCCTGCTTAGCCCTCGTGGGGTGGACGAGTCTCAGACGGGGGTCCCGCGTGCCGGTGGTGTGGAAGAGGTGGGCCAAGGCGTCGCGCCAGCCGGGGTGGTTGGAGGGCTCCTGCTCGCGGCGGCAATAGTGGAGGTGTTCATCGGCGCATTGGTTGAGACATTCCCGCACCGCCGTCTGCCACGGGTCGTCGTTGTCGGGGAAGGGGTGGCGTGGCCCGTGGTGCCCATGCCATGGCGTTGTGTTCGGCACCGTCAGGCGGCACGTGTCGCGGTGCCGCAGCTTGGCGGTGCGCAGCGTGACGATGTTGCCCGGCGGGGACTGTAGTTGGACATGGGCCGCCCTGGGGCACGCGATGGGGTTGTACAGCCCCACTCCCAGGGCGGCCAGGGCACGGGGTATGCGGTGGACCCAGTCGCCCCCCGCTAGAGTTGCGAACTCCGGGACGGGGTAGTGCACCTCGGGACATATTCCGTGCGCGCCAGCTATTTCCCAGAACATCTTGGTGACCTCGGCGCGCACGGAGGTTGAGCGGTGGTGGACGAGTGTACCCACGAGGGCCACCGCTGCCTGCTGGCACCGCGTTGGCACCCGTGTGAGCCCCAGGGTCCGGTCATCCTGCAGGCTGTCCCGCGAGGCGTCGAAGGCGTACCGCGCCCTGTCCTTCGCGACCTGGACCGTGATGTGGTCCAGGTGGCGTGCAGTGTCGGAGTCGTCAGCGATGAAAGGGGCGACGTACTGCGTCACCCCCCCGAGGATCGCCAGGATGACGTCCTGCACCACTTTCGGTGGCGCGAGGGTGTTAAGGCACCAGTGGTGCACCGCCGCCAGGCGTAGCCGGTGCTTGCGCTGCAGGGAGAACTCCCCGTCCGGCTGCAGCTGGAGTCCCAGGTAGGGGACGGAGTCCGCCCCTGGTACCCAGTGCCACGGGTTTTCCAGGTGGGGACAGAGGCGCAGCTGCAGGCCCGGGATCCCCTCCGTGGTGGCCATGGCGCACTTGCGGGGGTTGAGCTCCATGCCCATCATCCCCAGGTATGCGGCCACCGCCTCCACGCCCTTCGACGAAGTGCTGCAGCGTGTGGGCCACCACCAGCAGGTCGTCGATGTAGGCCTGGATGAGGCCGTGCTCGGCCCCTCCCGGCGGGCGCAGGCGGTGCCCCTGCGCCCTGAGCAGGGGCTCCAGGAGGAGCGCGTACAGCAGGGGGCTCTCGGGGTTGCCCTGCCGGACACCGTGCAGCATGTAGACGGGCTGCGTTAGCCCGTGTGCGGTGACGATGCGCAGCCTGGCGCACATGTGGAGGAAGAGCAGGAGGTCGATGACGTCCGGTACCTTGGGGCTGAGCCAGATGTGCGCGTCCCTCCAGTGCATCGGCGGCGGGGCGCCGCGGAGGATGGCCCGGTAGGAGTGGACCAGGAGCCACTGGACGGGTGCCGGGAGGGCCTTGATGAAACGGGCCTCCACGTGGTTGGGACCTGGGGCCTTGCCATCGGCCTTGTCCAGGGCGGACTTCAGGTCCTGCATGGAGTACTGCTGGACCTGTGTCCAGGCCCCTTCAGGGACCCGGGGGACATGGCGGCCGAGGACTGCCTGGAAGCCTGGGAGGTCCACCGGGCGTTTGTCATACAGTTCTCGCCAGAAGGCGCGAACTGCGAACATCACGTCGTGGGCCTCCGTGAGGAGCATTTGGGTGTTGGGGACCCGCACGTTCCAGAGGCCTGACGGGCCCGGGGCCTCTACCTCTATGGCTCCCCGCACGGCTTTCCATCGCTGCGCGATGTCGGGGGCGTGGCGGCGCCAGAAGTCCTTGATGGCGCGCTTGCGGTCTGCCGCCAGGAGTGCGCGGAGCTGGCGAATGTCCTCCTGGAGGGCGGCTGCTTGCCTCTCCAGCTCCTCCTGTAGCTGGCCCTGTGTGGTCGGGCGAAACCCGGGCGACACACCCTGCAGCTCCTCCGTGAGCCGGAGCGACGCCTCGGACCGGATGCCATGCTGTGCCGTGTCCGCCTGGTACGCTGCCGGCGCGCGCGCTGCCAGGGTGTCATAGCGGAGGACCGCCGCCTGGAGCCGCTTTCCGCTCTCCGGGAGGTCCCCCTCCGCCGGGTCCGCCCCCGCCCGGGACGGCTGCCGGCGTCCCACCACACGCGCCAGGGCGTCATGCGTCGCATGGAGGTGTTCGAACACCTTGTCCACCGCGGCCGCAGGCATGGACCCGTAGTCGTGCTGCTCTGCGGGGCCCAGCCAGGGCGCCAGGGAGGGTTCATCCTGCGCGGCGGTGACCGCCGCCCACAGGCAGTGTTGGACGGGCGCGGCCTCGGCGTCGTACGGGAGGAGGCGGCCCTCCGTGTGGCTGTAGGGGGTGGGCATCGCCGCGCGCCCCGCTGCGCTGAGGAGGCCCGGCAGGGCCAGGCGGACCGGGAGGTGGTTCGAGCCGACCACCTGGGGGTGTGCCATGCCGCGAGCCCAGACGCTTTCCCGCAGGGACCACGGCAAGAGGGGCTCGTTGACCAGGAAGGTGTCCACCCTGTGCCGGGACGGGTGGAGCGTGGCGGTCATGTCCTCCTCGCCGCCTGCCGCGGCCCTCCGGAAACCGCAGGCCTCCCAGCCCGCTCGGAAGTGCTCCGTGGCCGGGTTGGTGGGGACATCCATGTAGATGTTGGTGTCGCCGGCGATGACCACCGGGTGCCTCCCACCGAGGCTGCGTGCCGTGGCATACATTTGTATGTCCGCCCAGAACGCCGCCCGTCCCGCCCACGGGGAGCAGCCTGCTTGCGGCCCGTGGACGTTGATGAGGGTGAGGCCTCCCCCGTCCGTGCTCTTCTCCAGGGCCGCGGCCTTCCCGGGGCCAATTTCCGTGAAGCTGAGCACCTCATGCTCCGCCACGTACTTGCTGCTGACCGCGGTGAGGAGGCCCCCCCCTCTCGAGGTGGAGGTGGCTCCCGTCTCCACCAGCCGGCTGCTGAAGAAGGCGGTGTACCCCTTGTCCCGGAGCGCCGCGGCCACGTGCATCTCCTGCGCCCGGGTGGCGATCCCTGTTTCCTGGAGCATGATGGCAAAGCCCCCCTCCTGGGGTAGCATGCCGGTGACGAGGTGCTCCTTGTCGGTACAGGCCGCCGGCCCCCGGCGCCACCGGAGAGTGTCCCGGAGGGACCGGTCTGGCGGCACGAGGCCGTTGCGCAGGTTTCATGAGAGGAGCCACAGTGCGTCGCCTGCCATGTCCTCCTGGAGTCAGCTATCCCGCATCGGCATCGCCGCCGGGTTCGCCGGCGCAGCCAGGGCATCCGGCTGCGCCGCATCCGCTGAGCCCGTTCCCAGCGGGGCCCACAGGGGGGCCCGGGGGGCCAGGGGAGCCAGGGGGGCCAGGGGGGCCAGCCCCGAGGGGATGGACATGGACCCTGGTTGGGCCGCACCGCCGGTCCCCGGGGCCGCCCCGGGTGCGTCCTCATCTCCGTCTGCGTGGTCAACTGCCTGGGGTCGGTGGCGCCGGGCGTACGGGGCGTGCCATGGGGACCTCCGTGCTCTCCCTTGCAGGATGTTGGAGGCCGCCTCCTTGTCGTCCGCCGGGGCTGCAGCGTGCACCGCGTGCCACGCCAGGTGATCCAGCATTGCCCCGCTTGTGTAGTACTTGTCTGCACACAGGGGGCATTTCGTCGGCTCCGTGGCCCCTCGCGCCGGGGGGAGCGGCACCGGCTTCCGAATGGCGCCCTCCGCCGCTGGTTCGAAGGGCAGGTTGGCCAGTGGCACCGTGTGTGGCGCCAGTGTGCGGCCCGGGGCCGCCGCGTCGAGGGCTCGTGTCGCGGGCGCGGGCCCGAGACCCCGGATGGCATCGCGCTGCGCGTCCGCTTGCAACCACGTTTGCCAGTGCGTGGAGCCGATTTGGCGGTCGGGTTTGCCCCTCCATCGCAGGTCGTGGAAGGCTTGTAGCCAGTGGTACACTGTGGTCGGGACCGCCAGCTGGAGCTCTAGGTCGGCGGGGTGCGCCGCTGCTGGCCACACCCCCGGCCTCGCCGCCCGGGCGTTGTCCTTCAGCCTGACCTGGAGCAGGAGGGCGTGGTGCTCGCCCTCCCGTAGCGCCTTGACGATCATGCGGGTGCAGTCTGCCACGCGGATCAGGGCTTCGGGCCCCGGCAGGCGCTCGGGGTCGCAGACGACGATGTGCGCGTCCGCCGGGCTGAACATGCAGACCACCCACTGCGGGTTCTGCTGTCCCCGTTGGGCCACCGCCAGGGTAGCCGCCGGGCGGGCGTGCGTGATTGGCCCCGCGTGGAGGTCCGGGACGTCCGTGGCCCTGATGGCGTCTCCCTGCCACGCGGCCCGTGGATGCTCCTCCTGGTCGGGGCTCCACACCAGTGCGGGGGGGTTGACCCAACCTGGTTCCTGCCTCTTGTTGGGGGCGCTGACGTTGTGTAGCAGGACTGCCAGCGGCCAGGGGTCCGCCGACATATAGTAGGCCTGGGTGGGCCCCTGCTGCCAGTCGACGTGGGGCAGGGGTGGGAATGCCCCTTGCCTGGTGGTGCTGTGCCAGACAGTCCAGCGGCCTCTGGCCAGGACGTGCGACCGGTACCCTCCGGCGTGGCCGTGTAGGATGGCCTGGTAGCCTGCCGTCTGCAGCACCAGTGCCCTACCTTGCTGAGGCCCGGGTAGAGGTGTGCCATCGCCCGCATCCCAGACGCGGGTGCGCCCGCGGAGTGTGGCATGCCACGGGTCTTGCGCATCGCGCTGTGGCCCTTGTATGCTTCCCGCAATCTGCGCCGGGCCGTGGTGGTGGACGAAGCTCTCCCCGCCGTCCGCTAGCAACGCCGCCGCGACGACGTATAGCTGCTCCGCCGTGAGGGGTGCCGGCGGCGCGTGCGTTGCGGCCGGCCGGCGGGGCTGCGTGTCGCGGCAGGGGACGTGGGGCAGCAGTTGCGCTGGCCACGCCGCCACGGGACCCATGGTGACGGCCGCGACCGCGGACGCCAGCGCCGTGCGGTCCGTTGGTCTGTACTGCCGGAGCCCCGTGGTATCTCGGGCGAGGTGCCTGCAGGCTGCCACCCAGGCCACCGCTCCGCAGTTCGTGACGTCCAGTTTGGCACCATCCGCGCCGTAGCGTCCCCTTTGTTGTACCGTGGTGGCGGTGTCGAGCGGGGGGCCCTGCTGTAGCGCCTCCGGGTCCTGCCCCGGCAAGAGGGCGGGCGGGACTGGCTGCGGGAAGTCCTGCGCGCCTCGGCGCTCCGGGTGCGTGTGGTACGGGCTTTGCCGGCGATGTTCCGGGGCTCCCGGTGGTAGGAAGAGGAGTTAGTGTGGGTACCAGTGGCCTTCCGCGGTGGACGGGTTGCGGAGCGTTAGCCACTGTTCCACCACGCCTCCTGGGTGCGCGGCCTCGACGCGGCGCTGCAACCCCAGGCGGCCTAGGCGGTTGGACGTGCCCGCGTGTGGGATGTGGGTCTGCGGGTAAAGCACCCGCAGCGGCTCCAGCGCCAGGTCCAGCACCTCGTCGTTGAGCTGCTCCGTGAGAGCCGACGCCCTGTGCAGGGCGTGGCGGACCCCGGGTGTGGGGGCCGTGAGCTGTTCCAGCACCGGCCCCGGCGGGTACCGTGCACCCGGGTTCGTTAGCCACTCCCTGGTGTGGCTCAGTATGGCCTTCCACACGTCCCTCGTAAAGGCGTGTCGGGGGGCCAAAGAGGGGACCATCCGTAGGAGGCGGTGGCACGCCAGCGACGATCGCATGGGCTGTGGGGCGGCCGCTGTGAGCCACCTGCACGCCGTGCCGGGCACGATCGCCCCCCATTCCACGGTCCCCATGCCCTCGGCGTGGAGCAGCGCCTGCCCCTGGACCAGGGGGAAATAGGGGCTCGAGCGCCCTTTTCCTTCCTTCCACCGTACCCAGGCGGCCCCCGCCTGCAGGCTGCGGAGCAGGGCCACGCCGGGGAGGAGCGGCTGCGGGAAAGCCCCCTTGACGGCTTGGGTGGCGTGGGCCAGGGTGCCCATGGGCAAATACCACAACGGGAGGGTCCAGGGGCCCGGCAGCGGTTGCGCCTCCCCTGCGTCCCATCGCCACTCGGAGTCTGGCGGGGTGGCCGGGACCCTGCCCGTCTGCAGGAAGTGGCGTGCCTTCTTGTCGGGGTGCCGTTGGAGGGTTGCCGCGAGGCTGAGCCCCTCTGCCGCGGGTGCCACTGGGAGGCCGCCCCGGGGCCTGCGCCAGGGGTAATCCTGGTCGGCCGGCCAGGTGTGGAGGTCCCGGGCGATTTCCTCCGCGGTGCCTGTGGGGGCGTCCTCTGGTGCCAGGTGCCACATGACGGCGAGCACCGCCCACGTGGCGAAGGGCCACGCCCGTGGGGGGGTGTACACCTGGATGGTCCACTGTGGGCACGCCCGCCGCACGCGGGATGCGTGGAGCACCCCTCGGACTAAGTCCGCCGCCAGGACCAGCACCATTCCCGAGGGTTCCACAATGATCCCCTCTGCGGGTCCGCCGTGGCGGCCCCGGGTGTGCAAGGCCACGGCCGCCTGTCCTGCGTGGGTGACTCGGTCGACGGCCTCCTGGATGTTCACGCTGCCGCGCGCGGTCTCATCCAGGATCCAGCCCTGCGCCACCCCGTAGCGCAGGGCGGCGCATGCGGCCGCGGGTTTCACCTCGGGCAGCGCTCCGTCATCGGGGCCGGGCTGAGGGTGCTGTTTGGGGCACCAGCCTTCGCCGGTGCAGTGGCCCCGTTTCCACGCGGGGCAGAGTGTGGGCACGCTGCCCGCCGGCGGCGCAGGTTCCGCGGGCGCGCCTCCCGTGGGGGGCTCCGGCACTGCCTCCAGGTCGGAGTCCGTGCCCGCGTCCCCTTGTGGGGGGTCTCCTTCGCCGTCTCTGAGTCTCAGCGCCCTGATGACCTCGTGTGCTTCATCCAGCGTCGGAGATCGGGGGCGCGTTTTGCGTGCGGCCGCGTGTTCCGCCATTGTTGTGTTGCTGTGCCTAAGAGCAGGGGGTGGGGTGCGGATGTCCCGTGGCTGGTGCGGTGGTGCGTTGGTGCGTTGCCCGTTGTAGGGGTGGCGGATGGGCGTCCCCGGGGGGGGTGCTTTCCATCATTGCGAGGGGCGTCTGGTGTTAGGCGCTGTCCCTCCCCCGGCCGCCCGTCCTCTGGAGCGGGTAGCCGGGGTTCCGCGACCCGTGTGTCCCGGGTGCGGTCGGCGCGGGCCTGGGGACCCTCACCGGCCCCACAGCGTGCGCCCTTGCGGGCCGGCGTTGCTCGCTGTGGGGGTGGCGGAAGGATGTCCCCGGGGGGGGTGCCTTCCACCATTGTGGGGGGCGTCTGAGGCCAGGCGCCGTCCCTCCCCCAACTGCCCGCCCACTGGGCGGGCTGTTGGGGTCCGCCACCCACGTGCTGTGGGCGCGGGTGTGTGGGTGTTGGGGCCCAACACTGTCCCCTCGGCCTGCATGTCCTCCGGGGGCTGCATGCCGCGGGGGTGGTGGGGGGCCGTCCCCGGGGGCGTGGCCTGCCACCGTTGTGAGGGGCGCCTGGTGTCAGGCGCTGTCCCTCCCCCGGCCGCCCGTCCTCTGGAGCGGGCAGCCAGGGTTCCGCGACCCGTTTGTCCCGGGTGCGGTCGCCGCGGGCGTGGGGACCCAGCACCGGCCCCACAGCGTGCGCCCTTGCGGGCCGGCGTTGCTCGCTGTGGGGGCGGCGGAAGGGCGTCCCCGGGGGGGGTGCCTTCCACCATTGTGAGGGGCGTCTGGGGTCAGGCGCTGTCCCTCCCCCGACTGCCCGCCCATTGGGGGGGCTGTTGGGGTCCGCCACCCACGTGCTGTGGGCGCGGGTGTGTGGGTGTGGGGGCCCAACACTGTCCCCTTGGCCTGCATGCCCTGTGGGGGCTGCATGCCGCGGGGGCGGTGGGGGGCCATCCCCGGGGGGGGTGGCCTGCCACCGTTGTGAGGGGCGCCTGTTGTCAGGCGCTGTCCCTCCCCCGGCCGCCTGTCCTCTGGAGCGGGCAGCCAGGGTTCCGCGTCCCGTGTGTCCCGGGTGCGGTCGGTGCGGACGTGGGGACCCAGCACCGGCCCCACAGCGTGCGCCCTTGCGGGCCGGCGTTGCTCGCTGTGGGGGAGACCGTGACCGGGGCTATGACCGGGAGTACTACCGGGACCATCACTAAGGATGGGATCAAGATAGTGGAGGACATCCGGAGGCGGGCCGCGCGATGGCGTTGGCGTGGCACTGGGGATGAAGCCTCCAACCAGCGGCGCCGAGCCCGGATGTGGGACATCGGGTGCTCTTCCCGTGGGATGGGCACCCTTCGGGGGCGGTGTGGACAGGAAGCTGGGTGCCCTTGGCATCACGGAGTGCGGCCCCACAGACGCTCCAATAGGTCCCGCAGCAGTAAAGTGCGAGCAGTGCCTGGCTCGACCACCTTGACGGTCGGGTTTTCGTTTTAGGTTTGTTTTGTGCGTCCTCATGTTTCCAAGATTTTCCAGGCCTCCGTTTAGAGTCGTAGTTAGTGGCTTTTGAGTCCTTTGGCCGCGCTGCCGGCGTATATGGAGTTTGGTGCGACAGATGAGCACAAAGGTTGCCCACCGAGTCTCCCGGGGCTAAAATCAAGCTATACCTTCGTATTCATGCCAAACCATCCGAATACCAAGGCTAAGCGCAAGGAGCTTGGCGTTCGCAAGTGCCAGCTGTACACATCCGGACAAGGCGGTATGAACATCGACGAGCATTTAGCCGTCAAACAAGCTGTAATCTCACTCCAATTTCATTGTTAGGGTACTAGTTCTGCAGCATTGAGTGCCGAAGAAAGCGATGGAAAATGCATCTTTATTGGAAACAAGTTCCTCAGGCAAAAGGGGACATGAAGGAGTGTCGAGCTGCGACGAGGAGCGAGTCAACTCCTTCTTGGAGTTCAAGGGCCCTAAATTATGCAGCCTATTTGGAAATGAATCCCAATTTTTAGTAAGATTAAAGCCGGATTTCAACGCATGGGACCTGAACATCAGGGGATTGGAGCCAAACAAGCAATGATGACGAGGGTGGCTTACCAACACTAAGTGTTTCCTCACTTTCTGGGTGTATATTTTTTTGTCGAGTGTCTATTTTTTTTCGATTCTTCGAAAAAAATGTCCGCCGCAACGATTTCTGAAGGATTACTTCAATCCAGATCGAGCCGATTCTACCACGCCAACTGTACTATAACGCCGCCGCCGACAGAAGATGTCTATTTCAAGGAGTTGATCGCAACAGCCCTAGAACAGTTCTCTGAGTCGCTGAAAAACTGACTGTCGACCTATTACGACACACAGCGTCTGCTACAACGTCTGCGCATGTTCCCGCATTCTTTCCGCCCACTAGAGTGCACAGACCAATATGGCGTACAAGATCTCCCCGTACAAGGTCCTGCAGAGTGCTTACCAGATGCCGCGCAATCTATTCAGTCTGCTGCACGGGAAGCTCCTCATTTGTCAGCTGCAGACCTGAGCAGCCTGTCTCCGCCCGATCTACTGTTGCAACACGAGCTCACCATTCATTCACTGGATTCAGCTGCACACTTCAATGTACTGACAGCCGCCAACGTGGTAACGAGTTTCACGGCCCTCGTCCAGTATCTCTACCAAGCACTACTGATGCCAAAGACGCCACGATTACGACCCAGAATAGTCTGCCGTCGCCGTTTGAGAAGGCACACGAGAATCTTTGCAAGCAAGCGACGAACTGCCCACAGTTGGAGCAGTTTTTTGAACCAGCACAATGCCGCGGTACACAGTGCCTCAGTCAGAACACCTCCGTTCTACGACTCCTATGAAGAATACCAATTTGCTCCAGGTGACATGAATCAGTTCCCGCCGCTGGCCCCAACCTATGAGGACGACAAGCAGTCGCCGCCGCAAGCCAGCTCACCACCTTGCCAGTCCGAGACAGACAACACGTATATGCAGCAAGCAAGCTCGTCCGCTCACCAGCTTGACAGTGCATCCTTGTTTCTTCAACTGAGCGTACCACGGCTCGAACAAAAAGACACGCCGCCGCAACCAGCCAAGTCGTCTGCCCGCCGGTCGAAGTCACAAGCTCAACAGCGTCCGCATTTGCTTCAATACAGGACTGCCAACAACTGTACATCTCGCTCCCATATGGCTTAAATGAGGGAGTCAGCGAACGCATCAATGCCTGGGGCGACTGGCGCTGCAGCTGCGCCTACGAAAACTTTTGTCGACGATCCACCTGCCACCATTGCGCACGAACCAAGCTGAGACCCCTCCTCAAACCGGCGAATGAAGAGCCTAAGTCGCCTAACTGCACGCTTCAGTGATCGGTCGTCTACATGAGCAATTGATTTACATGACAAAGTCGATTATCTCCAAGAGAGAGCTCGTCTTCATTTTCATATATATTTTGCTTGTATATGCCTCACCGACGTCTAGCTTTGTGCCAGTTTTTTGTATCTGCTTCAGTTTGATGCTTTTTGGCTCTACCTGCCTTGTCTTTGGTCAGGATAGCCGAGCAACTCTGCCCCGGCCGTGATATCACTCCAATAGTGAGTCACTGAATTTATCTTGCAGAGTGCATATATGCCCTTGCCTCAGTTTTCCAGAAAGCTTAAGTTTTTTGGAACAGCAAGCAAGCTACATCATAGTTCCTTGGCAGCGACTGTGTACTGCCAGTAACTGCCTTGAGGTCGCAAGTGACTTATGTTTTTGCAACGACCTTGTTACGTTGAACACGAGACATGTTCACGTCCAAATTCTCCCTCTGCTCACGCTGTGTTCTGCTTACCTGTTGTTATTTTCCCTTAGGGGTGAAACACCAGGTTTTAGGATACAGTATGAAAAGAGTGAATTATCTTCTTCTTACAACTTCTCACTGGTACCGGCTTCAAAATAATTTTGTGCACACAACCACACAACCAACCCATAGACACACAGCCGCTGTTTTGGGCAACACCACGAACATCAGACCAGCACACACAACCATACCCACACATACAACACACATACTTCACTGATCTTCTGGTCATGAACTTTACAGAATTTTTTTGCATTTATTGCCTCTGGCAGAGACAGTAAACCCGCAACTCACCAGTGTGTACCTTACAGCCTGTAATCACTGCTTCTGCAATTTTTTTCATTGCTGTACGCATTCCATCAGCCAACAGTGTTTTTCCGTGACCTTTCATCGTACATCCAACCTACAAACAAATAATATAAATAAATAAACAATTACTTAGCCTACAGTTTTACTGTATCAGACTACTCATTTTTTCTTTTCGACTTTTCAACCTGATGTGGAAACACATCAAAACTGTACAGAAATGTACAGTACAAGCTGGTTATGCGAGTTTGTTCTCTGGATAAATTAGCATAAGGTATTTAGGCTCACTTGCCAGCACCCTGCAGCCCTACAAGGCCCAGGGGGGTGACAGAGACCAACAGACAGTAGTCTAGTGGTCACTGTACAGACTTCAGACCCAGGCTCGGGTGGTATATGGTCTTTGTACATACTGAATACCGGGGAGGACAAGAACTCAATGATTAGCCACACATAGCCACAACAACCCACAGGTGGGCCTAAAAACCCATATGCGGGAATCTGAGGCCATGCGTAGTCGCATTGAGCCATTGACACCCCCAAACCTTCAGATTGTAGCATAGAACAGACCCACAAGAACCCTGAAGATGTTGACATGGTTTAAAAAAACACTAAGTGTTTCCACGCTAAAAGAAGTCAGCAATGTGGCCTTGGTCTTTCATTGTTGTGTTTACACTTTCATTCTGAATTACTATTGCATGCATGTTTCATCAAATTTTGACAAATATTGTGCGTCAGAGTTGGGGGATTCGCGACCTTCTAACGACAAGGCCTGAATTCTTGCGCAAAGGCCCCTTCAAGCAATGTATTTGAGCTCCAGTGTTTGTTCAAAAAAACTTTTTCATTGGGGCTATCTATCTATTCAGACCACAATGAGTCTAAAAAGGGGTCCACAGCAGTCAGTGTTTTTCAATTTTCCCTAACATGGTATCAATTGACCATTTTTGAACTACATATTTGAATTCAACATGAAATTTTGGTCATTTTGACTGCAACACTGTATGTTACCAATTTTTGCCCTAAAATGGTGTTTTTGGGTCTGTGAGCGCGTGACAGGCACATGACGTGTCATGATGAGGATATGAGTAGTGCCTACTAAGTTGCCGATGCATGAATTTCAGTGAAACTGTATGTGCAAATCCTGCATATGTGTACTACAGCCCCATCAGTTGTATGTCAACATGATTCAAAATTTACCTTGCTGCACTTGAAGATGCTCGTGGTTGAGCTCTGGATTTCATGGATATTTTCACTGAAGATCTGCATGAGAAACAAGCAAGGTAAGATTTCACAATAGACGTAACGTGCCTTGACGAACGCTCCTAAATACTGAAACAAGCGTAGCTATGCCACAATCGACCTTTTTTCGTTAAGCTATTGCACCCTAAAACAATCTGGGACGCGTTGGTTGCTGCTCACCAAGACTAAAAACACAATTTGTCTTCAATATTTGTGTATTGTTCACGGCTATCCAACCGAAAAAAAGAGGAAGTTGTTTGCTCATTGCTCGCATATCGCCACATAAATCATGGATGAACCTTGATGGACCTGCCACAAACATGTTGTGATGTGAAGCCGGGCCGGGGCTTCCTATCACAGTGGTGAGCAGCAGCTTGTATGACAAGCCCACGTGGGATCAAGATGGGCAGCTGTATGAACACACAAAGTCATGGTCCTGCATATGGGCTCCATGAGAAAGACGAAGAATGCTGCATGTCTGGTGTGAATGGCTTGGATGTGTTGTCTGCAGTGGTTGAGGAGGTAGGGGGGGAGGGGTTTTTTTTTTTTTGCACTGTGTGTCCCCGCGTTACCCCCGGGGCACTGGGGGAAAGGGGGGGTTTTCCCCCGAAGGCATGGGTCGACGTGAGACAAACTGAGGTCTATGGACACAACACATGCAATGGAATGCACATATCAATCAGAAAATGCATTATATAATACAAATGTGTCAACGACCTCAACGCCGCCATCAGAAATTCTGGCGCCCCTTGGTCGTCGCCATCGGGATCTGGGCTGGGGAAGCCGAAATACTTCATTTCACTGAGATCTGATTGGAAAGCTGGGGAAAAAATAAAAAAAAACACTGATTTTTGGTCAAAAGACACCGAAAACGCGTGTCTCCCCCCGACGTGTCGCGTCGCCGAGTCGACGCCTTTCGCGTCGCATCCATATTATTTTCGGAGAGCCCCACTGTAAAACTACCTTTGGAGCCCATAACCTTTTTTAAAAAGGCAATCACAGAAATCCAGAGAAAATGAATTACCCAACCGATTTTGGTCAAAATTGACCCCCGCGGAACGCCGTGAAAAGGGCCCCGCATATGCTTTGTACGCTGAAAAATAATATCCCAATGATTAAAACTGATTATATCATTTGAAATCAAAGTCCGGATGAGCTGAGGAATGCTGCACGATGGCAATTTTTCTGGAGCGTCGCCCGCATTTCAGACCAGATTTCAGTGAGAAAAGGGCGTGAAAATCATTGAAACATATGCAAAGAAACTAGAAAAGGAATATGCGAATTGTCCTGATAGACTTAGGCAGCAATTACAGAGTGTAGACACACTCTGTGGGCCATCAACGGCCACCAGAGAGCTGAAGACGGTCGATGTACCGTGGAGCACCAGCACCCAGCAACCAACCAACCATGCACTGGTCCCAACTTCACTCAGCAATTGCCTGTGTCACTGGACGACACGTATGCACAACATATGGGAATGCTGAAGTCAGCCCTGAAAGCCAGACAAAAACTACTCTAAAAAGCGCTGGATTCTGCAAGGGAATGGCTGTGCTCAAATCCCATTGTCTCTTTGCAAACTCAAGCCCATCTCACAGTATAATCCTTGGTACCACCCCCATGTCGAGCAAGTCCAGCTCAGCACCAACACCACTGCAGTTTCCAAAGCCCGAACCACCAGCCAACACACCACCATCACAAGAACTCAAGCCAACGAGGAGAGAAACTGTTCACAAATCCCAATCAGAAATCTTTTTTGGGGGGGTTCAGACTAAAATGAGCTGGCACAGCCTGCTCACTTCACAGTACTTGGGATAACCTCTTGGGATCAACGTTCAGAGCTGTCCAGTGTTACGATGATCCCACAATGGCCATGGAAGCGGATCTGACACGTAGTGAGGATTAGCTAAGTGAGCGAATCCAAATCAGAAATCCTGTCCAAGCTTTCACCAACAGGACTGCTGTGGGCGGGGCTTTGCTTGTGTGAGCTGCGTTGTGTTTTGTCTTCTCCGTGGTGTTTTGGGCGGGGGTTCTGGAGCTGGGGGTGGTGGGTTTGTGGGTTGATTGGTGGGGTGGGAGGGCTCTGACCTACTGTACTTTGAACCAGATTTGTGTGCGTGGGTATCTCAAAAAGTGGGTAACTGTGTGTAATTGTTTTTGGAAATTGGGCCCCCACCCCCCACCCCACAAACACAGCTTGTATGCGGCCACCGGCACTATGGCCCCCGCATGTGTGTGCATGTTTGCGTGCCTCCACCACCAACGGACCCCGGGCTTTGGGTGCTATCCAGCTTGGGAAGCAGTACCAGTGCCATACCCAGCGCCTCACCAGTCTCAATACTTACAAAGCAGATCCCGTTCTGTGGTCCGGGGGCTCATCCAACCTCTTAAATCATGTCTCGGACTCTGCACCATTGCCCATGTGCCCTTGACACATGGGTGCACAACAGGACATGCACGGCTGTTGTGCAAAGTCTGATGAATGCAACTGCTTGTGGCTGACCGCACATGGTTTTTTTTTGTCACCACCAAAAAAAGGATCATGCATTGCTTGTAAAGGTGGTTTTGCGAATGCTTTTTTTTTTGTTCATCCGCCAGTCCTGACTTCGGCTCCTATCGGGGAGCGGAGTCATGGCCACACCACGGTCTGTAATGGCAGTACATGCCAGTCTGTCTGGGGCGTTTGAAAAAACGATCCGTCAGATTTCCAGTAGTGGTACTAGCCCCCCCCCCCCCCCCTGCACAAGCATGCTGAAAATCAGGAAAACGATGGTCAGACGGGCCCCTGTGCTTAGAGAAGCCTGTGCTTGCGCACAACGCGCGGTACCAAAAGCATGTATGTCGCCAAAAACCTGCCCACACCTCACCCTAAGCACAATTGTTGCAACAGGGCAGATATATAGTGTGGTGATGGAGCTCCATCAACACAATACATATACACTTTTTGCCAAGAATGGGTCAGAATACATTTATGAATACAGAATACATCAATGGTTGATAATGATAATTTATTGTACCCCCCCCCCCCTTGTATAAGCTACGCCAATGTACGGAAGTATTACGGTCCCTACGCCCACTGTAGCTTGGACAAGGGCGTAGCTTGCGCGCAACACATACAACTACCGACACACACGTGTGCGCGCGCATGGTATGAGTGCACCTTGACCTCTGCCCACATTTCCAAGTGTATGCAAACGCAAGAAAGCCTTGGGAACATGAAAATTTCAGGTTCACACCCATGTTGGCACAAGCAATGAAGAATGCGAAGCCTACAAATGTTCGGCTTGGAAACCCTTCTTGCGATCATACACCATGTGGAACAATTGCACATGCTCACCACTTGAAGATGCCTTTGTCTGAGGCTTAGGGGCTGGTTTGGGCTTGGGCAACTTCAAATTCTTGGAAATCAAATTGCCTTGCATGTGGCATGTTGCATGTGTTCATGGCTCCATGTAATCGGTAAATGTGACGAGAAACCCATGTCTCATGTAGCCGCACTACATTTTGTACGCAATTAAAATTACGTACACCATTAATACGGTCCCTACGCCTACTGTAGCTTGGACAAGGGCATAGCTTATACAAGGGGGGGGGGGTAACAATCAATCCAATTATTATAACAATCACATGTGAGCACAGACTGGAGGCACCAATGATGCTCAGCAGGGGCCAGCAGCATCACTGACACCCTACCGACGACAACCTCTGGTAACTAGGGCTAGGTACGCTCAACTTCAACTCCAACTTCCAGTAGCCACCTCTTCCCATGGACTTCAGCCACAAATAATCTAAACACACATACACACAAACACACACACAAACACACACATACACACAAACTTCGTTTCAAACAAAATAAAAGTGCAAAAGAGAAACCCTCACACTCCAGAACAGATGCTCTGGAGTACAGGAATACACAAACACACACACACACACACACACACACACACACACACACACAGGGATCTGGGCCTCGTGGGACGGTGGAGGTGGCCAATGTACTCAGTTCCGCACCTCTGTCCCCCAACTGACCCCGGATTCAGGACCCATGACTTTGTGGTCATGGGTCCTGAATCCATGACTTTGTGGTCACACACACACACAGACACACAGACACACACACACACACACACACACACACACACACACACACACACACACATACACACACACAGGGATCTGGGCCTCGTGGGACGGTGGAGGTGGCCAATGTACTCAGTTCCGCACCTCTGTCCCCCAACTGACCCCGGATTCAGGACCCATGACTTTGTGGTCATGGGTCCTGAATCCATGACTTTGTGGTCACACACACACACAGACACACAGACACACACACACACACACACACACACACACACACACACACACACACACACACACACACACACACACACACACACACCCACTCACTCACAGACACACAGACACACATGTCATGTCATGTCATGGAGCGCTAGAGCCATCGTCCGCTGGCCCGCCCAGTGGGCGTCCATCGGCAGAACGTCTAGCCGTTACACACACACGCACTCCGATGGAATGGGCCCCAGGTGAGGGGGGGCCGAGAGCACCATGCATGGCGCGAAGAAGAGAGGCGCCCGGACCAAGCAAGGTCCACCACGGGCAGGCGAGCGGACGCTCAGAAACACCAGTCCCGCCGACAGGCCCCGGCTTTCTGGGAACTGGTGGGTCTCACCTTAGACGGTCGACGCGCGCACTCGAGGCACACTTGGTGAGGCAGTGGTGCGTCTGCCCCTCACAGGCTGCACCGCTAACCCCGGGGGGCGCCCGGGGTGGGTGGCGGCGTCGTCGGCCGGCCTGACTTGGACACACAGACACACACACACACACACACACACACACACACACACACACACACACACACACACACACACACACACACACACACACACACACACACACACACACACACACACACACACACACACACACACACACACACACACACACACACACACACACACCCACTCACTCACAGACACACAGACACACACACACACACACACACACACACACACACACACACACACACACACACACACACACACACACACACACACACACACACACACACACACACACACACACACACACAACACACACACACACACACACACACACACAAACACACACACACACACACACACACACATGATGAAGCAGCAGGAACCAAGGCGAATAAAAGCCGCTATGGTCTCTGTTGGTGGGTGGGTGGGTTAACAGCTCGGGCAGGGAAGGGGATGAAGCGCTGGATACATAGCTGTCGTCTCCCCCCCCCGACACAGGCATACGGGCATTGCTGACCAGGTCCGAATGTTGCCTTGAGTTCGCCGACAGGCAGGGAGGGGAGGGGAGGGGGACGGCAGGGCAGTGGAACATCAAAACCTTCCATGCTCTTTCTTCTTGAGTGTATTTATAACAATTTTGCATTTGCATTGTGTCTCTCTTGAGATATAGCAATTTGCATTACTTCCAGTTTTGCATTGTATGATACAGAGATATTTTCTTACATCACATTGCATCTGGCGCAGGGTTTTCGCATGACTACTTGAAGTGCAAGAACAGAGCAGTGTGCATCAAAAGTTGTTCTGCAGAATCACTTGCTACATGACATACCAACGCCCTGTGCTGTATGCTTGTCAGAGGAGAATCTCATCGGTGCTTAGGCCACGATAATGCTGTGACCGAACCACTTGGAGACGGTTGGGCATGCCCTCCCCAGGGGCTGGGGGAAAATTCATCGAGGGCTCGAGCCAAGCATGTGCGGTCCCTTGGAAAAATTTCTCGTGCTGCGGCATGCTGCGGCACGCTGCGGCATGCTTCTACCTGCACATGTGGGTACCTACGCATCTGTGGGAAATTGAACTCACAAACAAGAGACAACATGCACAACACTGTTGGGCCGAATGGGTGTGCTTGGTGTTGACTGTTGACTGAATGTTGTTGGTGCAGATGACTGACTCATGACAAGACAAATAAAAACAAACTGGGGAGACATGGGGCAGGCAGAATGTCTCCCGTGCAAACAGAGCAGGAACAGGCAGACAGACACATGGACTCAAAAAATTGGATGCTGCGGCATGCTGCGGCTGCACATGCTTGGCTCGAGCCCCTTTTGCCAACCCCCCCCCCTCCCCTGAAAAGGGGCTCCTGTGACTCAGACTGTGTGCCGGCCCCCACTTTTTGAGGAGGATGTGAGGAAAACCTGATGAGGACCCTCGGGCGTCCCCGGTCATCTGCTTTTTCTGTCTGCCCCCGCCCCCCATGGATCTGCCAAGAAAGGGGCTACAAATGGTTTGAGATCACTGAAACCATGCAAAAGAAAGGAGCGCTGACCCTCGGGGGCACTACAACCCTTACACCTAAAGAAGGGAGCCTTTACTTGCTGGCCAGCACGCTCAAATGGCGAACGGCGAGCACAAAAATGCCCCCTTTGTTACCAATAACACTACACACGGGAGCCCCCTTTGCAGCTCACGGAGGAAGCCTGGGCTATTGCACGTGCGCACAAGAGGTGATCAGCACAAAGCACAGGAAGAAAATGGCTCGTCAGTGGCCTAAAAGACCACAGGTACCTCTCTGTCACAAAGAGCGGAACGCAAAGATGACCTGTGGGTAGGACACCAACAAGGAAGCAGCAGCTCTGCAGCGGTGCGCAACAAGCAGCCCTTGCCAAGCAGGGACTCCTCGACCTGCCCGGGAAGGAACTCTGGGCTATTGCACGTGTGTACAATAGGGCAGACAGCATAAAGCGCAGGAAGAAATTTGGCTCGTCAGTGCCCCCCCTCCCCCTTGTAATAGCTACGCAAAAGTCCCAAATTAATACGGTCCCTGCGCCTACTGTAGCTTGGACAAGGGTGTGGCTATTACAAGGGGGAGGGGGGGCCCCCAGGATGGGGGGTTGGGGGACCGGGGGGGGGGGGGGCGGCATTTCCAACGATAAGCGAACTCAGCAGTTGATTGCCAGACAGGTCCGGTGGACGCTGCATGGTACGTCCCGCTGCATCGCTGCCGCTTTTTGCCTGCCCCGTGGACTGCCCACTGGCATCTTTGTGTCTCACTCTTGAGTGACCCCCGTTGCCCTCGCATTCTTCACCGGCCAAGCACGCCCACACCCATCACGGCTGGAGCCTGCACACTGAGCAGCACCCACGCTCTAAGTGTCCTTCCTCCGTCCAGTGACCCGCTTTAAGGGCGGCTTCTTGGGGAGCTTTTGTGCCGGCGGCTCCTTGAGCTCAGGCACCTGATGCCCCTTGTCCCTGGGGTCCACAATGCCATCCGCCCAGGACACGGACTTAGTGAGTGTAGAGGCCTTCTGCAAGTCAGAGGCCTTGTGTAAGTCATCCAGCCTTTTCCGCAAAAAACCGGAGCGTTTCGAGGGGCCGCAGACGGAGGCAGGGGGTGCTTCATCCGGGGACAGAACAGCGGGCGGCGGCCAGCTCGCGTCTTCAGGGGACTCCTCGGGAACTGGATGAGCGTCTTGGCGGCACCTGAAGTCGGACTGCGGAGAGCCTGCATCTTCGGCGCGTGCCTCAGGCAGTTGAGGGACGACGGCCTGGGGGAACACCCTGCCCGATCGAGCGGAGCTCGGGGCTTCAGGGCACACGAAACCAACTTTAGGTTTTCCTCGAGCGGAGCTGAAGGCTTCAGGGGCCGCGGAAACGATTTTAGGTACAATTCGCGGCGACCTGACAAGACATGCACCGGAGCATCGGGAGGAGGGCGTAAGTGTAGCACTGTCGGGTTCTGGGCGTTGGGCACTGCAGGATTTGTGTGTGTGTGGGGGGGGGGGTCCCACAAAGAAAGGCTGGTTGGGTACTGTGTGATACAACAGGTGCCCAGTGCCATGTCTGTGGTATGACCTGAAGTGGTTGGGCGAGGTCAGCTCTGGGTGTGTGTGGATGTGGGGTAGGGTTGGGAGAACAATATGAAAGAGGGACCCCAGCGTGGGTCAGCAGGGTTGGGGGTTGCGGGGGGATGGCACAATCGCGGCGGTCGGTCATGAAAGACTGCATGACCCCACCTTCAGAAAATTCAGCCGTCAATTGTCGAGTCTTGAAATGACGCTAGGCACACCCTTCCCTACCTCCCTCCCTCCCTCCCTCCCTCCCTCCCTCCCTTGTTTCGTCCACCTGCCCACCCCTCCCTCCTTCCTTTTCCGTTTTCAGAATCATTTCTCCCACATCCAAGGCACACCCATAAGGTATTGCCACTGCCTCCACAACCCCATTGCTTGCCCTTTTTGTTCGTCGTTCTTTCCACAATGCTGGCTTACTTTTGCAGATTGGTGCCATGCTGAAAATATCATGCAAGCAGACAGTGTTTACATATGGCCGCACTGCTAAGTATGGCCTCATTGTTGGGCCCGTGCCTTCCCACCGCTTTCCAGGCACTATGATGATACGGAGAGCAAGCAGTGGAGCAATGTTAGTGTACCTGATTGACCGCCTTGTTCTAACCCACCGAAGGTTGCAGTGCGAATGTGGGGTCACAGATCATAGGTCCAGTGGCCCTTGTAGGAGTGCGGCTGTACAAGTGGTCCCCATCACTTTTGCAAGATTTTTGAGACAAGTCAATCAAGGCCACCAGCTATACATAATTCTTAGGCTGCATTGCACAGCTGCAGAGGCACTGAACATTGTTGAAATGGCTACACAAACAATCCCTCTTGTTGTTGCTGCCATCACTTCTGTGGTTACACACAGCTCGTTCCCAAATCCACCATTGCTTGTGCAATCTATTATTACCGTTGGCCATCCATAGCTACAGAAAAAATGCCTATCAAGGTGGACCAGTCACTGCCAGCATTAGAAGCTATGCACCATTGCACATAATGCACTCCTTCAAACCAGCTCACTCTTTGTGAAGCTTGTGGCAGCAAACCAGAGTAGGCCTGCAAATTAAGGGGCGATTTAGTAAGATACATCGTATCACTGTGGTGGTCCGCGATTGATGAGCGGATGTCACGCCCTGGTATGGCATAAAACCCACTTTGTGCTCCATCTGATGTGTTTGAGTCGAAGGCGTTCTTTGGATCTACACTAATACACCACTGCAGTCCAATAGCACCTGGATAGTGTTCATGATGAGGGGCATGGTGTAGGGCATGACCCTCGATGGATCTGGAACTAGCATGACCAAATACCCAATGCTCACAGGGCCCAAACCGAGGTTTCCAGCAAGGATTACAACAATAGGGCTTGCCATTATGCTCACAACTCAGCGATGGAGCAAGATTGAGCATAGTACACCATACAAAGCAATGTGGCGGTTTGCTTCTCGCTTTTTCCACACTGTTGCTCCTCTGTGTTCCCCTTTTGATGATCCCATTTTGACGGCACGTGCCATATGAAACGACATACTTGGATTCTGATGCAAATGGGGCATTTGTGAACTTTATTTTTTGGTGGTGGTGGGGGGGGGGGGGGGGCTGGGTGACCAGGAACATTCGGTGCCCGTAGTGATCATGTTGCGAGTAGTGGCATCGCTCCGTGAATGGGTCATGTGGAGCCACGTTTCCATTAGACTGCAGATGTTCACCATTCTAGGTTTGCATTGCTGTGCAGCCACACACCCAGGTTGCTAGCTCCCTTTCCTGTGGATGTCACCATCATGGCTCTCCACAATTTTGGCCAGGCATCTATGCCAAATATCAATGCCATGCACCAGCGACAACACCCGATGTGATTTGAAATGAGATTGCACACTATCTATGCTGCTATGTATACACGGAAGCAACAACAAAGTGACATGTGTCACTGCGGCGGAGCCGCGGCATCAATTGTGTGATGCGTCCAGCAAGGCGCTGTTACCTTACGAATACTGAAGATTCGCAGAATCCTGATTTTTGCGTTGGGTGTTTTGAATTAATAATAAGCAAATTTTTGCGATGGCATCCAGAATGGGTTTTCTGCGAAACCCATTTTTGCGTAGGGCGTTACACCAAAACTTATTTTTTTGCGTTTTTTTTTTGCGTTTTGGGGATTGGGGTTTGTTCATTTTGTTGCTACTGCAAGGGACTGTGCTTACGTTGGACTCTGGGATTGCAGTCCGTTCCTACACAGGCATATAAATGTGGATCAGTTGGACTCTGGGATTGCAGTCCACAGCACAGATACACACCAACAAGCATGATTCAGGTCTACCAGCATCCGGATTGAAATATCTAATACTGTGACAATCCCGGATGCCCTGATACCTGGTCCCTGATTCATCATTCTCTGAAAGCAAAGCAAGGTGCAGAATGGGGCATGAGACACGGAAGGGGGGGGGGGTCAACAAGCAGTGGGGCAAACACAGCATCCCACCCGCGATTCTGGCATTCTTGCAAAAAGGGGGGCAGGGGCAAAAAACAATTTATTTTTGCGGAACACATTTTTGTGTAGGGCATGACGCCAAAAATTACTTCTTTTTTGTGTTTTATTTTTTTTGCGGACAACAACACCTTGTGTTGGGAATTAAATGTTTTCGCAAATCTTCAGGATTCGTACGGTAGGCGCTGTCACAAATTGTCCATGATGTCCCGGGGGCGCCCCCATGAGTCAGGTTTAGGGCCAGGACCAGGCTCCCTACATCCCTGCCCTTGGCCGCTTACTCGTGGTATCACTGACATCCGTACTAAACCCCTCACTGTCACTAGAGAGCACCCCGCCCAACCGTGTGTCGCTGACGTCCGTGCTGAACAGCTCCTCACGGTCTGAGCTGGACTGCGACTCCACGTCATCTTCTTGACTTGCTGTGCTGCTGGATTCCCCCGCCCCCCCCCCCCCCCGAATCCACATCGGAGCTCACTCGCAAGTCATCTGTCTCCATCATGGGCTCAAACCCATGTTAGGACAAGCGGGGGCGGATGAACGCACGTCTGCCAGGCACCTGTTGCTGGACTGAGAACCGCAAGTATCCTCAGGTCCAGCCTCCGGGACTTCGTAGAAGAAAGAGAAGCTCTTCAGGATGTCGGCCCTCACACGGCTTTCCCAGGGGCCGCGAGGGGTCTCTTTTTGACAGGAACCAAAAGGGTTGTGGGTTGTGGAGTCGAACGTGTGGCTCTTGCCAAAACGTTGCGACTTGCCCGGCGCGTGCAGGGGGTTGGTACCAGCAATGACTCCACGGCAATGGGCATTTTTGGACGGACTAATAAAGGGGCGAGCTGAAAGCGGAGCTGGGGCAAGCCTTGGGCTCTGGTCGGCTGAACGCTCGCTGGAACGTCGCTCAATGATCTCGCCCAAGCGCATTTGGAATCGAAAAAAAAAAAGACGCTGGGCACCAGAAGGAGAGTGAAGGCAGCGGTTTAGCATAGCGCATCAGTGATGGATGTAATAGGGGCAGCCCCATCTTCCTTACATCATGAATCAAGCGGGTTGGCCAAGAGGTCTGCATGCTTGCTGCGTATCTTGGACTTCTGAGTTCGACTCGCAGGGAGGGGCACTACTTGTACCATGGAACACCCATGACAAACGCCAGGAAATTCTGGGCACCCCCTTGGCGGAGGGCATAACTAGTCGTGATGAATAGACCTGTACATGCCCAGGCACATTTGCACTCGCATGACCCTTGTCTCTTCAACCATGACAATTAACAAATACAATTACAATATCCGTCTACTGCTGCAGGGGGTGCCGTAATGGAAAAAAAAAACTCGGAGTGTCCAATACGCCCTACGATGGCGGTTGGTGGGTAACCGATGGCAGTTGGAGGGTAACCGCTGGGGGTAACATGCGAACATAAAACAGACCAAAAAAAAGAAGCCAAACACAGTCCTGGGGGTAACATGCAGACATAAAAAAGACCAAAAAACCGAAGCCAGAAAGAGCGCACACACCGAGAATTGAACCTGGCACCCTTGGTATTAGAGTTTAATGTTTAATACAACTCCCAACTAAGGTACCTCAGGATCTGGTGTCTCCCCAACATCAGAGAGTGGATGCCATAGTAAAAAAAGAGGGTGAGCGTCCTTATGGCACCCCCTGCTACTGCAACATCGGTAGCTGTGGTTGTACGTCATACTGCCATACTGTCACCTAGATCTGTGCTTGGTCAAATTATTCACCTCAGAGCTCCCACAGCATTCTCTCGTGATTTTGTCATCAAGCCATCCAGCAAACCTGCCCCACGTTTAAACCCCCTCCCCCTCCCACACCAAGCAAAATAGTTAAATCAATCGCATATCCATCTGTGTTGTGTGCTGCTTTTTTTTGGGGGCTGACTCGAAGTGTTCACGAGTACTCAAGATAGTTCTTGGAAATTGGGTGACTCAAAGTATGTGATACACTGGATCCCTGGTAGACAGGGCACAGGGCGCAGATCCATAGCTCATATACAAGTAATGAGGAGATGCTCTCTAGTGCGGCGGGCAACCGCCACGCCATGGTGGCAAAACCTATCTGGACGTACGAAAGTAATCAGATGTGGGTACTCAGACCCGTGTTGCGTGCTGCTTTTGTAGTCCTATTGCACTGAAACACTCCTTGTCTCAAAGAAGCTATCTCTACCACTACTCACATTAGCACTGCATCATGAAAGGACTAGCCATCATGTGATTCCCCATCGTCATAATCAAATCTGCATCTACAAAGGACAAGGGGTGAAGGTGGGTGCAAATGGGGTGAAAAAGGAAAAGCATGCGCATAGCATGCAATGTGGCTCAACAATGATGGTATGTCAACTGCATTGGCCCACCAAACAGCCTTCCTACAACACTCTTCCACTCAAATTCTCATGACATGGATGCCATCAATAGAATGGAATTGACTTTCAACCCAAGAAACAAAGTAGCTCGTGGAAAAAGCCCAAGACTAGGGTTCCAGTATTCGTCAACGAAGGTAGCTTTGCACGGTGTGCACTGCGCACAGACTGCATGAACAACAATCCCACTGATTGAGCCCCTATAGCACACTCCCCTTGGACAGGTGGAGGGAAGGGCAAAGAGGAATGAGGGTACACAAAGAGAGCATTTCAGCTCCCTTTAGCATTCTTCCCCCCCCTGATTCTTGAGCAAACCACACAGTGACTTCGCCACCACCATCGCCATGGTCTATCAAGGGCAAGAGGCCAATGAGGACCGTGCAAACACCCTGTGCTACAACCATCGTATTGAATGAGAAATGGGGGAGGGGGATAAATGACACCCAACCCCCAAAAAGTGCACATGTGTAGGAAAAATGAATTGAAAAATGTCTCGCACTGCCCATGAAAAGCACCAGTGAATTACCACTGGTGACGTGCAAGCCAGGGGGGGGGGGGAAGAAAATTTTTTTTGATACCGGGTGGGAAATATTTTACCGGGGGTGATCCCCCCTAGGGGGGGGGGGGTATGGAAAAAAGTGGGTCCTACAGAAAAAACTTTTTCTTCCCATGTCATACGTACCACACATAACCATGGTTTTCCCACCGCATAACATGCCTTTGGTACTTGTTGGCATTCCTTTGTTTGGCTATTTGGGGTGCTAGCCCATGTCCAATATGCCATTTGGGACATGTAGCCGTCGGTGGCCCCTTCTCCATGGCATGCTTCGCAGCACAACGGCATGAACCAGCAAACAACGTGCATTGCTGACACAGGTGGTATTTATGTTTAAGGGCACAAAGGCCCCCGAGTACTCCCGGCTATGCATCCTGTTGTAGCGCCACCCTGGCCTCTTGTCGGTGGTAAGAGTCCCCATGCACAGTGCATGGGGCGAGAACCCGGGCAAGCAACCGGTGGACCCTGCGTGGGTACAATTGCCCATCATGGCCGTTCAGTAGGTGCCCCAAGTCTACCGTGGACCCCACCACGTCAATCTCCCACCCGGCCGTTCCGGTTTCCTTGCCACTGTGTACATGTCCATTGCCTTACAGTGCTCGGTGATGGACCCCACGTGGTTCGGATGGCTCGTCTTGGCCGTTCAACGGGTGCCCCATGTCCGTTGTGGACCCCACGACGCAGATCTTTCCACTTGTTTCACTTCGCGCTATCAAACCATGGACACACCACAACCGTGGTGCCAAGGTATGGCACCTGCCCACAATGACTTGCCTTGGAGATCCAAAGCCGGTTCACACAATAGAGATCCAAGCCGGTTCACACAATGAAGATCCAAAGCCGGGTCACACAATGGAGATCCAAAGCCGGGTCACACAATGGAGATCCAAAGCCAGTTCACACAATGGAGATCCAAGCCGGTTCACACAATGGAGATCCAAAGCCGGGTCACACAATGGAGATCCAAAGCCGGGTCACACAATGGAGATCCAAAGCCAGTTCACACAATGGAGATCTAAGCCGGTTCACACAATGGAGATCCAAAGCCGGGTCACACAATGGAGATCCAAAGCCGGTTCACACAATGGAGATCCAAAGCCGGGTCACACAATGGAGATCCAAAGCCGGTTCACGCAATGGAGATCCAAAGCCGGTTCACACAATGGAGATCCAAAGCCGGGTCACACAATGGAGATCCAAAGCCGGTTCACGCAATGGAGATCCAAGCCGGGTCACACAATGGAGATCCAAAGCCAGTTCACATAATGGAGATCCAAAGTTGGTTCACACAATGGAGATCCAAGCCGGGTCACACAATGGATCCAAATTAGCTCACAAGAGTTTGCCAAAGGGTGAAGGAACACACAGCACCAAATCAGGAACAATCATGTAACTCAGATTGGGTTCTTTGTGGTGCACTTTTTGTTTGAGGGACCAGCATTTAGGGCTGTAGCACTAGAGCTAGTTGAGGCTAGATGATGAGGATGTGCTGGAGCTTGAGTTCCAGGAGTTGGAGTCTGAGGCATCAGAGGCACCCGAACTATTGTCCACTTTCTCTTCATCAGAATGTGAGGGCTCTGATCCGCTACGTGGATAATAATCAGTATCAGCTATGTCTTGGCTTGCCATAGCTTGCTCGGCATCTTGGTCACCAAGGCGCAATACTTGTTGCCAGCATGCATCCTCTTTGGCCTCATCAGCTTTGGCTACTGCCTCCCGTTGCAATTTCGACCCACCGCGGATTTTTTTACTAGTTTTCGCATCCCTGCATCATGCAAGCCGAATCACACCGCATTGTAAATTCAAGGTTGCAAATTCAAGGTCTGTGCAATTGCGATCCGTACAAATAGTACGAACAACACGGAACAACCCTTCCTGGCGCTAGCTTCCCGGTAGGACCATGTACATATGTTGTGGGATACCCGATCATGCCTCCATGTCGTGCAAGCGATGTCCGGTGACAACGAAGCTTTGCACGGTATGTTTGCACATGCTTGTACCACATTTTGTTCAACGCATATCCACACGACTCAATGAAAATGGCCATGAAACCAATACCAGCTTGAACCAGTTGACCTAGAGCCACCTGAACATCCAAGTGCTTCTGTGCTAAGGTGGACGCTATCCATCTTTATGCTGCGGCTCAGGATGGCATTACGTAATTGGCCAAGCTCTTGAATGGGATCAAAATTTGCTGCCATCCCAAGATCATCAATGAAGAATGTGTAGAAGGGAAACGGCATTCCGTGGGTGCATGGGCCGTCAATTACAGTCACGGCACCACAAGACTCCCAGATTGACCAATACTGTGCAGTACTGTGGCAAGGCGGACGTTGTGTGCCCCATGCTTATGAGTTGACTTCTTGTTCTACTATTTTCCGTAACGTGTATGGAACAGTTCGCACAATCTGGATTGACGCCTGCAAAGCCCATCGTTCCCATCTGGGGCACAATTTTTGTTTTACCAGTCCGCCGACAACTGCATGAATGCACCTCTGCTGTAGGGAATCCATATAAGGTACCCGAAAAACTTAATTGGAGACACTAGAAATATCAAGCTATTTTGCAAGTGCTTCGGCTTCCTTTTGCAGGAAATGGATACGTGCATAGTCTTGGTCAATCCGTGCAGTGTGCAATTGTCGCATGACAAAAGCAAAACGCTTAGTGTGCTATGGGGCTAGGGGTGTCACAACTTGGTCCGATGGGACTGCCGGGGCACACACATTCTTTTTTTTTTCCAGGCTCAACAAGTTCAAAGAGTGTAATGTGAGCTCTCAGGCAACCGCCTGGTTCAAGAAGTAGGGCATATAGTACAAACGAGGGCTCCACATTTGGCATGTGTTCGAGCTTTACTTGGGGAGCTGTCTCTGTTCACTACCTGCTTGGTCTACCCCTTGCATATGCACTACGCAGTGCCACGCCTAACGGCCTTATGTTGATGGTGAAGCTCACGTTGTCTCCTGTATTGCTGAGACCCATAGATTTATCTTGCCTTCCACGGTACTTCCTCCCTGCAAACTCCTGTTTTCGTTCACTATGTGCTTTTTCCTCCTCTCTCTCGCGACATACTGTCCTCCTCTGTCCTACGCCGTTTGTGTATGCTGCTGCTATCAGTACCAGATTCATTGCCATCCCTAGGGCGCCCTTTGCGGCTGGCGTTGATTGCCTCTGCATGCAGTATGGTGACAGCCCACTCGTGTCCTGCTAACAGCTTTCGAATGTACTGTCGAACCTCGTCCTTCACCCTCCGGTAAGTGCATTCCATTATCTTTTTGGTAGACTGACTCCAGAGTTGCCTTGCCTGCTCCTCCCACTCATCCCATGCCGGTTGCGGTGACATCACATTTTGAGTATTGTAGTGCCGGGGCACACACATTCAAAGCCTATTTTCTCCGGTCCAAGAAAACAGATCTCCCCCTCCCCCCTGCTGCATCCAGCCTAGAAAACTGATAGGTTAACTTTTTTCACATGTCCGTGGGGGTGAAACCCAACTCCGGAATACAGCCCGCAAAGCAAAATGCATCATTAGAAGGAAGGATGCGGTGGGCATGGGTGCACATCACCTGGTGCACCGCCACACTAGACAATGTTTGCAACATTACACCAAAGTCACAATTACCACAACTGAAGAAACTCCCACCTTTATGTGGGTGTTGTCACACCATGCATGCACAGTGCGGCATTTTTCTGGTGTTTCAAGAGATTTTGCCGGTGAGGAGGTCTTCTCAAAACCACTATGGTAGAAAATTGTAGAGGCTTTTATGGCTCCAAGAAAGTTTTGATTCTAGTTACTTCTTGGTGGCTTCTGTGTGGCTGTTGTTTTTCTTGGTGCTTGCCAGGGGCGCTTCCGGGCAAATGTTGTGAATTCTTGGAGGCTTCAGGGTCGGTGGTGTTAATTCTTGAGGCTTTTGGATGGTTGCAGTTTTAAATCTTGGATGGGTTAGGATTGGTGAGGCTTCTTACCCATGGCCATGAGCTCCGCATGGATTCTACACTAAAGCTGCTAGGACAGTTCCATTACTAGGATGCAAATGAAACTTCACTCTGTTCCCTTGGTACGTGATGGGGGGCCTATATGCCAGCCACGGGGGTGCCAATTGCCCAAGCTAGGACAAACAAACACAACAGATAAAATGTGCCATATGGCCATTATTGACATGACAACCTGCAGACACAGGCAAGAGAAAATAATAGGAAGTTGCGTGCACCCCACCACAAGACACTTTACCAGTGTGCCATTGGGCCTGAAATGGGGCAAAAAGCGGTGCCCGTGTAAACTGACATACGGGCGCCTTCAACTTTGCAAGAAGTCAAACCATTAGAATGGATCCGCCACGCTTTGCACATAGAGCCGGGGCCACGGTCTCTCCTTTGGCAGAATTCTTGCAATGTGCTCGCATTGCACGCTACTTTGAGACGAAATTCCCCCTCAAAGAGCCTTGGCCACACCCTCTCCAAATTCCCTCAAAATTAGGCCCACCCAGCTACCCTAGCTGGACACAGTTGCACGCATTCCCTTTGTGTAAGATGTCATACAAAATGGAATAGGCCGTGAACCTCTTGATATCTTCTCTCTAGCTGAGGTCATTCTCAAACGGTTGTTGCTGCTATTGCTGTTATCAAGATCCATGTTCACCTGCAGTGCACCGAGTGGGTGCTGTCTCAAATCTTGGGCGACGTTCTCTCTCACCTCAAAGTGGAATGGGGAAGAGAATGTCTTGGGTATGCAGGGACTGCAACCAGCATAGGCAGGCAGGTGTACATATATCAATTGGGGCGCCATGCCCAGCATGGGAAACCATAGTATGAGAATACATAGTCAATAAACCGTAACCCAGCAGCAACAAAGTGAGGGCCCCCATGATGGGAAGAAATCAACCTAGAAAAGAGCACATACATCGAAAATGAGCAAACAATGTATGAGAAGGGGTGAAAATGGGTGAAATTGGGTGAAAACCCAAATATGCCAAACCAATTTTTTGATGTTTCTTCCACATTGCGGAAGAAACATAAAAAAATCGGTTGTCCAACAACAATTATGTCCCTAGTATCACAAAGTAGGGGTTTCTACTACGGCTAGGCGCCCAAATGGTTGCATTGCGCATGCACTGCGCTAAATGCACCCCTTGAGTGCACAGGTTTTCGAAGGTTTAGCTTTACTGAAATTTTTCTGGAAATGTTGCAAAAAACGTTCATAACGAAAGATTTTTGTTCGTGCATGCTTGCTCTTAAACCCAGGAGGCGTTCACGTGATAGCTTTTAATTCCAAGTGGCTTCTGGAAGAGTGCTGTTAACCTCTCGAGGCTTCTACATGAGTGTTGTTAATTCCTAAAGGCTTCTTGATGATCGCTGCCAATTCTTGGAGCCTTCTAGATGATTGCTCATAATTCTTGGTGTTTTGGATGATTGTTGTGTTTATTCACACCACCATTGCAAAATATTGCCACTGCTGTGGCCAGCAAATATGGGCCTGTCTTGTGCTGGTTTTTGGCGTCAATCATCCCTGTCAAGCTGAAATTAAGGCGCGCTAATGTTTCAAAAGAGCTGCAATTGTTGGGAATCATCGGAAAAGAGCAACTGCATCATATATCAACGAGCCATGGGTTCGCTGCTCTGTTCAGTTGTTCCATCATGGCGTGCATACCCACCTGCTTTGGCTTTCCAAATGTGGGAGCTTTTCGCTTCGGATGATGCAACTCCGCTCACTGGTTCTCGTTCTGGTTCTGATTTTCGTCAATACAGAGCTGCAGCAGGTCCCGGGCGAAAATTCACCACCTTGCCCTCCTTTGTCAACTTCTGGTGATCATTGTTTTTGATGTCAGTGGTGGCGTGATTGTCATGTTGTAATTCACGTGCACACCACAGTTTTTACACCACGTTGCAGTTTTGTAGTTGTGTGGATCCATGTCAGCCGCACATTTGGTCCACACAGCGTGAGGTTTTTGTCTCCCTTCCAGACATGACACTCACCACTCAGCAGGGTTTTCCACAGATTCGTACATGAATATTTCCGAGTGTTTCCGAATAGCAGTAATACCAGTAGTTCCAAATAGTTCCGAGCCTTTCCAAATACTTCTGGACACTTGATCCGGGGATTCTGAGGTTTGCAGTTCGAGGTGCCTGACTTGTCGTTTTTGGCTTCTCCTCTCTGCTCTGCTGTTTTGGTGATGCACTGTTATCTTGTAGGTTCTTTGCTTTGGTTCATACTTTGATGTATCCCCTCCGCGGATGAGTTTCCTTCTGAGCAACCTCAGAAAGCTGCACGCCGACCAAGAGGGAGCCGAGAAGCAAGATAAGTTGAGTTGCGCACATAGGGTATACATAGAGCTTCAGGACACAAAGCAATGTGGAGAAATGGTGCGGCATCCGCCTGTGTTGCAATTCCAAGGACACCAAAAGTGGGTGTGTGGGAGATCTTCAACGGTGCGTCCATTCCACAAATGAGCCCCTTTCTGCACAGCATGGGCTCATTGCCTTGGCTTGGGTTGCATCCCATCCTTCATCATGCATTTCACCAAACACGGCGCATGCAACTACAGCCAACGACACCCCCCGGGAACACGGGCCAGGACCAGCAAAGCCGGATCAAAGCCTCAAGGGGGAGCGGTGCGGCTCATATGCTGCTGTGCACGCACCAATACGGTTGCGCCTGTGGTCAGCTCGGTGGCGAGGCTCCTGTCCACAACTCAGGGCACCATCCAACGCGTTCCTCAACATCTCCCTGATATGTCGCGCCCCTCGTTTCCCTCAATCCCCTTGTCCGTGAGCCCCTGGGACAGGGTCATCAGACAAATGCTCTAAAATATAAATAGCAGCCCCCTGGCCCTCTCCATAGCGATGTGATGCCATCGTCGCAGTGCAATACCGGGACGACATCCTGTTTGTGGGCCGGGACCCCAGTTAGGTGACTGCGGTTACGGCTTGCGCAGCACGCCTTCTGACTGAGGCCGGCTTCCTCGTCAGCGAGAAGTCAGAGACTATCCCCCAGCGGGTCCTGACGTGGATGGGGATCTCCCAGGGCCGCATCGCCCACCTCCCCTCCGCAGTGTCGGCGGCCGTGCTGGCCTGCTGGGAATATTCTAGAAAATGCTGGTTCCTACATGCAGGCACTCGGAGACAGGTTGACCGCCCGGCATAGCCCCATAGACCCAACGTGTCACACACCTTTGGCCCCTGACGCATGTACACAGCCAGACACGAAGTTCTCCCACCACGAGACAAAGGAATGGGGCATGGCTGGACTGGTGTGGCCTGAGAGATCTGGGCCAGTCTTGCGGTGTGCCGAAGTCGTCAGCTCACCAAACCCGCACCCCGTCAAATGGCATGTTGTCTCCTTCCACACAACGTCCCCCCCCGCAAATTGCTCGGCAAAAGCAAATTCCGTCAAACTGTTGCTTCACACTTCAGCCCCCAAGCCAGTGACCGTTGTTGAATGGACGTGCATGCGTCGCAGCTCAAAGCAGAAGTGCCGCAGTCAACAGTCCGGCGTCCACTCCTCCCCAACTCCCCCAAAACAAATCACATGAGGACCTGGAGCCCTTTGATGTGGTCCGTTCGTACTGCGGCGAGGAACAACTCGACGCGGCACAAATTGCCTACGGGGCCCTGTCACTGCCGCCAGAAGGTAGTGGGGGGGAGGACATCCCTGCAGAAACGGCCTGGACCGCCTCCGGGAACAGAGGGGGGGAAAAATTGCGGTCTGGGGGGGTCGAATTCAATTGCGAAAAATTGCGGGAAAATTGCGGGAAAATTGCGGGAAATTGCGGAAAATTGCGGAAAAATTGCGGAAAAATTGCGATGTCGTAAGCGGCCATCTTGAACCCTCGACGTGCAACAGCTCTGGACAGGTGGCTCAGAATTGTCAGAATTTCACTGAAACAAATAGTCCGTGGGCAGTACAATTACAGGAGGCGCCCCTCGATATCACCGTGGAATTGCAGCATGAACCGAAGGCGGCGGATGTTGTCATCCAATTTGTGCTGCCGCTTTGAAACTGTCCCACACTGCGGGCGGCATGCACATGCAAACATGCAAACATGAAGGCATGAAAAAGACCAAAAAAGCGAAGGTTAAAATATTGTGCACAATTGGGTTTGGACCCAGGACCTTTGGAAATGGAACCTAGTACTACTACCAACTAAGGTATGCCAGCATTTGATAAACTTGGAACATTAGAGAGTGCATGGCATAGTAAAAAAAAAAAATCTCATTGTTCTGCACCAGCGTGGGGAGGCAGTCAGAAAATCGGGAACTGAGAAAAATTGCGGAAAAATTGCGGAAAATTGCGGAAAATTGCGGAAAATTGCGGAAAATTGCGAAAAATTGTGAAATTGCGGAAAATTGCGAAAAATTGCGGACCTCAATTTTTCCCCCCCTCTGCCGGGAACCTGAACCTGTGTGCTCAGGACCGTACTCGAGGGTTCCAGTGCCCCCCCTTTCCATTGTTTTGGCCTGAAAACTGGCTCAGGCCACTTTCTGCACTTGAATTGTGGTAATTACTCAGATATAGGCTAAGTGTTTGCACTGCGTGCGCACTGTGTGTGCACTGCGTGCATATTGCGCACGCAGGCTAGGATACTCACCCAAGAATACCTGTCACCTGTTTACTAGGGGGAGGACTGAAAGGTGTCAATACCATAGGGTTGGCCAGGTGTCCATCGATACTTGTGGTTGTAGTTATAACCAACAGCATCGTCGAAGAAGAACTGTCCGGTCCTGGTGTCGACTCACCACCATCGAGTATCGGCGATCGAGAGCCTTCGAGCGACGATGACCACGTGGACTTCTTTGCAGTTGTGGACGTAGCCATACCGATCGATGATCTTGAGCATCTCGGTTCGAGAATCACCTTGAAGTCGACCAAGGTTTTGGTGCACGTACTATCTGTCGGGAAGAGTACTTTGCAGGGCGAATCGAACCGCCTCTACGGATACGAGGCTCGCTGCAATGTCGACAATGACGACGTCGAGATCCGGGTTGTGTCGACTATGTACACTTTGTCGATGGGCCTCTTCTAGGGGAAAATGGTTGACAATTCAAATATGCCACATCCTAAATGCTTGAGAAGCCAAAAAAACCCTGGTACGGAACCAAAAACTTGTGAAAAGGGGCCAAAACTAGGGTTCGAGTATTTGCCGACATCCGAAACTTCGCACTGCGTGCGCACTGCGTGCATGGCATTCCCATAAAAGAGCAGTAGGTCAATCTTGATCGCAAGTTAGCGCACCAAAGGCCGAAAGAAACAATGTTCTGTTGAGTACACTGGTTGAATGGGAGCGCCCGAGGGGTCGGGATTAGGGTTGGCGGGGGGGGGGGGGTCCGGCGGCCGCTTAAACAGGTCGCAAGCTGCGGGCAGCTGCGTCTGGCCCAGGACCACAGCTATGGCACCAATGACTGAGATCAGAAACAACACAACACAACACAACACAACACAACACAACACAACACAACACAACACAACACAACACAACACAACACAACACAACACAACACAACACAACACAACACAACACAACACAACACAACACAACACAACACAACACAACACAACACAACACAGCACAACAACAAACAACAAACGACACAACACAAAATAACACAGCACAGCACATAATGCACACAATACGATACAACACATGCAACACGACACAAGGCATACAATACAACACGACACGGCACAACACGACACGATGCAAAAACGCACAGCTCTCAATGCCATGCTTTGCAGTGCCCTGAATTAGGCTCAACTCGGCTGCAGAGAGGCATGGCCTTACCGAAACAAGCGGCTTCCTGGGCACCAAGTGGCAAAGCATAGGTAGGACGCTGGAGCGATCGAAAGAACGTCTGTGGCATCAACTTCGCACACTCGCTTGAAAAATTGGGACAGAGTGGGCATCGTCTCGGTTCCTAATACATATGCCACAAGCACCACGTGCGGACGGGCACCACAAAATGCCAGATGGGCGGGGCCAATGCAAGGTTAGATCCGGGCATAGAAAGACGGCTATCACTCATCGCTGCAAATCTGGGGCAGCACGTCGTAAAATGTAGCGACTCATCCAAATGAAAATGAGATAATCTAAGACCTTTGTCTCCCCCCCCCATCAAATTCCCTTTTTATTCAGCAAAACCCTCAACTCGGTGGTTTGTGCCATCATTGGCACTTGGTCTTCTACAAGTCTACAGCAGAGAGTCTCGCAATGACGGTGGCTCTAGTGGATGAATTTATGTCACTGTGGGAGGTCATGGTAATTTGTAAGAGACACGGGGCCATCTATGCAGAAAGTGACACAGACAAGTGCGCCACCATGTTGTAAATCTCGATACTGTGGCTCTCAATGCTCTCAAAGTGGGCACAACAGTCAAATTCTGTGAGCGAAACACGTTGGGACAGGGGGGCCTCAATGGTCAGGTTGCAATGTTCGCATTAGGCTCTGGCCGCGCCTGCTCCCCGCCACTTTCGTTGCCTACTGTCCATGCTGGTCGCCTCCAGCTCACTCGGGTCCACCGATGTGTTCCGGCCTGTTCCTCCCTCCCTGAATGGCTGGGATTGCGGCCGCTCGGACTCTACAGAGGGTCAGGCGTACATCCTGGTCAGCGGGTTACTCCTGGTCTGGGCGCGCATTGGCTGGCGCCACTCGGCCCATCCGGGTCACGCTCCATTGGGCCAGGCGGGGGACCCCATCGGCTCACGCCTCCACAAAACACAGCCAAGTGCCTTAAACCGTAAGTAGCAACGGGCAGACGGTTTTGGTCAATGTGGGGCCGCCAAGAAAGCCGATTTGGACGTACAAATCTAAAAAAGATCGCCCTGCAGCGCTGACTGTGTTGAGGCTTATGTTTTGGAGTGAAAAAGCTTTTTGGGGGGGGAGGGCTCAGGCGCGGGTCGCCATTGACAGAATGTACCCTCCGGCGCCCAAGGTCAGGCCAGGCCTCAGCCGGTGAGTGCCAGTGCACAGTAGTGGGCAACAGCGAATGCCGGTGAATGCCGGTGAATGTCAGTGGATGCCAGCGACGGGCCCTGACGCCTACCAAAACCTGCATTGGCGAGTGGTTGTGCCTTGGCATTGGCGGCCTCCAGGGCTCATTTTTCTATAAGAGCAACGAGAGGATTAACGTGCATCTTGTGTTGGAGGGAAAGCGGTGGGGAAATGGGGCAAATGCTGGAAACCGTGGGAAAACGTGGAAAAAAAGTGGGAAAAATTCCACAATTCATACAACAAGGCGACCCATTCGGCACTCGTTGTGTGGTTCTGCACTGGGACCACAGCCCACGTACATCACAGCGCCTCATCACCGGCCCATCCACTCATCCCCCGGGCTCGTCCCGTATGCCCCTTCAGTACCCGCCGCACCCGCATGAGAATCCTTTTGTGGAAACACGCTGAGGAACATCCTGCATGACCTCCGTGGGACGGGTCTCCACTTGAACGCCCCCCACAAGTGCCACCGATGGATCTCAGGCAATTTGAAGGCGACACATGTGCATATTGCCGTCGTTTGTTCTTTGCGGTCAGGACGGGCCTGCAGTGCAAGGCCATCAGCAATCATAATAATAAGTGTGTGTGCGATCAAGTTCCAATTCATCTCCTGGCAAACGAAGTATGGAGGCGATACCCGGTCACAGGCCTCCCTGGATTTGTGGCGAAACCAAGCGGATAGCCCCAAGGAACGCTGCGCCAGATTTGTTGTCCCTGTCACCAACAGGGGACCCTACGCAGGGAACCCACCGGTGTTTCTCAGTTCACCGTCCAGTTGCCAAATGCACTCCATACCCCATGCCTAACATTCACAGTGAGTTCAGGCAGCGGGTGTCTCATGTCTTAGGACCCCCAGGGCGCGGGGTACGGGGTCATAAGTGGGGGGCTGGCGACGGCGGGCGACGACCAACCGGACGACCAGCGCCGGGCGGTGGCGGCGACACGTGGCGGTGAGGACGTAAAACAGGGGGCGAATAGTGAGTGAGAGGGCACGGGGGGCGTGGGTCCGAAGGAAGGCGTGCTCTGCCCGAATATGCCCCAAGCAGAACCAAGAGCTTTAGTTGGGTACGGGACGCCCACTTGAGCAAAGCCCGCAAAGTCCGTTGGCTCAGGCCTACTGAGCCAACAAGCAGGGCCAGGCAGAGATGCATTCGAAGGGAAGGGACCTCAAAGCCCCAGAAGCGGTTGGATAGGCGGTTGGAGGAGGTTGCCAAATCGGTTGGGAGCGGTTACTGTCGGTTACAAATGCCATTGACGCGGGCACTTGCCGTCAAGCAGAAAGTAGCTGGGCATGGGCTGGGCGCCCTGCAGGGGGGTGCCAATGCATCCCTGGGGCCAGGGGCGGCGGCTGGGGCCTGCAGGGCCGGCCCCCTGCACTAGTACCCGTACCAGCGGTTCAGGATGCGTGTCGCGTCGCGCCACCACACCCGAAGGGGGGCCACGAGCTCCTCCGCGAACGTCTCCGGCGGGGCGTGCCCCTTGAGCTCCCCTTCCTCCACGTCGCCGGCCTCCGCGTCCTCCATGAGCTGCGGGGCGGGCTCCTGCCGCCGGGGGCGCCGCACCGGCACGAGCCGGCTCTGGCCCATCAAGTGGGAGGTGAGGTCGACGGCGACGGCCGCGGCGAATTGGAGGGGGTCCTGCTGAGGCGGGGCCGGCAAGTGGGTCTGCATCTCGTCGCACCTGCACCGGGGGTCATTAAGGGGTGGGGGGTGGTGAGTGTGGGGGAGCGAGGGGCAGGGACAGAGGGACGGATATGATAAAGCATCCCCTTCCCACATTGCGCATGGCCAAGTCCGGTGGGCCGGTTGTGCCCCTACCGTGAGGCTACACTGCTCCCCACATAAAGTGCTATACCGGGACGAGTCAGCTCCACCCAGGCTCACATTAGAAGAGAGGAGGGGGTGGTCTGGGACCCAAAAATTTGTGTACCAAAAATGGCCCAATCAGATTTTCTCCGTTGTATATATCCCACCATGGTCACTTTGGTCTGGGGGGGGGGGTCCTCCTATGGTTGTTGCTTGTTCTAATGGTACCCTCAATTTCAGATTTGTACAATCAACACCATCCCCCCTTTAGATTTGCAAAATCAATGCACCACCCGCTTTAGATTTGTAAGATCAACACCATACCCCCCCTTAGATTTGTACAGGCAATGCATTACCCCTTTTAGATTATAAAATCAGTGCAATACCCCCTTTAGATTTGTAAGATCCATGCAAGAGCCCTTTTGGATTTGTAAAATCAACACACTGCTCCCTTTAGACTTTAGATTTGTAAATCAATGCACCATCCCTTTCAGATTGTAAAATGAATGCAACACCCCTTCAGGTATGTAAAATCCACGCAATACCCTTTACATTGGTAAAATCAATTTACGTTGAAGACTACCCGAAGCCTAGTTTTAGGCTTTCCCCAAAAGCTACTAACTTTCTTGGGGGCTCTTGAGACGGGGTCTGGTGATTGTTGAGGGGTTTGGCTGATGTAGTTGACACACGCTTGCTATGCAACCACGTCAAGGACGCACGGCACGCACCATGTGCACGTTTTGCCCCCGTTTCACCCCCTGGCATGGGGGCATCAGGGGGTGTGAGGAGCATGGGGTGTATGGGTCATGGAGCACCAGCGGGGCTGAGTGTACAGCGGATGAGGCATGTGGAGCATGGGATACATTGGGCATACGGCGGGCGTCTCGGGCATTAGCATTTGGGGCATCAGGCAGCGGGTTTATGGGCAGATGGGGTGCAGACACGGGGGGGGGGGGGGGGTAGCAACGGGCCATACGCCGACTCCCTCCCACTTTCCAGCCAATTTCAGGGAGAGGGAAGGGGGGGGGGGTCTTGGGGGCGCGGGGTCTGGGGCCAGCTGAAGGGGAGGGGGGCACCTGGACCCCAACGTATATGGCTTAAAATGACCCCCTCATCGCGGTGAACATTTTTGTGGTATGTATGTTGGCAAAAAAATTTTGCAATGGGGGGGGGATGGCAACCCCCCCCCCCTTTAAAAGCCGGCGCGTGCTTTTATTTTATTGCGTGCTTTTATTCTTTGCTGGCTTTTATTTTTACCATCCATGCTTTTGCTATGTTTTGAAGATGCTTAGTATGGATGCTTCTCTTGCAACTGCGGATGTCAAGTTGCGGGTCCCGTTTCAGTTTGTGCCACCGGTTGAGGTGGTGCAACCTGCTGCTGCACCAAAGCCTAAACCAAAGGCTGCACCTAAGCAGCTGTCGATGGCTTCTTTTCCGAAGAAAAACTAAACCACGAGGTGGTTAAACTGCATGTGTTTGGCAATCAATTTCATGTTCTTGAGTCTTTCATTTGAGGGATGGTGAGGCTGTGATGGTGCTGCGTGCTTTTATTGTGACACATTTAATCAACGCCGGCTTGCGTGCTTTATTTCTGTTGCGTGCTTTTAAAGGGGGGGGGGGTTTAGGTGGTACTTGTGTTTAAGGGCACAGCGTCCCCGAATCAATTCCCGGCCACTGTTGCCAGTGGCGCCCCACCCAGGCTGAACCATGCTTGTTTTGAAGAAGGAGTTCATGTATGTTTCGAAACCCTTTGGAGGAGAGGGGGGGGGGGTTTTGCAACAAGCGCACTACGTTTTTTTAGAAAAAAATTCTCTCTGCGCACTACGTGCCCACAATGTGCGCACGCACTATGCCTGCACACCGGTTGCACATAGTTTGCACCAATGCGCCGCGTGCCCTTCATGGGGTTCTCCTTGGGGTCTCAAAACATGGGTGATTGGAGTGGTACCACAACTCTCCGGGCCTTTCTGAGCTCCATTTTGGCATCCACCTCGTCGTAGCAGGCCTGGCGTCCGCCGACATGCCTGGATGCCCAAGGACCACGCCCCGTCCCCGGTCATCAATTTCTCTATGGCCACCACCAAGAAAAACTGGCGGACAACTTCACACAGTTGCCCCCAAATGATCAGTCCCCCGCTTGCATACAAAGCCATAGAGTGTGGCCCTTTTTCGCCAGCCACGACATTGAGGCCATTTGCTCCAAAAGCCCGAAGATTATGGTTGCCAAAAGAGTGCACCTCCAACTTGCATGCAAGTGTATTACAAAAGGGAATCATCCTTGCCAAAGGGACTCATTGTGGCCAATTTCTTAATACATATGCCATTGCGTGCTACACAGCAAAGTAGTAAGCATAACAATATGCATTAATGGCTTGTTCAAAAGTGGAAGAGGGACAAAATCAGAATTGGCTGCCTCACCCTTGCCTTCTTGGGGGCCCACACGTGGGCGGAAATGCTACATAACCCTTGCATTCTCGGGGGTCCCCAACAAAGGGGACAAAATCAAAGCACAAATAAAAAACAAAAAAGAAGATTTTTCCATTTCGTCCCTGATGCAGATTGCCCCCACTAGGAATTAAACCCATGACCTTTCAGTTGCAGAGGCACTGCTTTACCCACTAGGGTATGGGCCATCTCTAACAGACCTCTGTACAGGGTGGCATTGATATTTGGTCCTATTTGGTTTTCATCCATTGTTGGGTTCTCCTGAAAAAACTGAGTATTTTGAGTATAGACACATGGGGTGAAAACCCATTTTTTCACCCTCTACTAGATCCAGCAAATTTTCTTTAGGGTGCCTTTGGCGCCCATGGTCCGGCACTTTCCAGCCAAAGTCTAGGAGGGGGTAGATTTGGAGACATGTGCAAAAGTGCTTGGTGCCCCTTGCACCACCCAACTGCGAGTGGGACAACCCAACAGCCACAATGGGATGCAGGGAGCGACATGCTACCCCCCTGGCGCCGCAGACCAGAAGCAGTGAGCATGCCAGCAGAAAAAGAAAGAGCCCGAAACTGGGAGGAACGCATGCAGCAAAACAGTTGGGCACAAGGCCGCCCTACACACGGCAGGGAAATGAGCCCCAACAGGACACACAACAATACACAAGGGAATCATGAGGTGCGAGCACTGCAGCAACCACCAAATGCGGCGCACGCCAAGCAAGCCATCAGCAAACATCCCCCCCCCCCCTCCCTCGACAAGGTGCCCACGTACTCCACAAGGGCGGGGGCTGCGCCCCGCGCACCGGGAGGTGCCCGCCACGGGGGTGGCAATAGGGCCGTGAACAGCCAACCGGGCACGGGGCAGTCCACGTTGTATGGAGATGTGAAATCCTCGTATGGGGGGGCAGGCGGGTGGGACAGGAGGGGGTGCGCGACATGGGCACCCAGCAGCGCCACCCGACACGGGGAGGAGCAACACAGACACACAGAACGCGGGAGCCACACCAGGAGGGACAAGGGCGGGCACAGCAGACAAGGAGGAGGGGCACAGCAAGGCGGGAGAGGCAACCGGCACAGCGGGAACAGAGAACCAGAATGGAGCGGATGGCAGAGCGTGCGCATGGGAGGCAGCGACAATAAAGGGGATGGCTTGGCCAGCCAACCCCGTCGCTACCGGGTGCCAGGGCAACCCCTGCTCAACCGGCATCAGGTGGGGGGTGTCTCCCGCAGCCCGGATGGGCTGTTTGCGCAAAAGGAGTGGGAGCCCATCAGGGGCAGACCAACCGTGAGGGGGAAAAGGACATATGGTGGACGGCACGGACAGCGCGTGGAGGAACAGGGCACCTGGGCCGCACAGAAACACAGCGAGGCAGGCTATGGACGGCCTGTGGACAGAGGTGTGTGGACAGCAAAAACAGTCAAACAACCCCGGCAACAGCCAGCAGATCCTCAATACGCCAACTATTGGGCGCCGCTGACGCGCAAACGGCACATCCTGCCACATTCAACACAGTCCCAACACGCCAACTACTGGGCTCCGCGAACGCGGAAACAACACCAGCAAGAGCACCGGCCGCAGCGGCCGACAGAAAGCAGCGACCCGACGCAACATGCGAAGGGAAGAACGGGTGACCGTCCAGGGCCCCGTAAAGGAGCAACAACCAGACGGAATGTCACAGAGGGGGGGGGGAGGTCGGTGTACAAGGTCCGGTCCCGGCGCGCCCCCGTGGGTGCAGGTGAGGGTTTGGGGGATGGGGCATTGGCCGCAAATACCGAGAGCATGCGGTCAGAGGAGTAAAATATCATGGCGGGTGTTCGCTGTTTGCAGCGCTTATTTGTTGGTCTGAGTGGCTGTTCACCTCAAGCACGTGGAGGTGCATGAGGGCAACGGTGTGACAGCGTATGGGGCAGTAGGGACATATGACACAGCTCCTGGTTTGTCCAACAAAATGGACCCGCTAGACCGCGTCTTTACCCTATACTCTTACCTGTTACTGTGCACTGGTACTGTGTACCGTTACTCTACACCGCTACTGTTTACTTCTTACTGTATTCTGGTTACTCTGCACTGTCATTTCACACCGGTACTCTTTCCCGGTGCTCTTTTCCTTTACTCTTTGCTGTTGCAGCCCAAAAGATTTTCGCAATGATGGTCCAATGGAGCGCACAAGGGCAGGACAGAGCGACCCAAGAACAGAGGGAGTGCGCAGAGAGGCAGAGAATGTTGTGACAAAAGTACCCCCAAGCTGTTTGGGTCGTTCAAGGGGGAATAGCAGGCATGATGGGGCGTACCTCGCCTGTACGACCCCGAGGTCGTCCTGCAGGCGCCGGGTTTCCTCGAGGGCGTGGGTGTGCTCGACCCGGCTCTGCTGCAGCGCGTGCTCCAGGCGCCCGACACGCGCGCGGCACTCCGCCTGCGCTTCTTCCCACGCCATGCGCCACGTCTCCCGCCCCTCGGCGATGATCCGCGCCGTGCACCGCCACGACCGCACGGCAGCCGGGCCCCGGGCGTCGGACTTCACCGGCACGGCCCCCAGCCCCGCGGTCGCCAGCTGCTCCCGCACCCCCTGCAGCAGCACCAGCAGGTCCCTGAGGCAGTGCTCCGGGGGGGCCTCCCCCCCCTCCAGGGGCTGCATCAGCAGCTGCAAGCGCTCCAGCCCCTCCCGCAGCGCGTCGACCACTGTGGGGTCTGCAGCCGCCGCAGGCGGAGGTGTAGGACCTTCGGCGGCCGGAAGCTGCGAGCGAAGGGCCTCTTCCCGCTGCAGCGCCTGCATCTCGCCGTCTTGGGCATAGAGCACCTGCTCCTCAAGGTACCGGACATGCTCCTGCGAGGTTTTGAGGCAGGGGGTTAGGGGCATGGATAGGCGTGTGTGGCCAAGACGGGGGGGTGCCATCAAGGCTGAGTGAGAATGGCGGCTGGTACTCCCGCGTGTGCGCATGTGTTCGCCCTTTGACAAGGGAACCCTCCACTCATGGGTTGGGTGCCCACCCGTTGGGTTGGGGGTGAGGAGGGCGGGTTCGAGAAACTGCGAGAGGTGGGCAGCCTGTTCGGCTTCGAGGTGGTAGGGCTAGTGGCCATCCTGAGGAGTAGCCGAGGAGGAGTGGTCCACAGGGGGATCCCTCGGTGGTACCAGCAGCAGTGATTCTCAATCATTCAGGGCAAGAGGGCTGTTTCTGAGGACCACCCGCGGACGCCAGCGCAAGACGAGGCGTGTTTCTGGCCTTCGGTGGCAAACCTCGGGACCAAACCCCCGACCCCCGGAGCCTCTACAAGAGTCTGGGTACCGAACAGCCGGAAAGCAGAATGTTGTTGTGAGCAGAACCGCGTCTTCACAGGCATCGCACAGCCCCTCTGTCCCTCTACCATCGGCGCACAACCGCATCAACTCACAGTCTTGACCGTGCAAACCATGGCGGGCCCAATACACGATCTAATACGTATTTGATCGGGGATTAGGCCAGCCTCGGCGAAAATTGTCGTCAGGAAAATAACGGTAGCGCAATCAATTTGATGGGCATCATGCCATTTTTTGAAAGAATTTTTTTTCGAGATTTTGGACCACTGTTGGCCCCTCAGAAAAAAAATTCGCCGGCTTCAGCGGCAAAATTTACCCTTTACCATAAGAGGGACAAAGGAGTCTCGGAATCGTCAACTCGTCGTCTCGCCCCTGAGAGCCCCCCCGTTCACCAAAATAATTCGGTCACTATCATATCCATCCCTGGACCGCCGTGCTCAGACAAGGCCGCGCTCGCGGAGTAGGGGTGACCTGCAGCTCTGCGATGGTGGCATCATCCTGCGCCTTATCGTCCTGCGTCTGCTGCATGTAGCGGTCGAAGGTCGCCGTCACGATCAACATCTGCTTCTCCTTCGACGCCTGGTCCTCCTGCATCGCCTCCAGCTCGGCTTTGGCCTCGGTGGCCTCCCGGCGGCTGCGCTTCAACGCCAGCAGCATGACGTCCCCGTCCGGGCCCGCCTGCGCGGCCAGCAGCGCGTCCAGTTCCCCCTGCACGGCGGCCATTTGGGCCTCCCGGGACACGAGCTGCTGTCGGAGTGCCGCGTTCTCTGCCTCCAGCTCAGGCCCAGGGTCTGAGGGACATACAGCGATGGACAGACGGGGGGCGATGCGCTTCTGGAGCAAATTAGTAAATAGCGAATTCGTACCCCCCCCCCCCCCTGCAATCTCTCCCCCTGGCGCGCGACGGTCTCCCAAGGGGGGGGGGAGGGGAGACGGTCACCAAGTGACGCCCCCCCCCCCGAATTCTAGTATAACCTAAAGCAAATTTCTTCGGCGCCTAGTGCCTCCTATGCTTTTTGGGCCAAGTGACGGTCTCCCGGTTGGGGGGGGTGGGTAGGTACGCCCGGGGCGGCCGAAACCCAACCACTTTTCGGCCAATCATTTTTCGTCCGCCCGCGGCGGCCGAAACATCGATGTGCAACGCCCGTGCGATCCGGAACCCCCCGGCACTGCGGTACAATTTCCACAGCAGGGGATGACTGAGTGGGCCTGCCTCCCTCGTTCCCCCTATGGCCTTGTGGACTACCCCCCCCCCCCCCCCTCGCCACCTGCAATCCCATTTGCCGTTCACTAACGCGCTGGCATGGGGGCGGGGGCCCGGGGGCGGGGTGGGGGTGCTGCGGGCGCAACACCACCGTTTGGGCGTCCCGGAGGGGGTTGGGGGGAGGAACGGCGGTTCAAACCCGAGTCCCGCCGCCCCGCGTGGGACGGTGCAGCACGATTCCGCACGACGTGTCCGAGTGCCCGGTCGCAACGCCTCCCAGACCCTGCGCAGAGGTCGACAAACGGATTGAAAAAAAGGGAGGGGTCCGTACTGTTTGCGTCCTTTTTGGTTTGAGGGGGGGGCGGAGGCCAGCGGAGATCTGGACCATGAGAGGGCGATCGTCATGGAAGACGCCGGGCACGACCCAAAGACTATAGAACACGACGGGGAGGCACCCGGCAGGCCTTTGGGCGTGCCGGGCCGACAAGCCCCCCATCATCCAAAGGGGCATTCCACTCACGGAACGGGACCAGAAGGGGCGTGTTTGGACTGCCGCACCGTTGCCGCCCCATTGCCAAAGGGGCAGCGGTTCAGGGGCCATGCCAGTGCACAATGCCACTGAGTACCCGGGAAGCCGTTGTCTCCTCAGCGACGGCAAGAGAGGGCGGAGGGCGGCAGAGCAGAAGACACGCGGCGGACCATCGGGGGTGCCACCCCATCACCAGAACGCGGAGGTACACCGGCATAGCACCGCCGCGGGGGGACGCACGCCGCAAAGTGCACACCACAGCCGCTGGGCGGGGGGTGGCCAAACAGGTGGTCCGCAGCAAACGCACACCCGCAGCCTCCGGTGGGGCCGTTGTGGCCACTGACAAGCCCTCCACCCGCGCCTCTGCCTCCGTCGCCCTCTGCAGCGCGGCCTGCAACTGCTGCTGCAGCGCCTCCACCTCCGGCGCCGCCCCGTGCCCCTGCAGCTGCAGCAGCGCCGCCTGCAGCTCGTCCTGGGCCCTCACAAGGTCGGCCTCCAGCATCTGCACTTGCTGCTGAGACGCTATGGCGCGGTCCTCCGTGTCCGCCACTTGCGACTGCAGGACCCCGACATGCCCCTCCAATTGGTGCTTGTCCTGCTGCAGCTCCGCCAGCGCCGCAGCCCCTTCCTGCGCCTGCCTCTCCGCCGCCTCCTGCAGGGTCCACAGGCTGTTCTCCAGAGTGGCCGCCCTCGACTCGTGAGACTTGACGTGAGCGGTCAGCTCCCGGACCCGGGCCTCGCGGCTGCGTAGCTCCTGCTGCAGCAGCTCAACCTGCACCTGAAGCTCCCCTGCACAGGCAGCGGATGCGATGCGCAGCATTCACTCAGTGTAGGAAGCAAACAAAGCAACGAGTGCAGCACCAACGACCACAACTATCCCGTTTATGTGCCGAGTGCCATGCCCCTCTCCCCCCTGCCTTGCCTCACAAATCTGGTCCAAAAATGCATTTTCCTCCAATTTCCGCACGTTTTTGCGTGTTTTCCTACGTTTTTGCATTTACCCCCCATTTCCCCCCCCCTCCCCCCCGCCAAAACACAAGATGCATGTTAATCCTCTCATTGCATTTACACGGGGATAATTTGGTGGGAAAATTACGTCTTTGGGGAAGGTGGCAAAATTTTTCCCTGGCGAAATCTGGGAGATTTGGCGGTGCAGTGTGAGGGAATGTACGCTTTGGGATTTGCAAGGGTGGCGAAATTTTCCCCCTCCGAAATTTTCCTCGGCGAAATAATAATGCCCACACGAAAGTATTCCCCCCGCTGTATAGAAAAATGAGCCCCGGAGGCCGCCAATGCCAGAGCACAACCACTCGCCAATGCATGCCAAGGTTTTGGTAGGCGTCAAGGCCTGTCACTGCCATTCACTGGCCCACTACTGTGGACTGGCACTCACTGGCACTCACTGGCACTCACTGGCACTCACTGGCACTCACTGGCACTCACTGGCAAGCGCCCCCATCCACCGGCGCCACATGCACAACATCGCCAGAACGATCTTAGGTCCACAAACTTGTTTGTGGCCTGTGCCCCCCGAAGGAGCGCTGGGCTATTGCACGTGCGCACAGGTGGCAGGCAGTACAAAGCGCAGAAAGAAAATTGGCTCGTCAGTGGCCTACAAGACCACAGGTACCTTTCTGTCACAAGAGTGAGCCCCCCCCCCCCCCCCCCCGGGGGTTGGGGGGTTTTGGCCACTGAGCAATGGCCTGACAGGCAGGCCCCTCGCCGTTGCCGCCGTTCATGGTCTATTCAAAGGCGGCAGCAGCGGCCCCCTTGCCCCCCTGAGTTCGGAGAGGCACCCGCAACACAGCGAGACACGTGGTGTGCGCCGAGTCCTGGGCTTCAGGACGGCGCCCATACCCACACCTCTGCCCCGCCCCTGTGTGACATTCCGTCTGGTTGTTGTTTCTTTACGGGGCCCTGGACGGTCACCCGTTCTTCCCTTCGCATGTTGCGTCGGGTTGCTGCTTTCTGTCGGCCGCTGCGGCCGGTGCTCTTGCTGGTGTTGTTTCCGCGTTCGCGGAGCCCAGTAGTTGGTGTGTTGGGACTGTGCTGAATGTGGCAGGATGTGCCGTTTGCGCGTCAGCGGCGCCCAATAATTGGCGTATTGAGGATGTGCTGGTTGTTGCCGGGGTCGTTTGACTGTTTTTGCTGTCCACACACCTCTGTCCACAGGCCGTCCATAGCCTGCCTCGCTGTGTTTCTGTGAGGCCCAGGTGCCCTGTTCCTCCACGTGCTGTCCGGGCCGTCCACCATATGTGCTTTACCCCCCCTTGGGACATTCCGTCGGGTTGTGGTTTCTTTACGGGGCCCTGGACAGTCACCCGTTCTGCCCTTCGCATGCCGCGTGGGTTCGCTGTGTTCTGACGGCCGCTGCGGCCGGTGTGCCTTGTAGTGCTGTTTCCGCGTTAGCGGGGCCCCAGTGGTTGGCGCACTGGGCGTTGTGCTGGTTGTTGCGGGGGTTGTTTCACGGGTTCTGCTGCCCACTCCCCCTCCGTGTTCAGGTCGTGCACCACACGCTTCGCCACGTTTCCGTGTGTGTGCCCCCCGCCCCCCCAAAAAAAATGGTGTAGTTGCCCAGCCAATGCAGCACCTTACCCACAGCACACGCCCACAGGGTCAAGACTACTGTGAGAGTTCAGGTGTAGAGCCCACTTATCCGTCCTGGTGGGTACACATCCCAGCCATTGCCTTTGGGAAACGGTGCCATCGGCGCGCGCACGCACACGCACGCACGCACACACACACACACACACACGTACACACACGTACACACACGTACACACACACGCAAACGTACACACAAGAAATTGCAATGGCTCACAATAAAGAATGGAGGATTCAAAATTGACACTTCGTGCGACGGACACAAGACGAACACCATTTCCATTGGCCCCGACCCCAAACCCGGCAATCCAGCACCAGCCCCCCCCCCCCACTCCGAGAAGAGCGTGGGGTTTCCCTCCACATCCTTGGAACACCCCCGCGACCCGCGCACATCCCGGACCTTGTGCCGCGCCTTCAGAAGGCACCGCTTTCGCCGCTGCCAATCGCAGCTCCAGCTCCGAGGACGCCCGGGACAACTCGTAGCGCAGGTGCTCACACTCCTTTTGGACCGCCTGGGACTCTGCCTTCTCCTCCAGCAACACGCCCATATCGGCCTGCGCACTCCGGAGCTGTTCCTTCACCCGCTCCAGTTCGGAGCACATGTCGGCGTACTGCTGCTGCAGTGTGGCTGCTTGGGACTGCAAATACGGCGACACGAAAGCGAAGGGCTGCAAGGCCTGGGTGCGTGCGCTCTGCACGGCACTGAGCCTGTTCCCGGGATGGAAAGCGGGGGGTCCACAAGGGTGTCGCGCGTGCTGGCGCCACAACAATTTTGAATAAAAAGAAAAACAACATGAAAATTATTTCTGAATAGGCGATACGAAATTGATTGTTTGTTTTGCGTACACCGACCGATCCTAACTTTGAAGGGCAGACCGTAATTCTACACCTCAAATCGGCGAGAACAGGCGACCCGCGCCCTTGCCGCCGTTGCCGCATGGGTTGGGGACAGTGCAAATACAACTAGTGTCCAGTGCCATATATTTGGTGCGACCAGCGTTTGTTGGTCAAGGTGTTTGATGGAGCGGTATCAAGTGGGGCGGGCGGGGGGCTGCAATGGCGTGGGCCAGAGCAGAATGCCTGTCCCACTGCTCCTGATTGCAGCGTCCTGCCCCCCGCGTCCATTCCCCTGCTGGCGTCGTGGCAGGCTTCGCAGTCAGGACGGAGGGGAGGAGTAGGTATGCCCGTAGGCTATGGGCCAAAGAATACGCCCTGGCCGGGTCGTCTGGGGGTGCAACGAGGGTGGGGAGGCACACCCCGCGCACTGCGTCAATCAGGTTTCCCGGGTTCCGTGCCACGCCGCAGAACATAGCCCCCGGACTGAAAACGGAGTGACGGTTCAAATCCTACCTCATTGAGAATAATGAGACGCAGCTGCAAACCCAAGCTGAGGCTCTATCTCAAAAGAGACGCAAACGTAAGAGCTGATCTCCTAGATTGGCGTCAACTCCTCCTTCCTATGCGTACCCAATTTTGTACAGTGGGCTGAGCACATGTGCATCAGGGCTCATGGATGCAGCCAAACGCACATGCCCCGGGGCACTGTGCGCACGGGTGCGCACAGCGCGCGCGGCCAACCTCCATGAGGCTGTTGGTGCTGGTTGTGCTGCCCGTGCGCTGGTTTCCAACGAGCGTACGTCGCATGCACAACACCTGTTCGGAGGCCAGCGTCGCCTGGAGGCCGCTGATGGTGGCCACGTACTGCGCGTTCACGGCCTCCAAGTCTACAACCCTCTGCTCGGGCGTCGCGTGCTTCACCTTCAACGCATCCAGCTCCTGCCTCGCCGCACGACTCGCTTGCAGGCTCTCGGCCAATTCAGCGGAGCCCGTTTCCTGCGCCTGCAGCTCTTGCAGCATCTGCTGCTGTGCGGCCTGAGACTTGTCCTGCAAAGGTACGTTGGGAGGGTTTGGGCAGCGGAAAGGGAGTTGGAACGAACCCCCCTTTTCGTGCAAAACAAAACTGTCCGATCCAAATCCATCAAATTAGCATGCGGCCCACATCTCACTGTCTCTGTGCAGTGAGGACAGCACCCTTCAATGCATGAAAGTGGTGGGGCATGGGCTGCTTACTCCCCTCAATGCTGAAGGATACCCTGCCATTGTAGATGGAGGACTCATGCCCCCTTCCCTCCCGTCGCAGCGCGTCCATGACCACCAGGAAACATGCATCCTCAGGCGTACAAAATCGAAGTCATCACTGGCGCATTGAGATACCATCCTCGACTTCCCCTGCGCAAACAAAACCACACCTTGTGTCCGTTGCACGGAAGTGTCAATTTTGAATCCTGGATGCCTCATTATGAGCCACCGCAATTTCTTGTGCTTACGTGTACGTGTACGTGTGCGTGCGTGCGTGCGTGCGTGCGTGTGTGCGTGCGTGCGTGCGTGCGTGCGCCGACGGCACCGTTTCCCCAAGGCAATGTGCAGAAGTGTTGCCCCTTGAGGCTTCGGGAGGTTTGGTTACGGCACCGCAATTTCCCGCAATTTTTCGCTATTGGATTTGCCGCTCCGATGCGTACCCACCAGGACGGGCTCCACACCTGAGCCCTCACCGTAGTCTTACCCCTGTGGTCCTGTGCTGTGGGTAAGGGGCCCCTGCCTCCCGCAGACCTGTGGTGCCGCCTGCGCGCCGCGCGCCGCACTCTATCGGGGGGTGGCTCGGGGCACCCCCCTGCCTGTCGGCGTGCAGGTGGAGCTTCAGGTCCTCTAGCGCTCAGGCGATCATGCAGTGCGGTGCCGCCCGGGCCTGCAGCAACGTCGTCTGCACGTCTTGTCATGGGAGCGGCAAACCCAGTGTGTCAGGCATTTGACTGCCTGGGGTTGTGCGCACGGCAGGTACACGGCGTTGATGACATGCATACTACTCTCTGCGCAGCATACCTCTAGTGCAGCATACCTGCGGCGCACTGATGTATCCATAGCCGGCAGCCTGCGTGTGTATATAGTGATAGCAGAGGGGGGGGGAGATTTTGAAAATGGAGGCCCGCAATTTTTCGCAATTTTTCGCAACTTTCCGCAATTTCGCAATTTTCCCGCAATGTTCCGCAATTGCTTTTTTGCTTGTCCACCTCGTGTCCTTGTTGGTGCCCTGTGTGTCCCCTGTGCAGAAGTGTTGCTCTTTGAGGCTTCGGGAGGTTTGGGTACGGCACCGCAATTTCCCGCAATTTCCCGCTGTTTTCCGCCATTTTTCGCGATTTGCCACCCCATTGCGCACGACGGGAGGGGGACCAGTATACTGACGTTGTCATTCCCCGGCTGTTCTGGACACAAAGTTTCCCGCCCCCTACTCCGATGACTTCCCGATTCACGACAGCGTTGCACGTGTGCACGCGTGCGTATGGTCTGGGGGGTGGCACCCAACAATGCAGGTGTACCACAGGCTTTGCTGTGAATAGCTTGTGATCTGTGGGGATTGGGTGGGGGTGCAGGCCCGTCTGCCTGTCTATCTGTCTGGTCTCCGCACACCGTGTGTGTGTGGGGGGGGGGTGTGCGTGCGCATCTGCAATGTTGTTCTGTTGTGTGATGCGTGATCTGCGCTGCGGACCCATACCGCCCCCAATGACGACATCAACAAAGACAGCAGCAGCAGTAGCACCGCCACTACCAACAACAGCAACACCAACACCTGACATCAACGATGGCAGCGAATAAATAGATAGCCAGCCATTAGTTCTGACACACACGCACGCACGGACCCCCCCCCCCCCCACACACAGGCCCCCGAGGCCCCCCACACACAACCTGTTCGGAGGCGAGCGTGGCTTCGAGGCCGCCGATGGTGGTAATTTGCCGCGCGTTTTGGGCCTCCAAATCCACAAACGTCTGCTGCAATGCCGCGTGCTTCGCCTTCAACGCCTCCAGCTCCTGCTGCACAGCGGACTCCTGTGCACGACTCGCTTGCAGGGTCTCCGCTGACTGGGCAAACCCCGCCTGCTGAGCCTGCAGCTCCTGCACCATCTGCTGCTGTGATGCCTGAGACTTCTCCTGCAAAAACACGTCAGGTGTGCACACGGGCACCTAATTGTGCATGCCGCACTGCCACACACTGTACGCCCCCCCCCCCCCCCCCCCTCGCGCAAACAGCGGCAAAAGCACTGAAAATGGAGCAAACAGCGCTCCCGCTGTTTGCACAAGGGCGTCCTTTGCGCGCACCGTGAGAACACACAAGCAGTGATAGGGGGAGTATCCGCACGGCAATTGGGCATCCTCAAAATACCATCCCCAGTCCCAAAATCAGACAAAAACGTGATGTTCAGGGACAACCAGAAAATGGAACCGACAAATTCTACGGCTGCAAAAGTTGCAAACACAGCACCATATTGACAGAGGCACTGCTCTCGCAAGGGGGGGGGGGGGTACCATGCAGGAGGCCTTCGATGGTTTCCCTTTGATCAATACCCCTCCCGAGGGCCCGCAGAAATTCCCCCCCCACCCCCCCCCCGTTATGGTTTACGCGGTGTAGGTGCCCTCCGGGTTGCAAAGGTACACACGCCGTGGCGTACAGGTCCTTTTGAGGTTCCAAGCACCACATCACCAGGTAGAGGGCCATTTCCCAGACAGAAGGCTCGCTTGATGGACAGGGGGCGCACCCCCCCGAAGAATTAGTGGTGCTACGGGTATGCCTCACTGCGTGACGACTGCTCAGGTGGCACAAGTGCCCTCATTGATGAGGGCCAGGATGCTCTTATCCTGCGGGGGGGGGGGGGGGATGATCTGGAGGACCCCCCCCACTGGCCAGCCCACCCACACACCCAAAACCAAAAAAATTTCCGCTGGGGGAAAATGAAATTTTGAACAGAGCGCCAAAAATGAGAGGTCCATTTTGGGTGCATGAAAGTTTTTTTTTGCCCTCATACCCACACACCCATCCCCCCAATTTGCCCATCAGCTCAGGCTCCCATCAGCCAACGTCTGACCCGGAGGTCGGGGGTAAATTTTTTTTGTGTTTTTTCCACCCATTTTTGAATTCTCCGCAAAATTCTGAGTATTTCCCCCTTGGGAGGCCAAAAATTTTTTTCCGGCGCCAGTGGCGCCAGCAGTTTTCCCCAAAACCTCCAATTGGAGAAAGACGGGTTCGAAAACGGGGGGGGGGGTCTGGAGGGGGGCGGTTGGGTGTCTGGATTCGAACAGGCCGCCCCCCTCGGCCGAACCCTCAGCACAACCCTCGTGAGGGCTCAGCACGAGGCGGCGCGATTCGCGGCGCGATTCGCGGCGCGCCTCGCGGGCTTCTCCTCCTCCTTCGATGAAGACGGTGACCGCCCGGATCCTGGCGACCGCGGGGCCACCGCTTCGTCGGCGTCCCGGGCGGAGGCCAGGGCTCGGGGTACGCGTGTCGTGCTGATCACCGTCCCGTTTCGCATGCAGTCGCTCGGAGATGCACGCGCTTTCCCAAGAACAGGGACGCAATCCGCCCACAACCCTCAAACTTCACGCATCGGCACACAGACACCAGCGCCTCTGCCGTCTCAGCAATCTGCGACGTGAGTTGTTCGATCTGCAAATGGAGCGGATGCACAGTCTCCGCCAACGCCTCCTTCTCTCTGCTGAGCGCATTGTACGCCTCCGCCGCTTGTTCAGCCTGAAACACTTGCTGATTGAGGGCATCGCGCATCTCTTCGGCGCCCTGAAGAAGGATGTAAAAGGGGGTATGGCCACAGCACAAGGGCTCGCGGAGGCGGGATAGGGGGCAATCTGCGATGGGATGGGGGGGGGGTTTGGCACAAGGCCTTGGTGGTTGGCTCTGTTAGCCTGTGGCGGCGCCTATTGGCCTCTCGCGCTTGAACCTTCTGCTATGACAAGGAGGCATCCGTACCACTGCGGGCATCCGCACTGCTGCGGGCATCCACCAGCCTTGGGGGGGAATCCAGAATGCAACTTCTGCCCATGGCGTCCTCCCCTGACGGCCTTGGGGGGGGGGGGGGGGATATGTGCGATGGCTGTCATTGGTCGCTACCGATACTGCAACAGGCGGCAGCAGTGCATCATCCGACGCATCGTCTGAGGCAGGACTGCAGGACGTGGATGGTTCGATGCTGAGGGAAAAAGGGTTTGTGCGTCAGTGCTCTCCCTTCTCCCTGTGTCTGTGTATTGGGATCACCTCGTTTACCCATCTCCAGGTGGGCTTAGGATCATGATGTGGTCTGGCCAATACGCGTGGCTGATACTGCGCCATGCACGGCCGTGCGAAGGAGCGTGCTGCATGGAGGCTTCTCAGGTGGAGGGGTAGAAGGCACAGGTATCATTGATGGCTTGGGGTGGGGTCTCCGTCCCGGGGGTCCATGTGGTGGTACATGGCCCCGGGCGGAATCATCGCTTTCCGATGCTATCGTCGGTGCGCCGACCAGAACCAGGGGGGTTGCCAGGGGACAATTTCGGAAGGGGACAATTTCGCCATCCCCAGGAATCCTGAAACTTGCTGTTATTTCCTGGTGGGCTCCGGATCCATCTGCATCTGAATTTGTGGGTGAAGTTGTTGATCACACGCCGCAAAACATTTGCCGTGGGGAAATTTTTGCTACTTTTCTCAACGGCAAAAATTTCCCCACGAAATCCCCCCCCCCGCCTGTACTCCGAATTGTCAAACTAACTTGGCTTCGTAGAGGAACATCGGCGGATTAGTTTCAGCCAAGCCCCATGCAAACACGGCCATCCTGGCACTTGACACGGGGCTCTGGACCTGCCATACAGCCCTAAGATCTTTTTTGAGGGCCTGCTCCCGCCTTCGGGCCTCCTCAAGATCGTGCTTCAACGCGGCCTCCTGCGCTTGTGCCTCCTTCAAATCCCTTTCAGCGTCCCTCAGGCGTGAGGCCTGACTTTGTGAGCCGCTTTCCTCCTGCTGCTCCTCCAGCGTGGCCACGTAGTTCGTCAGCACGAGGGCATTCTGCACGCTTTCCTGCAGTTCATGATGCAGCACCTCCTTGTCCTTCTTCAGAGCGAGCACCTTTTTCCGCAGATCGTCTGGTGACCCCTGATGGAATGGCAAACGTGTGCACGGGGCAAAGGTGCGCTCATGGCCCGTGGACACGCGTGCGCTCATGGCGTGCGCAAGCGTGTGCTCGTTTGATTCTGTCCCTCTCTCCATGGGCCTTGGTGACCGAAGTGGGGGTAGAGGGAGCGGGGCACGGCCACGATCGTTCGGATGATCTAACGTGCAATAGCTCGTACTGCTGTGTGAAAACCGGCAATGCTGTGTGCACTGAAGCACGGGCTTCGCTGGAGATGGGCTTCAGTCAGGGCCGTTTTTAGGGGAAAAAAAGAAAAGGGTTCGGAACGCCAACAGAAACGAATGTTCACGGGGACGCTCTCTGCTTCATGGCCATGGGACGTTCTCTACTTCAAAGGTCGGCGGTTGGTGATTGGTGGCGGTTGGTGATTGGCGGTTGGTGGTCCTGGGGGGCTGTCCTTAAGGGCCGTCCTTAAAAACAAAAAGATCTGGGAAGGGGGGAGCGGAGGGTCGCAAAGGTGTTAAAAAAAACAACAACAACAAAAAGGTGCTCAGGCATATGCAACAGAGCAAAGCGGTAGATAAAGAAGAAGGAACAGAGAGCTCTAAGGGACTTCCTAAGTGAGTAACACCAAAACAACATTCTGTGGCCTGTACCAACATTTGCATTTACTGCCTATGCGATTGGTGGACAGGTCCTTGCGTCTACCGTCCTCATGGGCGGGCCTTGTCAAACCCGTGTTGAAAATGCCGCATCTCAGGCCCCACCTCCCCTCTCCTCCCCTCTCCTAAATGTCCCCCAGCTCTGCTCCTCACCCCAAGCCCTTTCCCCTGTGTCTGGGTCTAAATCAGTCTCGCGGTGCTGCTTCGGTGGCCTCTCTCCGCGAAGCCGAGTTCACGGAAACCGTGGCGTACAGCAGTGGCTGAGTCATGGGTTGTCGGTAGTCTGTTCGCACTGCAGCAACGTTTGGATCGAATGTGCAAATTTCCTTCCTCTCAACATTACAGAAGACATGCATGTCGACATGTACAATGCATGCTGCCCCTACCATGCCCTGCATCCTCGCATGCCCATGCTCTGTTCCACCATGCTCCGTTCCTTGCGCGAGGGCCCTGTGAGCGAGCTTGCGACTGCAGACAGGTGGAATGACCTCCGCAATGCTGACTTTGTGATTTCACATGGAGGCTCAGACCACACGGGATGCTGGCACCTCATAAGTGGTGTTCGCCTAGCCCTGACTCTCTTAGCTCGCCTGTCCATGGGCTATCCTGCTATTCTTGGGCCTTTGAGGCCCTCCTCACACATGGAGCATTCGGCGTCAATCCTTTTTTTTTCCCCCAGGCGTGTTACATCGAGAGGAACCATAAAATTGACAGGCTTTGATGGCATACATGGAGTGTTCTGGGCTTGGGTTTGATGACGTGTGATGGATTTGGGGTGCAATGTGGACGGGTTCCTCAGCACTTGTGTTGTGTGTGTTGGTGGTGGATGGTACAGCTTACTGAAGGTGGATCCTCAGGTGGGGTGGAGGGGCAGGGTGATGCATGTAAACTACGGTCCTCATGGAAATTCAGCGAGTCTTGGGTCACTTCTGAATTTCTGATAGGTGGTGTGTTCCAGGCTTGAGGTGCACTTTGGGTGAGGTCCTCATGTGAGTGGTGCGTGTGTTGTGTCTGTCAGACAGGGTGCTGGCTTTTGGGGGTGTGTCTTCTGGGCGGCAAAAACACATTCAGCAAAGCGAGCGGCTACAGCAGGGCAACAGTGTTCTCTGACTGCAGGCGCTCAGTCCCGTTAGAGTCTCTGCTCCCAATCATGATTTTCAGCGAGCTTATGAACAGTGGTTCACGCTGATACATCATTGTCCTGTGTGACGCATGGGTCTTAACCGATTTTTGCCATCATCTCTGTTGTGTGTGTGGGGGGGGGGGGGATAGCAGTGTTGCGTGGTGTGCCTGAATCGTGCTCCTCGCAGGAACATTCGGGTCCTTGGGCCATGGCTGGTAGGTCCTCTACTGCGTTTTGGGAGGAATGTGGGTGGTGCTCTGGGGTTTTGAATCGGCTGTGGTTTGTTACTGTAGGGTCAGGCCGCGACGCCCTCAAAGCGTGACATCCGGAGGCCGTCAAACAGCGTGAGACGTGCAATGCAAATCAACCCCCTCTGCTCCCAACCATCAACGAGCTATGTACAGGAGTTCAGATTGGTACATCATTGTCCCGTGTGCCGTGGGGGAGTGTTATGTGATCAGCCAATGATAAAACGTATCCCAAAAGGCCCGAAAATGGCGTGGAACTTCCAACAACGAATATCCTAATCCTTGTGACCCAAAAACACATTTCCAGCGCCTTTGGCAGCAGAGCAGGAGGTCCGGCGGCACCTGCAGCTCGTCCATTACCGACTGCAGCCGTTTGAGATGCTCGGACTTTGAGCTCAGTTCTTCGGCGTCATAATCCCTCTTGGCCTTCACATCTCTGCAATCTGCTTCCTTTTGGGCCAGGTCGTCCTCCAAGCAGGCAATCTGTGCAGCATGTGTGTGCAAAACCTACGCTCAAATTTCGGTCGCCGGGATGGATGGGCAGCAGCACGCAGCGTCCCAATTCTACAACCCCAGTCCTGGTCATCACCAATCGTTCGGTTTCTTGAAATTGGCAGCGATCCTCTTCGGCACACATACCCGAGGGCATTGAGGGCAGTGGACGAGGGTGCATACATCATGGCATACACCTGTGGCGCCGAAAGTACCAGAGGCATTTGCTTCTGGATTATTGGCATTCGCACTTCCAAGCGACATAGAAGGGGAGGGTGGGTTGGGACGGGAGGTTTGTACATGGGTGGGGAGGTTCTGACAATCAAAAAAGAAACGGCTGGAAATGCATGGAAGCCGACTGTCTGGAGTCTGCCAGCCCTCGTGGTTTACATCCTTCCGCAGTGTTTCCAGGCGGCTTGCAACCGTCTCGGGCCTGCAAAACCACCAGAGGCCATTGACCCTTGGGTGCAGTGCTCCAACACACGCCGACCCTGCCCCCTGGAAAGGCCAAAAAAGTATGCTGTTCCTGTGCAGATGGTTCACGACACCGACAATGAATGCCCCATGACAACTTGGGTTCTGAGGATTGGTTACCGCTCGCTTCGTGCGTCAAGCCAGCATGTGCAGAAAAGAAGGCTGACATGAACTATCGCACGCAGGGAACGAAGTTAGGACGAAAATGCCACAGTGTTCCCGCACCTCCGACCGAACTAAAACAGCGACTTGTTGAAAAAGTCTCTTCCCCGTCCAAATGCAAAATTCCCTGATTATAGGATTGCAACCAACTTTGCACCCTCCTTCCATACAATTGTACTGCCTTGAGTGGTCCGCTACAACACCCACCGCAACCCGCTCCCCTTTCCTGCTGTACATGCCTCTACCACGGCTGACCATCTGCTTCCTCCCTGACTGGCAAACACCTTCTTCATAAGCTCCCCCGTGGATGACGCAGCACTGCCCTGCACTGCCACGAGAGTGTCCTTGAGAATGTCCCGCTCCCGACTCACGGCGTCAGCCTCATTCCGCAGGCTTTTGTTCTCAACTTCCAGCGCCTCCGCTCGTGACTCGCCATGTTGCATCACCGTGACCTCGTCTGTTTTGCTCTGCAGCAGCCCCCGCGTCGTGTCCAGTGCCTCTTGCAGCTCCTCACGGACTTCCTGTAGCGAGGCCAAGGCGAATGGGAGTGAGGGCTACACCTGCGCGCCGCAGGTGCCGCAGGGCAGGAATAATCCTCTTAAACCGTAGAAACAGTGAAACTTGCAACAAGAAGGAAGAAACACCACTCCATGACCATTTGGAGTACCTACCTGTACAAAACCCACTGAGTGAAGAGCACAAGGACCGCACTTGAGCCGGGGAAGAGCTCCGAATGCAGGATGTTCACTGAGCAACCAACGACATTTGTATAGTGCCTCGTCTTGCAAATCTGGCGCTCAAAGCATGGACATTTGATGACAGGGAAGCAAAGAGGAACCCCTACCTTCTCAAGTAGCAATATAACCCCTGCCTTCTTGAGCAGGACCACATGGGCTAAACTATTTTACTAACCCCTTGAAATGCACCAAAATGTAGAGGAAGGAACTTGGTACCTGTAGACCGTGGGCGGAACGGCTACATAGCCCAGCATTCCCCATCACCCCAACCGCAAGCCCCAACACACACGGGTTAGCGGGGGGGGGGGGGGCTCAAAAAAGAAAAAAGAGTCACCAAGGACGTGTTGCACAATGCAAAGGGAGCAAAGGGATGGTGTGTCAAAAAAAAGTGAATCCAATAACAATGAATTGCGTGTCTTGTTTGCGGACGGGATTATTCCTAACGCGCGCCGCAGGTGCGCCGCAGGGCGCACCATAGGCGCCGCAGGGGTGTAGCCCTCAGTGCTTACTGCCGCCGCAGACGCCACAGGGTATGGGTAGTTAGCTTTAGTGCGTACACTGTCCACGAAATATACACTGGAACAAAAAAGGTCTGTGCCCGTTGATCTGTTGACACCATCGCACTCTACACAAGAGAGACTACGGCCCTGGCTCAACATGCAATGCGTGGTAGGGTTCATGTGGATCAGTTGCCGTATTTCCCTTTAGTCCTCCTCTTTCAACACTCTTACAATTATTGACGATTTGCAGCCCAAATACTCCTTGGACGAAAGGGAACCCACTTGGCGAGGAAGGCTACGACCACTACAACTATTGGTGCCCAGAGGATGTAATCTGCTGTCCCCATGAGGTCCCCGCCAAACACCCTTGAACGCCCACTCGAGCTTGGATTGCCACTCTACCTCCAATTCCAACTCCAACTCCGATTCCGACCCAGGGTCAAGCTTGACGTCATGCTCTGCGGACCCTTCGTCGCCTGAACCCAACTACTCACCTGATGACCAGTAGTCTTACACACAATTGAAACGCGAGACGAATCAAAACGCCTATGTCATAGGGGTGGGCACCCTATGATATAGGGGATTAGGCAACAACGTGTGATGGTGGGACCGACGTTGTGCCATGGTGGGGGAATTCATTTAGACATTGTGTGGTACATTGCGCATCTGGAGTGCACGCAATGGTTTTCTGGAACAATGTTTGCAATAACGTGTGTCTCAATGACTCCAAACAGTGCAAAAATAGTTACTCTTTGTTGTTTTTGATGTGCACGCAACACAAGCACGTAGTGCCAAGAGACACACCCATAAACACGTGCACACTTACACACAACCATAGCACAGCTCAGGGCTAATGTATGGTCACACATGTTGCCCGATTCAAGGGGTATGGGGGAAGGAGTAGCATTGGGGCTCTGTGACAAAGTAACAAGCACACAATGCTATGCTCCTTGACTGCACCTACCAACGCAGAACCTACCCGCGTTGCTCTGAAGCGAGTGCTTCCCTAGGCGCCTACTCCCATCGCTCTGCAGCAAGTGCCTTTGGTGTGGTTTAGGTTTCGGCGCACTTTGGTTTGGGCTTGAGCATTATGTTGGCCATGGAATGTTTTGCAAACAAGGGGGACCGCCCGTTGCACCACTTAAATCGGGTAAAAAAACGCATCACAAAGCACAATGAGAAAATCAGAAAGGGCTACATAACCTCCTCCCCACTTTGGGGACCCCCAAGAAGGCAGGTGTCATGTAGCCAGCCATTTTGCCCACGTGTGGGCCCCCAAGGCAGTAGCGGCCATGTAGCCATTTCTGATTTCGTCCCTGCTTTGGGTACCCCCGAGAAGGCAGGGGTTATGTCGCCATTTTGCGCACATGTTAGCCGTCAAGGCAGCAGGGACTTAAAATGGATACATTCCATATTGGGGACGGGCAAGAACTGCACTATTTGTCGGGGGAAGAGGCACAGAAAGGGAAATGCAGTAAATAAATAGGCGGAAAAAAGTATATAGGGGTATACATTATGTAAAAAGCGTCTGTATGTATGTACCACTACATTTCCTCCATTCCAAAATAATTTCCCAAATTGCACTCTGCAGGTGCCGCAGGTTTAGCGCCCCAGTAGCGTTGAATATGGTATGGTACGGGATGGTATGGTATGCCCATCCCATCCCATCCCATCCATCCCATCCCATCCCATCCCATCCCATCCCATCCCATCCCATCCCATCCGATCCCATACAATTCCATACAATGCCAATTCCATGTCATGCCAAGCCATACCTGCAGCGCTGCGTTACTTCCCTGCAGTGCCTCCACAGATGCGGACAGCTGCTTGTTCTCCTGTATCCGCTGTTCTGCGGCGCTCCGTAGGTCCTCGATCCTGGCCTGCAACACTACGACTGAATCCGATGCGGAATCGTGCTTGACTCGCAATAACGCCGCCTCCGCCACAGTCTCCATAGCCACGAGGTCCAGCAGCGCCATGGCCTCGTCCCTTTGCACAACCAACCGTTGGGACTCTTCGCGCAAAATGCAGAGTTCGGCGTCGACAATGCGCGCCTTCTGTGCGGAGACGGCCAAATCCGCCACTGCCACCTCCCGGTCCTCCTCCAGAGACGCTGCGGTGCGCTGCAATTCGGTGCATTCCCTCACGCTATCTGCCAGGCGGTGCCGCACGTCCTGCAGCTCACCACAAACCGTCTTCAACTCAATCTGAAGGTCTGTCACTTTGCGGCGCTGCTCCGCAATCTCCTCCTCCCCTGGCGCCCCCTCCCGGGCCTCCTCCAGAACACCAATCCTATCCTGAAGTTCCCTGCATTCCCCCTCCCTCTCCTCAAACCCCTGCCGCGCTTCCTGCAGCTCAGCCCTGACTCTACTCAACTCCTCTTGCGCTTCGTTCAGCCGTCGCTCGCTGTCGCAATTCACATCGAATGCCGCCTCCAACCGCAGTTGCAGATCGGCCTCCGACTGTGATTTCTGCTGCTCTGAAAGCGCCAGTTTTTCGGTCAGTAATAGTACCGTACTTTGGCTCTCCTCCAGACTGATCTGAAGGGCATCGCTTTGCTGCTGCAACGACTCCAAACGCGCGTTGGCAGTGGCCGATGCCCCAGCCTCCTCCTCCGCCTGCGCAATGTCAGCTCGCACCGCATCCGCGTAGCTCTTATTGATATTCGTCTCGTCCTGCAGACGCTCCACTTCCGCGCTCAGCCTCGCGATCTCATCCTTGAGCACACCGTCCTGCTGCTGCTTGGCCTCAAGCACGGCAAGATGCCCTTCAGCCTCCTGCTGCGCAGCGCGGCACTGCTCCTTGGCTGCACTCTCTGCCTGGGCCATGGCCGTCATTTCCTGCGGACATCAATGCAACTGCAGCGCTGCCCTCAAACTGCGGCCGTCTCATATCCACAAGACATTGGCTGCATGTGCTCTTTGGCAATTGTGTAAAGTGGCTGGGGGCGCTGCAATGGAGACCCGCGCAAAATGTCGGCACCTTCGGCGCCCTCTTCCTGTGGGCTTTCTGGGTCGCCATTGAGGAACTGCCTCTCAAAAAGGAGGGGAGGGGGGGGGCATGGGCAGCCCACATCGAGGGAGGGGGTGGCATAGGGGCGTGTGTGACATGCTAGAAAAGCCAAGCAGCGAGGCACAGGCAATAGCACCTTGTGTGCCCGGCATGGCTTCGGGTAGGGCGGCATGAGTGTAGAGGAGGAGGGGGCTTGGCCAAAGCGAAATAAGCTGAAGTAAAGTGTGCTGGTTGGTACTTGCAGGTGCATGCATTGGTTTGAGTTTTCAGAAATAAATTGTGTACGTTGCTTGTTCCAAGCCACTAAGGAAATTATCATTACGAGGTGAGAGTGGGACAGCTGTCCCTCTGCTCACAAGTGCTGCTTCTGCCCCTTGGCTTCCCCCACGAGCCGGCGGCAGCATGTGTGGTAGTGGTGCCTCTGCCTCATCCGGATCGCACCTTGCCGAAGGAGGGGCCCCGTTCCGGCCCATCCGACCCGGACCTCTGATGGTGCGGCCTCTGCCATGGCACTGTGTCTGTTCACCGAAGGGAACCCGTACACCTCCGGGGACGCACGCAAATGACTACCTGACTAAGTGCAGCCATGCTCTCCCTCAATCGTTCCACTTCAGCTTCGTGCTCGCTCTTCTCTTCCACCGTCTGCCGCAGCTCGTCCCGTTCCGCCTGCAGGGACTCCCCCAACGCCTGTTGCTTGTAAAGGTCATCCTGCAGCTCATCCACTTTGCTGCTCAGCTCCATGATCTGCTGCTTCAACATGGACTCTCCCTCCTGCTTCGCCTGAAGCGCGCTCATGTGCAGCTCTACTTCATCTTTCAGCTGCTGCACCACTCCGGATGATGTGCCTGATGACGAAACATTGATGAAGCAGCAGCCCTGCCCTTGTGTGCCCAGTCATGCCCTTGCAGTGTGGTCTGACCCCATGAACACAGACTTGTTCTGTGGCCTGAGCCCTCGGTTCGCCCCAGGAATGCATGTGCCATGCGCTGCTGGACCCCCTTCCCTCCTGAATGCACAAGGCTGTGGTCAACAGCTTCGAGGAGGGGGCCAAGGGGAGAGAGACAACGGAGATTGAAAAGGCTGCCGGCAAATGCACAAATGATACCCGAGAAACCGATGCTCTCACAGAATCAACGTACCTGCGTCTTGTAGTTGCGCCCTCAACGCCCCAATCTCCGCCTCCTTTTGCTGCATGGCGTCTACGAAGTGCTGCTCAAGGTCAGCCCGAAGGGTATCCACATTGACATTGGGGTTTGTTTCGTCCTGCAGACGCTCCACTTCTGCGCTCAGCCTCGCGATCTCATCCTTGAGCACACCGTCCTGCTGCTGCTTGGCCTCAAGCACGGCAAGATGCCCTTCAGCCTCCTGCTGCGCAGCGCGGCACTGCTCCTTGGCTGCACTCTCTGCCTGGGCCATGGCCGTCATCTCCTGTTGTTAAAAGAGAACGGTAGACCAACGCCTTGCCGTGACAGAGCGTGGCTGGAAGTGGAATGGTCACCGAATAGTTGGGTACGTTGCATCCAAAGAAAGGATCACCCGCTGCGGATCGCTGGGTGCGTTACTTCATAAGAGAAGAGGGATGCGCCCTGCACTGTCTGGGTACTGATGGATTTCGATGACGTGATGTGTGTGCGCGCGCGCACGCACGCACGCAGCACTATCAATTTAAGAAGGGTGGAGGTCTTTTGGGTCCAAGGCGCCCGTGCGCAAGGGAAGAGGTAGGAGGGTCAGGGGAAAGGGCCATCCTGTCCCCCAGCCCCCCCCGCGCCCTCCCCCATGTCAGCGCAGCGCGCCAGAGGGACCTTACCACCGACCTCGGGTCTCCTCCGTGGAAGCTCTCCCGGGCTCCTGTTACGGGGCAGTATGTGCGCCCTCGGCGCTCCCGGGGACGGTGCCGCACCGGCCGGAGCCCCCACCCGGTGGTGGGAGGTGCCGCACCGCGTCGCACGCTGACGCGCAACATCTGCGACATGGGGACCTGTTTGGCCGACCCCCTCCCCGCGCCCTTTGGAGCGCCCGCACTGTGACGCCGCGTGGGGCAGTGGGAGGGGAGGGGGCACTCTGTGTGCCCTCCGCCCCCTCCTGTGAATCCCGTTCTGGTGCCTCACAGGGCTGTCAGGCCGGGGTGCATTGTGTTAGGGGGTTTGGCCGCCCCGGATGCATCGAAAGGCGATCGGCCCTGGCGGACTGGGGGCAGACAGGAGGCATGAAATGCAGTGCAAGTCCACAACTTCCCGACCGGTGAACTACATTCTGGTTGGCGAGGGGCCGCAGATTGTGTAGCCCTGTAGCCCGGGATCCAACGTCATCATGAACCTCTGACCCCCTCCCCGCCCCCACCGGGGAAGAGAGGGGCAGGGCCAAGCCTCGGAGGGGGGCGTCAGCAGTGAAAGGCGCCTATGACATGTCACTGAAGATCCGTTCTCTTTGACTGTTGCTTTGCACACCTTCTTGTGCCTCGCTGCACACGCATCTGTTACCCCTAGTGGGGGCATAGTGTGACTGGTCGTTGTAATGAGGGAATACTTGTGGTAGTCAAACAGGCTGGCGCTTCAAGAGGGGGGGGGGGGCGGCGGCATTGCAGAAAGGTGTGTGTGTGTGGGGGGGGGGGGGGGGGATGCCATATTAAAGAGGAAGGCCTGCATGGGTCCAGGGGTGGGCACCCAGCGGGGGGGGCGTGTGTGTGAGGGGGCGTCAGCGTCTGTCAGTGTCTGTTGGAGGGTGTTGAAAAAAGGGTTGGGGTTCGCTGTGTAGTACAACTGGTGTCCAGTGTCACTGTCCATAGACATCCGTTGCGATTGCCAGGTGACCTTAGACGGCGCAGAAAATTTGTAAAGATTACAGAACCACTGCCGCAGAATTCTCGGTGAAAAATGTACGAATCTGCCAACTGTACAAGCATACCAAGACACCTCCCTGACATCCGGAACCTGATTGAGTAAATCCACAGTGTCACGCAGACGTTCAAGTTCAGCCTCCTGATCATCTCCGTCCTCTTGCCCTCCCCATCCGGCGCTCATCTGCAGCCTCTGTACCTCTGATTCTCGTTCACTTAGCGCCTGCTTCATTTCGTCTCGATCCCGCTGCATCGTTTCCCCAAACGCCATCTGTTTGTTGACCTCTTCCTGCAGCGCTGCCACTTGGCTGCGCAGCTCCGCAATCTCCTCCTCCCCTGGCGCCCCCTCCCGGGCCTCCTCCAGAACACCAATCCTATCCTGAAGTTCCCTGCGTTCCCCCTCCCTCTCCTCAAACCCCTGCCGCGCTTCCTGCAGCTCAGCCCTGACTCTACTCAACTCCTCTTGCGCTTCGTTCAGCCGTCGCTCGCTGTCGCAATTCACATCGAATGCCGCCTCCAACCGCAGCTGCAGATCGGCCTCCGACTGTGATTTCTGCTGCTCTGAAAGCGCCAGTTTTTCGGTCAGTAATAGTACCGAACTTTGGCTCTCCTCCAGACTGATCTGAAGGGCATCGCTTTGCTGCTGCAACGACTCCAAACGCGCGTTGGCAGTGGCCGATGCCCCAGCCTCCTCCTCTGCCACGTCGTCCTCCATATGGCTCCATCCGTCTGTCGCTTCCACGTCATCCCCCGATGCCACGGCGTCCTCCCGCAGCCCTTTTGCACTCTGTTGCAGCTTCTCCACAGTTGCCGACAGCTCGTCTCGTTCGCACTGCACCGCTTCATTGATGGCCATCTGTTTGTCGAGGACAATCTGCAGCTCATCCATTTGGCTCCGCAACTCCACAAGCGACTCACCTTCGGGATCTGTCTGCAGTGCACCTGTAAATCGAAGGGTGCAATAGATTGCCGGCGGGTGGTGGCTCAACGACTGCGGTCGTTGATGAAACGGCAAGGCAGAACAATTGCATACCTGCCTCCTGCACTTGCGCCTGCAGTGTCTCGATCTCCGCCTCCTTCGCCTGCACCGTCTCAGACAATCGCACGGCCTCCTCCTCTGCCCTCGCCATCTCAGCTCTTATCGCATCGGCCTCGCCGTGCACGCGCTCCAGTTCTGCAGTCACCCTCGCTATCTCATCCTTGAGCACACCGTCCTGCTGCTGCTGGGCTTCCAGCGCTGCAAGATACCCTTCAGCCTCCTGCTGCGCGGCGTGGCACTGCTCCTTGGCTGCAGTCTCTGCCTGGGCCAAAGCGGTCATTTTCTGGGGACGCAACAGGAGCTTTAATGATGTGCCTGTGAGGGCATTGGTGGCCACTGGGGATAGCCCCTGCAGCGGCCATTGACCTCCTCCCAGCGATTGGGTAAACCGTTGGTTGGCGGTCAACAGCCAGCCAAAGGCTGTCCTTAAAGGGCGGCCCCTAGTGAAAGAAAAAAGCCTCTGTTGCAAAAGGGCATCCCTGGAGAATGTGCTTCCCCGTGCCTCGCTGTTCTTGTGTGTCTGGGGAAGGGACTGGGGGAGGGTGTTGGGGTTGGTGTGGGTGTCTGGGGGGGAGGGGGGGGGTCCAGAGCCCCGATGGACCCGCCCAACATGGTCTCAAGTGCCTGTGACAGAATTTAGCCCATGCCGAACAACACTTCCACGCACACCACGCGTACACAATGCGCACACAACTCAACTCGGCAGGTGTCGGCAGGTGTCGGCAAGTGTTTCGGCGGGTGTTACGCTCAGGTACGCACCGACCGCAGTTGACCAAAATTTTGGGCTCCAAAAAAGCGCATCACTGCGCAGCGGTTGGAAGATCAAAAGTTAGGCGTGTGCCTCCGCCTCTGGGGAATGCCATCCCACCCTCTTTTCAGGCCCATTCACACACCACGGCCCCGAAGTCAGGCGCACAGCTCCACTGCAGAGCCCTTACCCCCAATGCGGTTTGGAACCCCCAAGCCCCTGCCCTGAAAAAGGGGGTTTGGGGGTGCACATCAGCGGATTCACTGATGGCAGCCACCGCGCGGCGATCCACAGCCAACCCAACTTTGTACTTCGGCAGGGCCCCCAAGGAATGGCGGGGTCGCATCTCCTGATACACCCTCCCGGGCCCCCTCGCGGCTGGCACAGAGCCAGTCTATGGGTCAGCTCACAAATCGCACACACGCACAGACACAATTTTCAGCGGAGAGCAGCAAGTACAGCGGATACCTCTCGTAGACGTTCAAGTTCAGCCTCCTGATCATCTCCGTCCTCTTGCCCTCCCCATCCGGTTTCGTCTCGATCCCGCTGCATCGTTTCCCCAAACGCCATCTGTTTGTTGACCTCTTCCTGCAGCGCTGCCACTTGGCTGCGCAGCTCCGCAATCTCCTCCTCCCCTGGCGCCCCCTCCCGGGCCTCCTCCAGAACACCAATCCTATCCTGAAGTTCCCTGCATTCCCCCTCCCTCTCCTCAAACCCCTGCCGCACTTCCTGCAGCTCAGCCCTGACTCTACTCAACTCCTCTTGCGCTTCGTTCAGCCGTCGCTCGCTGTCGCAATTCACATCGAATGCCGCCTCCAACCGCTGTTGCAGATCGTCCTCCGATTGTGATTTCTGCTGCTCTGAAAGCGCCAGTTTTTCGGTCAGTAATAGTACCGAACTTTGGCTCTCCTCCAGACTGATCTGAAGGGCATCGCTTTGCTGCTGCAACGACTCCAAACGCGCGTTGGCAGTGGCCGATGCCCCAGCCTCCTCCTCTGCCACGTCGTCCTCCATATGGCTCCATCCGTCTGTCGCTTCCACGTCATCCCCCGATGCCACGGCGTCCTCCTGCAGCCCTTTTGCACTCTGTTGCAGCTTCCCCACAGTTGCCGACAGCTCGTCTCGTTCGCACTGCACCGCTTCATTGATGGCCATCTGTTTGTCGAGGACAATCTGCAGCTCATCCATTTGGCTCCGCAACTCCACAAGCGACTCACCTTCGGGATCTGTCTGCAGTGCACCTGTAAATGGCACATCGCACACTGGATGGCAAATGGACATGCAGCAGCAGCCGTGCAACAGAATACAAGATTTTCACTGGGGTGCGCATGACGGAGGAAGATTGGACCATGGGACCTCTTGGCCGAATCTGGAAAAGGAGCACGAACAACTGTCAAGCGCGTGTTGTTACGCTGTCTCGTGTCGTACCGCCGTGTCGTGTTCCAGTTGGTTGCCTCATACGTCCACCATCCAGTTTGTTTGAACGGATCGCCTCCCCTGCCTGTGGCCTGCCCTGCCCGTACACCCTGTTCCTGTCCATGCCCCCTTGCCTGCTTGTTGACGGAAAAGAAAAAAACAGCCGACAACAGCTACTCTGTCTGCAGGCATTGTCGAAGAGGAGCATGAGTCACCGTCGCAAACGTGCTGAGGATAAGATGCCAAAGACTCGGTGTGCGATTGCATTGAACTCAACTCTGATGCGGCTGTGCAGTTCGGCCTGTGTGGCACATTTCGCTGCTTGACAAAACTCTACAAAAGGTGTTGGTATTGTGTTGGTTTGGCCCGTTGCCGCTTTCTGTAGCATTGTAATTCGCAGACACGGCGAAGCGCAACTTTGACTACAATCCCACCCACACAAACCCACACCCACACACCCATACCCCCCCCACACGATGAGAACCGCAAGAACACGAACATAGCACAAAAAAGACGGTCGGAGAAGACTCATCAGGAGTTGTAGGGCAGCCTGGACGTCTTTCGTTCTGTGGTAGAGGCGAGGCAGTGTTCATCAATTCTTCCTCAGTCAGATCAGTGCTGAAAATCCGATTTGGCACGACACCGCCCAACCCTCACAGATCGCAATTCATTCCATCGGAGCCCGCGCTTTACCTGATTGTGTTGGGCACATACACGCGCGCGCGGAAGTGTCAGACAGTCCTTGTGGCGAATTACGGCTACCCGGCCAACACTCCGCACGTACCTGCCTCTTGCACTTGCGCCTGCAGTGTCTCGATCTCCGCCTCCTTCGCCTGCACCGTCTCAGACAATCGCTCCTCTGCCCTCGCCATCTCAGCCCTTATCGCATCGGCCTCGCCGTGCACGCGCTCCAGTTCTGCAGTCACCCTCGCGATCTCATCCTTGAGCACACCGTCCTGCTGCTGCTGGGCTTCCAGCGCTGCAAGATACCCCTCAGCCTCCTGCTGCGCGGCGTGGCACTGCTCCTTGGCTGCAGTCTCTGCCTGGGCCAAAGCGGTCATTTCCTGGGGACGTAGCGGATGGCGTGTGCGCTAAGCTGCCCGAATGCTCGCAGACACTTGCAAAATCCATAAATCTCTGCGCGTCAGACCGCGCGACGCTCACGCGACACATAGCACGTGCAACACCGCAGCGATGCGCTGCAGCGGGTTCCCGGTCGAGAACATTCAATGCGACACAGCGTCACGTCGCTGCAAATGGACCCTTCGCAGAACAACAACGATCCGAGTCTGATCAAGCGGGTCAACAGGTGCTGCGAGTGAGACATGTTGTGCACGCACCGCACCGCTTCGGGCAGAGGCACGGGGCGGAAGGGGGGCGGGGAACGTGGCAGGCTGGACAGCAAAAATGGCACATTCCCAGACGCTCGACCGGCAAGTGCAGACTGGACTCACAACCAAAGCGGTCACGGGGATCAGGCGTGACGTGGCAATCAGCTGCCGGAAGGGGCAGTGAGGCACGGGTCATCGATCCGCGCAGTCCTGCTCGTGAAACAGGGTGGGGATTGCACTGTTCTTTCCGCAATCGGGGGCGAAAATGCATTGAAACATCGCGTGGCATGTTTGGTGCATTCGATACTGGGTCCACCCGATGCAGGATTTTCACTTTTTGATTCAAATCTAATTGCAAGTGGAGACAACAGAGGTCTTCGAATGGGTTTCCGAACCCGGTGCCGCTTTGTCTGCTGAAATGTCCGACCCAAAGATCTGCACCACCGGGGCCTTCAGGAAAAAAACGGAAAGCGCATGCCGCATTTGGGATCTCAAGACTGACGGCGGTTGGCAGGTAACGACTGGCGGTTGGGGATTAACCGCGGGGACAGAGGAAATGAATGGGGGTACTCAACAAAAAAGGAGGGGTCCCCTGATCTGCGTAAAGATGTGCGAAAGGCACATGAACGTCCAAACGCCATGCTTCGGTCTGTCAGGGCAGTGGGGCTAAACAGACGTACAGATCCGAAGGCAATGTCCTGCCCGGCAGGCGGACATAAAGAGCACGGCACGGTACCCTTCAGCGCAAGTGCACAAGCAACAACTAAAGACCTCAGCCATTGTCGCCACGTTGTCACGCAGACGTTCAAGTTCAGCCTCCTGATCATCTCCGTCCTCTTGCCCTCCCCATCCGGCGCTCATCTGCAGCCTCTGTACCTCCGATTCTCGTTCACTTAGCGCTTGCTTCACTTCGTCTCGGTCCCGCTGCATCGTTTCCCCAAACGCCATCTGTTTGTTGACCTCTTCCTGCAGCGCTGCCACTTGGCTGCGCAGCTCCGCAATCTCCTCCTCCCCTGGCGCCCCCTCCCGGGCCTCCTCCAGAACACCAATCCTATCCTGCAGTTCCCTGCATTCCCCCTCCCTCTCCTCAAACCCCTGCCGCACTTCCTGCAGCTCAGCCCTGACTCTACTCAACTCCTCTTGCGCTTCGTTCAGCCGTCGCTCGCTGTCGCAATTCACATCGAATGCCGCCTCCAACCGCAGTTGCAGATCGGCCTCCGATTGTGATTTCTGCTGCTCTGAAAGCGCCAGTTTTTCGGTCAGTAATAGTACCGTACTTTGGCTCTCCTCCAGACTGATCTGAAGGGCATCACTTTGCTGCTGCAACGACTCCAAACGCGCGTTGGCAGTGGCCGATGCCCCAGCCTCCTCCTCCGCCTTGGCAATGTCAGCCCGCAACATTTCCACATCGCTGTTGTGGTTAGTGGCTTCCTCCTGCAGACGCTCCACTTCTGCGCTCAGCCTCGCGATCTCATCCTTGAGCACACCGTCCTGCTGCTGCTTGGCCTCAAGCACGGCAAGATGCCCTTCAGCCTCCTGCTGCACAGCGCGGCACTGCTCCTTGGCTGCACTCTCTGCCTGGACCATGGCCGTCATCTCCTGTTTGCAAAAACAGCCGCGACGCCTCAATGAGTGTTCAAGAACAATATGCACAGTTCTCAGATACGCGTGGCAGCGACAAACAACGAGGAAGACTTGGACCAGCGATGCACAAAACGAGTTTCCACAGAAATCACCCAACAGAATCCACCCACGGACAAGAAAGGACAAGATACAGGAGACCGACGGGACGCAGGAGATGGACGAGACACAAGAACAGCGACAAACAATAAAAATCGCACCTGCACACGGCACAGGGCAACACTGCACAGCATCTGCGTGCTGCATATGATGGCCTGGGTCCAACTTCCGATGCAGGCGTTTGATATGCACGAAAAACGTACCCATTCCGAAACCCAAATAGAACCGCTATTATGCACAGAGAATGCTTGATTTGGTTGCATGAGAGAGGACTTTGCAGCTGTGCCCGCAGTGGCTTCAAAGGCCAGGGGGAAGCAAGTTAGGGACGACTGCCGTCAGCATCAGCAGCTCTGGTTCATACGACTGCAAACCACTTCAGAAACTTCATACGAAACTTCACATGCGATGAGAACCTGGAAATACCAGCATGAGCTGCATCTACATATGCACAGTCCGCTAACGACTACCTGACTAAGTGCAGCCATGCTCTCCCTCAATCGTTCCACTTCAGCTTCGTGCTCGCTCTTCTCTTCCACCGTCTGCCGCAGCTCGTCCCGTTCCGCCTGCAGGGACTCCCCCAACGCCTGTTGCTTGTAAAGGTCATCCTGCAGCTCATCCACTTTGCTGCTCAGCTCCATAATCTGCTGCTTCAACATGGACTCTCCCTCCTGCTTGGCTTGCAGCGCACTCATGTGCAGCTCCATCTCATCCCTCATCTGCTGCACCAGTTCCGACGAGGCACCTGATGGCAGCGGATCAGCAGTGAAACAGACACGTAACGACACAGAACAGTCTTGCCCCGTGCGAAATATGCGGCAGAAAGTACGGCATCGCATGATTCACTCAGCGGAGGCGGGCCAAAGGCTGGGGTGGGGGCCGGAAACAGAAATGCGTCATGATTGCTCTCAAACCCAGAGTCCGGTCATGGACAGCTGCTGACCGGCAGGGCACTGGTGGGGCCCAGGCACTAAGGATGGCCTTTAGCCCCAGACACCGTTTTGCTGCAATACTTATTGGAGGGAGCGGGTCACGTGACGTGCCGGTGCGAAGTGCCGCAAAGCCCGCGTTCGCAGACCAACCGGTTGCTTGAGCCGCTTCGGGTCTGTGGAGAAGGCACCGTAACTTTATGGGGGGCAGGTGCCGAAAGAAGGGGCGAGTACCTAATCATTAGGGGGGAGGGGTACCTAAACATGAGCGGGGGATACCCAGACTTTGCGGGGGGGGGGGGGGGGGCGGGGGGGTTTAAAGCGTTGGGCGGGGTACCCAAATTTTGGTACCAAAACCCTGCCACCCAAAGTGTTCAGTTTAATACTTAAAGGTTCCTTGAGATTTCTCTGGCAGCAAAAAAGGTCCCCATCACAGTATGGCGTGTCCATCTCGCAACACAAAATGTACCCATGGCCGTGTGATGTCAACACCATTTTGCTCAAACAAGAAGGAGCTTTACAGCGCAAAGTAATGAACAGCCGTTGATCGACGGCAAAACTGTGAACAGGAGCGACGTTCGGTCAACCAATCCACCATCTGCACGCAATCCTCCCACACCGCAGGGGCGCCACTGTATCTCCCGGTGCGTGGCACGACAGCGAAATGGGGTGCGAACGCGAGATCCTGTGCAACCATACAACTATGTGCCATCAAACGGCACTCGAAGTGCCACGTAGTACAGATGCTCACCATGGGTCCAATTACCTGCCTCTTGCAACTGCGTCTGCAGTGCCTCGATCTCGATCTGCTTCTCTTTCACGCTCTCCGATAATCGCTCAGCCTCCTCCTCCGCCTTGGCAATGTCAGCCTGCATTGCATTGGCTTCGCTGGTGCTGGCGCTCGTCTGATCCTGCAGACGCTCCACTTCCGCGCTCAGCCTCGCGATCTCATCCTTGAGCACACCGTCCTGCTGCTGCTTGGCCTCAAGCACGGCAAGATGCCCTTCAGCCTCCTGCTGCGCAGCGCGGCACTGCTCCTTGGCTGCACTCTCTGCCTGGGCCATGGCCGTCATCTCCTGTTGGCGAATTCAGTGATGAGCAACCAGAGGCACCAATTATTGGCAGTGGGATTCAGGTACCATTACATGTGACGCAGTGCTTCAGTATGCGACATACGACAATATTGTAGGACCAGGAGAACCCCTATCAGATGGCGACGCGTTCGGGGATCCCACTACAAAGCAAATGTGGCACGCAGCAAGGTTCCTTCCTGCGGTACCGGGATCCGGTTTGGAATTCAAGCAATACCGAGCTGAACAGTTGAGACTTGATGCAGCTTTGAGCGCAGACTTACAGGATTCGTGATCAAGAATAGGGTCAGCGTTCTCCACAGAAACCACGGGTGCCACACACGCACTGAGCGGAAGCGTGCACAGAGCGAAAATGACTACCTGACTAAGTGCAGCCATGCTCTCCCTCAATCGTTCCACTTCAGCTTCGTGCTCGCTCTTCTCTTCCACCGTCTGCCGCAGCTCGTCCCGTTCCGCCTGCAGGGACTCCCCCAACGCCTGTTGCTTGTAAAGGTCATCCTGCAGCTCATCCACTTTGCTGCTCAGCTCCATAATCTGCTGCTTCAACATGGACTCTCCCTCCTGCTTGGCTTGCAGCGCACTCATGTGCAGCTCCATCTCATCCCTCATCTGCTGCACCAGTTCCGACGAGGCACCTGATGGCAGCGGATCAGCACTTTGAAAAATGCCGTGCAACCTGATAGCAGCTGAACGCTAAAATAATCCTGCTTCGTACCAGCAGTACCTTGCCACACATCGTCCTGGTGCAATAATAAAAACCAGGTATCCTGATCACGACACAACGTGTGTGATTCAAATAAACAAAAGAACCCCTTCAACATGTCAATAGACATAGCAACGAGACACGCTGACTGCTAGGACTGACGCTGTATGGACACGGGTATGTGGATACAACACATAATTATGCAAATGTGCATATGTACATGTACCTGCATATCTTTATGTATGTGTAGCCATAATTTGATCCTAGCCCCCTCACCCACTTTCAGGTGGCGTTTTCGAAACAATTCCACCCAGGACAGCACGCCTTTTAGGGCTGTAGAACTGGACTAAAATATCTTTTAGAGGGAGTTTGGATGATTGGGCTGGGGTAACATGGCCCAGGGGTGGTAGGGCTAAAAAAAAAGGTATAATACCACTGTTTGTACGTATGTGTACATATATTACTACCCCCCTCTCCCTAAACATCTGGCACAACAAGCACATCCCAAACTCGTTTTGCGGATATTGCAAAGGCAACATTCCGGCTCCAGGTTTGATTTGTGTACTTGGTCCTTGACATGTGCTCTTCCCAAATCCCGGTTGTTGAGCCAAACACTAAACGATGGCACAGGGCGGTGGCACCGAGTCAAGAGGTGCCCTCCAAACCCTGTGCGGTCTGGATCCAAACAAAGCGGTTGGGCTGGCTCAGCAACACGCAGGTGTGCACCAGTGTGGGGCTCTAGGCGTGCAATTAGGCGATTCTGAGAGGTTGGAAAGGGCGGGTTGTGGGTGGACTTGGTGTCCTCGGAATCAAATTTTGAACCACACAGCCCACAGCCCAGCCGTCCTGGGCCAACTCCGTCGCGGGCCAATGGGAGTCCAACATGGGTCAAAAATGACTTTTGCCAAAGCTGTCTGACCCCCTCTGCACCTTCAGAAACTGCCCTGTTTCAAATTCAAGGCATGTATCCCCCAATTTAGACCTCTCTCCCTAACACAAACATGGCTCTAGGGCACGCCATATGTGTATAGAGAAGAGGCCCAAACGGGTCAAAATCGGTTGCAATCACTTGTCAGAGCATTGCAGGAGGGCCCTTGACAGGAAGCATGCGTTTTGACCCATTTCTGACCGACTTTTGGTCTCCAAAGGGCCCATTTGCAAGGCTTTTTGGGACTTTCTGAGGGCCAAAAATGGGCCACCACGGGCTTTAAATGGGCTAAAACTGCTTCCTTGGCATCCCAAGTGGCCTTGATCAGAGTTACTAACAAAGCCAAGACAAGCCGCATTATCCGCTCCCTGCTGCTTCCACGCGAGCACCCCGAGCAGCAGATTGTGTCCAGCGGTGGTCACCACTGTTCAACTCAGTTTCCTCGATCGACAACAGTATCGGTAGCAATGCGGCACAAAATGATTGACATGAGCTGAATGGAGGTTGATTTGAAGCAGAAGGTGAACCTCCGCAATGGACGAAACGATACACGGAAGAGGGGGGACCGGCCGGTTGTGGTTCCATAAAGCCCGTTTGCAAGACCTACTGGATGCACTAGGTAGGCACATTCTTCTTTTCATTGCTTGGTGCCCTGAGTGGGGCCCAAATAGTCATGAACTTTAAGTCATACTTGCAGTGGTGGGGCCTGGGTGTTCCTGCTAACGCGGTGCAGAACGGCATTCTTTGTCATTTCTTGCATTTTCTTTTCTTTTCGGAGGGCGGAGGGGCATGGTTTGAAATCTGAATGAAAGGGGTTTTCAAATAAGCCATTTGGTGTGCCAGGGCGCATGGTCTTCTGGGAACCCTGAAAGTACAACTATCGAGGTCCCACCGCAGGGTCTTTGTGGAACAAACACTAGAGGTACATAACTACAGACCGACCCCGAGAGATAGGCGCACGCTGTGTATACATGTGTTGTCCACACGTTTGATGTACGCACATATTGATGAGCAGCATCCATTCGAAGCTGATGAAGGTCTGATCGTTGCAAATCAAAACATGGAAACAACCAGGGCTGAAATGACCTCAAAAACAGGCGGTGCGGTGTAAGCAAGTGGAGTGTACTGACCCCAAAGGGGCAGATCTCGGAGGCGGCTCTGTGGAGCTGCACCACAAACACGCATACAACACGTCTCAACTACCTGCCTCTTGTAATTGCGTCTGCAATGTCGTGATCTCTGCCTCCTTCTCCTTCACCGTCTCCGACAGCCGCTCAGCTGCCTCCTCCGCCTGCGCAATGTCAGCTCGCACCGCATCCGCGTAGCTCTTATTGATGTTCGTCTCGTCCTGCAGACGCTCCACTTCCGCGCTCAGCCTCGCGATCTCATCCTTGAGCACACCGTCCTGCTGCTGCTTGGCCTCAAGCACGGCAAGATGCCCTTCAGCCTCCTGCTGCGCAGCGCGGCACTGCTCCTTGGCTGCACTCTCTGCCTGGGCCATGGCCGTCATCTCCTGTTGGCACAATGATTTACGCGATGACAGGGTCCCGGAAAAATCATTCTTCGGCTGAGATTCAGCGAAATGGTGTTTGACTGTGCTTAACCTTCCGAAATTTACTCCAAGGCCAAAATTCTTAGTGGCTGATTAATGGTCAAATAAGCCCCAGGCCTGGCTGGACCCATCCTGGACGAAGCCAAACGACGCATTTTAGGGCTGTGGTGCCTGCTCCCGGGTGATTGGAACGTGTGCGTGGCGATTCCACGTTTTTGCTTCCCTCGACCTTTGCCATACCTGTGGGGGCCTGTGAGGGCAGGGTCTGCTTTGTAGGTATTGAGACTGGTGAGAGTTGTCAGAGGTCATCACACCCGCCGCAGCTCCAAATGTGTAGCACTGGGTACGGCAGTGGTACTGCTGCCCCCTCCAGATAACTTCTTCCCCACAGAGTGGAGTCCCTTGGTGGTGGAGGCACACTCATACCGTACTTCTTGTCTATGCCCATCCGATTCGGGTTTCATAAGGGGGACGTGGGGGGGGGGGGAGGGCCCTGAAAAGCTGGGACTGGGTGGAGTCGTTGCGCTAAAACCTGCCCCCCAACGCAGAGCCTCATGGCAAGGGTAGGAGCACCGGCAACAGGGGGCATGACCAGCGGTGATGCTGATGCACAAATCCGGGGGGAAAAAGCGATGCAGAACCTGAAACGTCCACGCGACGCCTTGCCGTCACACTAATTGACCTGTCAATGGGCTGCATGACTTTAGGACGAGACCAGCCGAGGGGGTGGGTTGGGGGTGGGTTCGCTGGGTCCGTGGACGACCACCAACCACCAAAGAATCGTCCCATTGCGCGTGCAGGCGGACGCAGAAAAAGTCGCCCGTGCACAAGCACCTGACTGAGGGCGGCCATGCTCTCCCTCATTCGCTCCAGTTCTGCTTCCTGCTCAGTATTCTGCTCTCGCTCAGTCAGTGTCTCGCGCAGCTCGTCCCGTTCCACTTGTAGCGACTCCCCAAACGCCTGTTGCTTGTAAAGGTCATCCTGCAGCTCATCCACTTTGCTGCTCAGCTCCATGATCTGCTGCTTCAACATGGACTCTCCCTCCTGCTTCGCCTGAAGTGCGCTCATGTGCAGCTCCATCTCATCCCTCATCTGCTGCACCAGTTCCGACGAGGCACCTGCAGTCAAGGAGGGGGAGCTCTGGCGAGGGGTAAGTGAAATTCATGGACATCAACAGGCCCCGAAATTGACCCCTAGTACGCGAATGGGTCCCCGAGTGAGTGGCGTTTCCCACATAAACAGGCCCGCTTGGTTTTGGCGTAACAACCTCTGCAAGGTGAACTGAAGATTTCGAGGTCAAAAACTGTCCAGGGAGCACCCCCCCCCCCACCCCCGAAACTGAGGAGGGGTCGGTGAGCGGTGTAGCCTTCAGGGCCCCGTCTCGTCTGAGGTGACCGAGGCGTAGCGGGCCCACCAGGGGGCTGTGCTCCCTCGAGTGCTCCTGGGGAAGGGAACTGCTCCACATGCCCCAGGGCCTTCCATCCACCAGCACACCCCCAGCGGGTCTAGCACTCGGTGCAGTGCCGCCTGTGCCCCTCTGGGCCAGTCCAGGAGCGCCGCAGACCACACGTCCAGGCCACGCCCCATGCGCACTGCAGGGGCTCAGTCGTGGGCCGGAGGAACCCGCAGGTCCCCCGACCCACGGACTCCCCCCGTGGCCTCAGTGCAGGGCTCCCCTGCCCCGCCGCTGGGGCCCGCAGCACCGGGCACACACAACTCCCCACGTGGCGGCACACGCGGACCAGCACCTGCCACAACAGACGCCAGGCCAGGCCCCCCCCCGGAGGTGAGACCGGTGCCCCTCCCCCAGCCGCCGCCCCCCCCCCCCCCCACACACAGGCACGGCGGTGTCGCCCTCCCACCAGCGCTTCGGTGGGGCTCGGGGATCTTCAATAGTCTGGGGGGCTGTGAGACCAGACAACCGGAGGCAGAGGCTGGCGAGGGAAGGGTACACAGGCCGTGGGACCCTCGCCTTCGGCGCACGCCGAGACCCAACCCAACCCAACAACCCCCCCACCCCCACCCCCCATCCCCCCGAAGCCCCACCCTCCCAAAGACCAGGCGGGTCTGGGCGGTGAAACCTCCGGGCCCCAGAACAGTGATTGTACAGGGGGTTGAACATCCGACGAAAAGTAGTCGATAGAACATATGGCGCAGGTACGACTCCGCATCCGGAGTCATTCCCCTTCACATTCCAAAAGGCACCTGCAGCCTCAACCACAACACAAGAGCATGCGGTTTCGGTGAGCGATGTAGCGCAGTCGATCTACGGAGCGTAAGCGGCGTGCGCCGCTGATGTTGCGCCTCCGGCCTCCGGCGCCCCAGCGGCTGCGGATCACAATTGGGCCAAGTATCGAGTGCCGACCATCGTCCCAAAGATCTGCTCATGTGCCAGACAAGCTCATACCCCTGGCTCAAAGTACAGCCCCGACACGTGGCAGGGCCGCAGGCGCGGCCCTGCCCACCACCACGGCGTGTCCACTTCACTCCACCCCCCCCGGGTCGGTCAAGGAGCGCAGGGCAACCCGCCGCGTCTCCCAGGGGTACATGCGGGGGGTGCCCTGGCGGCTGAGGGCCACCCAGCCCAGGGCCTCCACTGGTGGCCTCGGCATATTACACCTCCATCCCGCCACTGGGGCCCAGCGCACCGGCCAAACACTGTCCCCAACACACACATGGGCACCACATGGAACAAATCGACCTTGACGCTCAACTACCTGCCTCTTGTAATTGCGTCTGCAACGTCGTGATCTCTGCCTCCTTCTCTTTCACCGTCTCCGACAGCCGCTCAGCCTCCTCCTCCGCCTGCGCAATGTCAGCTCGCACCGCATCCGCGTAGCTCTTATTGATGTTCGTCTCGTCCTGCAGACGCTCCACTTCCGCGCTCAGCCTCGCGATCTCATCCTTGAGCACACCGTCCTGCTGCTGCTTGGCCTCAAGCACGGCAAGATGCCCTTCAGCCTCCTGCTGCGCAGCGCGGCACTGCTCCTTGGCTGCACTCTCTGCCTGGGCCATGGCCGTCATCTCCTGTTGGCACAATGATTCATGAATGATTGTGTTCACCGACCAACACACACGTCAACAGCGCAGTGCCAAAAAAAAAACGAGTGTGCGCGGGCGGCTAATCGAAATCCGATCCGGGACAAAAGGCCGATCTGGGGCACGAATTCGTATGTCGTATATCCCAGAATGCCCTGCTGAAACGAAGTTGGGGATAAGAGCGGAGGCGACCAAGCCTCCGCCATTTCCCTGTACAGTGGGCAGACGCGAGTTGAGGGTGTGTGGCAAGCGCCCAAGAAGCTATTTTTCAGTGGAAAACATGCTGTGGATACCTGTGCATTGAGTTGGTGCATCACCCATTCTTCGGGAGAAACAGAATGCATGAAGCTGTACATGGAGTGCAAATCGCCTGGACCCCCAGGCAGAGAGCCTGCTCGGCGAATTGAATTGAAATCATCACGCAAAATGAGGGCACCCCGTGAAGTACGTGCCTTCCTCAGACGCCACATGGGGGCGTTCCGTCTGCGAAGGGTTGATTGGCCAACGATATCCACATGTACTTGCCACCTCGTCCCATGGTTTGTTTTCCCAGGCAGATAGCGCACGACGTATTTCTACCTCTTCGTCCCATACACAGGACCAAATAGCGCACAATGAGTCCTACATACAGGCGGCCGGATGTGGCAATCCAATTCCCGGAGTCCACGTTCAAGGATTGATAGCCAGGTCGTGTGAGCTGAGCGAACCAAGGGGAGTGTATGACGTCAGGTTTGTACGCAGGGGAGAGTTTTCTGGCTGTCGGGTTGTCAAAAACATAGACATAAATGCCATCTTTTGCAGAGAAAGAAAATGAATCCCACGCAGCAAAACCAAGCATCGTCGATGGGTTCCAGACTGAGCGGCGAGCATAACCACGTCCATGGCCTCACATGGGGCCAAAAATGCAAAACGTGACGCAGGGTGAGAAGACGGTCCATCCCAAAGCGACATATTTGCACAGCGAGTGCGCGTGCGGCGGACGATAGACAAGGAGAACCACACAACAGCCAAGCGCTCCAGTTCTGGGAAACATGGCCTAATCAAGTGAGAAGCCTGTTCTTTGAAGGACTTCCGGGCCACAGCGGAACCCCAAAGGTAACGCTGTACACGCTTGATCCGCAACAGTAGGCAACCGCTGGAAACTTGGACGTTTGCTGCGAACAAGAAACATGCATTTGCTACAAACACTAGGAAACCATCCCCCCCCCCCAAAAGAAAATCGAAAATGACGTCCCACCACTTCAAGAGCGCCTGTTTCGAAAAGCGCTCGTGGACTACCACAAGGGGTTTACACTTTCTGGCACAACACGCGGGGCACCCCCAGCCATTCGAGTAGTCGCGTGGGACAGCGGCCCATCTGATCTGAAAGTTTAGACAACACCACCGTCACAAGCCACGGATGATGGGAGGGTCACATGAGGGCCAGACACGTCGGATGCGGGCGGGTGGTGCACGGGCACATGAACGGAAAACAAGGACCTGACTGAGGGCGGCCATGCTCTCCCTCATTCGCTCCAGTTCTGCTTCCTGTTCGTGGCTCTCTTCTTGACGCAAAGATGCCGCGCTGACCTGCATCTTTTCGAAATCCGCCTCCCGTTGACTCAGCGTCTCGCGCAGCTCGTCCCGTTCCACTTGTAGCGACTCCCCAAACGCCTGTTGCTTGTAAAGGTCATCCTGCAGCTCATCCACTTTGCTGCTCAGCTCCATGATCTGCTGCTTCAACATGGACTCTCCCTCCTGCTTCGCCTGAAGTGCGCTCATGTGCAGCTCCATCTCATCCCGCATCTGCTGCACCAGTTCCGACGAGGCACCTGAATTACCCATTACACAGAATCGCTGAACAAAAACGGCATTGGAACACAGAAATAGAAGGTACAAACCAAATGAGTCGCCGAGTGTATCCCTTCGGTGTGAAACAAATGTCGAAAAAGACCCTTTTACAACTCTCATGCTGCGGGGGGGTGGGGGAATTTGGTGCCTAGTCAATTTGGTGGTGGTAAATTGGGCTGTGGGAAACTTGGCGGAAGCAAAGAACAAGGAACGAGACATGGAGCATGCAAAGCACAAGGAGGGGAGGACAAAGCAGGAAGCCCCTGGATTTGGCATGGGAAATTTAGCGGCCAAATTGAAACGCCAAATTTCCCACGCCAAATTTACGCCCCCCCCCCCCCCCCCCGTGCGCGGTGCATTTGGCAGACAGGAACATGCCAAACAGGGCCACCAACTCATGTCAGAGCTGACCTGTTGCCGGATGCTGACTGCCCATCATACCCCAGATTCGCTCAGGTGTACCTGTTGAACACTGGTGAGGCTCCTGCTCCTGCTCCTGCTCGATGCGGGTTCCTTCCTGCAGGATCCTCTGCCATGACTGTCTACCGTCCAAATCCCCCAACAGAGTTCCATGCGACGACCTCGCCCCCCTGTGCGACATTCCGTCTGGTTGTTGTTCCTTTACGGGGCCCTGGACAGTCACCCGTTCTTCCCTTCGCATGTTGCGTCGGGTTGCTGCTTTCTGTCGGCCGCTGCGGCCAGTGCTCCTGCTGGTGTTGTTTCCGCGTTCGCGGAGCCCAGTAGTTGGTGTGTTGGGGCTGTGCTGAATGTGGCATGGTGTGCCATTTGCGCGTCAGCGGCGCCCAATCGTTGGCGTATTGAGGATGTGCTGGTTGTTGCCGGGGTCGTCTGACTGTCCACGCGCCTCTGTCCACAGGCCGTCCATACCCTGCCTGGCTGTGTTTCTATGTGCGTGAGCCCCCCGCCCCCTGAAGGATGTGCAAAGGCGATTACTGTGCGGGGGAGGCACCAGCGTCTGTGGTTTTTTGGTGGTGGGTCAGGGGAGGTTGGTTGGTCGAGGTGTCTGGACCCTTCGTTGCGTTTAGTACTACTTGGAGGCACCCCAATGGAAGAGGTGTTGGGTGTAGAACTGCAGTCGCCACACAGGATCAGCAATCAGAGGTCTACCAATAGAAATGCAATACCTCCTTCTCGCAATTGCGTCTGCAACGTCGTGATCTCTGCCTCCTTCTCTTTCACCGCCTCCGACAGCCGCTCAGCCTCCTCCTCCGCCTGCGCAATGTCAGCTCGCACCGCATCCGCGTAGCTCTTATTGATATTCGTCTCGTCCTGCAGACGCTCCACTTCTGCGCTCAGCCTCGCGATCTCATCCTTGAGCACACCGTCCTGCTGCTGCTTGGCCTCAAGCACGGCAAGATGCCCTTCAGCCTCCTGCTGCGCAGCGCGGCACTGCTCCTTGGCTGCACTCTCTGCCTGGGCCATGGCCGTCATCTCCTGTTGGCACAATGGTTCGCACATGATCAGGTGCGCCTAGCAACGCATCTGGTAACTTGCAAACGTCGTGTGAACAATGGCCACACAATGCACAATCAGAAACACGGACGCCGAAAGCATGTGAAATGCAGCCATCGGTCCATGCGCAGTGCAATGAAGACCAAAAGCACGCCACAAATTGCTGGGATACATTGCTGATGCTACGGAGGTAGAAGTGCTCCATCGCTGCTGACACGAATATTGCAGGACTGGGTCAATGCTGATGGTATCGACCAGCTAACGGTCTAAAGACTCATGCGACAACCTGCAATGGCCACCTGCTACGCCCCACAACCCTCAAAATCCTCGAACCGGCCGCTGCCTGAGGCCATTGGTGGCATACCCGCCTCGACCATGGGATCGTCGAGTTAAGAGGTGCTTTTTCGCCGGCTAGCGAGGGCGGCTCCATTCGCTTGAAATGGCCGCACTGCCTATGGTGTACCCTGTGCGCTCAAGAGGCAATGAGATTCCCACCTTCAGCCAGAGCATGGCCTTGCCCGGCCCGAGAATATTTATGCCTCACCTCACCTCAACACAACCCTCAGCAACCTCAACACCCGTAACCCACCGCTACCAATTCTCAAATGTATCGAATTTGCACCCACTCAATAATCAATCACAATAGTCATCTAAATATTCAATAACATCAACAGCCCCTGACGACCATCAGCCCTCAAAAAGCTGCTCCAATCATCAGCCACCCTCAGCAAGTTTCGACAACCCTCATAACCCCTCAACAACTAGCAACATGGATCTACAGCACCAACCCCCCAGAAGCCTCTGAGACCAAACAGCCTTCACATCCCTGAGTAGAGCAGCCCTACAACCGCGGGGTGCATGGAACTGGGGTTGACCGATTTCTTCGCCGACAGACCTGCCTCATCCGTGGGATACCGTGTGCTAAGATTGCCCGTTGCGTTCGCTGAACAATTGTGCGACGACGCTTTCGTGAGAAAAAAACTGTCGTCCACTGAAAAAGCATATCGGACCGTGTGCACACATGCTGCACGGGCATGGAAGGCACATGCAGTGCACAAGGACCTGACTGAGGGCGGCCATGCTCTCCCTCATTCGCTCCAGTTCTGCTTCCTGTTCGTGGCTCTCTTCTTGACGCAAAGATGCCGCGCTGACCTGCATCTTTTCGAAATCCGCCTCCCGTTGACTCAGCGTCTCGCGCAGCTCGTCCCGTTCCACTTGTAGCGACTCCCCAAACGCCTGTTGCTTGTAAAGGTCATCCTGCAGCTCATCCACTTTGCTGCTCAGCTCCATGATCTGCTGCTTCAACATGGACTCTCCCTCCTGCTTCGCCTGAAGTGCGCTCATGTGCAGCTCCATCTCATCCCGCATCTGCTGCACCAGTTCCGACGAGGCACCTGAATTACCAATTACACAGAATCGCTGAACAAAAACGGCATTGGAACACAGAAATAGAAGGTACAAACCAAATGAATCGCTGAGAGACCTCCTCGGGTGCTACATAAAGGGATGTCGCAACTGCCCCCCCCCCCCCCTCCCCCCGCCGCCACCCAAGAATCCTCATGCTACATGGGGAATGTGGCAGACAGGAAATCGCCAAACAATCGAAGTCACTGTTGAGGGATGCAGTGCATCACCCTGTCCCTCTCTCAATTCCCCGGAAAAATTGTTTGGCATGGGGGTCGCTGACCTCATGAAAAATTGAAGGTGTGCAGGAGCCCGTTTACTGATTCAAAATTGCCCAAAATTGCCAAATGTGAACCTCACGCCCCCCCCCCCCCCCCCCGCAGCCCTTGACCCACCCGCCGGGGGCGGTGACAGTTTCATCCCTGAGCCGCAGCCTGCCCAAACCCCCTCCCCGACTCTCCTGAGGGCAAATGCTGACAACAAACCACCTGAACGCTCAAGCAAAGGGTCGTTTGAGCGCACCAGAAGACCCCTCGCGCCTGGGAAGAAGGGTTCTTCTTGTGCTGTGCTCCCGAAGTCCCTTGGTCCCTCACGCTTGCAGATCCCTCACTGGTCGTGCTCCGTTGCTGCATTGCCCTTGCCATGGCAACCGCTTCACGCACCTGGAACCATCTTTTGGGACTAACTTTTTATCAACCAAAAAGACTTGTACTGACATGAAACGACGCACCCCACCTCTTGAGAGAGCTGGAGAGCCTCCAGTCCTTTTTGCCCGCAAAACAGTGCTCCAGTCACACAAGCCAACGATCCTCAATTCTCAACGGGTGTAAAAGATTCCTCAAGCTCTCTGCCAACGGAAATGCAGTACCTCCTTCTCGCAATTGCGTCTGCAACGTCGTGATCTCTGCCTCCTTCTCCTTCACCGCCTCCGACAGCCGCTCAGCCTCCTCCTCCGCCTGCGCAATGTCAGCTCGCACCGCATCCGCGTAGCTCTTATTGATGTTCGTCTCGTCCTGCAGACGCTCCACTTCCGCGCTCAGCCTCGCGATCTCATCCTTGAGCACACCGTCCTGCTGCTGCTTGGCCTCAAGCACGGCAAGATGCCCTTCAGCCTCCTGCTGCGCAGCGCGGCACTGCTCCTTGGCTGCACTCTCTGCCTGGGCCATGGCCGTCATCTCCTGTGGGACAAAGCACATGCCGTGCACGGATCGCTACCAATGGCGATGCTTTCATCGCGAGGAACAAGATATTTGTGGAAAGCATGTGGCGTGACGCACGGTGTGCCTTGGTGCACTGCTGAGCTGCACTGCACCTGAAAATCACAATGCGATGCCAAAGACGTTCAGCATTTTTGGAGGATCAAACCATCAGACCAATACCCAGCGCCTCACCAGCGGGTCTACCATCATCTGAGAACCCTTTGCTACGGGTGTTGGTGGCGCTCTTCATGGTGGACCCTTGTTTTGTTGACGTCGTTGCCGTTGTTGGATTCGTTGTGGGTGGCTTGGCGCTTGGCGCTGTAGTCGTGATTGTTTCGGGGGGGGGGGGGGGGCTAGATGAGGAGGTTCCCGAGTGGAGAGGTGCCCGGGTGAGGGGTCGCCCCCACGTCACAGCACGTCATCAGCGTGTCCCGGGTCTTGTGGCTCATTGAGTTTGTCAAGCCCCACGTGGGCAGCTACGGCTAAGAAGCCAAAACAAAATGGAGCACATGGGCCACGTCCTCTGTTGACAGAAAGGGACGATCCTTCTCGCCATGGTTTGGCCACCAAGACAGCATGGACCCACTGGACATCGTGTTGTCACACAAGACAACTCCCAAACAGGCATATGCCGTGCATTTGGATACCACTGCTCACGACAGCAGCTACTGCCCCTGTTCACTGCTTGCATGGGCTACTGTGGGTCAAGGATGGCTCACAATAGCCCGAAACCATTTGCTTGAGCACCCCAAGTGGTCAAAGAACAACTTTGGAAAAATCATTTTTCACCACTTTTGGTCCCATCGATGACCCCCGTAACCCTACCCTAGCATGCGTATGGTACGTGCTACACCACTCCGATGGGGGATTGAAGGGTGTTGGCTACGCAGAATTAGATTGAAAGTGATCCGCTTCATAGTTATTTATCATCACAAGGGTGAATGCATAGCATTCAAACACAGCACATTCCCCCCGGACCCCCCCCCCTATGCACCGCAGGCCCTAAAATTGCTCATTTCAAGGGTTTTGGGGGACCTTGCGTGGGCTAATATGGGTCAAACACGGCTCAAAATAGCCATGAACCACTTGTTTGAGCACCCCAAATGGTCCAGGAACAATTTTGGAAAAACTCATTTTTGACCATTTTTGGATGCCCATGTGACCCCCGTAACCCTACCCTAGCACCGTGCGCGTTGGTGGTGCCAAAAGGGCATCAAAGGATGTTGACAGCATGGAATTACGTTGCACATTGCACGTGATCCTTTCCATCAGTATTTATCACCACAATGGTGCCGGAAACAATCCATGGCTATCAAACACAATTCGGGAAGGTGGAACTTGAAAAAAGATGCAAAAAGGGTGCTTTTCAAAGCCGATTTTGCAGTATTTTGGGCCCAAAAAGAGGTCATTGAGGCCACTAGTGTAGTGAAAAAGACACTATAGGGTTATGAAAGGTGTTTATTCATCATCTAGGTTGGTTCCAATGCAAATGCACCCGTCCACGGACATCCTAGGCACCCAAACTGCCTCCAAAATGGCAAATTTTGGCCATTATCGACAGATTTTGAAACGGAGGTCCACCACATGCGACACCCGTTCCCAGCCGCCACCGTTGAGTTTCTGCCTCATAGTTTGTGTGGTTGTCCCTCACACCCATAGGTATCATCCACCAAAATTTTAGCTGAATCCGAAGCACCACGACGGAGTTGTGAGTATCCCCCATTTCGCGCGTGCTTGCTTGCTGCTTGCTGCTTGCTAAACCTAGTGGGTCCACCCTAGACACTAAAGACGGTTATAAAACCAAAACTGCTTCCACCAGCTCGGTGACCCTAACCCTAAACTGCGAGTGTGTGTGGTGGTGGAGGGGGGGCGGGGGCGAGGGCAGCATGGAGTCCACAGCTGACCCACGCATACATCGCACCGTAGCACTGGTGACAGGCACTGGGGGTGTGCCCGGGGGGGGGGGGGGGGCTTCAGGGTAGCCTTGGCGCAGGTCACCGCATGGGGATAGTGACAAAGCGGTAGCAGGAAACAGAGGGAGTGATGGCCGTTGTTGCGGGGCAGCAATGCGACTGACCTGACTCATGGTCGCCAAGCTCATCTGCAGCTGATCCAACTCCATCTCCCGCTCAGCACTGCGCCCCTGCGCCGCTGCAACCGCCTGCAGAGCATCGTCTTTCTCGATCTGAAGCGCCTGCACCCGCGTCCTCAGCATCACCACCTCATCCCCCAGATTCTCGCCATTTGTGCCCTGCATGTCCATGAGCTCGTCCTGCAGGGCCATACTGCGCGCCTTGTGCTGCAGCAGCTCATCCTGCAATCGAAGCAATGGCATGGGGCGCAGCAGCGCGAACACCCGCGGGGCATGTGTGCGGTGTACCGTGGGCTATCAAGTGCGTGCCCGCAGTGCGCGGGCCAACGACGCCCCGTCGGATCTGTGACTTCGTCGGCCTGACCGAGACCTTCGGGCCGCCACGCCTGTGCCCTGGACAGTGCAATCCTGCAGGACCCCTCGTCCCTCCGTCCGCCTCAATATGGTCACAGTGTCCGCATTAGGCTCTGGCCGCGCCTGCCCCGCGACTGTCATCGCCTTCTTTTCGTGGTGCCAATGTTCGGCGCTTTCTGCCGTCGTTTTGGGGGGGGGGGGCTCTTCATCAAATTGTGAAAATCGACGATCTTTGGGGAGGGCCGCAGGTTAACGTCAAGAAAGATGCGGTTCCTCTTGTCCCGCAGCAGGCGGTTTTCCCAACGGCCGCTGCACAGGGCCGCCAGCCAATCATTCCCCTCGGGCGAAACGCATTGTTTTTGCCACCGGACGTTGGCCGATGTGCGGTGTCGCCTTCGTGACCGACCCCACGACGTGGTCAGTGTTCCAGCGGTTCAGCGTTGTCCCGTGGGGAGACAGCGGCTTCGCCTGAACGCTTTTGGACGACCCCCCCACCCACCCTCTCCCGCAAGGCTCCAAGCTGAGATCAAGTGGTCTGCAACCGCGGTCCATGCCCCAATACACATGGGGCTGCTGCAGGTCAGTGTGGGGTGGCACTGGGGCAATACACCGGCTTCGCCTTCGCCGTTTTGCATTACCCGCCCCCCTTCCCGAGCGTGAGCGGTGCACGCAAAGAGACTCGGACCCCCTTCTGAGGGCATGCGGCATAACGCCTCGAACCCCGAATTCTGTTGCAGCCTCCGCGGACAACCCGGGCTTACGAGAGGGAAGTGGCCGGGCAGCGGGTCTGGACAACAGCGTTACCGCGGGACGATTCGTGCCTGGCGCTGACTACTTTGAGGCCCATGTTGTGTGGTGATGATGACGTGGGAGTCTAGAGCATCGGGCACCCCGTTTCCATAGAACTGCATTGCCCCGTCTTACGCACGAACGATAACTTCGGTCCTTCGTGTACCTTGAACCAGAGCCACGCGGCTGTGCACCCCCGCAACGACACAAATGCAGAGGTTGTCTCAGTGCTTTTGTGAGGCCCAATTCACAAGTATCCAAAACCCTCCCGCCCCCCATCTCAGCGCACCACCCGTGGTACGTGCCGCCTCGCAGCCCAGAGTCCATTCGGCACTCGGCGAATCAAAACACATTAAGTACCCTCA